>CM027580.2:3823034-5023034 GCA_015852605.2 Populus deltoides
TAGCCCAAGAGCAATTCCATGAGGGCTTAGGGTCCAAAAGTGGACAATATCATACCAATTTGGAGATAGGTGGTGTCCATAGTCCCAACATGGTTTCAAAGTGCCCCAACGTACCATAATTGGAGCTCATATATGTCATAGTTGAATTGTTTTTATTATACATTATGATATTGGTAATCATAATCTTTAAATATGTATGGAACGGTTTCGTATACAAGCTGCCTTATACATGGAGATTAATGATAAGAACAAAAGCACCAATCTAAACAACTCCGGATAAAGCCAAGTGGAAACTAATCTAATGGGGATATAGACATAGTAGAAAATCCCCAACTCCTTCAAGCTGGAGTTCCCTCGTTCCAATCTATTCCTTGGCTCAACAAAGCCTTAAAAAATTCGAGCGGGCAGTGGCCTGCTTATGGCATTTTGTCTCTAACTGTCTTTTATTTTATTATGGTTCCCACGAATAAAATTCTGTTTTTTCCGGACATCGATGTGGTTTCGTTTCTCCCTTATGTTGAAATGGGATTCTGGGCTGGCTCGACGTTGCTCCCTGGTTATCCAACTGGCTGAGGTAATCGCGTTCTTCGGCGAATGCTAACCAATAAGCTGCCAGCGAGCCTTTCGCCCTCCCAGCCGCTGTCACAAACCGTGGAGGGTGGGGTGGCAACCCCTCGGTCACCATGTGGCCAACGTTTTAAATCTTTGTGTGGCGGGTCAATCTGTGTCAGATTTTCTAAACGTAGAAAACATCTTTTCGTCAACTAGGTACGTGGAAGTCGCCGTTTTTGCTAGATTTCGTCAACATTCCGGTTTTTCTTTTTTTCTGAGATGATGGAAGTCCACTACAAAATGTCGGGCAAAACTAACTTTGTGATGCTTTTTTTACCACATTGTTCCAAACTCCAATGCATTGTTCTATGACATTTCACAATGATCAAACAGAAAAACTAAACATGTTCTGAACTCTATCTTACTATTAAGTGATCTGAAATTTTGACCGGATAGTTACTGAATTCTATCTTCTGGCTCTTGAGAGTAGGGACTCAGTAGCCCTAAGTAATTCGTCCAAATTTTCTCAACAAAATGCTGGTTTCTTTTGAGTAGGAGATGGATAATTTCATCATTTTTTTTGGCATTTGTTCGATAGTTGACACGTCTTGTCTGGTCTTTTTCAATTTCGTGCTCCCCCCCGCCGCCCGGGATGTGCGCGTAACGGAACATTCCACCAGGAAACATGGATTCGATATTGCAGGATCTACCAAAGCTGCAATGCCAGCCCCTTTATTCCATTAGTTTCCAAGTCCGCAAATGTTGATGCAGAATCATACTATAAAGAGTTTTCAAGTTTCTAATAGTATCAGAATTTGAAACGTGCTTTCTCCCAAAATATATCTCATTTTCTTTAGGGTGTAGTGGCATATTTTGTGCCAAAACTCACAAGCATCTCCGGTTTCATTGCTAAGTAAAAATTTTGTTCTTTTCCTGCCTCATTGATCACCTCAGCAACATCACACCTTAAAGTTGGTGAACATTCTGATTTCTCTGAAAATCTCCTCTCCATTAAATATTCAGGGATTATAAAGCCACTGCATATGGCAGACCAGCTTCTCTTTGAGTCATTAAATTAGAGAAACAGTAATAGGAGTGGAAAATGAAAAAACGGCTCTTTACTAATCTTCAAACATCCTCGGTGAAATGTTTCTATTACCACAGTCCTGTCATCTTAAAAGTCTGGAAATTTTTGGATTCAGCTCGTCGTCAATAAGATGTTACTTCGTGACCTCTCAATGTGAATTTCTTGAAGCTTGTAATCTCTGTGAAGGTAAAAAAGAAGACCTCGACAAATTCATTAATAATGTGGAGCCGTCTTTTTCCAATCTAAAAGTTGTCCTTTCCTGAGTGAATTAAACAGATATCCAGGAGAAACCATGAGAAAACATGGGCAATAGAAATGGAGTCAAGAAAAGTAGCAAGCACCTTCTCCGTTTGAAACTTATGATCTATGAAATTGAAACAGGTCAAGAAAAGTAGTAGCTAAACAAAAAAAAGAGCTGTAGCCCAACCAAAGAGAAATGCATCCAAGCTTTTTTTATTCATGTACTCATAAATCAAACATCATCTCTTTCTCCTGTCAACATCTACCAAAAGTCTCACAAGATTCCTGTGTTGAGTTTAAAATCTACCACCCCTTCATTTAAGCCCACAGCTCTTCCGGCCCCTTGACCAGATGTTCTAGAGAGTCTTTTTCACTGCTGTTTCCTGTCCAGTCCAGCGGTTTTCCCTACAATGTCATATCAAACTGATAAATACCTATTTGCTCTAAATAGCTGTAAAGAACCTTTAGTTGAGAAGGAGTTACCCTGTATACTGCACCAAAGCCGCCCTGCCCAAGCTTCCATGGATATGTCAAAGTTGTTTCGAGCAGTTTCAAGAATTTGTAATTTGAAGACTGGTTCAAGTTTAACTTCCTGACGCGTTTTCGGACGGTTCCATCAAATTGTTCTTGGTTTCCTGAACGATAAGATCTCCTCAAGGTCAAATTCCTTCCTGAATTTAAGTGGAGTGTCGTTATTGAGCAGAGTAATTGTTTTTTCTTTTCTTGTAAAATTGTAAAGTTTAGAGTCCAGTAAGCTGATAAGACGTAAAGCATATTACCCTCTATGTTAGTAAGGCCCATCCACTTACAAAGAAAAACACACAGGTGCAGATAGCTCTCGACTCCTGGCCAATCACCTCGACATACTTTAGTATTAATTACTTTTCCTGTTTCTCTTGTTATCTGCAACTAAAAAGTGCTACCTGGATGGTTATTTTGGCAAAAATGCAATGGAAATATGATAAAAATCCTTCATCGATATTTCTCTTTCCGATACACATAACTCGATGTATCTGCACTAGTTATGCACATCTGATAAACGAAAACTAAGTCGGAAAGGGAAATCAGAAAATATTATTATTATTACCAAGTTCTGTATACGCCAGGCAATGTTGAGATCTGTCCCTCCCTTCTGGTAGATCCTTTGTATATCAATCACGTTTCCTGTCCTGCCATACAGCGAAAACACAGGGTATTGCGAATAAGCGACACAAAAGAATAATTCCTCAAGCACTCATCTTTTGCATTCTTGTTCGGAGGACGGATTTGACCAGTTCCTCGGCAAGGTTAGCACCTTCATCATCTCAGCTTCATAAACCCATCTTCTTTTCCCCAGTTCACTACCATTTTGTATTCCATCACACTGCAACGATGTCATCCTAAACCACGTCCGCTTCAATTCCAAATTCCTTTTGTTCCATTCATCTTCCATTTTTTTTTCGCAACAAACCCTTTTTCAAACTTGTGTGCAGATGGGTGAGTTCTGTACACCGGTAAGCTTTCCAAATGGCCTCGCACTTTGCCATAAATATCCGCCACTCAGTTGATGGAACTTCCTTGTCCTACTCCCAACCTCCTTCCCATGTAATCCCAGTATTCTTCCTACAAATTTTCCATGGGGAAATTCAGCATACGTTGCAACGGATAACTTTGGAACTCGAATTAAACTAAGAGTGAAGTGCCATCTGCTTCTCTTCTTTGTACACTAAATCCTTCCTAAATACATAGAAGAAAACATTTCTGGTATTCCAATAAAAAATTCGACCACCCCACATGGACCACTACAAATGGGATGACCATTGTACCTCAGATGAAGAACTCAGGGGTTCCTAATGGATTGAGGCCAGCAGGGAAATTTCCAACTGGAAGGATCATATAAGCTTCTCCATGACGCATAAGCAGTGTCTTTTCCCCCTAGTTCTTTGCCGCGTTAGAACTAGCTCATCTTTGGTATGGGTATCCGTAGGCTGCTGCAAACTTGCCATACAAGGTTTCCATTCGGTCCAGCTTTCAAGACAAGGTTTCCATCATCAGTGGCTGTGCAGTTGGACTGATGGAACCCAACCTGAAACATTTGATGACCACAGGAACCACTCCCTGACCAAATTTCAAAACCACAAGATTTCCATCTTCCAATATTGTCATCCGCAGGAAGGAATCGTTGATTGGGTTGTTTCTGTTGGCCACCCATAGTACTCCTGAGTTTCTGCTGATATATTACTATACCATATTCCGACATATCGATATATTGAATTAACTGGGCTGGAAAATCCCAGTTCGAACTTGTTGCCGGCAGAGACTATAGTTTCTGGATCTTTTCGATGGGTTGAGAAGGAGTAATGAAAATCTCCTGCGTCACCATAAACTGAAGAGAAACAAGGTAGCAGCAGAAGAAGAGCTACTGCAAGTTCGCAGTTGCCAAGTCCCATACTTGTTGTTATTGATGAGAATGGAAGACTAACAAATGGCTTATTGACTGTTCTTAGAAAGAATTCCATGAAGAATATCTCTCTTCATGTTCTTTTTTGTTCCCAGTCATGAGGTTACACTTTTCAAATAGAAACGGGGTTAAGCAATGATAAGTGCATAAACTCTTATGTTATCTGTAAATTTCCATCTATAAAAGTGCTAAAATAGTTAATATTTTATCAGGATGAACCTGGTCGGCTAGCTTGTGAGGTCGATAGCATTTATAGTTTTTATAGGATATTATCACAATACATACACTTGCCTCACCATGATTGACATGTTCCTGGTAGGCACTATGAAGAAGAACTCTTGACCTTCTTATTTGAAAGTAGCTTTATTCGTGACTTTTAAACCACAAGTCCAGAGATTATGCTGTAGCAGCAAGCATCTTGGCAAATACATCAATGCCATCAATGACATTGACATTTTAACATAAACAAAAGATTGAATTCATAGAAGAGGTGTAAAGCAAGGGAAAAACCTGTCTTGCATCGATTAAAAGAACAACGGGTCTGGTTCTTGGATCTTTCTTGCTACTGCCATCCTTCTCAGATTCCGCTCCCCAGCTGGATTTTATTTTGTATCCCTTAATCACAGATGAAAGGATTACCACTTTTTTGAATTATTTTTTTTATCTAAAAATATGAGTTTAATTTTATTATATATTTTTAAATGGATTTTGATTGGCAATAATATTATAAATATAAAACATTATTTTATATATTTTTCAATGGAAAATGCCATTTATTATAATAATAAAAAAAATACAACATCGTCTAAGTCAATTATAACAAGTTCCACATAAAGATTCTGTTGTGGATGCTTACATAATCTAGTACAAATTAATTAGAATTAGAATTTTTAACTAGTGTTTTTTTTTTTTTTTGTACTTTTACTCTGTTAAAATAACGTGTGCATTAAATAAATGAATTTTATTACTGAATCCTGTACAAAATTTTTATCGTTTGAAAAACTTTTTAAAAGATGAGGCAAGGAAAAAATCAATATATATATATATATATATATATATATATATATGTATAAATTCTTCTATATTTTTATATGTAGATAATATTACTGAAAATTTATTTATAGAATATGATTAATGAAAATATTTAAATAAATTAAAAGTGTAGAGTTATTTAAAAAAAAATATTTATTGAAATTCAATCTCTTATATAAAATTCCTTAATATGTCAAATATTAATGTGTCAAATAAATTATAGGTGAATAAAAAATTAATCTCAAATAATTATTTATTAATATATTCTAATGAAATTCAAAATTCTTTAGAAAAACTTCATTTTATGTTAAAAAAATTATTTTTCTTGGTATTTATAAATTAGGAAGTTGAGCTCATATACGACAATCTTTTTTGATTTCTTTTTATTCGCACGTTATGCTCACATATACTTGCAGCCAGTTATTGTAGCAATCTTTTGACTTTTTCCCACATCAAAAGCTAAAACCTTCGACTCCTTTGAACACAGCCCTTTCCCTTAAATATTCAGGGGGGACATGTAAACCACAGCATAAGAACAATTGTTTAATTCTTAGCTCAAACCATTGATAACTCAATACAGTAGAAAATAAGAAAGAAATGTCTACTTCATGGCATTCTCTTGATCTTCTCTTTCCACCAGAGATCTTAGCCATCTGAGTCTCTGAAATTTTTTGGATTCATCCGGTCATGCAACAAGATGTTAAACATGGCTTCAGATCTCCATGAATAATCCTTCGTCTAGACATCTCTACTGAAGGTTAAGCAGGACCTCGACAGATTATTTGGACCATTTAGAAGCGCCTTCCCACCGTAAATTGTTTAAACTTAATGATACTAAATTGTTCCCGGAAAATGAAAACTGAGTCACCACCGGACTTGGTCACTTGTGGACTTGTTCAGCTCTCCCCACCATTTGACTCTCTATGTGCATCGATCACCCGGGCCACAGCTCCACCGGGCCGAGGATATCCGGGGCAAGTGGGGAATAATTAAAATTAGTACTTGGCCGAAAAATTTAGGACACCGTAAATAGAATAGAAAATTAGGAAACACCGACAGAATATTCAGATGGGGTGAGTAAATACTATTTCATCAACCATTTACAACGCCCCGAATGATTTCCCCGCTGGCGTAAACACATCATCAGAACGTTTTATCTGGCGGACTATCCATGGGCATTTCTGTTGTTAATTTTGTAATGCCGGGCAAAAAAATGCCAACGGGAATATAGGCATCAAAAAAAACTAGAAATGTACCTACCAGTTTTCGTCAGCCATTTATCGGTGGAAATAAAATTACAGATGAAATATCATGTTGCCCTATTCCATCGACAAAAACCAAATATTGCTAATAGAATAAATGAAGGGATTGGCAACAGAATGTTTTATGCTAATTCCCTTAGAAAAGTCTAAAACTTCTAAACTATTTTGTAACTTTCCAAGGAAAATATCGCCTAAATTTATGATCATGGAGTCACCTATGGATAAAACCTTTTGTTGATTCCTTCACAAGTTTAGCATTTTTCTTTTTAGTTATTTGTTTTTATTTAAAAAACAACAAAATCACAATAAAACCAAAACACTATTAATTTTATTGAACATCAAAATCTTATTAATTTTTAATATTCATTAAATAATAATTTTACAACAATAATTACATTGCTACACTTATATGGAGGTGAAAGTTTAGTGTGGACACAGGCAAATCCTTTAATAGGGACCAGAAGGTTGAACAGGATAATACAAAAGCCATGTATGTCCATCATTTTATTTCAATTCCGGAAAATTTATGTTAATGTCAATGCTAATTAGTGTCGACCTTCCTACCCTAAGAAATTAGAATTAAACTTGATAGAAAATTTAGAACATAGTTGCATTTTGTTGCTAGCAAAATCTAGTTGATTATTGTAAAATACATGTGATTTCACTAGTTAAATCCACATAAAAATAAATATTGAAACAGAATAAAACAGAATAATTATTTTCTTAGGGTGTGGTAGAAGATAATCTTTAAAAGCAAAACTAAGAACAAGAAAATTTCAGAGAAAAGGTTGTTTTGCATTAAATGTTTTCTCAACGATACATCTTATGGAGCTTTCTACATACTTCTCTTAGGTTCTAATTACAACTATTTATAGGTATATAAATCCCTAGAAATCAAGAAATTAAACTAACAAAAAAAGCCTGGACTGATAAGGAAAAAATATTTTGCCAACCTTAACAAAGGTATTGATTCTCTTAATCCAATTGATTTTCAAAAAGCTAATTTGACATCCATTTTGATAAATTTTTTTGTTATCTATGTTAGGTGGGATATAAAAATTATTAATCGAATGATCTTAATCTAGCATGACAAACATTTCACCACAGTCCAATCTCATGCTTTTTAACTATAGTCTTTTGCCACTAATCTTGCCTTGTACCTCTCCAAAGTTCTCCCTTTGGCTTTTTTTTTTTTCATTATAAGATCCATTTGACACTTATGACATCTTCTTTTTTTAGTCTGAAATCCATTTTCATATGTCATTTTTCTCAATTTACGTGAATCTCCTCATTCATAGTAATTCTCGGAATTTTTTCATCCCTTTACTACTTCTTCAAACATTGTAGGATCACATATAGCAAGGTGATAATATAGTGTTACATCATCATCAATAGGATTGAGTTACCTCATATAAGTCATCATGGATCATCATCTTTCTTGGTGGCCCTAGGTGGGTTGCCATTCTTGGAACTTCCGACCGAAGAAGATAAATGTGGGATTCATTGGTGATTGTGGAGGTGTAACAAATTTCTTGATGATCTTCATATCCTCTTCTTCTCTTCATCAAGAATTGGTAGAAATTCATACTTCTCACCATCCAACCGGTTTTACTTATACGTAAATTGGTTAGCTTGTTAAGGTTGCCTCGACCTCCCTTTTCCAAATCTACCTCTTCCTCCCCTTCTTCCTCACGCCTTGTCCACATCATCTACCTTCTTAGATATATCGAGAACCATCTTACTTCTTTTTTTGGAATAGGTGTTTTTAGAAAGAAAGTGCTTGTACTTTTAAGTCCTACTTGAATATGATTGACTCTTTTCTTCATGGCTTGTAGTTTTTCTATAAGTCCTTGAATTGTAATAAAATCCATAATCGACTCCTCTATCCATCATTGCATAATAGAATTTTTTTGTAGCGGTCATAGAAATCTTTTTTTACCACACATCACCTCTATCTTCTTCATATATCTCTTTATTTGATTGTATATGACCAATACTCTAGCTGGCATCCCATACTCTCTAATTCAGGCATAGTAGTTTTCAAAGTCATCCCATAACTTTATAGCATACCTTTTCTGAAATTGTCAGCTCTTCTTGGCTTGATTATAGCAAAAACTTCTCTTGCTTACTTTAGCGATTAGTTGCATTAGTCATTCTCTTAAAGTGATATTATCTAGACACTTGTTGGTATTGCCAGGAAGTGTTTTTTTTATCCTTTCTTTATGCCTTTTTGCACAGCCTTCTTTGGTGAATTGTTAATGTTGCTACTTTTATAGACTACTCCAAAACTTTTTTTAAATCGTTTTTCACATATCCTGGTACCAGCTTTCAGGATTGACAGATGAGAGGTGATGTAGATTATTACAATGACAGCATTAGGGGCTGGTTGCTTTTTAACTTTTGCTAAATGAAAGCGCGGCATTTCTAAAAGGAGGTACAAGCCGTCGTTTCAAGCATTTTTCAAGGAACAGCATTAGGGATGCATGAAACGGCCATTGGGACTTCTCTCTCCGTAAATGATATTTTCTTCAATATGCAGTAGAATATAAATACCATAAAGCTGACAGCCTGATAGCAGTCTGGATTAAGTCATACCAAGCAATGTAATGTGATACAACATTTCACAAAGATCAACTATATTAATATCTAACAGAAAAGTAATGTTCTAAACCTATCGGCCGTTAAGATCAGAAATCGTCACATTGTTAATGGAATTTATCTTATGGCTCTGAGTAACGGACTCTGTATCCAAGGAACTCTGCCTTTCAATAAATGCTGGTTCCTTTGAGTGTAAGATCCACAATTTCACTATTTAGCATGGAAATGATAGTGATTCACGGCCGGTCTATCTTTGCCAATTCTTGCACACAACAGACCAATATGTATCGTCGGAATATCTCCACCTGAAAACATGGATCTGATATTGCGGGATCGATCAAAGCCGCAATGTCACCTCCATTCCACAGTTCCAAGCCTGCAACAATGTTGATAAAATCCCTTACAAAGAGTTTTGCAAGTTCAATAGTATCAGAAATTGAAAGGTGTTTCCAAATATATCTCTAGGCAGTGTGGTGGATAGACATACAAATCCCTATAAGACTCAAAAGCACGCCCATTGCTTAAAATTGAGCGTTCCTTTCTTCCCTCTCACAATCTCCAGCAACAACACTCCAAAGCTAAACAACATCTGATTTCTCTGAAAATCTTCCTTCCATTAAATATTCAGGGGACATATAGCCACTGCATAGCAAAACAGCTTTCTGAGCTCAAATTAGATGAAACAGTAATGGGAGTGGTGGGAAAACAAACCTGCTTGCGGGTTCCACCAACCCTGGTGGTAGTATTCCTTCATTGCCGCCAGAAATCCTGGCTATTCCAAAGTCTGAAATTTTGGATTCGTGCCTGTTGTCCAATAAGATGTTACTTGGCTTGAGATCTCTATGAATAATTCTTAGTCTAGAATCTCTGTGAAGGTATAGAACCTCGACAAATTCCGTTAATAATGTTGAAGCGTCTTTTCCAATCCTAGCTGTCCTTTCCTGGGCAGGAATCTAAACAAATTGTGTCCAGAAAGTATTATGAGAAAACAAGCGCAAATGAAAAAAGACTATACAGTAAGCAATCTGCTTCTCCTGCTTGAAACTTATGATCTATGAAATTGAAAATGAGTTAAGAAAAGTAGTAGCTAAACAAAGAGTTGTAGCCCTAACCAAGTAGGAAATGCATCCAAGCTTTTATTCGGGTGTACTCATAAACCAACATCATCCTCCTTCTCCTTCAACACAGCAACCAAGAAGTCTCACAAGATTCTATGTTGGGTTTAGAAATCGCCGCAACTTCATTCATAAACTCTTCAAGCCCTTCCAACCGGATGTTTTAGGAGTCTTTTCACAGCTATTTCCAGCCCATCTGGATTTTCCTATTCACACATCAAACCATAAATACCTATTTTCTCTAAATAACTAGAACGCACCCTTTGGTTCAGAAGAATTACCCTGTATACTCTTCAAAGCCGCCCTACACCAAGACTTCTTGGTCTCTTATCAAAATTCCAGTTTTACCGAAATTTATAATTTGAGAAGGTGGTTTAGGTTTCCATGGACTTTTCGGTCAAGTTTCCGTCGAGAACTGTTTCTTGACTTCTGACGATAGGGTCTCGACTTATCCAATTTTTCTGATTTTAGTGGAAGTATATCGTTATTATTTGAGATTGTTTTCTTTTCTTTAAATTGTAAAAGTTTAAAAGTTTCAGTAGGCGAATAAGACGTAGCATATTACCCTTCTATGTGTAGCCATCCACTTCAGTGAAAAAAACACACAGATGCAGATGGCTATGGCTCTACAATCACTGATATACTGATGATTATTTCCAAGCCATGTTATCTGCAACTAAAATATGTACTGATGATTATTTTGGGAAAAATGTAAAAGGAAATATGAAAAACTTATTAATAATTTCCTCATACTGGTACAGAACTCCACGTATCTACACTAGTTATGCACACCTGATAAACGGAGCACTGAGCATTAGAAAATCAGAAAATATTATTATAATTACCAAGTTCTGTATTCGCCAGGCGAATGTTGAGATCTTTCCCTCCTTCAGAGAACTTTTGTGTATATCAATCAAGTTTCCTGTCCAAGCCATACAACCAAACTCTTTATAATATGAATTAGCGACACAGGAACAATTTCCTCCAAGCACTCATCTTTGCAATTACTTGTTGGGAGGACGTATATGGCCAGTACTCTGACAAAGGTTAGCACCTTCATCATCCCTAGCTTCATGGAAATCCATCTTCTTTTCCCACTTCACTACCATTTTGTATTCCATCACCTGCAACGATGTCATCCTAACTTACATCCGCTGGAGTCCAAATTCCTTTGTTCCATTCATCTTTAGTTTTTTTTGCAACAAACCCTTTTAGAACATGTGCAGATAGGTGAATTCTGTGCATCACCCAGCTTCCAAATGGCTGCACTTGCCATAAATATCACACTCAGTGGATGGAGCTTCCAATCATAATCCCAACCTCCCCTCTCTCATAATCCCAGTATTGCTCTCTAAATTTTCCATGAGGAGTCAAGTACGTTGAGCGGATAACTGGGTCTCGAGTTAAACTGAGGTGAAAAGCATCTCTTCATCTTGTATACTAAATCCATCTAAATACACAGAAGGGATACATTTCTGGTATTCCGATAAAATTCTGACCACCCCATGGACCACTACGCCAAAATGGATGACCATTGTACCAGATGAAGAACTCAGGAATTCCTAATAGATTGAGACCAAGCAGAGAAGTTTCCAACTGAAGGATCAGATGAGCTTCTCCATGACATTAGAAGTGTCTTGTTGCCTGTTCTTGCGTTAGCACCAAGTCTCATCTTTATTTAAGTATCCGTAGGCTGCTGGAAACTTTGCCATACAAGGTTTCCATTCGGTCCAGCCAAGACAAGGTTTCCATCATCGTAAGCTGTGCAGTTGACTTATTGGACCCAATTGAAACATTTGATGACCACAGAAACTCCCGACCATTCAAAACCACGAGATTTCCATCTTCAGATATTGTCATCAACCCAGAAGAATCGTTGATTGGGTTGTTTCTGTTCCACCAAAACTAGGAGTTGCTACTGATATATTACTATACCATATTCCACATATATCGATATGTTGAATTAATTGGGCTGAAAAATCCCAGTTTGAACTTATTTCCGGCAGAGACTATAGCTTCGATCTTGATGGGTTGAGGAAGTAAGTTATGGTATCTCCTCCATCACCATAAACCGAACAGGAACATGATAGAAACAGAAGAAAAGAGCTACTGCAACTTCAGCTTCGCCAAGTCCCATACTTGTTATTGATGAGAATGGAAGATTTACAAAATGGCTTATTGACTGTTCAGTGAATGAATGCTAATGCCACGAAGAAAGAATATTTCTGTTCCTGTCCTTTTAATTCCAATCATGAAGTTATTTTTCAAATATAAACTAAGTTTAGCAATTATAAGTCAGAAATTCTTTTTGTTTTCTGTAAATTTCCATCTATAAAGAATAATGTTTAACCAAACTATTATATTGCACAAGCAGGGTTATGTTTTACTCTGGAGATTTTGACCCCTCTTGTGCTTTCAAAAAAAATATGATATTTCATCAGGGATGAACCTCATCAACTAGCTTGTGAGATCGATAGAAATTTTTATTTTATAGGATATTATCACAAAACATACACTTGCCTCACCATGGATTGACATGTTCCAGTTAAGCGCTATCAAGAAGCTCTTGACATTCTTATTTTAAAGTAGCTTTATTCGTACCTTGATCTATTTTGACTTTGCCTGCAATATTCATGTGGGCGCTGATTAAATGGTATAATCCAAACCATCAACTGATAAAGGCGGGTAGTTTCTAAGAGGTCTGAAGAGCCTGACCGGTCTAAAGACGTTGTTGTATCATCACATTGATAATGGAGGACTTCAGACTTCAGCCAATCATTGTAGAGTGTCAATCTTTGACTTTTTTCCTGCGTCAAAAGCTAAAACCTTTGACTCTTCTTTGAAAATAGGCTACCCTTTAAAAATTCAGGGAGATATAAACCGCAGCATAAGATCCACAGTTTTTTAGCTCGAACCGTTGATGCTTGAATACAGTAAAAAATAGGAAAGAAAAGTCTACTTGCAACCCTAGTAGCATTCACTTGATCTTCTCTGCCACCAAAGATCTTGGCCAATCCGATGTCTGAAATTTTTTGATTCATCTGGTCATCCGACAAGATGCTACTTGCAGGCTTCAGATCCCTTTGAATGATTCATAGTCTAGAATCTCTACGAGTCTATGACGGTAAACAGGACCTCGACAAATTATTTGGACATTTTAGAAGCGCTTTTCCAATCTAATTGCTTTAGCAGTGAAAGAAAATTGTCCAACCGAATTTTGAGGCGTGACCAACACACGCCACAGATAATTAGAAAACACTTACGGTATATTCCTTTGACCAGGTAAAACAGTATTACATTTGCCGTTTACAGTGCCAACAAGATTTCCCGACAGAGATCATCATCAAAATATTTTTATCAAGGATTCATTATTTGTCAGCATTTTTGTTGTTAATAAAAAGATTTAGTATCAACAGATTTCCGTTTACATTCCTTTGATTTATTATTTGCCGAATTTATTATTTTGTTGCTAGCAGAATATGCCTAAAGAAGATAAAATGCATTTTGACCAATGAAATATTTTTCTATATTTTCAACAGAATCATTGATAAACAAAAAAAAAAAAATTATTGGTGATTCCATCGAAAGTTTAGTATTCTTTTAGTTATGTAATTGTTATTTAAAACAACAAAAATCATAATAAAATCAAACACTAGCAATTTTATTAAATTCAATATTTATTAAAAATATATTTTATAAAAATAAAATACATTGTTACATAGATGATAACGAAGATAAAGAGAGAAATCCTAAGCCAAAAGAACTAGAAGGGAGGAGCAGGTTTATGTAAAGTCATAAATTCCATCATTTCTCTCCAATTCCTACCAATTTTGTTTCTTTTAATATGCCTTTCATTTTCTTATTCTAATTTAGTCACTCTGCTCCCGGACTTGTTCTAGGACCCTCGCTTCCAAATTCAGCATTGATTGGCTTCAAATTCTAGCATTGATTAGTTTCAAACTGCAAGCAAAATTGATTGGCTTGGAACCGTTGTGTTTTTAGAGTTGAAATAGTATAAACCTATTCCTATAATAGGTTAGTCAATTGTTTTAACCCCAACCACCATTATTTATTATTAAAAGCATTTTTATTCATGTTTTCAAAATTACAACGTTATATGTTTTTACCAAGCAATGTAATGTTATATAACATTTAAAATGATCAGACAGAAAAGTAAACATGTTCTGGAACCCTATCGGCCTCTTAAGATCAGAAATTGTCACATTGTTAATGGAATTCTATCTTATGGCTCTGGAGTAATGGCCCCATACAATCCAAGGAAGTCTGCCTTCAACAAATGCTGGTTTCTTTTGGAGTAGGGAAGATCCATAATTTCACAATATTAGCATGGAAATGAATAGCTGACACGGCCGGTCTCTTGCCAATTCTTGCACACACAACAGACCAATATGTATGCATTCGGAATATCTCCACCTGAAAACATGGATCTGATATTGCAGGATCGACCAAAGCCGCAATGTCACCTTCATTCCAAAGCTCCAAGCCTGCAAAAGCTGATACAATCATACAAGAAGAGTTTGCAAGTTTAATAGCATCAGAAATTGAAAGGAGCTCTCAAATATCTCTGTAGGCAGTGTGCCGGACAGACATACAAATCCTATAAGACTCAAAGCACGCTCATCGTTATAAAATGAGCATTCTTTCTTCCGCCTACTCATCTCCAGCAACAACACTCCAAAGCTAAACACATCTGATTTCTCTGGAAAATCTTCCCTTCCATTAAATATTCAGGGACATATAGCCACTGCACAAGCATACCAGCTTCTTGAGCTATAACTAGAGAAACATTAATAGGGTGGGAAAATTGAAAAAAAAAAAAAAACACTACTTATAAAGGTTCCAACAACCCTGGTAGAATTCACTTCATTGCACGCCAGAAATCCTGGCTAACCTGGAAGTCTGAAATTCCGACCCAGCTCATTAGCCCAATGAAGATGTTACTCTGGTCAGGATCTCTGACGAATAATCCCTAGTCAGAATCTCTGTGAAGGTAATAGAAGACCTTGACCAAATTGTATATAATGTTGAAACGTCTTTTCCAATCTAGTTGGTCCTTTCCTGAGTGAATCTAAAAGATTGTATCCAGAAAAATTTATGAGAAAACCAGGGAAAATGAACATGCGTCAACGCAAAGTCGTAGCTTCAGCGCCAAGGCAGTAGAGCGGACCAAAGAGAGACGCATCCAAGCTTTTATCCGGCACGTACTCATAAAACCCAACATCATCCCTTCTCCTTCCAACACAGGCAACCTAAGAAGTCCTCACAAGACTCCTATGTTGGAGTTTCGAAATCACCGCAACTTCACCATAAACTCTTCGAGCCCTCTGAATTAGATGTTTTAGAAAAGTCATTTGAAAGTATTGCCGCCCATCTGGCAATTTTTCCTACAATGTCACATCAAACCATTGAATACCTATTTGCTCTAAATAACTATAAAGACCCCTTTAGGTTCCAGAAGAATTAGCCCTGTATATACACCAAAGCCGCCCGCCCAAGCCTTGATATGTCAAAGTTGTTTGTGTAGCAGTTTCCCAAGAATTTGTAATTTGAAGAGCGGTTCAAGTTTGAACTTCCTTGACGTTTTCGGGAAAGTTTCCATAAAAACTGTTCTTGTTATCTTGTTTTGAACGATAAGGTCTCCTCACTTGTCAACTCCTTCTAACTCAAATGGATGTTGTTATTATTTGAGAATTGTGTTTTTACTTGTAAAATTGTAAAGTCCAGGAAGCCAATAAGATGTAGCATTTACCTCTATGTGTATCCATCCACTTCCAAGTAATACACAGAGATGGATAGCTGGTACTGCTACAATCACTTAATACTGATGATTACTTTCATGTTTCTCCATATCTGCAACTAAAAATTGTACTGATGGTTATTTTGCAAAATGTAATGGAAACATGAAAAAAACTTATCAATGTTTCCTCATACAGATACAGAACTTGTATGTACACTAGTACTGCTGAAAAACGAAACAATAGTGAACGAAAATTAGAAAAAATTAGAATAATTACCATGTTCTGTATACGCCAGGCGAATGTTGAGATCTGTCCCTCCTTCAGAGAACTTTTGTATATCAATCAAGTTTCCTGTCCATGCCATACATCCAAAACCACTATAATATGAATAAGCGACACAGGAACAATTCTTCAAGCACTCATCTTTGCATTCTTGTTCGGAGGACAGATATGGCCAGTACTCGGCAAAGGTTGGCACCTTCATCATCTCCAGCTTCATAAACCCATCTTCTTTTCTCACTTCACTACCATTGTGTATTCCATCACACTGCAACGATGTCATCCTAACACAACCGCTAGTCCAAATTCCTTTATTCCATTCATCTTGATTTTTTGGAACAAACCCTTTTAAACATGTGCAGATAGGTGAATTCTGTGCATCGCAGCTTCCAAATGGCCCGCACTTGCCATAAATATCACACTCAGTTGATTGAGCTTCCCAGGTATACTCCCAACCTCCCTTCCCATAATCCCAGTATTGTTCTATAAGTTTTCCATCAGAAGTCAAAACATATCTTGCACGGATAACTGGGTCTTGAATATTTAAACTAAGAGTGAAAGTGCCATCTGCTTCTTCTTGTACACTAAATCCTTGCAAATACACAGAAGTATACATTCCTGGTATTCCAATAAAATTGTGACCATCCCATGGACCACTACGCCAAAATGGAAGACCATTGTACCAGATGAAGAACTCAGGAATTCCTAATGGATTGACACCAGCAGCGTAGTTTCCAACTGAAGGATCAGATGAGCTCCTCCATGACATTAGCAGTGTCTTGCTCCCAGTTCTTGCGTTAGCACTAAGTCTCATCTTTGGTATGTAAGTATCCGTAGGATGCTGGAAACTTTGCCATACAAGGTTTCCATTCGGTCCAGCTTTCAAGACAAGGTTTCCATCATCAGTAAGCTGTGCAGTTGACTGATTGAACCCAATTGAAACATTTGATGACCACAGAACCTCTCCCTGACCATTCAAAACCACGAGATTTCCATCTTCAGATATTGTCATCATCCCAGAAGAATCGTTGATTGCGGTGTTTCTGTTGGCCACCCATAGTACTTGAGTTTCTGCTGATATATTACCATACCATATTCCGACATATCGATATGTTGAATTAACTGGGCTGAAAAATCCCAGTTTGAACTTATTGCCGGCAGAGACTATAGCTTCTGGATCTTTGATGGGTTGCGAAGTAGTTATGGTATCTCCTGCATCACCATAAACTGAAGAGGAACATGATAGAAACAGAAGAAGAGCTACTGCAACTTCGCAGTTGCCAAGTACCATACTTGTTATTGATGAGAATGGAAGATTTACAAATGGCTTATTGACTGTTCAGAGAAAGAATGCCACGAAGAAGAATATTTCTGTTCCTGTCCTTTTAATTCCAATCATGAAGTTATTTTTCAAATATAAACTAAGTTTAGCAATTTTAAGTCAGAAATTCTTATGTTTTCTGTAAATTTCCATCTATAAAGAATGTTTAACCAAACTGTTATATTGCACAAGCAGGGTTATGTTTTACTCTGAGATTTTGACCCTCTTGTGCTAAAATAGTGATATTTCATCAGGATGAACCTCATCAACTAGCTTGTGAGATCGATAGAATTTTTATTTTTATAGGATATTATCACAAAACATACACTTGCCTCACCATGATTGACATGTTCCAGTTAAGCGCTATCAAGAAGCTCTTGACATTCTTATTTTAAAGTAGCTTTATTCGTACTTGATCTATTTTGACTTTGCCTGCAATATTCATGTGGGCGCTGATTAAATTTATACTCTAAACCATCAACTGATAAAGGCAGGTGAGTTTCTAAGAAGGAGGCTATTTATACCAAACAAGTCTGAAGAACCTGATAATGAGGACAGGTTAACAACCGAAGTTTCAGTGCAATTTATGGCATAGTTGAATTCTTTTTATTAGACCTTATGTGGCCCTTCAGACTTCAGGCAGTTATTGTAGCAATCTGTTGACTTTTTTTCCTGCGTCAAATGGTAAGAACCTTTGACTTCTTTGAAAACAGCGCTTCCCTTAAAAATTCAGGGGAGATGTAAACCACAGCATAAGATCCACAGTTTTTTAGCTCAAACCATATTGATGCTTGAATACAGTAAAAAATAGGAAAGAAAAGTCTACATACAACCCTAGTAGCATTCACTTGATCTTCTCCGCCACTAAAGATCTTGGGCATTCCGATGTCTGAAATTTTTAGATTCATCTGGTCATCCAACAAGATGTTACTTGCAGGCTTCAGATCCCTATGAAGAGTACCTATGAAGGTAAACAGGACCTCGACAAATTATTTGGACAATTTAGAAGCGCCTTTTCCAATTCAGAATAAGCTCCTATCAGAAAAGTCTAAAACTTCTAAACCATTTTATAACTTTTGAGAAAAAAATATCCATATTTCTAACAAAATCACCGAATGATAAAAAAAAAAAAAAAAGAGTAAAAATTGGTGATTCCATCGAAAGTTTAGTATTTTTTTTAGTTATGTAATTGTTAACTTAAAAAAATAAAAATAAAATCATAATAAAATCAAACACTATCCATTTTATTAAATTTAATATTCATCAAAAATAATTTTACAGCAATAAATATGTTGTTACACAAATGATGGTGGAGGTGAAGGGAAGAATCTTGAGCCAAAAGGACCAGGAAAAGGAGCATGATAAT
Organism: Populus deltoides; assembly: GCA_015852605.2. NCBI lineage: Eukaryota > Viridiplantae > Streptophyta > Magnoliopsida > Malpighiales > Salicaceae > Populus > Populus deltoides. The sequence goes on from CM027580.2 coordinate 3,842,086, forward strand.
GTAAAGCCATTAATTCTATCATTTTCTCCCATTTCTTCCTATTTTCTTCTTCTAATATGCCTTTCATATCTCTTATTCTAATTTGGCCACTTGCTCCTATACCTATTCTAGACCCTCGCTCAAATTCTAGCATCGACTGGCTTGGAACTGTTGTGTGTCTAGAGTTAAAACAATAAAAACCCAATTCTTATCATGTAATTAATTGTTCCAGCCTCCGACCACAACTGATGATCATAAAAAGGGATGGATGAAAGTGTTTTCTTTATGTTTTTCAAACATTATAGCTTTATATGTTTCTTACAAAACAAAATTCAATTATACTTAAAAGAAATAAAAAAAATCACAACAAACGCCTCAGCTATTTTATATACAAACTTCTTTACTCATTTCTACCTATCCACATTTGTTATATAAGTTTCCTCGTATAACTTTATCTAAATTGGCTCGCACCTAAGATATTGTTCCTACAAAAAAAAATTAAATTGTAAAATTGACATTTGTTCTAAAAAAAATAGTCTTTTTTTTTTACAAGATTTTGATATCAATATGAAAGGAGACTAGCCATCTAAGTTATTTTTAAAATGGGCATGGAATCCACAAGGATAGTAAAAATAAGATTGGGTTTTTGTCACAACCCAAATCCCGGATCCATAACCGGCACACAGACAAGGTTCCCCTCCAAGGTTTCATACCTATGCGAACCCAAACTTACATACAAACTTATCCTTTAAACAACTCAATCAGAGTTCAATGCAGCACTAATAACAAAATAAACTTCATAATATAATTTAATTTTCTTAATACAAGAGTTCATATAAATTCATAGTTTTGGAGCACTAACTAAACATAAAAGGAAGGTATAAATTACAACAAAAAAACGAGTTCGAAGGTTCAACAAAAATAACTTGCTAACAAGCTATAAGCCCCAAAAAGATAAATAATGAGAGAATGAGTTCAACAACTCAGTGAGTAGATAACGTTCAATATACACACACGAGGTAATACAACAATGAGAAATATATATACAATTATGGCTCTATGTTTTTATAGGAAGATTTCTCAAATAGACCATAACAAGAATATCATAAGGTAAAGCTCGTCAGAAAATCAAAATGCAATGAGCATGAGGCTCCGTACTGTGGCATAATCAGTCCACACAAGTTGATGACTCCCCCAACCAACTAGGGTTTAGATACGATGTGCACAAAAACTAACATTACCCTGACTAAGTTCATAATCATAATCAAACAGACATATTCATATCTCAAGGCTCATCTCATAACATCAATCAAATAAGGAGCTATTAATTCAGAAGTCAATTCAAAATATATGTTGGTTCATATCAAGAATTCATATTCAACAATTGATCATGCTTCATCATAACAAGAATAATAATCAACATATATATTATCAAGAAGCATGATCCAATTCATATTAACAAATCAAATATTTATATTATTTCTCATGCATATAAAAAATTATCCACTCACCTGACTCGAAAGCAAACAGGACTCAAAGCTGATACCGAAGGAAATCCTATACCATATCCTGGCTCAGAATATCACGATTATCATAATACAAAGGAGACATATTCAAGAATGACTCAAAAGAACATATAACTTATTTAATACACTTATCTAAGAGTATATTCCATAACCCCTGTTCCATAACTCTATATATTTTTAGACTAAACTAGTTATTTTCTCAAAAACCCAAAATTTAGCGGTTTTCCGAAATCTAATCCATAATAAAACAAATAATAAAATTGATAATAATTCACTAATAACCCTCAATTATTCATCAAACCAATCTGCAAAAGCTAATATTACATCTAGGGACCAATCTGAATTTTATCATATTTTTAAGAGTCAAATTGTAACTTTGTCATATTGGAGGACCAAACTAAAATTATCATAAATCCATGACTATACTGGAAATTCTGACCATAATTAATCCCTCAATTCTGTCCAGAATATCTCATTATGCTCCGGGGACCATTCCTGGAACTTTACCAAATTTTTAGGGTCAAATGGTAAATTTTGTCAAATTGGAGGACCAAATTGAAAGTGTTAAAAATTTATAACTATACAGGAATTCTGCCCATAATTCATATTTTATTCTGTTCAGAATCTCCGAATATGCTCCAAGGACCAATCTGTAATTTTTCCAAAGTTTGGGACTAAACTGTAATTTTCACAAATTGAGGGACCAAACCAAAATTTTATCATCTTCAACCTCAAACCCAGAATTTCCACAGAAAACCTGTTGTTATCTCAAGATTTATAACTTAAAATTCACCATTTACATAAATTATAACTCAAAATCATCATCTTTACCTAAAATCTTTCAAAATCAACTAAACAACTCATTAATTCACCCAAACAATCAACCCATAACATTCAAATTAATTCATCAATCAACTCAAAACACAATCTTCAAAACCCTAACATTTATCAAAACATAAATTCAAAGCTTAAAGAAAACATATTATACACATTAAAGCATAAATCTTATCCTTTTAACTTATTTTCTTCAACTTCTTTCTATTTCTCTTATCTTTCCCTCTTCTCTTCTTCTTCTTCTTCCCCTTCTCTTCTCTTCTCCTATCGGGTTTTCACTCTTAATTTTAGATCTCTCTTCTTTTCTTTTTTCTTTTCTATTTATACTTATTATATTTATTTAATTACCACACTACCCCACATTCATTTATACACACTCTTTAAGCCTCAAAAGGCTTTGTTGCTTTTTCCTATCTCTTTTAATTCAAAACATCACAGTTTTGGCCATTTATTATCATTGTAATTTTTTTAGAGAGTATTTGGAAATGCGAGCCAACCCATGTTTTTAAAAATTCAAAACTTTTTTTTGCTAAAAAATAATGTTTTAGATCGTTTTTGATACCCTGATCTTAAAAATAATTTTTTTAAAAAATATATATTATTTTAATATATTTCATAATAAAAATAACTTTAAAAAGCAATCAACATCATATTTCCAAACAAGCTCTTAAGATAGATAAGGTGGCTATTATAGTAACTCAATCAATTTTGATGGGATTACATTTAGGAGTCCAAATTACTGTAACTAATGCTTAAAATATTACATAACAAATAATACTAAAAAAATTTATTTTGTATTATTTATTTTTATTTGGGGCTTTTTCTCATTTACAATTATTTTTTAATGAGATTGTTATTTAAAAAAAAAAGCCATACAAAATATTAATGAAGTGTGCCAATACTGATATACACAAAGTTAAATACAGAAATAACAAGAATCATAATTCGAGGGTTTAAGATCGACTTTTCGAGTATAAAACACCAAAAGTTGCTAGTAAAATATGATTGGACCACGTGTAGCGCGTGCATTCACGCGCTAGTCAATTAAGCTTCCTGAAATTCTGTGTGTGTGTGTGTGTACCCACACTCCCTTTTAAATATACCTGCAAAAACTTAAAGACACGAAATCAGTTTGGAGCCCACATTCTTCCAATTTCTCTTGGGTGTCTCCTCCTGGCTGGCGTTATGGGCGAAACTGAGAGGGTGATGGGATGGTCGCCGTGAATATCTGGCCGTGGAGGAGTTGCTGACGTTTGCTGATGGTGTAGGGCTCGTCGTTGCTACTGGTGGGGCAGAGAGGTTGTTGTCGTTGGTGGTGACGGAGAGTGGACTCCAGACTTTGCTATTATTGTGGCCGAATCTGTGGTGAGAGAAACACCATGAAGAGGTGGAAATCGGGCAAGTAGGGAAGCCAGTAGAGAATGGTGGCCGATCGACGGTGACTGTCAGAGATGGTGGCTGGTATGGTAAGGAGGTTGAAGATGGTGATTTATGGCCGTGGGTTTGGTTCGGAGAAGAAGATGAAGGCTGGAATGGGTTGACTTTGGTGGGTTTTTCTTGGGCCTATTACAGGTTGTGTGGAAAAGGACCTGTGTGAAGAGACGCAGGCTGCTGTGGTGGTTGATTTTGTGAGGGGAGGAGGATGAGGGTTTATGAGGGGAAGGTGGTTGAAGAGGAGGGGGAAGGTTGCCTCATGAATTAATTAGAGACTAAATCGAATTAATTTGATAAAATTATAGGACTAAATTGGGCTGGATTGAACTAATTGGAAACAAAAGGTACTGAAACGAAGTTATGTGAATAGTCAACCGGTCTCTCGAATATTTTCTCCTTTTCATTACAGTTATTGACTTTTAAATTTCATGAACTTCTTTCATTGAATTCAATGAGGGCTTTAAATATTTGATTTCTTCAATTTAATTCTTAAATTGATCTTTTACAATTTAATCTTTTTTTTAATTTAGTTTTTATTTTTTGTTTTCAAATTCCTGTAATTTCAAAAGAATTATATTTTTCTTTTTAATTTTGTTCATAATTGAATCAATTTGGACCTTCAAATTTTAACTTCTTGTTGCAAATTCATCATTGATTTCTAAAATTATACAATTTTAATCAATTTAACTTTTAATTTTAATTTTTTTTCAATTAAGCCCTAATTGATTCCTACTTAACTATTTATTTTAAACTCATCATTGTATTTTTAATTTCTTTCAATCTTATTCAAATTAAATCAAATTAAATCATTTTTTCAATTTCATCCGCCTAAGAAATTCTCAAACTCATTTTTTGTCTTTGATTCTTGATTATTTGTTCAATTTCATCCTCAACTATATTTTTTTATTTTTTGTTTTTCTAATGATTTTCAAGGTTTTTTAATACATAAAAATTAAATAAAGATAACAAAATGACTAAATTTACTGAAAAAACATATTTTTTGTGTTTTTTTTTGTAATATATATAAAAATAAAGGGTAAAAAATTAGGTTATAACAAGGTCCATACATGATAAGGATATAACTAAGCATACCAATAATATACATAAACATAGTTTAAATTATGTTACTCTATTAGGTAGCTATAAGTCATAGCTATAAGTCAGATAATCAAATATAAAAATAGAAAGGGAAAGAAAATGTGTTTACACTACATGTCCAAGTAAAAGAACCTCTGCTAAACCATCTAGGTGGTGGTCTAGTGGTAAAAACTTAAGACTAAGATGTTTGCTCTCTATGTGATCTCAGGTTCGAGCCCTGTGGTTGCTCATATGATAGCCATTGAAGGCTTACATGGTCGTTAACTTCAAGACCCGTGGAATTAGTCGAGGTGCGCAAGTTGACCCGAACACCCAGGTTAATCTAAAAAAAAAAAAGAATCTCTGCTAGGTATAACATTATAATAAATATGATATGGTTCTTATGGTAAATTTAAATTTTCTAAAATAAGTTTACTTATAATATTCTATTAATTACCGCAATCAATAATTAAATCAAATAAGGTTTTCAAACTTCAAGATTACAAATCCAAAATGTAAAGAAAACGTTATTTCATATATTTTGAAATTCAATAATTATATAACTATTATGAAAATAACATATCAACTGTTTATATTGTTGATAAACTGACTTATATTATTTTTTTAAAAAAAATGTTTAATATTTCAAAGTCAGAAATCCTTTTGTTTTCATCCTTAAAGAAAACCTACCCAAATTATTCTGGATTTTGTTTTCATTTCTTAAAGGAGGTACAGAAGCCATCATTTCGAACATTTCGGCCATTCTGAGTTTTCCTCTGATATTTTCTTCAATATGCATGTAGAATATAAGGACCGTAGAACTGGCATCTAATAGAAAAGTCACACCCAACAATGTAATGTTCTACAATGATAAACTATATTAATAACTAATAGAAAAGTAAACTTGATCTGAACTCTATCGGCCGTTAAGTTCAGAAATCGTCACATTGTTAATGGAATTTATCTTTTGGTTCTGTGTAATGGACTCTGTATCCAAGGAACTCTGCCTTTCAACAAATGCTGGTTTCTTTGGAGGAGGAAGATCCACAATTTCACTATTCAGCATGGAAGTGATGGTAGACACGGCCGGTCTGTCTTTCGCCAATTCTTGCACACACAACAGACCAATATGTATGCATCGGAATATCTCCACCTGAAAACATGGATCTGATATTGCAGGATCGACCAGAGCTGTAATGTCACCTTCATTCCACAGTTTCCAAGCCTGAAAATATAAAAATCCATCCAAGTAAGAGTTTGCAAGTTTAATAGTATTAGAAATTGAAAGGAGCTTTGCAGATATATCTCAGGCAGGGAGGCGGACAGACATACAAATCCTATAAGACTCAAAGAATGCTCATTGTCATAAAAACTAGAGTTCCTTCTTCCGCTTACAATCTCCAGCAACAACACTCCAAAGCTAAATACATCTGATTTCTCTGAAAATCTTCCTTTCATTAAATATTCAGGGGACATATAGCCACTGCATGAGGATCACAGATTTCTGAGCTCAAAATAGCAAAACGGTAATAGGAGTTAAAATGAAAAGAAAAGAAACGAAAAAAAAAACTTACTAGGTTCCAACAACCCTGGTAGTACTCACTTGATCTTCATTGCCACCAAAAATCCTGGCCATTCCAAAGTCCGAAATTTTGGGATTCAGCTCAGGGTCCAATAAGATGTTACTTGGCTTCAGATCTCTATGAATAATTCTTAGTCTAGAATCTCTGTGAAGGTAAAGAAGACCTCGACAAATCCCGTTAATAATGTCGAAGCGTCTTTCCCAATCTAGTTGTCCTTTCCTGAGTGAATCTAAGCATATTATATCCAGAAAAAATCATGAGAAAACAAGGGCAAATGAAAATGAGTCAAGAAAAGTAGTAGCTAAACAAAAGAGGGCAGCAGCTCTAACCAAAGAGAAATGCATCCAAGCTTTTATTCGGCATGTACTCATAAACCAACATCATCTCTTCTCCTTCAACACATCAACCAAGAAGTCTCACAAGATTCCTGTGTTGGAGTTTTGAAATCACCACAACTTCATTCATGAGCTCTTCAAGCCCTTGACCAGATGTTCTTGAGAGTCTTTTCACAGCTATTTCCTGTCCATCAGGCAATTTTCCCTACAATGTCACATCAAACCAATAAATACCTATTTGCTCGAAATAATTATAAAGCACCTTTAGTTCCAGAAGAATTACCCTGTATACTGCACCAAAGCCGCCCTGCCCAAGCTTCTTGGATATGTCAAAGTTGTCTGTAGCAGTTTCAAGAATTTGTAATTTGAAGAGCGGTTCAAGTTTAACTTCCTTGACGTTTTCGGGCGAGTTTCCATCAAAAACTGTTTCTTGTGCTTCTCTCGTTTTGAACGACAAGGTCTCCTCACTTATCAACTTCCTTTCTGAATTCAAGTGGAAGTATCGTTATTATTTGTGAATTGTGTTTTTCTTTACTGGTAAAAATTGTAAAGTTTAGAAGTCCAGTAAGCTAATAAGACGTAGCATATTACCTCTATTAGTAGCCATCCATTTCCAAGAAATAAACACAAAGATGAAGAAGGCTATGGCTCCTACAATCACTGATAAACTGAAGATTACTTTCATGTTTCTCTTGTTATCTGCAACCAAAAAATTGTACTGATGGTTATTTTGCAAAAATGTAATGGAAATATGAAAAAACTTATCAATGTTTCCTCATACAGATAACATAACTTTTTGTATGCACACCTGAAAAACGAAACACTAGTGAACGAAAATGAGAAAATATTATAACAATTACCAAGTTCTGTATACGCCAGGCGAATGTTGAGATCTGTCCCTCCTTCGGAGAACTTTTGTATATCAATCAAGTTTCCTGTCCATGCCATACAGCCAAAACCGTTATAATATGAATAAGCGACACAGGAACAATTCTTCAAGCACTCATCTTTGCATTCTTGTTCGGAGGACGGATATGGCCAGTAATCGGCAAAGGTTGGCACCTTCATCATCTCCAGCTTCTTAAACCCATCTTCTTTTCCCACTTCACTACCATTCTGTATTCTATCACACTGCAACGATGTCATCCTAACACAACCGCTAGTCCAGATTCCTTTGTTCCATTCATCTTGATTTTTTGCAACAAACCCTTTTAAACATGTGCAGATAGGTGAATTATGTGCATCGCAGCTTCCAAATGGCCCGCACTTGCCATAAATATCACACTCAGTTGATGGAGCTTCCCAGTTATACTCCCAACCTCCCTTCCCATAATCCCAGTATTGTTCTGTAAGTCTTCCATGAGAAGTTAAAACATATGTTAAACGGTAAGTTGGGTCTTGAATTGAACTCAGAGTGAAAGTGCCATCTCCTTCATTTTGTAGAGTAAATCCAAATAGATAGACAGAAGTAGACATTCCTGGTATTCCAATAAAGTTCCGGCCACCCCATGGACCACTACGCCAAAATGGATGACCATTGTACCAGATGAAGAACTCAGGAATTCCTAATGGATTGATACCAGCAGAGAAGTTTCCAACAGAAGGATCAGATGAGCTTCTCCAGGACGTTAGCAGTGTCTTGTTCCCTGTTCTTGCGTTAGCACTAAGTCTCATCTTTGATGAGCAAGTATCCGTAGGATGCAGGAAACTTTTCCATATAAGGTTTCCACTCGGTCCAGCTTTCAAGATAAGGTTTCCATCATCAGTAAGCTGTGCAGTTGAGTGATTGAACCCATTTGAAACATTTGATGACCACAGAACTTCTCCCTGACCATTCGAAACCACAAGATTTCCATCTTCAGATATTGTCATCATCCCAGAAGAATCGTTGATTGGGTTGTTTCTGTTGGCCACCCATAGTACTGGAGTTGCTACTGATATATTACTATACCATATTCCGACATATCGATAGGTTGAATTAACTGGGCTGAAAAATCCCAGTTCGAACTTATTGCCGGCAGAGACTATAGCTTCTGGATCTTTGATGGGTTGAGAAGGAGTAATGCTATCTCCTGCATCACCATAAAATGAACAGGAACATGATAGAAACAGAAGAAGAGATACTGCAACTTCGCAGTTGCCACGTCCCATACTTGTTATTGATGAGAATGGAAGACTAACAAATGGCCAAGTGTTTGTGAAAAAAGATGTCATGAACAGGAATATTTCTCTTCCTGTCCTTTTACTTAATTCCAATCATGAGATTGTTTTTCAAATAGAAACGAAGTTTAGCAATTAAAAGTCAGAATTTTTATGTTTTCTGTAAATTTCCATCTGTAGCATAAGCAGGGTTATGTTTTACTCTGAGAATTTGACCCTCGTGTGCTAAAATAGTAATATTTCATCAGGATGAACCTCATTAACTAGCTAGCTTGTGAGATCGATAGCATTTTTATTTTTATAGGACACTATCACAATACATACACTTGCCATGTTAGGCGCTATCAAGAAGCTCTTGACATTCTAATTTTAAAGTAGCTTTTTTCGTACTTGATCTATTTTGACTTTGCCTGCAATATTCATGTGGGTGCTGATTAAATTTATACTCTAAACCATCAACTGATAAAGGCAGGTAAGTTTCTAAGAAAGAGGCTATTTATACCATAGAAGTCTGAGGAGCCTGAGCGGTCTAAAGACATATCAAGGTGATTAGGATGCAAGTACACGGCATTTATTAACCACTAATCAGGCGACTGATCCTCAAGAGACATAGCTCAAAGAGGGATTCTTTTCAGAACTTTCTTGATTGTTTCGGGCCAGCTTCCATAGGCCAGGGCAGTAGCCTATTTACCTGCTATTTTCTAAGCCATCTTCTGCTTCGTTACGTTACTATCTTTATGTATCGTAGAAGTTTCGCTTTTTTTTCTCTGATTGAACGATCATGTAATGCCACGACATCTCCTGTATGTATTTGAAAAATAACATGGAGATTAGCCTGGCCATCATCAATGCCTGTCGTTGACAACAACTTGGACTTTTTTCCCTTATTCATTTTTTTGTTGTGTGTGTGTAAATCTTGACTCAAGATCTAGATCTATGTGATACAATGTCAATTGTTTATTCTTCTCTTGTTGATTTTTTTCCTTTTAAATAAAGGTTTAGTGCTTGTTTAAGTTATATTGAGGAAATTAATATTAATTGATGGTTTTGAATTCTCAACGAAGCCTAATATTGTGGCCGTTGTTTCTTTGATTTACAATAGCTCAAGCTTATTTTTGTGCGTAATATGCAATCATTTTCTACTTTGAACCCTTATTGTCTCATGGAAGTCGTTTTTTTAATTATTTTTTTTACTTTGCAGTAAAAAAATTTGGCTTGTTTTCAGAATTCAGCGTAGCAATCTTTTGACTTTTTTCCCTGCATCAAAAGCTAAAAACCTTTGACTTCTTTGAAAATAGCGCTTCCCTTACAAATTCAGGGGACATATAAACCACAGCATAAGATCCACAGTTTTTTATCTCGAACCATTGATGCTTGAATACAGTAAAAAATAGGAAAGAAAAGTCTACATACAACCCTAGTAGCATGATCCACCAAAGAAAAATCTACATGCTTGTAATGCTAGCAGAATAATGGTGCCAAAAAAAATGAATTGACCAGCTTGAATCAACAATTTTATTGGAATCTAGAGCAAACTATCAATACACATAAGGAACATATGAAACCTTCCAAGATTGCATAGAACGCCATGCGCTCTGAAGAATCAACATCCACAGAAGACTAAAAAGACTGGCCATTCTATCATTTCTCATATAAATTGTAATTGCAGTTATAACTAATACATATAAAGTTAGTTATAACTGTAAAGTTAGTTAAAAGAAGTTAGTTAGAATATGTGTATATATATGTGTATTCATGTACTCTGAGAAACGTAAGAAAAATAAAAGAAGTAAATGTTGCATGCAAATTGCAGATTTTCTAAACGTATAATTCTTCTTCTTTCTCACAAAGAAATTCATTCTCTTATTCTTTCTCTACTTCTGCATTATTCAACTTTTCTTTCAGCAAGCAAATTCTTCATGGTATCAGAGCTATATTTTTTAAAATATAAACTAATCCTTCATCATCATTAGAAAGATTCAAAATCTTTGTAGTTTAAAAACCTTTCTGCCATCATCTTCTTGATTCCTTCAAAAACTTCAAAATATCTGATCATCTTGAAGAAAATGCTTCTACAGCATATAAAGATTCATTTAATACCTGTCACGACCCGAATCCCGGATCCATAACCGGCACATAAGCAAGGTTCTCCTCCAAGGTTCCATACCTATGTGAACCCAAACTTACACACAAACTTATCCTAACTCAATCAGAGTTCAACGCAGCATTAATAACAAAATCAACTTCATAATATAATTGAATTGTCTTAATATAAGAGTTAATATAATTCATAGTTTTGGAGCACTAACTTGACAAAAATGAAATTACAACCAAAAAGCAGGTTCAGAAGGTTCAACAAAAGTAACCTGCTATCAAGCTATAAGCCTGAAAAGATAAATAATGAGATGGTGAGTTCAACAACTCAGTGAGTAGATAATGTTCAATATACACACACGAGGTAATACAACAATGAGAAATATATATACAAGTATGGCTGTAGGTTCTTATAGAAAGGTTTCTCAAATGGACCATAACAAGAATATCATATGGTAAAGCTCGTCAGAAAATCAAAATGCAATGAGCATGAGGCTCCGTACTGTGAGATGATCAGTCCACACAGGTTGGTGACTCCCCCGACCAACTAGGGTTCAGATATGATGTGCACAAAGACTAACACTACCCTGTTAGCATAGGTATTCTAACTGACATACCATAGGTTCATAATCATAATCAGACAGACATATTCATATCTCAAGGCTCAACTCATGACATCAATCAAATGAGGAGCTATCAATTCAGAATTCAATTTAAAATATATACTGGTTCATATCAAGAATTCAGATTCAACAATTGATCATGCTTTATCAAAACAATGATAATAATCAACATATATATTATCAAGAAGCATGATTCAATTCATAATAAAAAATAAAATATTTATACTATTTCTCATGCATATGGAAAATTATCCACTCACCTGACTCGAAAACAACAAAACTCAAAGCTGATATCGAAGAAAATCCTACTGACGTCTCGCCGGTAGAATATCAGGATTATCTGGATATAAAGGAGACATACTCAAAAATGACTCAAAAGAACATATAACCTATTTAATACACTTATCTAAGGGTATATTCCATAACCCTATATGTTTTTGAACTAACTAGTCAATTTTCTCAAAAACCCAAAATTTAACGGTTTTTTCGAAATCTAATCCATAATAAAACAACTAATAAAATTGATAATAATTCACTAAATAAACCTTAATTATTCATCAAACCAATCTGAAAAAGCTAATATTACAGCTAGGGACTAATCTGTAATTTATCCTATTTTTAAGGGTCAAATTGCAACTTTTATCAAATTGAAGGACCAAACTGAAATTGTCATAAATCCATTACTATACTGAATTTCTGATCATAATCAGTCCTCATTTCTGTCCAGATCATCTCATTATACTCCAAGGACCATTCTGGAATTTTAACAAATTTTTAGGGTCAAATTGTAATTTTTGTCAAATTGGAGGACTAATTTGAAAGTGTTAAATTCTCTTATCTATATAGTAATTCTTTCCAGAATTCATATTTCATTCTTTCCAGAATCTCGGAATAGGCTCCAGGGACCAATTTGTAATTTTCCAAAGTTCGGGGACTAAACTATAATTTTTGCAAATTGAGGGACCAAATTGAATTTTCATCATCTTCAACCTCCAATCCAGAATTTTAACAGAAACCTACTGTTCTCCCCTGATTTTTAACTCAAAATTCACCATTCAAACAAAACTATAACTCAAACTCATTACAATTTTCCATAATCAACTAAATCATCAAATACCCACAACAATTAACCCTACAACATCCAAATTAACTCATCAATCAAACTTAAAACATAAATTTTCAAAACCCTAACATTCATCAAAACTAAAATTAAAGCTTAATTAACACATATTTATACATAATCTTACCTTTTTACTTATTTCCTTCAATTCCTTTCTATTTCCCTTCCAATTTCCCTCTTTTCTCTTCTTCTTCTTCCTCCTCCTTTTCTCTCCTGCCGGTTTGCTCTCTTAATTTCAGACCTCTCTCTCTTCTTTTTTTTACTTCCTATTTATATTTATCAAGTTTTGTTGAATTACCTCTATACCCCTTATTCATTTATTCTAACTTTTAAGCCTCCAAGGGCTTTATTGTATTTTTCTATCTTTTAATACAAAATATTACAATACCACTACTCTAAATATTTATGATGATTCTTCCAGCTGCTACTACCTCCACCCTTCTGATAATCCTGGTGCACTTCTGGTTTCTGAAATTTTCACTGGTGAAAATTATATTGCATGGAGTAGATCCATGACAATTGCCTTAACAGTGAAAAACAAGATTGCCTTCATTGATGGTTCTTTAGTTCAACCAAACACCACCAATCAATCACTTCGTGTGGCATGACTAAGATCAAAGAATCTGGTTTTGTCATGGCTGATGAATTCAATTGCCAAGGACATTCGCAGCAGCCTTCTTTACATCACAGCGGCATTCAACATTTGAGAAGAATTAAGAGTTAGATATCTCAAAAGTGATGGACCAAGGGTCTTCAGTTTAGGGAAATCTTTAAGTTCCATTTCTCAGAACTCAAAATCTGTCATCGAATATTTCAGTGAATTCAAGGCGTTATGGGATGAATACATCAATTATTGTCAAATCCCAAACTGCAGATGTGGAAATCTTGATTCATGCTCATACAACATTTTAAAGCATCTAACAGATTGACAATAATCAGATTATGTTATGAAATTTTTGGTAGGACTTCATGATTCTTACTCAGCAGTCAGAAGTCAATTATTGCTCCAAACTCCTTTGCCATCTATAGGCAGAGTCTTTTCCCTGCTTCTACAAGAAGAGAGTCAGAGGTCCCTAACAAATGCAGTAGGGATTCCCATTGATTCATAAGCAATGGTTGCTGAACAATACCATAATCCAAATTCCAGATCAGGTTCAACATATACTACACGCTTTGCTAAACAAAAAGGAAAACTAAGGCAACCTGCTCCCACTGTGGATATCCTGGACATGTTGTTAATAAATGTTTTCAAATTATTAGATACCCTCCTGGATGGAAGGGGCTAAGAGGGAAAAGATTTGCCACTATGCCACATACTAGCAGAAATTTTCAAAGATTACCCACTGCACATAATACTACTGCCTTGGAGCAACATCTTGACACTCCTAACATTGTTTTCTCTCAAGGACAGATGCAAAATCTACTCACTCTCGCAAATAGCATTTCCAACTCAAAGATAAATAATACTACTAAGGAAGTATCTATATCAGGTATATCCTTTTCATGTCATACAATATCTTCACCTTAGAACAGATTTTCTTGGATTCTTGATACAGGAGCAACATATCACATGATCTGTAGCCCCCTTCTTTTCGAATCCATTATTTTGCCTAAAACTCAGTCCAAAGTTCATCTACCAAATGGTCAACATGTACCAATTGTTTTCACTAGGATGGTTAAATTATCTCTTAACATCATTTTGACAATACACTTTATGTTCCAGCATTCAATATCAATCTGATTTCTGTTTCAAGATTAACTGCTGATAACACTATTAGCTTATTTTTCCTTCATACGAAATGTATCCTGCAGGATCTAAACAAATGGAAGATGATTGGGCTTGCTGCAGTTGAATCTGGTCTATACAGTCTTCACAAACCCCCTGAACAAACTATCAAAGGCTTACCTCCTAGATCAATAATCAAGTCCTATGTTGTTGCCACTGATCTTTGCCATTTACGTTTAGGCCACATCCCTACTTTCAAAATCAATCTTTTGAACAAAACTGATCCTTCAGTCACTATTAGCAACAATTTCATTTGTGAAATTTGCCCGCTAGCTAAACAAAAACGGTTGCCCTTTTCCTTGTCTGTTAATAAATCCATAGAGGCTTTTCAATTAATTCACATTGACCTTTGGGGACCCTTCTTTGTTACTTCATATTCTGGTTATCAGTTTTTCCTTACCATTATAGATGATTACAGTAGATTTACTTGGTTATTTTTAATGAAATCTAAATATGAGACACGAGATCTTCTTAGCAACTTTCTAGCCTATGTTCATACTCAATTCAACACCAAGATAAAAACTCTTAGATCAGACAATGGACAAGAGTTTAATATGCCTACTTTTTACCAAAAACATGGCATCATTCATCAATTAACCTGTGTTGAAACACCTGAACAGAATGGAAGGGTTGAAAGGAAACATCAACACCTGCTAAATGAAGCTAGATCTCTAATGTTTCAATCCCAACTTCCTTTAACTTATTGGACAGATTGCATTCTCACAGCCACTCACCTAATCAATCGCACCCCTTCTCTCATTCTCCAAAATCAAACACCTTATTAGGTTCTTTTTAACAAACCACCACATTATAATTACTTAAGGGTGTTCGGCTGTTTATGTTTTGCTAGCTCAATCACACACAACAGAGGAAAATTTCAACCATGAGCCACAAAATGCATTTTTCTTAGCTACCCTCCACACATTAAAAGATACAAAGTGCTTGACTTATCAACCTGCAAAACCTTTGTGTCTCGTAATGTTGTGTTTCATGAATCCACATTCCCACCTATTCCAAACACAGTTCATACACCCCTTGTGTTTCCTGACTATCCTCAAATTTTTTGACTCATTTCCTTGTATCCCAGCACAGTCACCTTTAAACAATTCTGTTGTTCCTGCAACCTCCCCTTTACAACCTTCTATTCCTCAAACTTCTCCCCTATCTCATCATAATATTTCCCAACTCAGAAGGTCTGAAAGAAATAAACATCCACCTACTTACTTAAAGCAGTATTATTGTGGAAATATGACTAAGATTCCTTTAGCAACTCCAAGCTCTTCAGATTACTCCCTTCCTGGTAAGTCATACTCTATCTTTTCTTACTTATCTAATTCCAAATTATCTTTACAACAATGTGCTTTCACCTCTTCTGTTTCATCTGTTTTTGAACCAAAAACTTACAAACAAGCTAGCTCCATTCCTCATTGGCAAAATGCTATGACAAATGAAATCATAGCTCTTGAGCAAAACCGAACTTGGGATTTAGTACTTCTGCCACAGAATAAATTTGCCATTGGATGTAAGTGGGTATACAAAGTTAAATTCCAAGCTCATGGAAAGGTTGAATGATATAAGACACGATTGGTAGTAAAGGATACGCACAACTAGAAGGCATTGATTTCTTTGACACTTTCTCTCATGTTGCAAAGATAACAACAGTTAGAGTTCTTCTCACCATTGCTGCCGTCAACAATTGGCATTTACATCAGCTTGATGTGGACAATGCCTTCTTACATGATGACTTACATGAGGAAGTATATATGCAATTACCACTAGGTTACTCCAATCCAAATGATCCTCGAGTCTGCAAACTCAAAAGGAGCATATATGGTCTAAAACAAGCTTCAAGACAATGGTTTTCCAAGTTATCTACATGTCTATTATACTTTGGATTTCTACAAGCAAAATCAGATTCTAGCCTCTTCATCAGGAAATCTACCAACGACTTCATTGCAGTTTTAATCTATGTTGATGATGTATTCATCGCTTCCAACACTCTTACAGCACTCAACAAAGTGAAACAGTACCTTCGCACGACCTTTCCTATCAAAGATTTGGGAAACCTGAAGTACTTTCTCGGCATTGAGGTAGCTAGATCTGCCAAAAGCATTGTTCTTTGCCAAATAAAATATGCCTTAGATATACTTGCAGACAGTGGTTTTTCTGGCGCTAAACCAGTCAGTTTTCCAATGGAATCCACACTGAAACTCAGTACCCATGATGCTAGCCCTTCCTTATCCGATCCTGCCTTTTATCGTAGACTCATTGGCAGACTTCTCTATCTCACACTCACACGCCTAGATTTATCATATGCCATCCAAACTCTCAGCCAATTCATGTCCAACCCGCATACAATGCATATGCAAGCTGCAGAGAGAGTTCTTCGGTATCTTAAAGCAACACCAGGTCAAGGATTACTTCTCAAAGCTGATTCTACTTTTCATTTAAAGGCTTATTCTGACAGTGATTGGGGAGATTGCATTGATACTAGAAGAAGTGTAACTGGATATTTGGTTTTTCTTGGAGATTCACTCATCTCCTGAAAATCAAAGAAATAACCTACTGTAAATAGGTCCTCAGCAGAAGCTTAATATCGAGCTTTGGCAACTACATCGTGTGAAATTCAATATCTGACTTATTTGTTGGCAGATTTCCACATACCTCACTCTCAACCTGCCTTGCTATACATAGACAGCAAACCAGCCTCAGAAATCGCCTCCAACCCAGTCCATCATGAACGCACCAAACATATACAACTTGACTGTCATCTTGTACGCATAAAACTACAGGAATGACTACTTACAATCATTCACATTCCTTCCAGATTTCAATTAGCTGACGCACTCACCAAACCACCTGGTTATCACACACTTAATCCTATCCTTGGCAAGATGGGAATGGTGAATGTTCATTCCCATCTTGAGGGGGGGATATTGGAATCTAGAGCAAACTATCAATACACATAAGGAACATATGAAACCTTCCAAGATTACAGAGAACGCCACGCATGCAGAAGAATCAACATCCACAGAAGACTAAGAAGACTGGCCATTCTGTCATTTCTCATATAAATTGTAATTGCAGTTATAACTAATACATATAAAGTTAGTTATAACTATTAAGTTAGTTAAAAGAAGTTAGTTAGAATATGTGTATATATATGTATTCATGTACTCTGAGAAATGTAAGAAAAATAAAAGAAGTAAATGCTACATGCAGATTGCAGATTTTCTAAACGTATAATTCTTCTTCTTTCTCACAAAGAAATTCATTCTCTTATTCTTTCTCTACTTCTGCATTATTCAACTTTTCTTCTGCAGCAAATTCTTCACATTTCATCAATAAATAAATTACCAATCAAGTATTGTATCACCTATTCTATCAGTAAAAACTAAATATGATGTTTTTTTTTTGTTTTTTAAAAGTGAAAATTAATTTGAAAATTTTGAGATTTTTTTGGAATTTTCAAAAAAAATTAAGCAACGTTTTGGAGAAAATCAAGTATTTTAATGTCGAATATGTATCTTACAATGTAAATATATAGTCCGATATTATGCAAAATTGTTGAAAAAACATACAAGAAATTAACAAAAAAAATTTGAAAGTACTTTGAAATTTATTTTTTATATATAATAATATATTATTATTAAATATATGGACTTAGCCCGGCCTAGCCGAGTCTGGTTGGACCAACTGGCAGCCCAACATACCTGGCCTTCTTTTTTTTTAGGCTGGGCAAGACCCGACCTAGCTGTCTAAGCTAGGCTAACACGAGTCCAATCCATAGGCCACGTGGTTGTTGGCCCAGCCTAGTGACCATGTTAATTAATTAGCTGTTACATGCAGAAATGAATTCTACATGTAGTGGGCATGAGGAAGAAGAAGAAGGAGGAGGAGGAGGAGGAGAAAAAGAAGAAGAAGAAAAGGAAGAGAGGAAAAGGTGCCTCATGTGAGGGTCGTGGTCGTGATGAGGAGGTTCGAACGATGGCTCAGGAGGTGTTGGTGGAAGGAGTGGTGGTCGGCGTCAGCTGTGGGAGGGAGATTTATAGAGGAGAGAGTGAAACTTGTGGTGGTTACTCCTGAGGAGAGGTGGCCAACCATTTGTTTGTGGTGGCTATTCCTGAGGAGAGGTGGCCATCCATTTGTTTTTGGTAGAGATGGTGGTGGAAAAGCCGGTAAAGAGAGTGTTGGTGGTTGATGGAGAGAGAAGACAGAGAGAGAAGATCACGCTAGCAGCAAAAATAGGGGGAAGACTGATTTTTTTGTCAACTTTAGAACCGATTTTCTCCTTCCCAAGGCCATGAAATCCACCCCTATATATAGGACATGAAAGAGGGATGTTTCGTCTTTACTGATGTTAAATCTTGGCCCTTGATTCGACTAGGAAGGATCCCAACTATTGACTCAAAGTAGTTATCATGGACTGTCAGATTTGTTGCAGGAAAAGGGTTGGTCGGGTTGACCACTTTGGGACAGTGCCACAACCACTGTGGCGTCAATTGACCAGAATGGATCACACTAGGGTGTAGTCAAATGTTAGGTGATTGTTTTCGTATAAGTTTTGTCACTCAGCCCTTGAGTAGCTTTTCTAGCGAAAATGTAAAGAAGAAGATGAATAGTCAACCCCAAAACGGTGTCATTTTAGCAAAGTTCATTTTACTCCTTCAATTTCTAATTTCTCTCAATGACACCCCTTGATTGACTTTAAACTTTCAATTTTGCCCTTGTTAATCTTCAATTCGAACACCGAATTTCAAAGCCTTTTTCATTTCGGTCCAAGATTTTGGATTTATCAATTTGACCCTCAATTGACCATTAAACTTTTAATTTTTTTTCAATTTCACCCCTGATTTTAATCATTAAGTCCCCAAAGTTTTGTGTCTTTTTTAAAATGGTCCTTAGTTGTGATTTTTTTTTAATTTAACCTTTAATTGATCCAAAAACTTTAATTTTCTTGCGATTTTACCTCTTATTTCAATCAATTGACTTGGTAAAAATTAAATTTGAAAATAATTTTTACCTTAAATAGTCTTACCAAGCATCTACCATAGTCATCCATTGAAGATGATCATAAAGTTGAATCCACTGAAACAATGGTTCCTCAAAATAAAATGCCCAACTTTAATATTTGTAAACTTGCAAAACAAATTCACACAAGGTCAATTATTTTCATTTAATATAAATCTTATAATAATCTAATCAAAATAAATAACTTGAATAGTATAACTTACATTAAATGGCTGGTCTTTTATTCTACAATATTTTACCAAAATATGAATAGCTTGAAAAAAGGATCCCACATCTGCTACCTAAAATGGACAAGCCTTAATCTTTACCGTGTATTAACTATCTCTTCATGATCAACATCGAAATTAACAACATGATCACTGACATCCCTAACACTACCATTGGTTAAACTAGTAGTAGCAATAGCTCTCTTTAAATTTTTTATTGGCATCTCTAAAATATAACACAAGTTAATTCTCAATTTCAATATAATAGACTCATATGTCATTGTGCATATTTAAATTTCATGATTTAGACCATAAATTTCCCTCTAATTATATGAATTTAACCCATATATTTCCAACCTACCACAACATATAATGTAATTTATCACCCTTTCCTAAGATATAATTTTTTGTATGTGACAAATGTCCTTCCTCTATCATCATTGGGTTTATACCAAGCGTGCTGACATGTTTTACACTTGATAAAACTTGTATATTCACCATAGCAAAATGTGCAAAAGTTTGGTTACATATCAGTTTTTCAGTATCATATACTAAGAAGTTTCATCATGGATTTTACATCATAGAAGTTCTCTTTCAGTTTATATTTTCTTCAGGTAACATGTTTTTAGCTCATTTAATAATGCTATCATACTAAATTTATAATATGACATGAAGGTAAATACTGGTGCAATGACTAACAATTTATTATGAGTTACGCACCCATCCTATAATGATTCATTAGAATTTATTAAAAGTTCAAGAAACCTAGCTGCATCTACATTTGATTCTTCATCTAAAGAGATACTATATAAACCTTTACATGAATAACCATGATTCATTCATCATCATACTCTTATAAGGATTACTATTATCATCTACAAACTCATATACATTGCTAGAACTAGAAGTTCAACCAATCATCTTTTCTAACATGGTTCATCATAATATTTTAAAAATTCAAGAAACCTAACTGCATCTACATTTAATTCTTCATCTAAATGGATGTTATGTGAACTTTCACTTGAATAAGTAATGTTCATTCACATTGCATCTATCACTATACTCCTATAAGAATTATTATTATCATCTACAAACTCATACATGTAGTTAAAACTAGAAGTTGAACCAACCATCTTTTCTAACATGGTTTTATGAGAAACATAGGGTTTTCCATTTGAATACCAATATAAGTATTCCTCAACAAATATTTTTTTTAAGTAGATGCATCATCCCAAAATCTTCATAGTGAAACTTTTTATTCTTACACTTCACACATGGACATCTAATTTCACATGCACTAACATTCTTCGATTTAGAAAGTATGAAATTAATAAAACCCTCAGCCACTTCAAGATAATCTTACCTCTACAACTCTTTAGATGAATCTTGATAATTCCAAGAACAATTATCCCATGATTATGAAACCTATATAGAATAATATTAATTTTATCAATTCCAAAAAATTTCAATTCCCCTAAAATTTCCAACTTCACAATAAAAATAAAATATAAAATAATCATAATATCTTCAGTTTTAACATACCTAAATTTTTTTTAAAAATCAAACTTAGCTTCATTAAATGACAACAAAATTCAATTTCTCTTGAATCTCAAACAAACCCTAGCATACAAATCTATCTAAAAAAATCAAATCGATAAAATTATGAGTTTTTCACAGCATAATAAATAAATAAAAGTAAACATATAATAACATGTCAAGTTATAATATGAATAATTCATTAGGTTTGTCACATCTCACTGGATGTTAGCCACCCCCCACCCCCTCTAAATTGAAATGGGAAGATACATATCGAGAAAAATTAGAAGTCATCATCTAGTAATTAGAAAGAATTAAAAATCCTAAAAATTAGTATTGGTTTCAAAGATTCAAGTAAGAGATTAGTTATGCTTAAGAGAAGAACAATGTCACCCTTAGTGCATCATTTCTTACAAAAAGATTACCTTCACTATTTGTTGTCTTGAAATTATCTTTTTTATTGCCCTTAATTATCCTAATTTTTTTAGTTTATTTTTTATTTTTTTCTCATTATTCGATAAAAAAACTTGACTTTGATCCCTGAAAATACAAGACTTATCAATTTGATTATTCATAAAAAATTAAATCGTGACATCGATTCATTTAAAAAAAAACTTGTCATTTTGGTTATTTATATAAAAAAAATTATCATTTATCCTCCTAAAAAAGAATTTTCTTTTGCAAGATTTTGATATTAGTCTCTAAAATGAAACTTATTATCTAAGTCATTTTAAAAATAACATAAATCCAATAAGGATGGTAAAAATAAGATTAGGTGTTGGCCCATTTATTTTCTTTTTAATTTTTTTAAGATAAATTTAGTGACTGGTAAATTAGCTTAATAGATTTTGATAAGATCACATTAATCGAGTCTAAATTATTATAATTGATAGTCAAAATATTAAATAACAAATTATACTTAAAAAAAAAAAAATTTTGTGTTATTTATTTTTATTTGAGGCTTTTCCTCATTTACAATTATTTTTTTATGAGATTTTTATTTTTTAAAAAGAGCCATACAAAATATCATTTACAATACTGATATGCAAAAAGTTAAATACAGAAATAACAAGAATCATAATTCCAGGGTTTAAGATTGACTTTTCGAGTACAAAACACCAAAAGTTGCTAGCAAAAACTTAAAGACACGAAATCAGTTTGTAGCCCGCATTCTTCCAATTTCTCTTGGGTGTCTCCTCCTGGCTGGCGTTATGGGCGAAACTGAGAGGGTGATGTGATGGTCGCCGTGAATATCTGGCCGTGGAGGAGTTGTTGCCGTTTGCTGCTGGTGTAGGGCTCGTCGTTGCTATGGTGGGGCAGAGAGGTGGTTGTCGTTGGTGGTGACCGAGAGTGGACTCCAGACTTTGCTATTATTGTGGCCGAGTCTGTGGTGAGAGAAACACCATGAAGAGGTGGAGATTGGGCAAGTATGAAGCCAGTAGAGAATGGTGGGCGATCGACGGTGACTGTCAGAGATGGTGGCTGGTATGGTAAGGAGGTTGAAGATGGTGATTTATGGCCGTGGGTTTGGTCCGGAGAAGAAGATGAAGGCTGGAATGGGTTGACTTTGGTGGGTTTTTCTTGGGCCTATTACAGGTTGTTAAGAAAAGGACCTGTGTGAAGAGACCCAGGCTGCTGTGGAGGATGAGGGTTTATGAGGGAAAGGTTGCCTCATGAATTAATTAGAGACTAAATCGAATTAATTTGATAAAATTATAGGACTAAATTGGGCTGGATTGAACTAATTGGAAACAAAAGGTACTGAAACGAAGTTATGTGAATAGTCAACCGGTCTCTCAAATATTTTCTCCTTTTCATTACAGTTATTGACTTTTAAATTTCATCAACTTCGTTCAATGAGGGCTTTAAATCTTTGATTTCTTCAAATTAATTCTTAAATTGATCTTTTACAATTTAGTCTTTTTTTTTAATTTAGTCTTTGTTTTTTTTCAAATTCCTGTAATTTCAAAAGAATTACATTTTTCTTTTCAATTTTGTTCCTAATTGAATCAATTTGGACCTTCAAATTTTACCTTCTTGTTGCAAATTCATCATTGATTCCTAAAATTATACAATTTTAATCAATTTAACTTTTAATTTTGATTTTCTTTTTCAATTAAGCTCTCAATTGATTCCTAACTTAACTATTTATTTTAAACTCATCATTGTACTTTTAATTTCTTTCAATCTTATTCAAAATTAAGTTATTTTTTCAATTTCATCCTCCTAAGAAATTCTCAAACTCAATTTTTTTTTGATTCTTGATTATTTGTTCAATTTCATCCCCCTAAGAAATTCTCAAACTCAATTTATGTTTTTGATTCTTGATTATTTGTTTAATTTCATCCTCAACTATATTTTTTTTTTATTTTTTTGTTTTTCTAATGATTTTCAAGGTTTTTTAATACATAAAAATTAAATAAAGATAACAAAATGACTAAATTTACTGAAAAAACATATTTTCTATGTTTTTTTTTTGTAATATATATAAAAATAAAGGATAAAAAATTAGGTTATAACAAGATCCATACATAATAAAGATATCACTAAGCATACCAATAATATACATAAACATAGTTTAAATTATGTTACTCGATTAGTGTGTTATAAGTCAGATAATCAAATATAAAAATAAAAAGAGAAAGAAAATGTTTTTGCACTACATGTCCAAGCAAAAGAACCTCTGCTAAACCATTTAGGTGGTGGTCCAATGGTAAAAACTTGGGACTAAGATGTCTGCTCTCTTTGTGGTCTCAGGTTCGAGTCATGTGGTTGCTTATATGATAGCCACTGAAAATTTACATGGTCGTTAACTTCAGGGCCCGTGGAATTAGTCGAGGTACGCGCAAGCTGACCCGAACACCCACGTTAATCTAAAAAAAAAAAAGAACCTCTGCTAGGTATAACATTATAATAAATATGTATGATGGTCTATCACACATGCTAGTATCACCCCAAGTTTATATGATGCTAATCATCTATCATAGGATATGGTTCTAATGGTAAATTTAAATTTTCTAACATAAGTTTACTTATAATATTCTATTAATTACCACAATCAATAATTAAATCAAATTAGGTTTTCAAACTTCAAGATTACAAATCTAAAATGTAAAGAAAATTTTATTTCATATATTTTGAAATTCGATAATTATATAACTATTATGAAAATAACATATCAACTGTTTATATTGTTGATAAACTGACTTATATTATTTTTTAAAAAAAACTGTTTAATATTTCAAAGTCAGAAATCCTTTTGTTTTCATCCTTAAAGAAAACCTACCCAAATTATTCTGGATTTCGCTCCAAGATGATTACATTGTCTTTTGACATTACTGCTTTAAGCTAAGCTTGATTTAGGATTTTTTTTGGCTAAATGAAAACACATCATTTCTTAAAGGAGGTACAGAAGCCATCATTTCGAACATTTCGGCCATTCTGAGTTTTCCTCTGATATTTTCTTCAATATGCATGTAGAATATAAGGACCGTAGAACTGGCATCTAATAGAAAAGTCACACCCAACAATGTAATGTTCTACAATGATAAACTATATTAATAACTAATAGAAAAGTAAACTTGATCTGAACTCTATCGGCCGTTAAGTTCAGAAACCGTCACATTGTTAATGGAATTTATCTTTTGGTTCTGTGTAATGGACTCTGTATCCAAGGAACTCTGCCTTTCAACAAATGCTGGTTTCTTTGGAGGAGGAAGATCCACAATTTCACTATTCAGCATGGAAGTGATGGTAGACACGGCCGGTCTGTCTTTCGCCAATTCTTGCACACACAACAGACCAATATGTATGCATCGGAATATCTCCACCTGAAAACATGGATCTGATATTGCAGGATCGACCAGAGCTGTAATGTCACCTTCATTCCACAGTTTCCAAGCCTGAAAATATAAAAATCCATCCAAGTAAGAGTTTGCAAGTTTAATAGTATTAGAAATTGAAAGGAGCTTTGCAGATATATCTCAGGCAGGGAGGCGGACAGACATACAAATCCTATAAGACTCAAACAATGCTCATTGTCATAAAAACTAGAGTTCTTTCTTCCGCTTACGATCTCCAGCAACAACACTCCAAAGCTAAACACATCTGATTTCTCTGAAAATCTTCCTTTCATTAAATATTCAGGGGACATATAGCCACTGCATGAGGATCACAGATTTCTGAGCTCAAAATAGCAAAACGGTAATAGGAGTGAAAATGAAAAAACATATATATATATATATATAAATATATATATATATATATATGTATATGTATATGTATTTACTTACTACGTTCCAACGACCCTGGTAGTATTCACTTGATCTTCATTGCCACGAAAAATCCTGGCCATTCCAAAGTCTGAAATTTTGGGATTCAGCTCATGGTCCAATAAGATGTTACTTGGCTTCAGATCTCTATGAATAATTCTTAGTCTAGAATCTCTGTGAAGGTAAAGAAGACCTCGACAAATGCCGTTAATAATGTCGAAGCGTCTTTCCCAATGTAGTTGTCCTTTCCTGAGTGAATCTAAGCATATTGTATCCAGAAAAAATCATGAGAAAACAAGGGCAAATTATCAAAATGAGTCAAGAAAAGTAGTAGCTAAACAAAAGAGGGCAGTAGCTCTAACCAAAGAGAAATGCATCCAAGCTTTTATTCGGCATGTACTCATAAACCAACATCATCTCTTCTCCTTCAACACAGCAACCAAGAAGTCTCACAAGATTCCTGTGTTGGAGTTTTGAAATCACCACAACTTCATTCATAAACTCTTCGAGACCTTGACCAGATGTTCTAGAGAGTCTTTTCACAGCTATTTCCTGCCCATCTGGCAATTTTCCCTACAATGTCATATCAAACGGATAAATACCTATTTTCTCTAAATAACATTAAAGAACCTTTAGTTCCAGAAGACTTACCCTGTATACTGCACCAAAGCCGCCCTGCCCAAGCTTCTTGGATATGTCAAAGTTGTTTGTAGCCGTTTCAAGAATTTTTAATTTGAAGAGCGGTTCAAGTTTAACTTCCTTGACGTTTTCGGGCAAGTTTCCATCAAAAAGTACTGTTTCTTGTGCTTCTCTCGTTTTGAACGATAAGGTCTCCTCACTTATCAACTTCCTTTCTGAATTCAAGTGGAAGTATCGTTATTATTTGTTAATTGTGTTTTTCTTTACTTGTAAAAATTGTAAAGTTTACAAGTCCAGTAAGCTAATAAAACGTAGCATAATACCTCTATGTTTAGCCATCCACTTCCAAGAAAAAAACACACAGATGAAGATGGCTATGGCTCCTACAATCACTGACATACTGATGATTACTTTCATGTTTCTCTTGTTACCTGCAACAAAAAAATTTTACTGATGATTATTTGGCAAAAATGCAATGGAAATATGAAAAAAAAAATTATCAATATTTTCTCATACTGATACAGATCTCCATGTATCTACACTTGTTATGCACACCTGACAAACGAAAAATTAGTGAAAGA
This sequence comes from Populus deltoides, assembly GCA_015852605.2. Classification (NCBI taxonomy): domain Eukaryota; kingdom Viridiplantae; phylum Streptophyta; class Magnoliopsida; order Malpighiales; family Salicaceae; genus Populus; species Populus deltoides. The sequence goes on from CM027580.2 coordinate 3,868,901, forward strand.
AAATTGGATAAAATTAGAATAATTACCAAGTTCTGTATACGCCAGGCGAATATTGAGATCCGTCCCAGCCTCTGAGAACTTTTGTATATCAATCAAGTTTCCTGTCCATGCCATACAGCCAAAACCATTATAATATGAATAAGCGACACAGGAGCAATTCTTCAAGCACTCATCTTTGCATTCTTGTTCGGAGGACGGATTTGACCAGTACTCGGCAAAGGTTGGCACCTTCATCATCTCTAGCTTCATAAACCCATCTTCTTTTCCCACTTCACTACCTTTCTGTATTCTATCACACTGCAACGATGTCATCCTAACACATCCGCTAGTCCAAATTCCTTTGTTCCATTCATCTTGGTTTTTTGGGACAAACCCTTTTAAACATGTGCAGATAGGTGAATTCTGCGCATCGCAGCTTCCGAATGGCCCGCACTTGCCATAAATATCACACTCAGTTGATTGAGCTTCCCAGGTATACTCCCAACCTTGCTTCCCATAATCCCAGTATTGTTCTGTAAGTTTTCCTCGAGAAGTCAAAACATACGTTAATCGGTAAGCTGGGTCTAGAACTAAACTCAGAATGAAAGTGCCATCTCCTTGATCTTGTAGAGTAAATCCCCTTAGATACACAGAAGTAGACATTCTTGGTATTCCAATAAAGTGCTGGCCACCCCACGGACCACTACGCCAAAATGGAAGACCATTGTACCAGATGAAGAACTCAGGAATTCCTAATGGATTGATACCAGCAGAGAAGTTTCCAACTGAAGGATCAGATGAGCTTCTCCATGACGTTAGCAGTGTCTTGTTCCCTGTTCTAGCGTTAGCAATAAATCTCATCTTTGAGAAGTAAGTATCCGTAGGCTGCTGGAAACTTTGCCATACAAGGTTTCCATTCTGTCCAGCTTTCAAGACAAGGTTTCCATCATCAGTAAGCTGTGCAGTTGACTGATTGAACCCAATTGAAACATTTGATGACCACCGAACCTCTCCCTGACCATTCAAAACGACGAGATTTCCATCTTCAGATATTGTCATGATCCCAGAAGAATCGTTGATTGGGTTGTTTCTGTTGGCCACCCATAGTACTGGAGTTGCTACTGATATATTACTATACCATATTCCGACATATCGATAGGTTGAATTAACTGGACTGAAAAACCCCAGTTTGAACTGATTGCCGGCAGAAACTATAGCTTCTGGATCTTTGATGGGTTGAGAAGTAGTTATGGTATCTCCTGCATCACCATAAACTGAAGAGGAACATGATAGAAACAGAAGAAGAGCTACTGCGACTTCGCAGTTTCCAAGTGCCATAACCTGCTGGTGAGAATGGAAGACTAATAAATGGCTAAATGACTGTTCAGAGAAAGGATGTCATGAACGATAATATTTCTCTTCCTGTCCTTTTTCTTAATTCCAAACAACAGATTGTTTTTCTAAGAACATTGAATTAAGTTTTCTGTGATGATACTTTTTAGATTTACTCTTCATGAATTATGTTTTAACAAATAACTCTAGATTTTTATAAAAAAATAAATAAATCAAATGTCAATTTCTTGGACAAAAATCCATTTGTCATAGCAAACACTAAACATGACGATTTTTTAGAGCTGTGCAAGAAATGACAACTTCTGAAATATCAAAACAAATTTATTTAATTGATAGACTAATTAGATTTATCTTAAAAGTTTTTTATAAAATGAGTTTTTTAAAAATAAAATTGGTGAAAATAAAGCTAAAATAGATAATGATATTTTTGCTTATCCATAAATAAAAAAGAAGATTGCTATAAACTTCATAACATATATAATTATAAATGAGTTAACTCAATAAAAATAAGAGATGATGGATTGGTTTAGAGTTTTTTTAAGAAAAAAACAAAAATCATTTTGATATAATTAAAATAAAACTTGATTTGATTTTTACCTGTAGCAATGCATCTTGCCCACTTGAATCAGAATTCCATGGTCGACCGCCCCTCGCTACTCCTTCAACATGATCACCTTTTCCTCTTAGGTGTTATCTAGAAAGCTCTTAGCATTCTTATCCTAAAGGAAGCCACGTTCTTGGTCTATGTTCAGTATGCATGTAATATTTAAGGGGGTGCTGATTAAATTACCTTATTACTCTAAAATGCCATGAATTCTCTCTATATTTTACATTTTGGCACCCTCCCACTTTTAAGTTTATCTTTTTAATTTAATTGAAAACTTCTTCACATGAAATTAGGCCGAAATGGTATCAAGTCAAAAAAGAAAAAAAAATACGGGGATGAAAGTGAAAAAATAAAAAAGAAAAAGTGATTGTTCCTTCTTTAATTTTTTTTTTTTTTTTGCTTTTCCCTCTTCTTCTTCTTTTTTCTTTCATTTCCTTTCTTAATTTCATTTGTTTGATTCTTTTAACACTTGTTTGATTTATAATTTTTTTTATAAATTATTTTGATTTTTTTATGAGGTTATCAGTCTCAAATAAATATCTTGAAATTTGATTTGTGCTTGGTTTGTACTTGATTTTACAAAACTCTATTTTTGTTATTGTATAATTAAGTAAAAAATAATTTAAAGAAACAAAACTCTTAAACCATGAAGGCTTGGTTAATACAATATATAGCCGTCTCAATATTAAAAAAAATCATCTTGAATTTTTTTTGTTAGATCAAACCACACTTTTTAAATATGAACTTATCAAGTCGATTGGGTCATATCGTGACAATTTTCATATAGTTTAATTTTAAATACAGGTTAAATAAAGAATGAAATAAAATATTTCAAAATTAACTTGATAAATCAATTTTAATAACAATATCAAATAGTTTGATATGTAAATATTTTCTTTACATTCATTTTTTTAATTTAAGTCGCAACTTAATGCGGTCCTTTCTAAACTATCGATGTTTTTTTTTTAAAAAAATTTATAATAACCGAGATTTTATATAAAAGCCACTGCTAAAAAGTCTTGGCTAACTAGGAAAAGTAAGTAAAGTTATGTTTGTGTACATATACAAAGAGAAGTAAAAAAATTAAATGAAAGCTCTATACCAAAACTAAAAAATATGACTTAAAAATCTAGTTTATTCATTGAAACATACCTTTCGTATCTATATAGATCCAAATCCAAGCCTAGCTAGCCTATATATATATATATATAGACCTTAACTATGGATGTTTAACCTAGTCTTTAATTTTTACATGGTCGATCTCATTGGAATTTTCCTGGAATCCTTTATATAGGTGGTAGTCAACTTTATTGACCGCAGACCATCCAGTTGATAAAGTTGGGCGATGAGTTTTCTGGGAAATAAGCTATTTCTACCATACAAGTGTGGAACAGCACCTGACAAGTCAAAAGACCTTGCTGTTTCATCATCTGCGAAACTTCGCCATAAAATGATTCCCTTGGAGCTGCCTTGCATGACTGGATTAATTCCCATTATCTGAAAAATGTGCAATGGCTATTCAATATTGCCTGCGGAGACAGTTTCAGGATCTTTGATGGGTTGAGATGATGTTATTGTATCTATTGCAGCATCATAACCTGAACGTAAGCAGGACGGAATGAGAATTAGGGCTGCTACAATTCTGCAGTTGCTAATCCCCATAACTTTTATCTACATGTTCTTGATGTGAATCAAACTATATTTTATGTATGCTGTAATTACTGGTCAAGAAAGTAACACTTGTTCTTTTTCTATCCTCTTAATGTATTTCAATCAAGAACTTATTACTTTTATTAAAAAAAGGATATCCAGTTTTCTTCCTTAATAGAGAATTTGAATGTCTTCATTTATAAAGAAATTTTTAGGGAATAATATAAAATTATTATTGAAATTTCATCTATTAACTTAAGAATTTGAGTTGAGATGATTCTTTAATATAATATCAGAATTTTTATTTTAATTAATAAAAGTTAAGCACAAGATTATGTTAGTCATTATATTTTTCAAACTCAAATGGTTTTAATTTTAGGATGTGTATTAGGGAGTAATATAAGATTATTTTTAAAATCTCACCTAATAACTTAAACTTTTGAGCTGAGAAAGTTCTTTAATATTTTTTTTTTTATCAAGAGGTGAAAATATAAACGTGATATAAGCTTTTAGATTAAGATAATTTTTTGATATTTTTTTTTACCGAAAGAGGTAAGAAAGTAAATGTGAGCACTTACAATAGTCAGATGTTTTTATATATAATTCTATTGATACAAATAACATGTTATCGTATTTTTTAGCTTTTTTAATTTATTTTTTTTCATTTTAATTCTCTTGTTATATATAAAGTGAATACTTTCATTGCTACAATTTACTGTAATTCACTGACAGAAACATTCCATCAATGTTTATGTTTGTATTCATCAATTTTCTAGTAATGTTTTTCAGTAAAATCGTATCTTTAATTGTGTTTGATATCTTTATTTGTGCATCTACCTCATTTAATTCCAGTTACTTATCATCGGTGAAAATGAAAGACTAACGTTATGGATTACTGAATGTTCAAGAGAAGGATGCCATGAACAAGAATAATGTTAATTCTTTCACTTTCCGTCGTTTTACTTCCTTTCAACCAATAGCTTATATTTTAAAGGTCAGAAGTTTTGTGTTTACTGTGAAAGTCTATCCTTGAAGAGATGTTTACCCAAATCATTTTACTGCCAGACCACGGATCTGTTTTACTAAGATTTTGACATTATTCTAACGTTAAACTATGATATTTCATTGGAAGTATCAGGATGAGCTAGCATGTGACATAGCATCCATATTTCGGTACGATATAATATCCACTTGCATGCCTCATGCAGAACTTCCTGCCACAACTTTTGCAGTGCTTGCATAAGTCATGTGATAGATTTAAACTACGCTCTAAACTTATACGATGCTAATCATCTATCATCAAGATATATCCATTAAACAATATAAACCTTATTCCTATTAGGTTAGTCAATTATTTTAACCTCCAACTATAATTGATGATCGTAAGGAGAATGGGTGAAAATATTTTCTTAATATTTTTCAAAATATTACAGCCTTATATGTTTTTTACAAAAACAATTCAATTATAATTAAAAGAATTAAAAAAAATCAAAATTAACACCTCAGCTATTTTATATACAAACTTCTTCACACATTTCCCCCTGTCCACATTTGTTATATGAGCTATTTTATACACTTACTCTATCTAAGTAGGCTTGCGCCCAAGACGTTGTTCCTACAAAAGAAAAATAAGAAATAAAAAGTCTAACAAATAAGAAGTCAATAAAAAATTAAAAAAAAAATAATTTAAAAATTTTACCAGATGATTTGCATGGTTGAAAAATCAGAGCAATCCACTGATGTACTTGCTCAACAATCTATATGTTTCTTTGTTTTAGTTCTGCAACTCAAATCACATTAATAGCATTTTAAATTCTTTTGATGCCAAAAAGTCTTGAAACTTCACCCAATTATCCTTAGTGATGTGATTTGGTTTATACTTTTTTCATACCTCAATGTTATTAGTGTTGGCTCGGATTTTTGCACATTTATTCGCATCATACAACAAATCAAGCAAACTATGAAAAAAAATTGTTAAACATGCATGGCATTTGGAAATTTAAGATTATAATTTAAAAAAAAAAGTTAATTGTTTGATCCTTATTTAATTGCGCTAGGTTTTTCCCTTGTTTTCCTTGCCACCCCCTCATTTTCCCTTTTCTTAAAAGATTTTGCATGCATTGTCAATTTGTACATAATTATTGAGACCTTTTTTATATTTTTCTTAAGTAGATGCATCATCTCAATATCTTTATAATGAAACTTTTTATTCATATATTTCACATATAGACATATAATTTCACATACACTAATATTTTTCGGTTTATAAAGTATAAAATTAATAAAACCCTCATCCCCTTGAAGATAATCTTATATGTACAACCCTTTGGATGAATTTCAATAATTCCAAGAATGATCATCGATTGATTATGAAACCTATATAGAATAATATTGATTTTATTAATCCCATAAAAAATCAATTTTTCCTTAACTTTCCAACTTCACAATAAAAATTGATAAAATATAAAATAATCATAATTTTGTCAATTATAAATACATGAGTTAAAAAAATCACACTTAATTTCATCAAATGATAACAAAATTCAATTTTCCTTGAATCCCAAACAAACCCTAGCATACAAATCTATCTAAAAAAATTGAATTGATAAAATTATTAAGTTTTCCACCACTCAATAAATAAATAAAAGTAAACATACAATAACAAGTCAAGTTATAATATGAATAATTCATTAGATTTGTCACACCTCGAAGTCCCTCTAAATTGAAATGGGAAGGTACATATCAAGAAAAATTAGGAATCACAATCTAGTAGTTAGAAAAAATCAAGAATTCTAAAAATTAGTATTTATTTCAAAGATTCAAATAAGAGATTAGTTATGCCTAAGGGAAGAACGACGTCATCCTTAATGCATCATTTCTTACAAAAATATTACATTTACTATTTATTCTCCTAAAATTATCTTTTTAATTGCTCTTAATTATCCTAATTTTGTTTAGTTCATTTTCAATTTTTTTCTCATTATCTGAGAAAAAAACTTGACTTGGATCCCTAAGAATATGAAATTTATCAATTTGATTATTCGTAAAAAAAAAAAAAAAATTGAATCTTGATATTGGTTCATGGGTCCGGGATATAATTGAAAGTTGGAGTTCAGTTTCTTCTTTGAATAAAGTCCTGCCTGTGAAACCTAGTCGATCCCAAGACATATAATGGAATGGTTTTTTTTTTAAAAGAAAACATGTCATTTTAATTATATATATATATATATATATATATATATAATTGATAGTTTTTCTCTAAACGAAAGAATCTTTTTTTTGCAAGATTTTGATATCAATCTAAAAGAAACTTGTCATCTAAATCATTTCTAAAAAGAGCATGTAAAAATAAGATTGGGTTTTGGCCTATTTATTTTCATTTTAATTTTTTTAAGATAGACCAGGTGACTTTTACACTAGCTCAATAAATTTTGATGGGATCACATTGTCGAGTCTAAATTATTATAACTAATGCTCAAAATATTACATAACAAATAATACTATAAAGCAATCTTTTATGTTATTTATTTTTATTTGGGGTTCTTTCTCATTTACTATTATTTTTTTATGAGAGTTTTATTTATAAAAATAAAGACCCATACAAAATATCAATAAAGTAATATAGAAATAACAAGAATGGACCCTGAGATTAAGAAATATATTAATTAGTCAGGTTTTTAAATTTACTTATTTTTTTTAGTTACTAAAAATTTACATTATTATTAATTTTATAATTTATAAAATTAAAATATATGGAAGCTATTCTCTACAACTAATGAATAAAAACAAGAATCATAATTCGAGAGTTTAAGATCGACTTTTCGAGTATAAAACACCAAAAGTTGCTAGTAAAATATGATAGGACCACGTGTAGCGCGTGCATTCACGCGCTAGTCAATTAAGCTTCCTGAAATTGTTTTTGTGCGTGTACCCACACTCCCTTTTAAATATACCTGCAAAAACTTAAAGACACGAAATCAGTTTGTAGCCCACATTCTTCCAATTTCTCTTGGGTGTCTCCTCCTGGCTGGCGTTATGGGCGAAACTGAGAGGGTGATGTGATGGTCGCCGTGAATATCTGGCCGTGGAGGAGTTACTGCCGTTTGCTGATGGTGTAGGGCTCGTCGTTGCTACTGGTGGGGCAGAGAGGTTGTTGTCGTTGGTGGTGACGGAGAGTGGACTCCAGACTTTGCTATTATTGTGGCCGAGTCTGTGGTGAGAGAAACACCATGAAGAGGTGGAGATTGGGCAAGTAGGAAGCCAGTAGAGAATGGTGGTCGATCGACGGTGACTGTCAGAGATGGTGGCTGGTATGGTAAGGGGATTGAAGATGGTGATTTATGGCCGTGGGTTTGGCTCGGAGAAGAAGATGAAGGCTGTAATGGGTTGACTTTGGTGGGCTTTTCTTGGGCCTATTACAGGTTGTGTGGAAAAGGACCTGTGTGAAGAGACGCAGGCTGCTGTGGTGGTTGATTTGCGAGGGGAGGAGGATGACGGTTTATCAGGGGAAGGTTGAAGAGGAGGGGGAAGGTTGCCTCATGAATTAATTAGAGACTAAATCGAATTAATTTGATAAAATTATAGGACTAAATTGGGCTGGATTGAACTAATTGGAAACCAAAGGTACTGAAACGAAGTTATGTGAATAGTCAACCGGTCTCTCGAATATTTTCTCCTTTTCATTACAGTTATTGACTTTTAAATTTCATCAACTTCTTTCATTGAATTCAATGAGGGCTTTAAATCTTTGATTTCTTCAAATTAATCTTTAAATTGATTTTTTCCAATTTAGCTTCTTTTTTTAAATTTAGTCTTTGTTTTTTTCAAATTCCTGTAATTTCAAAAGAATTTCTTTCTTCTTTTCAATTATATCCCTAATTGAATCAATTTGGACCTCCAAATTTTAACTAGTTACAAATTCATCATTCATTCCCAAAATTATACAATTTTAACCAATTTAACTTCTAATTTTGATTTTCTTCTTTAATTAAACTCTTAATTGATGCTTAACTTGGCTATATATTTTAAACTTATCATTGCACTTTTAATTTCTTTCATTATTATTCAAATTAAATTATTTTTTAATTTCATCTTCAATTGAAACCTCGATTGTAGCCCAAGAAATTCTTAAACTCAATTTTTGTTGGTGATTCTCTATTATTTGTTCATTTTCACCCTCAATTATATATATATATATATTGCATTTTTGTGTTTTTCTTAAAGAATCTGATTGCTTTTTGTGTAATTCATAGCCAGCTAGCTGCACCGAGAGTGAAAACAAACGCGAGAGTCCAAGCAATGACAGTTCCATTAAAGAACTTTGATTAGGTGTAGACAGTGAGTGGCAGACAATTTCTCTGTCTGCCATGCTAATGAATGGCTCTCTATGCTTTCCTTTCCACTTGACATTCAAAGAAGACATTCAAAGAAGGTATTGCTGCTGATGCATCCCTTAATACTTGTGGTCCAAATGAAAGCATCCCAGATCACCTTCAATGCTTAGCACAGGTTGGTGCCCTTCCCACGCTCCTCTGGCAGCTTTCACGATCACTTAGCCGCCGGCCAATCAATGTTCCGTGCAAGAATTGAAATGATCTTCGTTATGGTTTTTGGATCATGTATAAATACTTAGAATCTATTATATTAAGAATTCATTATAAATATATTTAGAATCTATTATAAATACTTAAAGACATTAGCCTATAAAATAAAAATTATTTATTATGTAATTAAGATTTTGCTTAAATATTATTTGAAGTTTATTCTTTTTTTAACACAATTCGATAATAAATGAAGTTTAATATCTATTATTCTTAAATATTTAGAATCTATTATTCTTTTTTTTTTACTTAAATATTTAGAATCTATTATTCTTTTTTTTTTTTACATGTGCTTGATAGGAATTGGGGGGACGAAGGAATCTACATTTTGTCCCCCGCAAGAACAAAATTTTTTATCCATGCAAGTGGATGGTGCAAACTCCAAACTTTAGCTCCTTGGGCTATAAAAACCTGCCAGCCAATATTATTTTTCAATTCAATTTTTTTCCCCTGAAAAATACACAATTGGATTCTACTTTGAATCAAAAGAATTAAATCGTACAAAGTAAAAGCTTAAAGACAAAATTATTTTTTTTTATTTTCATTCTAATATTAAAATTCCTTTCAAACACATAATATTGTAAGCCTCAATATCTTATTAAGTCATACCCAGCAAAGTAATGTTCTACAATGATAAACTATATTAATATCTAATAGAAAAGTTCTGAACTCTATCGGCCGTTAAGATCAGAAATCGTCACATTGTTAATGGAATTTATCTCTTGGTTCTGTGTAATGGACTCTGTATCCAAGGAACTCTGCCTTTCAACAAATGCTGGTTTCTTTGGAGGAGGAAGATCCACAATTTCACTATTTAGCATGGAAGTGATGGTAGACACGGCCGGTCTGTCTTTCGCCAATTCTTGCACACACAACAGACCAATATGTATGCATCGGAATATCTCCACCTGAAAACATGGATCTGATATTGCAGGATCGACTACGGCTGTAATGTCACGTTCCTTCCACAATTTAAAGGCCTGAAAATGTTGATACAATCATACAAGTAAGAGTTTGCAAGTTTAATAGTACAAGAAATTGAAAGGAGATTTGCAGCAAATATATCTCAGGCAGGGAGGCGGACAGACATACATATCCTATAAGACTCAGAGAATGCTCATTGTCATAAAAACTAGAGATCCTTCTTCCGCTTACAATCTCCAGCAACAACACTCCAAAGCTAAATACATCTGATTTCTCTGAAAATCTTCCTTTCATTAAATATTCAGGGGACATATAGCCACTGCATGAGGATCACAGATTTCTGAGCTCAAAATAGCAAAACGGTAATAGGAGTTAAAATGAAAAAAAAATAAATATATATATATATATATATATTTTTTTTTTTTTTTACTTACTAGGTTCCAACGACCCTGGTAGTATTCACTTGATCTTCATTGCCACAAAAAATCCTGGCCATTCCAAAGTCTGAAATTTTGGGATTCAGCTCACGGTCCAATAAGATGTTACTTGGCTTGAGATCTCTATGAATAATTCTTAGTCTAGAATCTCTGTGAAGGTAAAGAAGACCTCGACAAATCCCGTTAATAATGTCGAAGCGTCTTTCCCAATCTAGCTGTCTTTTCCTGAGTGAATCTAAGCATATTGTATCCAGAAAAAATCATGAGAAAAAAAGGGCAAATGAAAATGAGTTAAGAAAAGTAATATCTAAACAAAAGAGGGCAGCAGCTCTAACCAAAGAGAAATGCATCCAAGCTTTTATTCGGCAGGTACTCATAAACCAACATCATCTCTTCTCCTTCAACACAGCAACCAAGAAGTCTCACAAGATTCCTATGTTGGAGTTTAGAAATCACCGCAACTTCATTCATAAACTCTTCGCGCCCTTGACCAGATGTTCTAGAGAGTCTTTTCACAGCTATTTCCTGTCCATCTGGCAATTTTCCCTACAGTGTCACATCAAACCGATAAATACCTATTTGCTCTAAATAACTATAAAAAACCTTTATTTCCAGAAGAATTACCCAGTATACTGCACCAAAGCCGCCCTGCCCAAGCTTCTTGGATATGTCAAAGTTGTTTGTAGCAGTTTCAAGAATTTGTAATTTGAAGAGTGGTTCAAGTTTAACTTCCTTGACGTTTTCGGGCGAGTTTCCATTAAAAACTGTTTCTTGTGCTTCTCTCGTTTTGAACGACATGGTCTCCTCACTTATCAAATTCCTTTCTGAATTTAAGTGGAAGGATCGTTATTATTTGAGAATTGTGTTTTTCTTTACTTATAAAAATTGTAAAGTTTAGAAGTCCAGTAAGCTAATAAGACGTAGAATATTACCTCTATGTGTAGCCATCCACTTCCAATACAAAAACACACAGATGCAGATAGCTATGACTCCTACAATCACTGACATACTGATGATTACTTTCATGTTTCTCTTGTTATCTGCAACTAAAAAATTGTACTGATGGTTATTTGGCAAAAATGTAATGGAAATATGAAAAAACTTATCAATGTTTCCTCATACAGATACAGAACTTTTTGTATGCGCACCTGAAAAACGAAACACTAGTGAATGAAAATTAGAAAATATTATAACAATTACCAAGTTCTGTATACGCCAGGCGAATGTTGAGATCTATCCCTCCTTCAGAGAACTTTTGTATATCAATCAAGTTTCCTGTCCATGCCATACACATATTACCATTATGAAATGAATAAGCGACACAGGAACAATTCCTCAAGCACTCATCTTTGCATTCTTGTTCGGAGGACGGATTTGACCAGTACTCGGCAAAGGTTGGCACCTTCATCATCTCTAGCTTCATAAACCCATCTTCTTTTCCCACTTCACTACCATTATGTATTCCATCACACTGCAACGATGTCATCCTAACACATCCGCTAGTCCAAATTCCTTTGTTCCATTCATCTTTATTTTTTGCAACAAACCCTTTTAAACATGTGCAGATAGGTGAATTCTGTGCATCGCAGCTTCCAAATGGCCCGCACTTGCCATAAATATCACACTCAGTTGATTGAGCTTCCCAGGTAAACTCCCAACCTCCCTTCCCATAATCCCAGTATTGTTCTATAAGTTTTCCATCAGAAGTCAAAACATATCTTGCACGGATAACTGGGTCTTGAATATTTAAACTAAGAGTGAAAGTGCCATCTGCTTCTTCTTGTACACTAAATCCTTGTAAATACGGAGAAGTATACATTCCTGGTATTCCAATAAAATTCTGACCACCCCATGGACCACTACGCCAAAATGGATGACCATTGTTCCAGATGAAGAACTCAGGAATTCCTAATGGATTGACACCAGCAGAGTAGTTTCCAACTGAAGGATCAGATGAGCTTCTCCATGACATTATCAATGTCGTGTTCCCTGTTCTTGCGTTAGCAGTAAGTGTCATCTTTGGTAAGTAAGTATCCGTAGGATGCTGGAAACTTTGCCATACAAGGTTTCCATTCGGTCCAGCTTTGATGACAAGGTTTCCATCATCAGTAAGCTGTGCAGTTGATTGATTGAACCCAACTGAAACATTTGACGACCACAGAACCACTCCCTGACCATTCAAAACCACAAGATTTCCATCTTCAGATATTGTCATCATCCCAGAAGAATCGTTGATTGGGTTGTTTCTGTTGGCCACCCATAGTACTTGAGTTTCTGCTGATATATTACTATACCATATTCCGACATATCGATATGTTGAATTAACTGGGCTGAAAAATCCCAGCTTGAACTTATTGCCGGCAGAGACTATAGCTTCTGGATCTTTGATGGGTTGAGAAGTAGTTATGGTATCTCCTGCATCACCATAAACTGAACAGACACATGATAGAAACAGAAGAAGAGCTACTGCAACTTTGCAGTTGCCAAGTCCCATAATTGTTATTGATGAGAATGGAAGATTAACAAATGCCTTATTGACTGTTCAGAGAAAGCATGCCACGAAGAAGAATATTTCTCTTCCTGTCCTTTTAATTCCAATCATGAAGTTATTTTTCAAATAGAAACCTTGTATGTTTTCTGTAAATTGCCATCAATAAAGAATGTTTAACCAAATGTTATATTAAATAAAAAAATCATCTTGAATTTTTTTATTCAATCGAACCATGTTTTTTAACAGTCATTTAAGTTGTTTTTAGACCCTCCAAATCAACTAGATCATATCAAAATAACTTTCATATAGTTTAATTTTAAATTCAGACTAGATAAGTAGTCAAATAAAAGATTTCAAAATTAATTCATTAGATTAGAATTTAATAACAATGTCAAATAATTTTACATGGTACAAACATTTTCTTTACATTCAAAATTTGTTTAATTTAAGATGCCATTTCTAAACTATTGGTGCTTTTTTTTTTTTATAATCGAGATTTTATATAAAATTTAGTGCTAAAAAACTTGGCTAACTAAACAAAAATTATGTTTATGTATGTATATATATAAAGAGAAAAGGAAAGAAAGAAAGGAAATCTCTATACAAAATTGAAAACTAAAAAAATATGACCCTCTAAAATCTAGTTTGTCTATTATAAGATCTCTTGTATATAAAAAAAAAAAAATTGTTGTTTGTAGAACTTAACTGTGGATGTTTAACCTAGTCTTTAATTTTTACATGGTCTCATTGGAATTTTCCTGGAATCCTTTATATAGGTGGTAGTCAACTTTATTGACCGTAGACCATCCAGTTGATAAAGAGTTAGGCAATGAATTTTCTAGGAAATAAGCTATTTCTACCACACAAGTGTGGAACGGAAAAAGCAAAAATAATATGTTTGCGACGACGAAACAAAGGAAAAGGAAAGAAAACTCTATATAAAAACGAAAGCAAAAAAAGACCTTAAAAATCTAGTTTTCATTATAAGATATCTTGTACCCTGGATCTCTTGAATATAAAAAAAAAAATGTGTTGTGAACCAACGGGGCCAGTCAACTTTGTTGACCGTAGACCATCCAGTTGATAAAGAGGCAGGCAATGAATTTTCTAGGAAATAAGCTATTTCTACCACACAAGTGTGGAACAGCACTTGACAAGTCAAAAGACCTTGCTGTTTCATCATCATCAGGGAAACTTCGCCATAAAATGATTCCCTTGGAGCTGCCTTGCAAGACTGGATTCCCATCATCTAAAACCTGTGCAATGGAGTTTCTGACTCTATTAATTTGAAACATTTTATGAGCAAAGAATCTCTTTATGACCATTCAAAACTACAAGATTTCTGACTCTGTTGGGAACCCATTCTGGTTTCGTTGCAGAAACATTATTGTCCCATATTCCAAAATAGCGATTTGTCAAATTAATTAACTGGGCTGAAAAATCCCATTTCAAAGATATTGCCTTTAAACACGACTGTTCTTTTTGACTTGTGCAAGAAATGACAACTTCTAGAATATCAAAAATCTATTATTTAATTGATAGTCTTAAGCTAAAATGGATGATGATTTTGTATTTTCTTTATATATATATATATTAAATATCTTTAACTTTTAGTATTTATTAGAATATGCTACATATAAAAAACTAAGAATTTTATTTTGATATAATTATTGAACTTATTAAAATAAAACTTGATATGGTTTTTATCCGAATCAATACATCTGCAACCCCGCCCCGGCCCCCCCCCCCCCCCCCAAGTAGAATTCCATAGTCCGCCCCGCTCTTACCTCAACATGCGTTGACCTTTTCCTTTAAGTAAGCTATATTCTTGGTCTTTGTTGACTTTGCATGTAAAATGTCATAAATTTTCTCTATATTTTACATTTTGACCCATCCACTTTAAATTTTATTTTTATAATTCAATTGAAAACTTCTTCACGTTAAATTAGGCCAAAATAAAATAAAATCAAAAAAGAAAAAAGATATAGGGATGAAATTGAAAAAATGAGAAAAAAGGTGATTGTTCCTTCTTCTTCTGTTTTGCATTTCCCTCTTCTTCTTCTTCTTCTTCTTCTTCTTCTTCTTCTTCTTCTTTCATTTCCTTTCTTAATTTCATTCTTTTAATAATTGCTTGATTTATAATTTGTTTTCATAAATTATTTTCATGAATTGATAGCTCCTCATTTGATTGATGTCATGAGTTGAGCATTGAGATATGAATATTTCTATTTGATTATGATTATGAACCTATTGTATGCCAGTCAGAATACTCATGCTAATAGGGTGGAGTTAGTTTTTGTGCACATTGTATCTGAATCCTAGTTGGTCGAGGGAGTTACCAACCTGTGTGGACTAATCATCTCACAGTATGGAATCTCGTGCTCATTGCATTTTGATTTTCTAACGAGATTTATCTTGTGATATTCTTGTTATGGCCTATTTGAGAAACTTCCTATAAGAACCTAGAGCCATATATATATATATTCCTCATTGTTGTATTACCTCGTGTATGTATATTGAATGTTATCTACTTACTGAGTTGTTAAACTCACCCTCTCATTATTTATTCTTTTCAAGCTTATAACTTGTTAGCATGTCACTTTTGTTAGACCTCCAGAACCTGCTCTTTTGATTGTAATTAATACTTTCCTTCAATGTCTAGTTAGTGCTCTATAACTATGAAATTGTATTAACTCTTTTATTAAGACAATCAAATTATATTATGAAATTAGTTTTGTTGTTATTGTTGTGTTGAACTCTAATTGAGTTATCTTTTGGTTGTTAGAGATTATGGTTGGTATGGTAAGAAGGTTGGAGATTGTGATTTATGGCTGTGGGTTTGGTTTGGAGAAGAAGATGAAGGCTAGAATGGGTTGACTTTGGTGGGTTTTTCTTGGGCCTATTACAGGTTGTGTGGAAAAGGACCTATATGAAGAGATGCAGGCTGTTGTGGTGGTTGATTTGTGAGGGGAGGAGGATGAGGTTTTATGAGTGGAAGGTGGTTGAAGAGGAAGGGGAAGGTTGCCACATGAATTAATTAGAGACTAAATCGAATTAGTTTGATAAAATTATTGGACTAAATTGGGATGGATTGAACTAATTGGAAACAAAAGGTATTAAAATAAAGTTATATGAATAGTCAATCGGTCTTCCGAATATTTTCTCCTTTTCATTATAGTTATTGACTTTTAAATTTCATGAACTTCATTCAGTGAGGGCTTTAAATCTTGGATTTTTTTAAATTAATCCTTAAATTGATCTTTTTTAATTTAGCATCTTTTTTAATTTAGTCTTTTTTTTTAAATTCCAGTAATTTAAAAAAAAATCCCCTTTTTCTTTTCAATTGTGTCCCTAATCAAATCAATTTGGACCTCCAAATTTTAATTTCTTGTTGCAAATTCTTCATTCATTCTTAAAATTATGCAATTTTAACTAAGTTAACTTCTAATTTTGATTTTCTCCTTCAATTAAGCCCTTAATTTATTCTTAACTGGGCTATTTATTTTAAACTCATCATTGCACTTTCAATTTCTTTTAATCTTATCCAAATTAAATCAAATTAAGTCATTTTCTGAATTTCATCTTCAATTGAATCCCTGATTATAGCCCAAGAAATTCTCAAACTTAATTTTTATATGTGATTCTCGATTATTATCCAATTTCATCCCCAACAATATTTTTTTTATTTTTGTGTTTTTCTTATGATTTTCATGGTTTTTTAACACACAAAAATTAAATAAAAATAACAAAATGACTAAATTTATTGAAAAACATATATATATATATATATATATATATATATATATATTTTTGTAATATATACAAAAACAAGGGATAAAAAATTAAGTTATGACAAGATACATAGGATATAACTAAGCATACCAATAACATATATAAACATAGATTAAATTATGTTACTCTTTTAGAGTACTACAAGTTAGAAAATCAAATATAAAAATAGTTGGGAGAAGAAAATGTGTTTACGTTACACGCCCAAACAAAAGAACTCCTGCTAGGTATAACATTATAATAGATATGAATGATGGCCTATCACACAGACTAGCATCCCCTCTAATTAGCTAGAGTATTATATTTAATTATGTGGCCTAATTAACGTAGGTATTCTGATTTTTATAACTCAACAATCTATATCAGATTAATAATAAAAAAAATCACAAAATAACAAAAAAAAAAGAAAAAGAAGTAGATATTCAACTAATCACATTTAATTCAAATATAATATCATTCATTTTCGTGATTGTACATATAATAGTATTATTTCCATAGACATATTCAATATTATTTACTCACAATATTTGACAACAAAAAAAAACTAAGATAAATATCAACATCCATCAATAATAGGTGCGGCTTTCGAAACACTTAAGCATAATTTAATAGAAAGTAGAATTAATTCCCAATTCAAAAGAAAAAACCATAAAATTAACTTGATAATTAATAAACCATCAATAAATCTTAGTTATTTATTAAAAAATATCTTAAAAATTGTTATTCATGACAAGGGATTGAATTGAAAAAATTCCAGAATCTAGATGTAAAATTTTGATTTTCTAGAATTAAAGATTAAATTGTAATTTTTATTATCTCCAAACTCCACACAGTTTTCCAGCATGCAATAACAATTTTCTCTGCAAAATGCTTCTGTATTTTTCTATTTTCTTTCTAATATTAAAATTACCCAAAATACATCAAAGGATATTAATTAAATAAAATGACATATCATTTCATCTCCACTTTACTTCAATTCATATTGGTATGCCACTCCCCATACACAAATTAATTCATACAAAACCTTGCGCGTATGATTAACTTCATATTAACCCTAATTTCCAACAAACTTATTATAAATAAATAAAACCCAAAACAATACAATAAAGCAATAGAAGTAAATAAATAAAACTTACCCAAAAGATAAGGATTATACATGTCAAGATAGTCCATCCAACAACTTATCTAGTCTCCAACATATCTCCTTGGATCTCATGTTCTAAACCAATTATAGTAAGGAAATGTTTTTCCAATATTTTAGTAGTTTTGGGTTGGGATTTCCCTTCCAAACACATATATATAATAATGTAAGCCACACTATCTTTACTAAACAACAACGTATACAAGTTATCTCTATCCAGATATCTAGCATCTGCACACATTGCTAAGGTTTTCGAGGATAAAATTAAATTATGAGGTTCACCACATCACAATACACAATAGAAAAATGCAATTTATAACATCGGATATGAAATAAATTATGTCATTGCCAATCCTCGACAGCTTTCAACAATAATGATGTCTTTCAAACCACAAAAGTCAAACGTTTATCTTCGTACTTTTACAAATCTTCCTTCTTATTTTTATGAGGTTCACTTAGCTTGCATTGGTCTTTGGAGTGCTTATGCTCATATTGCGCCTCAATCACATGGATAAATACTTTGTTAGCTATTTGAAGGCAAGCAATGTCCCACCTCCACTATGTGCTTAGTGGGAATACCTAATCTCCACTTAGCACAAGTGGAGGCAAACGGTGGACATAAATCATGGCATGATTTATGCCCTTCACTCCTAGCTTAATATATATGTATGCTCAGTGAAGAGCTGGATAGTTAGAGTATGAAGAGTGGTAGAGAAGAGTAAAAACACAGTGAGAAAAACGTGAGAGAGAGAGAGAGCTTGAGTTGAGTAGAGAAGATTTTCTCCTCCTCCTTGTTTTGTTGTTTGAATTGTTTCTAGCTTGATTAATACAAACCAGTAGCCGGGGTGGGGCAGTTCGACGTATTTGTGTGTGTTGTTTGAATTTCCTAACATACTTAGCTCTGTTTTTGAAGAAACAGCATTAAGATGGAGAGGACGGCCATTCTGAGTTTTCCTCTGAGTAGTAGATATTTTCTTCAAGATGCCAATCTTATTAAGTCATACCCAGCAATGTAATGTTCTACAATGATAAAATATATTAATATCTAATAGAAAAGTAAACATGTTCTGAACTCTATCGGCCGTTAACATCAGAAATCGTCACATTGTTAATGGAATTTATCTTTTGGTTCTGTGTAATGGACTCTCTATCCAAGGAACTCTGCCTTTCAACAAATGCTGGTTTCTTTGGAGTAGGAAGATCCACAATTTCACTATTTAGCATGGAAGTGATGGTAGACACGGCCGGTCTGTCTTTCGCCAATTCTTGCACGCACAACAGACCAATATGTATGCATCGGAATATCTCCACCTGAAAACATGGATCTGATATTGCAGGATCGACCAGAGCTGTAATGTCACTTTCATTCCACAGTTTAAAGGCCTGAAAATGTTGATACAATCATACAAGTAAGAGTTCGCAAGTTTAATAGTATCAGAAATTGAAAGGAGATTTGCAGCAAATATATCTCAGGCAGGGAGGCGGACAGACATACATATCCTATAAGACTCAGAGAATGCTCATTGTCATAAAAACTAGAGTTCCTTCTTCCGCTTACAATCTCCAGCAACAACACTCCAAAGCTAAATACATCTGATTTCTCTGAAAATCTTCCTTTCATTAAATATTCAGGGGACATATAGCCACTGCATGAGGATCACAGATTTCTGAGCTCAAAATAGCAAAACGGTAATAGGAGTTAAAATGAAAAAAAATAAATATATACTTACTAGGTTCCAACGACCCTGGTAGTATTCACTTGATCTTCATTGCCACAAAAAATCCTGGCCATTCCAAAGTCTGAAATTTTGGGATTCAGCTCACGGTCCAATAAGATGTTACTTGGCTTGAGATCTCTATGAATAATTCTTAGTCTAGAATCTCTGTGAAGGTAAAGAAGACCTCGACAAATCCCGTTAATAATGTCGAAGCGTCTTTCCCAATCTAGCTGTCCTTTCCTGAGTGAATCTAGGCGTATTGTATCCAGAAAAAATCATGAGAAAACAAGGGCAAATGAAAATGAGTCAAGAAAAGTAGTAGCTAAACAAAAGAGGGCAGCAGCTCTAACCAAAGAGAAATGCATCCAAGCTTTTATTCGGCAGGTACTCATAAACCAACATCATCTCTTCTCCTTCAACACAGCAACCAAGAAGTCTCACAAGATTCCTATGTTGGAGTTTAGAAATCACCGCAACTTCATTCATAAACTCTTCGCGCCCTTGACCAGATGTTCTAGAGAGTCTTTTCACAGCTATTTCCTGTCCATCTGGCAATTTTCCCTACAGTGTCACATCAAACCGATAAATACCTATTTGCTCTAAATAACTATAAAAAACCTTTAGTTCCAGAAGAATTACCCAGTATACTGCACCAAAGCCGCCCTGCCCAAGCTTCTTGGATATGTCAAAGCTGTTTGTAGCAGTTTCAAGAATTTGTAATTTGAAGAGTGGTTCAAGTTTAACTTCCTTGACGTTTTCGGGCGAGTTTCCATCAAAAACTGTTTCTTGTGCTTCTCTCGTTTTGAACGACATGGTCTCCTCACTTATCAAATTCCTTTCTGAATTTAAGTGGAAGGATCGTTATTATTTGAGAATTGTGTTTTTCTTTACTTATAAAAATTGTAAAGTTTAGAAGTCCAGTAAGCTAATAAGACGTAGAATATTACCTCTATGTGTAGCCATCCACTTCCAATACAAAAACACACAGATGCAGATAGCTATGACTCCTACAATCACTGACATACTGATGATTACTTTCATGTTTCTCTTGTTATCTGCAACTAAAAAATTGTACTGATGGTTATTTGGCAAAAATGTAATGGAAATATGAAAAAACTTATCAATGTTTCCTCATACAGATACAGAACTTTTTGTATGCGCACCTGAAAAACGAAACACTAGTGAATGAAAATTAGAAAATATTATAACAATTACCAAGTTCTGTATACGCCAGGCGAATGTTGAGATCTGTCCCTCCTTCAGAGAACTTTTGTATATCAATCAAGTTTCCTGTCCATGCCATACAACCAAGATCTTTATAATATGAATAAGCGACACAGGAACAATTCTTCAAGCACTCATCTTTGCATTCTTGTTCGGACGAGGACGCATTTGACCAGTACTCGGCAAAGGTTGGCACCTTCATCATCTCCAGCTTCTTAAAGCCATCTTCTTTTCCCACTTCACTACCATTCTGTATTCTATCACACTGCAACGATGTCATCCTAAAACATCCGCTAGTCCAAATTCCTTTGTTCCATTCATCTTGATTTTTTGCAACAAACCCTTTTAAACATGTGCAGATAGGTGAATTCTGTGCATCGCAGCTTCCAAATGGCCCGCACTTGCCATAAATATCACACTCAGTTGATGGAGCTTCCCAGTTATACTCCCAACCTCCCTTCCCATAATCCCAGTATTGTTCTTTAAATTTTCCATGAGAAGTCAAAACATACGTGAATCGGAATGCTGGGTCTACAATTAAAATCATAGTGAAAGTGCCATCTCCGTCATCTTGTAGAGTAAATCCACTTAGATAAACAGAAATAGACATTCCTGGTATTCCAATAAAGTTCTGGCCAACCCATGGACCACTACGCCAAAATGGATGACCATTGTACCAGATGAAGAGCTCAGGAATTCCTAATGGATTGACACCAGTAGAGAAGTTTCCAACTGAAGGATCAGATGAGCTTCTCCATGACATTAGCAGTGTCTTGTTCCCTGTTCTTGCGTTAGCACTAAGTCTCATCTTTGGTAAGTAAGTATCCGTAGGCTGCTGGAAACTTTGCCATACAAGGTTTCCATTCGGTCCAGCTTTCATGAGAAGGTTTCCATCATCAGTAAGCTGTGCAGTTGATTGATTGAACCCAATTGAAATATTTGATGACCACAGAACCTCTCCCTGACCATTCAAAACCACAAGATTTCCATCTTCAGATATTGTCATCATCCCAGAAGAATCGTTGATTGGCTTGTTTCTGTTAGCTACCCATAGTACTTGAGTTTCTGCTGATATATTACTGTACCATATTCCGACATATCGATAAGTTGAATTAACTGGGCTGAAAAATCCCAGTTCGAACTTATTGCCGGCAGAGACTATAGCTTCTGGATCTTTGATGGGTTTAGAAGGAGTAATGGTATCTCCTGCATCACCATAAAATGAACTGGAACATGATAGAAACAGAAGAAGAGGTACTGCAACTTTGCAGTTTCCAAGTGCCATAACTTGTTGATGAGAATGGAAGACTAATAAATGGCTAAATGACTTTTCAGAGAAAGGATATGAACAAGAATATTTCTCTTCCTGTCCTTTTTCTTAATTCCAATCAAGAGATTATTTTTCAAAGAGAAACCATGTTTGACAATTAAAAGTCAGAAAACTTAAATGTTTTCTGTTGATTTCCAAGTGCCATAACTTGTTGATGAGAATGTTTATGACATAAACAGGGTTATATCTAGATTGACGTTTTCCTCTTAGGTGTTATCTAGACGCTCTTAACATTCTTATTTTAAAGTGAGCTGTATTCTTGGTCTATGTTGACTGTGCATGTAATATTTAAGTGGTTGCTGATTAAATTACCTTATTACTCTAAAATGCCATGAATTTTCTCCATATTTTACATTTTGGCCCCCCACTTTAAATTTTATCTTTCTATTTCAATTGAAAACTTCTTTACATAAAATTAGGCCAAGATAGTATCAAATCAAAAAAGAAAAAAGGATATAGGGATGAAATGGAAAAATGAGAAAAAAGAGGTGATTGTTCCCTCTTTTTTTTTTTTTTGCATTTCCCACTTCTTCTTCTTTTTCTTTCATTTCCATTTTTAATTTCATTCTTTTAACACTTGCTTGAAAATATAATTTATTTTCATAAATTATTTTGGTTTATTTTTTATGAGGTTACTAATCATAGTCTCAAATAAACATTTCGACATTTGGTTTGTGCTTAATTTGTGTTGGATTTTATAAAATTCTATTTTTGTTATCGGGGTTTTTAAAAAAAAATTTACCTGGGGTTTTTTGATGAGGAGTCATATTAACCCTGGGGCCGGTCAATCTAATATTTAGCCGTCTCAGTATTAAAAAAAAGTCAATAAACATTTTCTTTACATTCAAGTTTTTTTTTAAATTTATGTTGCCTTATCTAAACTATCAATGTTTTTTTTTATTATAATTAAGATTTTATATAAAAGCTAGTGCCAAGAGACTTAGCTAACTAAAAAAAAAAATTATGTTTGCGTACGTATAACAAAGAGAAAAGGAAAGAAAATCTCTATATATAAAACTGAAAGCTAAAAAAATATGACTCTTAAAAATCTAGTTTTTCTATTATAAGATATCTTGTACCCCTGGATCTCTTGTATATATATAAAAATAAAAAAATTGTTGTTTGTAGAACTCAACTGTGGTAGCCAGTCAACTTTGTTGACCGTAGACCATCCAGTTGATAAAGAGTTAGGCAATGAATTTTATAGGAAATAAGCTATTTCTACCACACAAGTGTGGAACAGCACTTGACAAGTCAAAAGACCTTGCTGTTTCATCATCAGGGAAACTTCGCCATAAAATGATTCCCTTGGAACTGCCTTGCAAGACTAGATTCCCATCATCTAAAACCTGTGCAATGGAGTTTCTGACTCTATTTGAAACATTTGATGACCAAAGAATCTCTTTATGACCTTTCAAAACTGCAAGATTTCCATCTTCAGATATCGTCACCGCACCAGAAGAATCAGCGATTGGGTTGTTTCTGTTGGGAACCCATTCTGGTTTCGTTGCAGAAACATTATTGTACCATATTCCAACATAGCGATTTGTCAAATTAACAGGGCTGAAAAATCCCATTTCAAAGATATTGCCTGCGGAGACAGTTTCAGGATCTTTGATGGGTTGAGATGATGTTATTGTATCTGTTGCAGCATCATAACCTGAACAAAAGCAGGACGGAATGAGAATTAGGGCTGCTACAATTCTGCAGTTGCCAATCCCCATAACTTTTATCTACATCTGCTGAGCTTCCATCTTGGTTACAGGACATTACCATTGCAGATTGCATGGCTGTAACTTCTCTTTTGTTGACAAAGATAAGCGTTGTTATTCCTAAAATCCTGTTGTGTGATGACAGCAGCATGGCTGCTGTCCTTAACGTGTGGATGGCTGTTATTAGAAAGCTTACCAAATTACTGGATTTTACTCATTCAGGTTGCTGGATGTTCACATTCTCATGCTGGAAAAATGATATTACATCAGGAGGGTATGAATAAACTAATATTTCAAGCATTATGATCTACAATGAAAAAAGAAATTCCTAAATCTTGTCATGTTCTTAAGGTAGACAGAAAACTGTCCAGTTTCTGGAGTCACTAGTAACCTTACGTCCTGAACTCCTCTCTATCAGTATACAAAAACTTTCATAGGCCTAAAGAATTCAACTACTGACACCGTATACAAAATAAAGAACTTTGATTTTGGGTGATTATCTTCATTCTCTTGCACTCCACACCTAACTGAAAAATAAATGTTCAAGAAATAGTTATCGGCCAGTGAAAAGGGTAGTAGAAACAAAGTTTATGGAGTCTCTCCTCATCTCTTTATGTAAACCAATAAGCCTTTCTGTGTATGCTGGGTTGTTAGGAAGAGGAAGATCCACGATTTCACTATTTAGCATTGAAATGATGGTAGAGATAGCTGGCCTATCTTTTGCGAATTCCTGAACACACAGCAAACCTACATGTATGCATCTAAAAATTTCCACCTTGGAATATTGATCTAATGTTAATGCAGGATCGACTAGAGCTGGAGCGTTCCCTTCATTCCACAGTTTCCATGCCTGAAATATACTAATTTAAGTGAGAGAGTTGCAATTTTAAACTCGTCAGGAATGAAAAGAAAAGGAGATCCATGGATGGACATACAAATTCCAAAAGGTTCAAACCCTGTTCATTGCCATCAATTTTAGTACTTCTTCTTCCACTCACAATCTCTAACAGCAAGACTCCAAAGCTGAAAACATCTGATTTCTCTGAAAATTGCCCATGCATTGCGTATTCAGGGGACATATAGCCACTGCAGGAGCATGATACAGATTTTCGATTTCAAACAGTGATGATGAAATAGGATTAGAGGAGGAGAAAAAGTGAAATTACAACTTACTAGGTTCCTACAACCCTTCTCGTTTTAACATGATCTTCATTGTCTCCAAATATCCTAGCCATCCCAAAGTCTGAAATTTTTGGATTTAGTTCTTGGTCCAACAAGATGTTACTTGGCTTCAGATCTCTATGAATAATTCTTAGTCTGGAATCCCTGTGAAGGTAGAGGAGACCTCGACAAATTCCATCGACAATGTTGAAGCGTTTTTTCCAGTCTAGAACTTCTTTTCTAACTGGATCTATATGGTAGGAGCCAAAAAAACACAGAGGAAGTAAGGGTAGGCAAAAATGACTTTAAGAGATAGTAATGCTTCTTTGAAATAACAAAGTGACTTGACAGAGAGTTTTATAGCTCTAACCAAAGAGAGATGCATCCAAGCTTTTATTTGGCATGTATTCATAGACCAGCATCTTTTCATCTCCTTCAACACAGCAACCAAGAAGTCTCACAAGATTCCTGTGTTGGAGTTCAGAAATCACCACAACCTCGTTCATAAATTCTTCTTGCCCTTGCCCAGATGCTCTTGACAGTCTTTTCACCGCTATTTCTTGCCCATCTGGCAGATTTCCCTGTTAAGTCACATAAATTTTGTAACAATATATTCAATTTAACTGACACAAACACACCACTATAGCACAAGGATTACCCTGTACACTGGCCCAAAACCACCCTCCCCAAGCTTGTTGGCAGCATCAAAGTAGTCTGTTGCAGCTATCAGCATTTGTAATTTGAATAGTGGTAGTTCTTGAAATTTAACTTGGTTCATGCTCTCTTGGATCAAGTTTCCATTAAAGAATATTGGATATCCTTTCTTCCTTCTCGATGATAAGATTCGCTCGCTTTCCCTCTTCCTTTCTGAATTAGAGTCAAGAAGTCAGTAACGTCGTAAACTGAAATGTTGTTTTCAATGAAAAGTGAACATGTTGAGAAGTCCAACAAGCTAATAGTATTTTTCATCTAACCTCTATATTTAGCCATCCTCCTCCACCAAAAAAAAGCACCAACTGCAATAATAATTGCTCCTGTAACCACAGTTATACTGATAACTGCTTTCATATCTCTGTTTTTTCCTGCATATAAATCTGGCATGTTTAATTTGCCTTTTCAAACTAAAGAGAGGATCAAAACTCTTCAGCCTTAATAAGCAGTAACAGAACATAATTTGTAGCAGAACATTGTACAAGAATTAGACAGAAAATGAGCAATTACCGAATTCCAAATCTGCAAGGCGGACATAAAGATTAGCCCCTCCACTGGAAAACTTCCTTATATCAGTTAACTTTCCCCTCCATAGCATACAACCAATACCAGTATGATATGAGTAAGCTATACATGAGCAATTATTCAAGCACTCATCCTTACAATTTTGTTCGGATGCTGAAGATGACCACTCAGAAAAGTCTGGCACTTTCACCTTATCCAGTTTCAAAAACTCATCTTCTTTGGGCACTTGACCATCACTTTGTGTTCTTTCGCATTTCAATTCCCTCCTCCTGACACAACCATTTGTCCAATTTCGTCTATTCCACTCATCAGAATTTTTTGGTTCAAACCCTTTCAAGCACCTGCAAATTGGTGAATTCTGTGTATTACAGAATCCAAAAGGCCCACATTTTCCATAAATATCACAATCATCTCCTGGATATTGCTTCTTATGTTCCCACCTCTCATTGGCAGAATCCCAATACATTTCTCCAAATCTTCCTTCATAACTCAAAGCAAAATTGGTGATATAAGATTCATTGGCCAGCCCAACGCTTAGTGAAAAAGTTCCATCTCCATCTTGTACAAGATTATACCCATTAAGATAAACTGAATTCATTTCTGGAATTCCTATAAAGGCTTGACCATTCCATGGACCACTCCGCCAGAATGGACGGCTATCATTCCAAACGAAAACCTCAGGAATGCTTGAGGGTTCAATACCAGAAGAAAAGCTTCCAACAGATGGATCAGAAGGGCTTTTCCATGATGTTATTTGCGTCTTCTTACCCGTTCTTCTATTAGCAGTAAGTCTCATCTTCAGCATGAAAGTATCAGATGGTTCCTGGAAACTCTGCCATAAGCTGTTTCCAATTTCGCCCCCTCGCAGGATTACGTTTCCATCATCCGTAAGCTGTGCACTTGAGTTACTGACCCCATTTGAAACATTTGACGACCAAAGAATCTCTTTACGACCGTCAAAAACTATAAGATTTCCATCTTCAGATATTGTCATAATCCCAGAAGAATCATTGAGTGGCTTGTTTCTGTTAGCTATCCAGACTGGAGTTGTAACAGAAATATTATTGTACCATATTCCTACATACCGGTTTGTTGAATTACCAGGGCTAAAAAATCCCAGTTTGAACTTATTTCCAGCAGAAACTACAGCTTCAGGATCTTTGATGTATTGAGATGATGTTATGGTATCTACGGCAGCACCAAGTTGCCAACAGAAACAACATAGTAAGAGACGAAGAGCTGCCATGAAGTTGCAGCTGCCAATTTCCATAGATGAATATTTGGTAATTGTTGCCTGTGCTTGATAAGAATGAACAGTTTTATTAGATCGAGTCATTGACAATTCAAAGTATGCATGCCGTTGACATCAATGGCTTCCATTCCGTTTACTTTACTTGCGGACTTGCTATTTTTTTTTTCCAGAACTTCTCGTTTCTATCGAAGCCACTTTGACCTTAAAAAAAACCAAATGGAGCGTTAAAAAATATCCATCCTGAAGTCAGCAATGACAAATTTGTATACTCTAATTTCGAACAGTAGTGTCTGAAATTTTCATGGGAGGTACAAATTATCACGCAATTCGGGCAAAAAGAAAACCAGAAAAGTCTTGTTTTCAGCTTAAATTATTCAAGAATTGTGACCAAAGCACAGGACATCCTGACAAGTCATCCAACTACTTCATGAGGATTTTACTATGCATGTTTGTAATTTTTTTAATTGTTTCTTATTTCAAAAGTATTAAATTAATATTTTTTGTATATAATTTTAAATAATTTTGATACGCTGATATAAAAAAATTCAAAAAAATACAAAAAAATAATATATTTTTAATTAAAAAATATTTTTAAAAATCATTTTACACAATAATATCAAACACATAGTATTCAAACCGTATTCAAACGTTTCTTGTTTTTTATTAACTGATATATATAATCATAGTCAAACTATGTGAAGAATAGGTCTATATAACTCTCTGATGTGATGTTTTCTTGCATTATAAAAGTTCCTGGGTACATCATGATGGCACTAATCATTTAATTTCAAAGTTGAAATATCGTTTTTTAGTAATAATATTTTGACAAATACCATTCTTAATGACCAAGTCAATAGCTATCTGTTAAGGCCAAGAGCCTAAAACTCGTTGTTTTTTTTGTTATTGGTATTGTGATGAACACTGCTACTACAATTGTAAATTTTGATGGATCTAAATGTGATTTTCCTCTCTTTTTGTAACTATTTTTTCCTATGTTGTAAGTATTGATGAGTAGAGCACAAGAATCATAGAAAGCTTTCATCATTTGAAACCAAAATAAAATTAAAAATAAAATTGTTGTAATAAAAAAAAATATAGTGAGCAAATTAAGACAACCTTATTGAGATACCATGAAAATTTTAGAAATCATCTAAGAATTTAAAGATATTAAAAATATCTTTTTTTATACTAAAAACATCTTTAATATTTAAAAAATCTTCTTTGGGATGATTTTAAAATGATTAGAAAGATTGCAGGAAAAAATATTTTTGTTTTAATAATTTGAATTAAGACTTTCCTCCATTTTTATTTTTGTTTTTGTTTTTTTGGTGAGATATGATCAGCTTTTGTGAGTCTAAGGACAATTTTCCTCCCAATTTAATCCCATTCAATCTTCCCCTTTAGTTGACGGAAGAAACATCCTCTCCATCCACAAAGAACAGTGCCTTTGCTGTTCAATAAATATAAGGCAAAGAAGATCCCTAAACTAATTACCAGAAACCAGATGATGCAATGCAAATGGCACATTGGAATCAGTAATGTTCTTGCCAAAAAGGGAAAACATAAGAAGCTTAGCAATTATCGATTAAGTATTGCCCATCATCATACTGTCACAAAATAAAAGGAAATCTGGCTACCATATTCTTGCACTCAAGACTAATTACGGCATGAGTTACACACCCATCAGGTCACCAAGAACCAGCCAATTCTGACAGTCTTAGCAGCAAAAATCTGACTATTGCCACCAAGAGTTGGAAGTGCTGTGATTTGATTATTGTTATCTTGATCCAGCCTATAACTAGTCTGCATAGGATACATTCTATTATTCTAGCAAGTATTGCCATTACTTTGATATGCCTAAAAAATTCAGCGTTGAAACTTTTACAAATGGCCGACCAGCTGCAAGCCCAGCAGAAAAACAATCATGTCATGAATTTTGTCTATCGGCCGGAAAGAAGTGTAACCGTGACATTGTTGATGGATTCTGGCCTCTGGTCGTGCTGAAGGGACGCTGTGTCTAGCTCACTCCGCCTTTCTGAAAATGCAGGTTGCTTGGGAGTGGGAAGATCCGCAATTTCACTATTCAGCATGGAAATGACAGTGAATATAGCTGGCCTGTCTTTTGCAAATTCCTGAACACATAGCAAACCAACGTGCACGCAACGAAAAATCTCCTCATGGAAAGAAGGATATGAAATTCCAGGATCTACCAGAGCTGCAATGTTGCCCTCGTTCCACAATTTCCAGGCCTGAGAAGTCAAAAAAATATGCTGAAGTCAATGCAGTTTTAATAATTTTGTATCATTAAACAACGAGTTGGATGGACATACATATCCTAGCAGGCTCAAATCTTCCTCGTTTCCATAGAAACTGGTATTTTTTCTTCCACTTATAGTCTCTAACAACAAAACTCCAAAGCTAAAGACATCGGATTTCTCTGAAAATCGACCTTCCATGGCATATTCAGGGGACATATAGCCGCTGCATCACCAAAAAATAGATTTCAGGAAAAAAAAGTGATAGGTAACAGGACAAGAATTGATAATGGAACAGTACTTACTATGTTCCAACAACCCTTCTAGTGTTAGCTTGGTCTTCGTGGTTACCAAATATCCTAGCCATTCCGAAATCTGAGATTTTTGGATTCAGTTCTTGGTCCAGTAGGATGTTACTTGCCTTTAGATCTCGATGAATAATCCGTAGCCTAGAATCCCTGTGTAGGTAAAGCAGACCTCGACAGATTCCTTCGACGATTTTGAAACGAATTTTCCAATCTAGAAGTTGCTTTCTAAGAGAATCTAGACAAATTGCAGCGCAAAAGAAATGTGTGAGGGTAAATAAATGACTAGATAAACGATAGTAATCACTTTGGAGATATGAAAATTGTCTAACCAAAAAGAAATGCATCCAAGCTTTTATTTGGCATGTATTCATAGAGCAACATCTTTTCCTCTCCTTCAACACAACAACCAAGAATTCTTACAAGATTTCTGTGTTGCAGTTTAGAAATCACCACAACCTCATTCATAAATTCGTCGAATCCTTGTCCAGATGATCTTGAGAGTCTTTTCACAGCTATTTCCTGTCCATCTGACAATTTTCCCTGCAAAATTTCTACCTATTGTATAATTAGATGTTCAATTCAGTATTAACCATAAAAACTCCATTGGATCAAAATCAATTTTACCTTGTATACGGGACCAAATCCACCCTGCCCAAGCTTATTGGCTGTATTAAAGTTGTCTGTTGCGGCTATCAGCGTTTGTAAACTGAACAGAGGTAGTTCTTGAAGTTTAACATGGTTCAAGTTATCTTGGATCATGTTTTCATCTGATAATATTGGATATCCTACCTTCCTTTTTGATAAGAATACCTTCTTGCTTTTCCTCTTCCTTTCTGGTTAAATTCATAAGTAAGCATCACTTGTACATTTCATTTTACTTTTGAATGAAACTTGAGAATGTTTAAGAAATTCCAGCAAGCTAATACCAACATGCAATTTACCTATCCGCCTCCAGGAATAAAACACGCAGATCGCAATGGCAATGGCTCCCACAACCACTGTTAAACTGATAATTACTTTCAGGTTTATCTTTTTATTATCTGCAGAAAACAAATTGTGGTATCTTTAAATTTGGCAAAAGCAAAACTAGGGAAAAAGATCAAGTTTCTTCACCTTTCCATTTGAATAGCGAAGTTAGTTTATCAGTAATTTTCTGTAACAGGAAATGGTTTGAACGCAACATTTTAAATGAGAATTAGACAGAAAATGAAACGCTTACCAAGTTCTGTATAAGCAAGGCGAATGTAAAGATCTGCCCCTCCACTAGAAAACTTCTTTATATCAGTTAAGTTTCCCTTCCATAACATACAATATATACCAGTATAATAGGCATAAGCTATACAAGAACAATTATTCCAGCAGTCATCTCTGCATTTTTGTTCAGTAGTCGAAGATGACCACTCAGCAAAGTCTGGCACTTTCACTCTCTCCAGCTTCGAAAATCCATCTTCTTTTCCCAGTTCACCACCATATTGTATTCTTTCACACCGCATCGCTTTCCTTCGAACACAACCATTAGTCCAGTTTCTGCTATTCCATTCATTGGCATTTTTTGGTTCAAAACCTTTCAAGCAACTGCAAATTGGTGAGTTCTTTGCATCACAGCTTGCAAATGACCCACACTTGCCATAAACATCACACGCATCTTGAACACTTTCCCATTCATATCTCCATGATCCCTCATTCATATCATTCCAAAATACTTGTCCAAATTTTCCTTCAGAACTCAAAACAAAATTGGTGATGTCAGACTCATCAGCAAAACCTACACTTAGAGTAAAACCTCCATTTCCATCAACCGCAAGATTAAATCCATCAAGATAAACAGAATTCATTTCTGGGACTCCAATAAAAACCTGACCATTCCAGGGACCAGTACGCCAGATTGGACGACTATCATTCCAAAGAACCACTTCAGGAATGCTCGAGGGATCAATACCCAAAGAGAAGCTTCCGATAGACGGATCTGAAGGGCTTTTCCATGATGTCAGTGTCATCTTCTTACCTGTTCTGGGATTAGCAGCAAGTCTCATCTTTGGAATGTAAGTATCTGATGGTTCCTGGAAACTCTGCCATAAGCTGTTCCCATTTTCACTCCCTCCCAAGACAAGGTTTCCATCATCCATAAGCTGCGCTCTTGAACCATTCATTCCAGTCGAGACATTTGATGACCAAAGAGTTTCTTTCTGACCATTCAAAACCACAAGATTTCCATCCCCAGATATTGTCACCACCCCAGAAGAATCGTTGAGTGGCTTGTTTCTGTTAGCTACCCAGATTGCAGTTGTAATAGAAATATTACTGTACCATATAGCTACATAACGATTTGTGGAATTAACAGGGCTGAAAAATCCCAGTTCAAACTTTTTCCCAGCAGACACTATAGTTTCAGGATCTCTGATGAACTGAGACGATGAAATGGTATCTATGGAAGCTCCAAATTCCAAACAAAAACAATATAGTATTAGATGAAGAGCTATTATGGATGTGCAGCTGCCAATATCCATAATTGTAAATTTGGTAGCACAAAAGTTATTAAAAAAAACCAAAAACAAATGGCTAAATACTTGATCTTGGTGGGAATGGAAAGCCTTGTTAGTTTATGAATTAGTGACCATTCAATGTATGCACGTCATTCAATAATCGCCACTTCCTGTCCTATCACTTTTCTTGTATGGGAACAAAACGATTCCAATCAGTCAATAATATCAACTCTGGTTGGGAGCCATTCAACTTCAAGTGAAAAGGAGCTTTCTAAACAATACAGAGAAGTCATCTTTCGCAGCTTAAACTATTCAACAATTGTAACCAAAATCAAACTAAATCTCGTTGAAGTTCTGAACGAACCTAATTTAAATGGGACTAAATCTCGTTGAAGTTGCTTGAATATCAAACATAATATTGTGGTCTTGATCCAAATCAATCCACTATTATTTTTTAAATCCTAATGACACGTGTCAATGGCCAATGCGTTGATGAAATCCAGCTATCCGTGTTTATTCATTAGAAGCGTTGTTGTGTCACTTATCTTTGGAGGCAGAGAGTATCAGTGGTGATCGGGTGATTTTCTTAAGCCTTTTTATCCTTTTATATTTAATTATTACCGATTAAACTATATTGTTATCTTTTTTTAAAAAAATTATTTATTTTAAATTACCATATCACTTTTTAAAAAAAACCTGGGCTCATCCCATCCAGTGAAAGGTCGGACTGTTTAATTTGACTTTGTCGTGTGAGCCCAGGTTCGTTTTGACATTTGACAGGATCTTGGAGACCAGATTCTTTAACAAGTACGTACTATGCCAATATCCATCCAAGTAACGGCTGCAAATCTTACCGTGACTTTGTTATCCTAGTCTTTGTTCACTGGGCTGACAACCATAGTTATTAAATTTGGATTGGCATGGAGAGTTAATCCATGAACCGACAAGACTCGGTTAAGATTTTTTTTTTAAATATAATTTTTTTCAGTTAAAAATTTTATATATACATATATATATTCCTAATTATATTCCTAATTAAATTTGGATGGACCAGTCGATATATGCATGTCATTGACAAACAAATATCGCTTTTATTGTCAAGTTTCTGTCCTCTTATGGCGAGTGTTATTTTATTACGCAACTCAAACAAAAGGTAAACCTGAAAGGTTGGGTTTTTTCAACAATTGTGACAGGTGCATGGAAGGAGATTATAGACACAAAAGTCGCCGGTACTTTGGCCTACCTGGGCAGGTACGTGCCGTCCGCGGGGATGGCAATTTTATTTGTGTACCAGTCAAAATGTAATTCCATTAAGGTTCAAGAGCAAGAACAAGATAAGAAGATGGTTAAACTTCTTGTCTGGTTATGGACATGTTTGCATAATTACAAAAATGTTTTATGAATATTATTCTTTATGGGATAGATTCTTCAGGGTCAACAACTCAGCATCTGTAGCCATGTCGGTCACACAGCAAAGAAAATGGAAACATTTTTCTTTCACCGGCACAAGGCTTTGACAGAAACAAGTCCTCATGGGTCACTATCAGTAAGGCTTGTTTCCATTTCAACCTAAAGAAATTACGGTTAAATTTTCAATTATATTACAATTTAGAATAACAATTTCATATATGCGTATGGAGAATCAAACTTATATTATTAGCATAAAAATGATGTGAAAAAAACAGAAAATAAATTAAAGCGAAATGTATTATTACTTAAAGTTCGTAGTTATTGTTCAATTACTGGTATATATTTGGTTAGTGTATCTTAGGATAATTGCTAAAATACCCTTTGTAAATTAACTTTATAGTATTTTAACAAAATCATTTTTGATATATTACCTCTAGAAACTATAATTGTCAACATATATTGATAAATTTTATTATAGAGGGAGGCCTCACCATTGGCTGAATCGTTGAATTGTAAGCCAAAACCAGTATATAATATGAATATGAAAATCAAAAGCGTTCCAATTTGATGACATTCACGCGCAAAGAGTATGTGACAGTGACAGTCAACGATGACAAACATAAGTCAACATAAAGTTTTCAAAATTGTTTAAAAAACTCTACATTAAAATCATAAATATGAAAAAAACTATAATTTATTATTTTTTCTAAACCTACATTTTTAAACCGTAATATTAAAAGTTACTACAATATGACACTCACTTGTTTTCCCAAAGCTAAAAAATTATTATTATTAAACTTATTTTGATGAGTCAATTTAAAACTCAATTATTTTTGGGATGTGGTTGAACTAAAACTTGGCTTAGATAGATTTCTCAAAATATAAGAGGAGTTAATTTGGTATGTTTGGGTGAAAAACTTACAAGAACCCATGAACCAATTAACCTGGTTAAAACTCACCATATTTTTATTAATTTTTTTTTAAAAAAAACTATATTGTTTTGACCTTTAAAAAAATTAGATTAATATGGGTAAATCTCTCGTGATTCATGATTTAGGCCTTGTTTTATGTTAACTTTCGGTTGAATTTACTATATACTAGATAGCTTGTTTGTGCTTCACTGCAGGCAACATAATTTTTTTTGAAGCATAAAAAATCAATGATAAAGAACTGTAAATGTATTTAATAAAAAAAAATAGCTCCACATCTTTGAAAGAAAACGGAAAAAGATATCGATCGTTAATCTCCAGGAATCCCAATGATTAAAGATAAAATCAGGGAAAAATATCAATGAACAAAAAGAAGTAAAAAAAATACCAACAAACGCGGGTGATGAAATTGAAAAAAACCAAGATTATAAATCCAATGATGAAATCGAAAACAAATTAAAATTTGATAAAGGTGCCAAGAATAAAAATTAAACCAAAACATAAAGGGCAAAAACTTGTAATAACATCAATTATTCAAATGAAGGAACAAATTGAGAATTCCTATGATGTTTCGAAATAAATGAGTAGGAAAAGGCAATAAAGCCCCTGAAGGCTTAAAAGTGGGTATAAATGAATAAGAGGTATTGTGATAATTGAATAAACATAATAAGTATAAATAGAAAAAAAAAAAAAAGAGGGATATGAAATTATAGCGTGAAGGACGGCAGGAGAAAAGGGAGAAAGAAAAAGAAGAAGAGAAAAGAGGGAAAGATAAAGGAAAATAGAAGGGAGTTGGAGAAAATAAGTTTAAAGGTAAGATTTAGGTTTTTAAATGTATAAATGTGTGTTCTTTGAGCTTGAAATTTCTGTTTTGTTGAATATTAGGGTTTTGAAGATTGTGTTTTGGGTTTATTGATGAATTGATTTGTATGTTATAGGTTGATTGTTATGAGTAATGAGTTAATTAGTTGATTTTGGAAGATTTTAGGTAAAGATGATGATTTTGGATTATGATTTTGTTTAAATGGTGAATTTGAGTTAGAAATCTTGATATAACAGTTGATAATTTGTGGAAATTCTGGGTTTGAGGTTGAAGATGATGAAAATTTCTGTTTTGTCACTCAATTGTGAAAATTAAATGTGTGTTCTTTGAGCTTTCAATTTCTGTTTTGTTGAATGTTAAGGTTTTGAAGATTATGTTTTGGGTTTATTGATGAATTGATTTGAATGTTATGGGCTGATTATTATGGGTAATGAGTTAATTAGTTGATTTTGGAAGATTTTAGGTAAAGATGATGATTTTGGGTTATGATTTTGTTTAAATGGTGAGTTTGAGTTAGAAATCTTGATATAACAGTAGATAATCTGTAGAAATTCTGAGTTTGGGGTTGAAGATGATGAAAATTCAGTTTGGTTCCTCAATTTGTGAAAATTAAATGTGTGTTCTTTGAGCTTTAAATTTATGTTTCGTTGAATGTTAGGGTTTTGAAGATTGTATTTTAGGTTTATTGATGAATTGATTTGAATGTTATGGGTTGATTATTAGGGATAATGAGTTACTTAGTTGATTTTGGAAGATTTTAGATAACGATGATGATTTTGAGTTATGATTTTGTTTAAATGGTGAATTTGAGTTAGGAATCTTGATATAACAATAGGTAATCTGTGGAAATTATGGGTTTGAGGTTGAAGATGATGAAAATTCAGTTTAGTCCCGAAACATTGAAAAAATTACAGCATGGTTCCTAGAGCATAATCCAAGATTCTGGACAGAGTAAAAGATGAATTATGAGCAGAATTCCAGTATAGTTATGAATTTTTAACACTTTCAATTTGGTCCTTCCATTTGACAAAAATTACAATTTGACCCTAAAAATTTGGGAAAATTCCAGAATGGTTCCTGGAGCATAATTAGAGATTCTGGACAGAACTGAGGATGAATTATGGACATAATTCCACTATAGTCATGAATTTTTGATATTTTTAGTTTGGTCCTCTAATTTGACAAAGTTTCAATTTGACCCTTAAAAATATGATAAATTCTAGATTGGTCCCTAGCTGTAATATTAGCTTTTTTCAGATTATTTTGATGAATAATTGAGGTTTATTTAGTGAATTATTATCAAGTCTTATTAGTTGTTTTATTTTGGATTAAATTTCAGGAAAACCGTTTAGTTTTTGGGTTTTTGGGAAAAATGACTAACTAGTTGAAAAACATATAGGGTTATGAAATAAACTTTTAGTTAAGTATATTAAATAGGTTGTATGTTCTTTTGATTCGTTCTTGAATATGCCTCATTTGTATTCAGATAATCCTGATATTCTACCAACGGGACATCAGTAGGATTTCCTTTGGTATCTGCTTTTGAGTTCTGTTTGCTTTTGAGTCCGGTGAGTAGATAATTTTTTATATGCATGAGAAATATTATAGATATTTGAGTTGATTATTATCCTTGCTACGATAAAGTATGATCAATTGTTGAATATGAATTTTTGATATGAACTACTATATATTTTAAATTGACTTCTGAATTGATAGCTCCTCATTTAATTGATGTCATGAGTTAAGCCTTAAGATATGAATATGTTTGTTTGATTATGATTATGATTATAATTATGAACCTATGGTATGCTAGTCAGAATACACATGCTAACAGGGTAGTGTTAGTCTTTGTGCACATCGTATCTGAACCTAGTTGGTCGGTGGAGTCACCAACCTGTGAGAACTGATCATCTCACAGTACGAAGCCTCATGCTCATTGCATTTTGATTTTCTGACAAGCTTTACCTTATGATATTGTTGTTATGGCTTATTTGAAAAACCTTCCTATAAGAACCTAGAGCCATAATTGTATATATATTCATCATTGTTGTATACCTCGTGTGTGTGTGTGTGTATGTATTGAACGTTATCTATTCACTGAGTTGTTGAACTCACCATCTCATTATTTATCTTTTCAGGCTTATAGCATGTTAGCGGGTCACTTTTGTTGGACCTTCAGAACCTACTCTTTTGTTGAAATTAGTATTTTTTTTCTTTATGTCTAGTTAGTACTCCCCAACTATGAAAATGTATTAAATCTTGTATTAAAAAAATC
The DNA here is from genome assembly GCA_015852605.2 of Populus deltoides. Classification (NCBI taxonomy): domain Eukaryota; kingdom Viridiplantae; phylum Streptophyta; class Magnoliopsida; order Malpighiales; family Salicaceae; genus Populus; species Populus deltoides. Next base: position 3,906,988 of record CM027580.2, read on the forward strand.
AAATTATATTATGAAGTTAGTTTTGTTGTTACTGTTGCGTTGAACTCTGATTTAGTTATTTAAAGGATAAGTTTGTATGTAACTACACGTGGAATGTTTAATTCATCCAACTACTTCACGAGGATTTTACGGTGCATGTTTGTAATTTTTTTAATTGTTTTTTATTTTAAAAAATATTAAATTAATATTTATGCATATATTTTTAGATTATTTTCATATATAAAAAAATTCAAAAAAAATACAAAAAATTAATATATTTTTAAATAAAAAATATTTTTTTAAATCATTTTACACTATAATATCAAACACATACTATTTAAACCGAATTCAAACGTTTCTTGTTTGTTATTAACTGATATAATCTTAGTCAAACTATGTGAAGAATAGGTCTATATATATAACTCTCTGATGTGATGTTTTCTTGCATTATAAATGTTCCTGGGTGCATCATGATGGCACTAATCATTTAATTTCAAAGTTGAAATATCGTTTTTTAGTAATAATATTTTGAAAAATACCATTCTTAATGATCAAGTCAATAGCTATCTGTTAAGGCCAAGAGCCTAGAACTCATTGTTTTTTTTTTTTTTTTTTTTTTTTTTTTTGGTATTGTGATGAACACTGCTACTACAATTGTAAATTTTGATGGATATAAATGTGATTTTCCTCTCTTTTTGTAACTATTTTTTCCTATGCTGTAAGTATTGATGAGTAGAGCACAAGAATCATAGAAAGTTTTCATCATTTGAAACCAAAAAAAAAATTGCTGTAATAAAAAAAATTATAGTGAGCAAATTAAGACAACCTTATTGAGATACCATGAAAATTTTAGAAATCATCTAAGAATTTAAAGATATTAAAAATATCTTTTTTTATACTAAAAACATGTTTAATATTTAAAAAATCTTCTTCGGGATGATTTTCAAATGATTAGAAAGATTGCAGGAAAAAAAATATTTTGGTTTTAATTATTTGAATTAAGACTTTCCTCCATTTTTATTTTGTTTTTGTTTTTTGGTGAGATATGATCAGCTTTTGTGAGTCTAAGGACAATTTTCCTCCCAATTTAATCCCATTCAATCTTCCCCTTTAGTTGACGGAAGAAACATCCTCTGCATCCACAAAGAACAGTACCTTCGCTGTTCAATAAACACAAGGCAAAGAAGATCCCTAAACTAAATACCAGAAACCAGATGATGCAATGCAAATGGCACATTGGAATCAGCAATGTCACAAAATAGATTAAGTATTGCCCATCATCATACTGTCACAAAATAAAAGGAAATCTGTCTACCATATTCTTCCACTCAAGACTAATTACAGCATCAGTTACACACCCATCAGGTCACCAAGAATTGGCAGTGCTGTGATTTGATTATTTTTATGTTGATCCAGCCTATAACTAGTCTGCATAGGATACATTCTATTCTTCTTGCAAGTATTGCCATTGCTTTGATATGCCTAAAAAATTCAGCGTTGAAACTTTTACAAATGGCCGACCAGCTGCAAGCCCAGCAGAAAAACAATCATGTCATGAATTTTGTCTATCGGCCGGAAAGAAGTGTAACCGTGACATTGTTGATGGATTCTGGCCTCTGGTCGTGCTGAAGAGACTCTGTGTCTAGCTCACTCCGCCTTTCTGAAAATGCAGGTTGCTTGGGCGTGGGAAGATCCGCAATTTCACTATTCAGCATGGAAATGACAGTGAATATAGCTGGCCTGTCTTTTGCAAATTCCTGAACACATAGCAAACCAACGTGGACGCAACGAAAAATCTCCTCATGGAAAGAAGGATATGAAATTCCAGGATCTACCAGAGCTGCAATGTTGCCCTCGTTCCACACTTTCCAGGCCTCAGAAGTCAAAAAATATGCTGAAGTTAATGCAGTTTTAATAATTTTGTATCATTAAAACAAGGAGTTGGATGGACATACATATCCTAGCAGGCTCAAATCTTCCTCGTTTCCATAGAAACTGGTATTTTTTCTTCCACTTATAATCTCTAACAACAAAACTCCAAAGCTAAAGACATCAGATTTCTCTGAAAATCGACCTTCCATGGCATATTCAGGGGACATATAGCCGCTGCATCACCAAAAAATAGATTTCAGGAAAAAAAAAAAAGTGATAGGTAGCAGGACATGAATTGATAATGGAACAGTACTTACTATGTTCCAACAACCCTTCTAGTGTTAGCTTGGTCTTCGTTGTTACCAAATATCCTAGCCATTCCGAAATCTGAGATTTTTGGATTCAGTTCTTGGTCCAGTAGGATGTTACTTGCCTTCAGATCTCGATGAATAATCCGCAGCCTAGAATCCCTGTGAAGGTAAAGCAGACCTCGACAGATTCCTTCGACGATTTTGAAACGAATTTTCCAATCTAGAAGTTGCTTTCTAAGAGAATCTAGACAAATTGCAGCGCAAAAGAAATGTGTGAGGGTAAATAAATGACTAGATAAGCGATAGTAATCACTTTGGAGATATGAAAATTGTCTAACCAAAAAGAAATGCATCCAAGCTTTTATTTGGCATGTATTCATAGAGCAACATCTTTTCCTCTCCTTCAACACAACAACCAAGAATTCTTACAAGATTTCTGTGTTGCAGTTTAGAAATCACCACAACCTCATTCATAAATTCGTCGAATCCTTGTCCAGATGATCTTGAGAGTCTTTTCACAGCTATTTCTTGTCCATCTGACAATTTTCCCTGCAAAATTTCTACCTATTGTATAATTAGATGTTCAATTCAGTATTAACCATAAAAACTCCATTGGATCAAAATCAATTTTACCTTGTACACTGGACCAAATCCACCCTGCCCAAGCTTATTGGCTGTATTAAAGTTGTCTGTTGCGGCTATCAGCGTTTGTAAACTGAACAGAGGTAGTTCTTGAAGTTTACCATGGTTCAAGTTATCTTGGATCATGTTTTCATCTGATAATATTGGATATCCTACCTTCCTTTTTGATAAGAATACCTTCTTGCTTTTCCTCTTCCTGTCTAGTTAAATTCATAAGTAAGCATCACTTGTACATTTCATTTTACTTTTGAATGAAACTTGAGAATGTTTAAGAAATTCCAGAAAGCTAATACCAACATGCAATTTACCTATCCACCTCCAGGAATAAAACACGCAGATCGCAATGGCAATGGCTCCCACGACCACTGTTAAACTGATAATTACTTTCAGGTTTATCTTTTTTTTATCTGCAGAAAACAAATAGTGGTATGTTTAGAATTTGCAAAAAACAAGCTAGTTTATTACCAACAGCTACGAATACTACTAAAAAGGAGGTGAATATTGGATAGAGAATGAAAAAAATTACCAAGTTCTGAATCAGCTAGGCGAATGTAAAGATCTGCCGCTTTTATGGGAAACTTCTTTAAATCTGTTAAGTTTCCCCTCCATAACATACATCCAAAACCTGGATAATATGAATAAGCTATGCAAGAGCAATTAATATTCAAGCACTCGTTTTTACAAGTGTGTTCGGATGTCGAAGATAACCACTCAGAAAAGTCTGGCACTTTCATCCTTTCCAGTTTCAAAAACCCGTCTTCTTTGCCCACTTGACCACCATTTTGTGTTCTTTCACATTGCAATTCCCTCCTCCTAACACAACCATTAGTCCAATTTCCATTATTCCATTCGTCTGCATTTTTTGGTTCAAAACCTTTTAAACAACTGCAAATTGGTGAATCCTTTGGGTTACAGCTTCCAAATGACCCGCACTTTCCATAAACATCACACTCATCTTTAGGAAATTTCCACTCATATCTCCATGACCCCTCCGTATCATCCCAAAGTACTTTTCCGAATTTACCTTCAGAACTCAGGATATAATTGCTGATTAAAGACTCGTTAGCGAAACCAACACTTAGAGTAAAAGTTCCATTTCCTTCATCTGCAATATTAAATCCATCAAGATAAACAGATACCATTTCAGGAATTCCAATAAAAACCTGACCATTCCAGGGACCTGTACGCCAGATTGGACGGCTACCATTCCAAATATAAAACTGAGGAATTCTTGAAGGATCAATACCACCAGAGATGCTTCCGATGGATGGATCCGAAACGCTTGTCCATGATTTTAGTAGCGTCTTTTTACCTGTTCTGGAATTAGCAGTAAGTCTCATCTTTGGCATGTAAGTATCTGAAGGTTCCTGGAAACTCTGCCATAAGCTGTTCCCATTTTCACTCCCTCCCAAGACAAGGTTTCCATCATCCATAAGCTGCGCTCTTGAATCATTCATTCCAGTCGAGACATTTGATGACCAAAGAATTTCTTTCTGACCATTCAAAACAACAAGATTTCCATCTTCAGATATTGTCATAATCCCAGAAGAATCGTTGAGTGGCTTATTTCTGTTAGCCACCCAAACTGGAGTTGTAATAGAAATATTACTGTACCATATCGCTGCATAACGATTTGTGGAATTAACAGGGCTGAAAAATCCCAGTTTGAACTTGTTCCCAGCAGAGACCATATCTTCAGGATCTTTGATATACTGAGATGATGTAATGGTATCTACGGAAGCTCCAAATTCCCAACAAAAACAATATAGTATTAGGAGAAAAGCTATTGTGGATGTGAATCTGCCATGATCCATAGTTGTATATTTAGTAGCACAACAATTATAAAAAGAATATTTGGCTAAGTGCTTGTTCTTGATTGGAATAAAAGCTTTATTATATCATGAATTATTGACTATTCAATATATGCATGCCATTGTAGCCCAGTTGTCACTTCCTGCCGTCTGACTTTACTTGGCAAATACATAGGTGTTAGTCAATTATGTGTACTCTGATTGTAAATCACCCAACTCAATGTCATAATCAGAGTCTACATAATTGACTAACACGTATGCCAAGGCAAGTTCACATTAGGGTTAATTTAGACCATGCCAAACCAACCATGGTTAAATTCTGGTGTGAGAGCAAGATGGAGAATGAGAGTGATGCATTGATAAAATGAAATAAATTGAAAATTTATTGCAAAAAAATGGAATTAAAATATATATTATCAAAATCTTGCCATTACTTTGACATGCCTAAAAATTTCAGCGTTGAAACTTTTACAAATGGCCGACCAGCTGCAAGCCCAGCAGAAAAACAATCATGTCTTGAATTTTGTCTATCGGCCTGAAAGAAGTGTAACCGTGACATTGTTGATGGATTCTGGCCTCTGGTCGTGCTGAAGGGACGCTGTGTCTAGCTCACTCCGCCTTTCTGAAAATGCAGGTTGCTTGGGAGTGGGAAGATCCGCAATTTCACTATTTAGCATGGAAATGACAGTGAATATAGCTGGCCTGTCTTTTGCAAATTCCTGAACACATAGCAAACCAACGTGGACGCAACGAAAAATTTCCTCGCGGAAAGAAGGATATGAAATTCCAGGATCTACCAGAGCTGCAATGTTGCCCTCGTTCCACAATTTCCAGGCCTGAGAAGTAAAAAAATATGTTGAAGTTAATGCAGTTTTAATAATTTTGTATCATTAAAACAAGGAGTTGGATGGACATACATATCCTAGCAGGCTCAAAGCCTCCTCGTTTCCATAGAAACTGGTATTTTTCCTTCCACTTATAATCTCTAATAACAAAACTCCAAAGCTAAAGACATCGGATTTCTCTGAAAATCGACCTTCCATAGCATATTCAGGGGACATATAGCCGCTGCATCACCAAAAAAATAGATTTCAGAAAAAAGAAGAAGGAAAGATAACAGGATAAGAATCGCTAACGGAACAGTGCTTACAATGTTCCAACAACCCTTCCAGTGTCAGCTTGGTCTTCGTTGCGACCAAATATCCTAGCCATTCCGAAATCTGAGATTTTAGGATTCAGTTCTTGGTCCAGTAGGATGTTACTTGCCTTCAGATCTCGATGAATAATCCGCAGCCTAGAATCCCTGTGAAGGTAAAGCAGACCTCGACAGATTCCTTCGACAATGTTGAAGCGTTTTTTCCAATCTAGAAGTTGTTTTCTTGAAGGATCTAGACAAATTGCAGCGCAAAATAAAATTTCGTGAGGCTAAACAAAGGACTCCATGAAAGATGTTAATCTGCTTCTAATAAGTTAAACCGCATATCGGGTTGGGAATCTGGAAAACTGTCATGTATTTACTTAAGAGATAAGGCAAAAGCTCTAACCAAAAAGAAAAGCATCCAAGCTCCTATTTGGCATGTACTCATAAACCAACATCTTCTCTTCTCCTTCAACGCAGCATCCAAGAAGTCTCACGAGATTCATATGTTGCAGTTTTGAAATCACCACAACCTCAGTCATAAATTCTTCTTGCCCTTGTCCAGATGCTCTTGACAGTCTTTTCAGAGCTATCTCCTGCCCATCTGGGAATTTTCCCTGCAAGTTCAATCAATCCAATAACTAGCTGTTCAGTTCAATGAACCATAAAAATGTCAACGATCCATCTTAACCCAAAAGCTTAAGCTGTTAGGTGAGGTCCTAAGATATGATTTATATTATTCTCTAACAAAAAAACTCCTCCACAACACAAGCATTACCTTGTACACTGGACCAAATCCACCCTGCCCAAGCTTATTGGCTGTATTAAAGTTGTCTGTTGCAACTATCAGCATTTGTAAACTGAACAGAGGTAGTTCTTGAAGTTTAACATGGTTGAAGTTGTCTTGGATCACGTTTTCGTCCAATAATATTGGATGCTTCCTTTTTGGTAATAATACCCTCTTGCTTGTCCTCTTCCTTTCTGGTTAAATCCACAAGTAAGCATCACTTGTACATTTCATTTTACTTTTGAATGAAACTTGAGAATGTTTAAGAAATTCCAGCAAGCTAATACTAACATGCAATTTACCTATCCACCTCCAGGAATAAAACACGCAGATCGCAATGGCAATGGCTCCCACGACCACTGTTAAACTGATAATTACTTTCATGTTTATCTTTTTATTATCTGCAGAAAACAAATTGTGGTATCTTTAAATTTGGCAAAAGCAAAACTAGGGAAAAAGATCAAGTTTCTTCACCTTTCCATTTGAATAGCGAAGTTAGTTTATCAGTAATTTTCTGTAACAGGAAATGGTTTGCAAGCAACATTGTAAACGAGAATTGTATAGAAAATGAAACGCTTACCAAGTTCTGTATAAGCAAGGCGAATGTAAAGATCTGCCCCTCCACTAGAAAACTTCTTTATATCAGTTAAGTTTCCCTTCCATAACATACAATATATACCAGTATAATAGGCATAAGCTATACAAGAACAATTATTCCAGCAGTCATCTCTGCATTTTTGTTCAGTAATCGAAGATGACCACTCAGCAAAGCCTGGCACTTTCACTCTCTCCAGCTTCGAAAATCCATCTTCTTTTCCCAGTTCACCACCATTTTGTATTCTTTCACACCGCATCGCTTTCCTTCGAACACAACCATGAGTCCAGTTTCTGCTATTCCATTCATCGGCATTTTTTGGTTCAAAACCTTTCAAGCAACTGCAAATTGGTGTGTTCTTTGCATCACAGCTTGCAAATGACCCACACTTGCCATAAACATCACACTCATCTTGAACACTTTCCCATTGATATCTCCATGATCCCTCATTCATATCATCCCAAAATACTTGTCCAAATTTTCCTTCAGAACTCAAAACAAAATTGGTGATGTAAGACTCATCAGCAAAACCTACACTTAGACTAAAACCTCCATTTCCATCATCCGCAAGATTAAATCCATCAAGATAAACAGAATTCATTTCTGGGACTCCAATAAAAACCTGACTATTCCAGGGACCAGAACGCCAGATTGGACGACTATCATTCCAAAGAACCATTTCAGGAATGCTCGAGGGATCAATACCCAAAGAGAAGCTTCCGATAGACGGATCTGAAGGGCTTTTCCATGATGTTAGTAGCGTCTTCTTACCTGTTTTGGGATTAGCAGCAAGTCTCATCTTTGGAATGTAAGTATCTGAAGGTTCCTGGAAACTCTGCCATAAGCTGTTCCCATTTTCACTCCCACCCAAGACAAGGTTTCCATCATCCATAAGCTGCGCTCTTGAATCATTCATTCCAGTGGAGACATTTGATGACCAGAGAATATCTTTCTGACCATTCAAAACAACAAGATTTCCATCTTCAGATATTGTCATGATCCCAGAAGAATCATTGAGTGGCTTCTTTCTGTTAGCCACCCAAACTGGAGTTGTAATAGAAATATTACTGTACCATATAGCTACATAACGATTTGTGGAATTAACAGGGCTGAAAAATCCCAGTTCAAACTTTTTCCCAGCAGATACTATAGTTTCAGGATCTCTGATGAACTGAGACGATGAAATGGTATCTATGGAAGCTCCAAATTCCAAACAAAAACAATATAGTATTAGATGAAGAGCTATTATGGATGTGCAGCTGCCAAGATCCATAATTTTAACTTTGGTAGCACAGAAGTTATTGAAAAAAAACCAAAAAAAAAGTGGCTAAATGCTTGATCTTGGTGGGAATGGGAAGCCTTGTTAGTTAATGAATTACTGACCATTCAATGTATGCACGTCATTGTCTACGATGGCCACTTACTGTCCTATCTCTTTTCTTATGTGGGAACAAAACGATTCCAATCAGTCAATTATATCAACTCTGGTTGGGAGTCATTCAACTTCAAGTGAAAATGAGCTTTCTAAGAAAGGTCGTCTTTATCAAGTTAGTCAACCTATAAACAATACAGAGAAGTCATCTTTCGCAGCTTAAACTATTCAACAATTGTAACCAAAATCAAACTAAATCTCGTTGAAGTTGCTTGAATATCAAACATAATATTGTGGTCTTGATCCAAATCAATCCACTTTTATTTTTTAAATCCTAATGACACGTGTCAATGGCCAAAGCGTTGATGAAATCCAGCTATCCGTGTTTATTCATATTTTGAAGCAACATCCTGGCCATCCATTCTAACTCCGCGGTGTTTCTTAGCTGCCAAAATCTTTCTTTACACGTCATTAGAAGCGCTGTTGTGTCCTTGTCTTTGGAGGCAGAGAGTATCAGTGGTGATCGGGTGATTGGTCATCCATGAGGCTTTCTTCTTCTTTTTTTTCCTTTTTTATCCCTAAAAATATTAGCTTGGCGGTTGGTATTTCAGCGGTTGGAATTTCAACTTTAGTTTTTAATTTTTTAATTTTTTAATTTTTTAATTTTTTTTTCAATTTTATCTTTTAATTCAAATTTATAATATATTATTTTTATCAATTTGGTCCTTATTTTTTCAAAATTTTTTATTTTTTTATTAAAATGTTTTTCTTTGCAATTTCACCCGGCTAGAACAAGACTCCTTTCCAATTTCAAACCATCTTAAATTTCTTGACCATTTACAATTTTCTCGTCGCCAACCAACCGTATGTATCATCGAATTCGTCCTTGATTTTGTAAAGCAACGATGCACAGTGCATCGTTTTGAATCACTATTTTTTTAAGGTAATTTTCTTACCCTTTTTATCCTTTTATATTTAATTACTACCAATTAAACTATATTGTTATCTTTTTAAAAAAAATATTTACTTTAAGTTACCATTATCATTTAAAAAAAACATTGGTTTATCTGTTGTTTTTTTATTGTTTAAATAAAACAAAATCAACTTATTTGTTATAGTTATGAATTTTTTTTTAAAATTATATTTATAACACTTAACATTATTAAAAAAAAAAAATTTAGTTTGGCACCACAGCTAACGAAAAAATTCATAGGCCTTCTGTCATATGCTAACTAACCTCGAGATGGATAAAACTTGCAAGCTAGACAAAAGATTATAAGGAATCTCTGATTTGATAGTGTTTGAAGGTATGGTAATAATTATTTTTTAAAAATATTTTTTTAAGTGTCCATTGCTATAGAAATTGATATTATTTTTCTCCCACGTGTAATCTCCAATAACAAAACTCCAAAGCTAAAGAAATCGGATTTCTCTGAAAATCAACCTTTCATGGCATATTCAGGAGACATATAGCCACTGCAGGGGAAAGAAACAAATTTATGAAGTAGTGATATATTAGGAGGATAGAATTGAAAAAAGAAAAAGTATTTACTATGTTCCAACAATCCTACTACTGTTAGCTTGATCTTCATTCCCAACAAATATATCCTCGTCGTTCCAAAATTTAAAATTTTTGAATACAATACTTTTTTTTTGGTAACCCGGGGTGTCCGGGTCAGCTTACACGCACCACAACTAATCTCTAGATCCACTGAACACCCTGCAAGCCCAGTAAGCAGGTAAGACATCGCGAGAATGGCAGACGTACACGCTAAAGCTCGAACTCAGGTGACTGAGGCAAAGAAACCTTGCCTCTGCCCCTGGGCCACAAGTCTCGGTGCTTTTGGATACAGTTCTTGATGCAGGAGGATGTTACTTGTAATGTTTTGAATTAAATGAGTTAGGAAAAGGCTACAAAGCCCTTGGTGGCTTAAAAAGAGAGTATAAATAAATAAGGGTATAGTAGTAATTGAACAATAGTTGATAAATATAAATAGGAAAGAAAAAAAAAAGAGATCTGAAAATTGAAGTAGCAAATCGTGAGAGAGAAGGGAGAAAGAAGAAGAAGAAGAGAAAAGAGGGAAATTAAAAGGGAAATAGAAAGGAGTTGAAGAAATAAGTAAAAAAATGTAAGATTTAGGTTGTTAAATGTATGTTAATTGAACTTTAATTTCAGTTTTGATGAATGTTAGGGTTTTGAAAATTTGTGTTTTGGGTTTGATTGATGAGTTAATTTGAATGTTACATGGTTAATTGTTGTGGGTATTTGATTATTTGGTTGATTTTGAGAGATTGAATTGGGTAATGATTTTGAGTTGTGATTTTGTTTGAATGGTGAATTTTTGTTAGAAATTTGAAGAGGACAGTAGGTTTTCTATTAAAATTCTGGGTTGGAGGTTGAAGATGATAAAATTTTGGTTTGGTCCCTCAATTTTGGAAAATTATAGTTTAGTCCCCAAACTTTGGAAAATTACAGATTGGTCCCTGGATCATATTCCGAGATTCTGAAAAAATAAAACATGAATTATGGGCAGAATTCCTGTATAGTTATGAAATTTTAACACTTTCTATTTAGTCCTCCAATTTGACAAAAATTACAATTTGACCCTAAAAATTTGGTAAAATTCCAGAATGGTCCTTGGAGTATAATGAGATGATCTGGACAGAAATGAGAACTAATTATGGTCAGAATTTCGGTATAGTAATGGATTTATGACAATTTCAGTTTGGTCCTTCAATTTGACAAAAGTTGCAATTTGACCCTTAAAAATATGATAAATTACAGATTAGTCCCCAGATGTAATATTAACTTTTGCAGATTGGTTTGATGAATAATTGAGGGTTATTTAATGAATTATTACCAATTTTATTATTTGTTCTATTATGGATTAGATTTCGGGAAAACCGTTAAATTTTGAGTTTTTGGGAAAATTGACTAGTTAGTTCAAAAACATATAGGGTTATGGAATACACCCTTAGATAAGTGTATTAAATAGGTTATATGTTCTTTTGAGTCATTCTTGAATATGTCTCCTTTATATTCAGATAATCCTGATATTCTACCGGCGGGACGCCATTAGGATTTCCTTCGGTATCTGCTTTTGACTTCTGTTTGCTTTCGAGTCAGGTAAGTGGATAATTTTTCATATGCATGAGAAATATTATAAATATTTGATTTGTTAATATGCATTGGATCATGCTTCTTGATAATATATATGCTGATTATTATCCTTGTTATGATAAATCATGATCAATTGTTGAATCTGAATTCTTGATATGAACCATTATATATTTTGAATTGACTTCTGAATTGATAGCTCCTCATTTGATTGATATCATGAGTTGAGCCTTGAGATATGAATATGTCTGTTTGATTATGATTATGAACCTATGATATGCCAATCAGAATACCCATGCTAACAGGGTAATGTTAGTCTTTGTGCACATCGTATCTGAACCCTAGTTGGTCGGGGGAGCCACCAACCTGTGTGGACTGATCATCCCACAGAACGGAGCCTCATGTTCATTGCATTTTGATTTTCTGACGAGTTTTACCATATGATCTTCTTGTTATGGCCAATTTGAGAAACATTTCCATAAGAACCTAAAGCACTTTTTTTTTATATATATATATATATATATACTTGTATATATATTTCTCATTGTTGTATTACCTCGTGTGTGTGTATTGAATGTTATTTACTCACTGAGTTGTTGAACTCATCATCTCATTATTTATCATTTTCAGGCTTATAGCTTGATAGCAGGTCATTTTATTGGACCTTCAGAACCTGCTCTTTGGTTGTACTTTGTACATTTCCTTTATGTTTAGTTAGTGCTCCAAAACTCTGAACTTATATAAACTCTTGTATTAAGACAATTCAATTATATTATAAAGTTGATTTTGTTATTAATGCTGCGTTGAACTCTGATTGAGTTAGGATAAATTTGTGTGTAAATTTGGGTTCGCATAGGTATGAAACCTTGGAGAGGAACCTTGTCTATGTGTCAGTCATCGATCCGAGATTCGGGTCGTGACATTACTAGCCTTCAGATTATGAATATGGAGCATTCAATATATGCATTTATGCATGCAATCGACATCAATGGTGATGGTCGCCTCCTATCCACCTACTTTTTTGACGAGGGAATATCAGTGATAGTTACTTTATCCTTGAAAATGGATAAAATCCATTTCTGTAAGACAATGAAAAAATGTAACAAGGAGTTTTCTGTGAAAGACCCCATTTATTCATTTATCTCCCAAGTCAAGCAATAATCAATACAGAGAATGAGTATTTCCCAGCTTAAATTACACTACAAAAGTATAATTACTCTCTAAAAATCGGACTCTAAGCAAGAAGTTTGGGGTATTGACACTAGTGTATTCATTTGGCACAAAGACCTAGAGAAATCTGTAGAATGCTGATGCATTCACTTCTTACAAACTTTCCATAATTTCTTACAACCAATTGCAGACCTAGACAGAAAGATAGCAATGTCACAAGTTCTATTTATCGAGCTTCAAGTGCTGTGATCGAGACATTGTTAATAGAATATCTCTGTTTGTTCTGTTCGGAGGATTCTTTGTCTAAATAACTGAACCTTTCAGCGAATGCTGATTGTTTGGGAGCAGGAAGATCCACAATTTCGCTGTTTAGCATTGAAATTACTGTAGATATAGTTGGTCTATCTCTTGCAAGCTCCTGAACGCATAACAGACCAATATTTATGCACCGAAAAACTTCAACCTCAAAAGAAGGGTTTGAAATTACAGGATCTACTATAGCTCCAATGTTGCCCTCATTCCATGATTTCCATGCCTGCAGAAGTGAAAATATCAACGTACATAAGAATATCTAATTATAAATCCACAGCAAAAATTCGAGATTTTGTATTACATAGCAAAGAGTTGGAGGACATACAAATCCTATCAGGCTCGAAACTTGTTCACAGTCATAGAAACTGGTATTTTTCCTCCCACTTGCAATCTCCAACAACAAAACTCCAAAACTAAAAACATCTGATTTCTCTGAAAATCGGCCCTGTATTGCATATTCAGGGGACATATAGCCACTGCATACGAAAAAAGAGATCAATGAAATAGTGATAGATAATAAGAATGGGATTTAAGATAGAAACAGGACTTACTATGTTCCGACAACCCTTATAGTGTTTGCTTGATCTTCATTGCCACCAAATATCCTGGCCATACCAAAGTCTGAAATTTTCGGATTCAAATTTTCGTCCAGCAGGATGTTACTTGCCTTCAGATCTCGATGAATAATTTTTAGTCTGGAATCCCTGTGAAGGTAGAGCAGACCTCGACAGATTCCGTCAACAATGTCAAAACGTTTATTCCAATCTAGAAGTTGTTTCCTGTGAGAATCTAGACAAATTGCAGCCAAAAAAGAAGCGTGAGAGTTTCAATACTTGACTCGTAAAAGAAATTGTAATCTGCTTCTAATGTTTATGTAAGTTAGGGTAATTAGCTCTGACCAAAAAGAAATGCATCTAAGCTTTTGTTTGGCATGTACTCATAGACCAACATCTTCTCTTCTCCTTCAACACAGCAACCAAGGAGTCTCACAAGATTCCTATGTTGCAGTTTAGAAATCACCACAACCTCATTCATAAATTCTTCTAGTCCTTGCCCAGATGCTCTTGACAGTCTCTTCACAGCTATTTCCTGTCCATCTGGCAATCTTCCCTGCGAAGTTCCAGTCATCTTATTTCTGGCAATTCAATTCAATTCAATTAACAATAAAAACTTCACTATCTCACAAGCATTATTACCTTGTACACTGGACCAAAACCACCCTGCCCAAGCTTATTGGCAATGTCAAAGTTGTTTGTTGCAGCTACAAGCTTTGGTAAACTTAAAAGTGGTAGTTTAGCTTGGTTCAAGTCGTCTTGCATCATGCTTTCGTCTAGTAAGATCTTCATGCTTCTCTTCTTCCTTTCTGAGTTACATCCAGGAAGTAGGCATCAGTTGAACATTTATTTTCAATGAAAAGAGAGGATGGTTTTCAAGTCCAGCAATGGCGAGCACTAAAATGCATATTTACCTCTATAATGAGCAATTCGCCTCCACATACAGAACACACATATTGCGCTGATAATAGCTCCCACAACCACTGTTAAACCGATAATTACCTTCATACTTGTAGTTCTATTATCTGCAGAAAACAGAGGTTTGTATTTTTAGATTTGACAAAAACAAACCAGGGGAAAGGATCAAATTTCTTCTACTATCTACATGAATACGAAAGTACAACAGTAATTTCTATGAATATTTGAACAGGAGAAAATTTGAAGCAGTTGTCTCTACATGTTTCTATGAATACAAAAGAAAACTAGACAAAAAAAAAACGAAACGATTACCAAGTTCTGAATAAGCTAGGCGAACGTAAAGATCTGCCCCTCTACTAGGAAATTTCCTTATATCAGTTAAGTTTTCCCACCACAACATACAGCGTATACCAGTATAATATGCATAAGCTATACAGGAACAATTATTCATGCAATTGTCTCTACATGTTTGTTCCGAAACTGCAAAGGACGAGTCAGCAAAGTCTGGCACTTTCACTGTCCGCAGCCTCAAGAACCCATCTTCTTTGCCCGCTTCACCACCATATTGTATTCTTTCGCACTGCATAGGTCTCCTCCTAACACAACCACTAGTCCAGTTTCTACTATTCCATTCATCTGCATCTTTTGGTTCAAACCCTTTCATACAACTGCAAATTGGTGAATTCTTTACATTACAGATTCCAAATGACCCACACTTACCGTAGACATCGCACTCATCGTTTGGAACTCGCCCCACATTAACCCATTCCTCCTTCCCATAATCCCAATATAGTTCACTATAACTTCCATCATAACTCAAAACATATCTTCCGATATATGATTCGTTGGCAGAATTTGAGATTAGGGTATACGTCCCGTTTCCATCTTGTACAATATCAAATCCATTGATATTAACTAAATTCATTACTGGATTAGCAATAAATACCTGACCATTCCATGGACCAGACCGATAGATTGGATGACTATGATTCCAAATGAAACAATGAGGTATCCTTACTGGATTAATTCCAACAGTGAAGGTCCCAATGGATGGATCTGAAGGGCTTCTCCATGAGGATAGCAATGTCTTCTCGCCTGTTCTTACGTTAGCAGTAACTCTCATGTTCGTTATCAATGTATCAGAAGGTTCCTGAAAACTCTCCCATAAGCTGTTCCCACTTCCGATTTCTCTCAGGACAAGGTTTCCATCATCCATAAGCTGTGCACTTGAATTACCGACTCCCTTTGAGACACTTGATGACCAAAGAGTTTCTTTCTGACCATTCAAAACCACAAGATTTCCATCCCCAGATATTGTCATCACCCCAGAAGAATCGTTGAGTGGCTTGTTTCTGTTAGCTACCCAGACTGGTGTTATAGGCGTAACACTACTGAACCATATTCCTACATAGCGATTAGTGGAACTAACAGGGCTGAAAAATCCCAGTTTGAACTTATTTGCCGCAGAGACTATAGCATCAGGATCTTTGACATACTGCGATGAAGTAATTGTATCTGTGGCAGCACCAAGTTGCAAACAAAAAAAACACAGTAGGAGTAGAAGGGCTACCATGAATTTGCTGCTGCCAAGTCCAGCAGTTGGACTTTTAACTAATTGCTTGTGCTTCGTTACAATGAAAGGCTTACTAGATTTTGAGTGATAGACCAATCGATATATGCATGTCATTGACAAACAAATATCGCTTCTATTGTCAAGTTTATGTCCTCTTATGGAGATTGTTATCTTATCACGCATCTCAATCAAAAGGAAAACCTGAAAGGTTGGGTTTTTCAACAATTGTGACAGGTGCTTCCCTTTTCCTGGAAGGAGATTATAGGCACAAAAGTCGCCGGTTTGGCCTACCTAGGCTGGTATATACGTGCCGTCCGCAGGGATGGCAATTTTATTTGTATACCAGTCAAAATGTAATTCCATGAAGGTTCAAGAGCATGAACAAGATAAGAAGATGGTTAAACTTCTAGTCTGGTTACGGACATGTTTGCATAATTACAAAAATGTTTTATGAATATTATTCTTTATGGGATATGTTCTTCACGGTCAATAACTCAGCATCTGTAGCCACGTCAGTTACACGGCAAAGAAAATGGAAACAATTTTCTTTCACCGGCACAAGGCTTTGACAAAAACAAGTCCTAACGGGTCACTATCTGTATGGCTTGTTTCCATGACTTAAAGAAATTACGGTTTCGTGGCTCATTCTTGAGAATTCAACATGCTTTTATAAAATTAATATTTTAAAAAATCATTTTTAATATTAGTACGTTAAAATTATCTTATACAATATTAATTTAATATTTTTTCAAATAAAAAATAATTTAAATAGATTGAATCGCATTGATGATCTTTTCTACCAACGTGAAAAAATTTCGTATAACAAAATAGTAGTTGACTTAAATATTGTTAAATTGTCAATTATATTACAATTTAGAATTACAATTTCATTTATGTGTATGGAGAATCAAACTTATATCATTAGCATGAAAATGATGTGAAAAAAACAGAAAATAAATTAAAGTGAAATGTATTGATTATCTAGAATTGTATTACTTTAAGTTTGTAGTTGAGGTTTTGTGCTGTAATGCAAATTTAAAAATCAAGGGTTCTAAAATTTATTTCAAAAGGGAATAGCGAAAAGAAAAAAAAAATTGAGAAGATTTAATTACTTAATTTGTTTTTACTAAATTATATGTAGATGGCAAGTTATTCTTGTTAATAAAATATTTAAATATATTTAGTAGATAAGATATAGATTGAAGATTTGAATTAGGAAAGGATTCTTTTTTTACTATATTTTTTTTATAAAAAAAAATGTAGTGGTCTCGTATTTATAAATTAACTTTATAGTATTTTAACAAAATGATTTTGATATATTACCTCTAGAAACTATAATTGTCAACATATATAGACAACTTTATAGTATATAATATGAATATGAAATCCAAAAGTGTCCCAATTTGATGACATTAACGCGCAAAGAGTATGTGACGGTCATCGATGGCAAACATAAGTCACCATAAATTAAGTTTTCAAAATTGTTTAAAAAACTCTATATTAAAATCATGAATATGAAAAAACTATAATTTATTATTTTTTCTAAACCTACATTTTTAAAACGTAATATCAAAAGTTACTACAATATAAAACACAAACACTCACTTATTTTTTCAAAGCTAAAAATTCATTATTATTAAAACTCAATCATTTTGACGAGTCAATTTAAAACTCAATCATTTTGGGATTTGATTGAATTAAAACTTGACTCGGGTAGATTTCTCAAAATATAAGAGGAGTTAATTTGGTATGGTCTAGTGAAATGAACCCAATAAACCAATTAATCTGGTCAAAACTCATCATATTTCTTTTTTTAATTTTTTTAAAAAGCTATATTGTTTTTACCTTTAAAACATTAAATTAATTTGGGTAAATCTCTCTTGATACATGATTTAGGCCTTGTTTTATGTTAACCTTTAGTTGAGTTTAGTATATACTAGATAGCTTGCTTGTCCTTTACTACGGGACAGACTAATTTTTTTGAAGCATAAAAATTTGATGATAAAGCTCTGTAAGTGTATTTTTTTTTAAAAAAATTAACAGCTCCACATCAAAGAAAACGAAAAAAAAATTAACCATGAATCCCTAGTAATCCAAACGATTCAAGATAAAATAAGGAAAAAATATCAATGAACCAAAAAAAAATTAAAATAAATATCAACTAAACCAGGTGATGAAATTGAAAAAAAAAACCAAGATTATATATCCAATAATGTAATCAAAAACAAATTAAAATTTGTAAAGATGCCAAGAAAAAAAATTAAAATGAAAACACAAAGGGCCAAAACCTATAATACCATCAAATACTGAAATGAAGGAACAAATTGAGAATTCTTAAGTCCATAAATTTACAAAAGAATCCAAAATCAAAATCAAGTGAGTGAAGATCATATTTGAAAAAATAAAAAACTTAAAAAAAAATTTAAAAAAATTATTTGATGCTCAAAATACTCGACCTGACAAGTTGACTCGTGATCCTGGAGCATAAGTCAGCCAAGGTGTCAAAAGTAATTGGATCAAAGGACGAAAAACATTTGATATTTATATATCATTAAAAAGCAAAAATCTTCATAAGAAAAACTCAATTGAACAAAGCTAAAAAAAAATGGCTAAGGGTGACACGTGTTTTTTTCAAAATAAATGGAAAATTCCATAGGAATTGAGGGAAAAGTAAGAAAACGTTTGAGGATAAAACAGGAAAAAAAATAAGCTAAAAAAAAAAATCAAGCAATTCTTGGTGAACCTTGTAAGCCCAAGTTAATCTTCTATAGTCGCAAACTATTAAATTTCAAATTTAGGCTCAACTAAGAAGCTTAATATAAAATAAATTCAATGTTGAAGGGTGAGATAAATTTATTTGATTAAAAAAATTCTTGTTAAAAAAGCAAGATCTAACAAAAAGCACCAAAACATCTAAGACAATACCAGACTAATTTAATGTAGTAGAATAAAATAAATAAATTTAATTTAATTTTAAAAGAGGTACATCTAAAAAAAAAAACCCGACGCAACTCATGTTACTTTCAAAAAGTCAGAAAAGTCCCCTCGAAAGTGAAAAACAATATCAGATGATCAAACGAAAAAAACCCAAGCCAACCCAACTAACTTTAATACCCCACGACTCGAGATATCAGATAAAAATAACCTCACCAAAAAAAAAATTAGAACAAATCACGAAGATCAAGGCCCAATAAGTCAATTTTAAATTATGAGAACAAAATAAATCAATTTTTAAAAAGGATTTAAAAAAAGACCAAACTTAAATCGAGTTAATCATTGAAACTAGTGGACTAGGTCATGATTGTTGAAGACAAACATGAAAAAATAACGAAGAAAAATTCTCAATCATAAAAAAATTAAAAAACATCAAAAATAAAAACAATGAGACTAAATCATGCACACAAAAATTATTGAAAGAAAATAATTAGGGATTAAATTGAAAAATAAAATAAATTAAAAAAATGATAAAAAAATGAGTAATAAAAAAATAAGGATCAAAATTGAAAACAAAACGAAATTAAATTAAATTCTACATGACGAAATAAAAAAACAATTAATGCAAAGGATAACAAAATAGCTATCAAAAGAATAAAAACCAAATTGAATACAAAAATTCTATGGAATAAAATGTAGTGGGATGAAATTGAAACAAAAAAAATTCAAGAAGCCTTAAAATCAAAACAAATAGAAATCAAAAGAATGAGGACCAATTTTAAAACAAATACAAATTAGATGACACATTTAATTTTTTAAAAGCTTGGCACGAAAACCAATGCATAAAAGAGAGAAAAGAAAGGGAGGATGAAAAACCTTCTTTACCGCTGAACCGCCGCTAACTAGGCTAAATGCAACGCACCAACATTTGCGTCGCCACCTGACGCGTCGGATGGCACGATGATCAACGAATTTGGGCATCTCATTTGGTGGGGGTGATGACGCTCAAATGCATGCGTAGCACATGTTAGTTTTTTATATTGATTTAATAATACTTTAATAATTATAATTATTAAAAAGCTCCAGAGAGCATCGTAATATTATAGAAAAAAACATGTGGCAAAGACAAAAAAAATATACAAAGACAAAAATTCATTTTCTACATAGCCAAAACTTTTAAGCTTTTAAGAGTATCATTATTATTTAACTATATAAATAAAGTTGAAAATACACGAGAACCCTGAAAGAAAAAAAAAACCTATTTTTTTAGTTTTCAAGAATGATGAAGTAATTTTATTGTATTTGAAAATATAAATTCACTATATTACCCTTGATCAATTACAAATATTTTGATTCTTAAAAAAAAATCTATCCTTTAAATTAAGACAATTATTCAGTGCATTAAAAGACAAAATAATCAACAGACTACTTAAATCTATATTATTTCTCCTCACATACTACGCGAAAAAGCTAAGTCCTTTTAATTTTTATTTTTTTAATATATATAAAGAACATTATTTGCCGCACGGGTGATGCTGCCACCAGCCCAACCACCATTTTCAGGCCTGAGATGGACCGTTATCCACATCAGGCTTAAATCTGATACTGATAATTTTTTTGATGTGGCCCAATGCATATGAATGAGCGAGGAATAATGCAAATTTTGGATTTTGGATTCCCTTTGGGATATGCACTTTAAATTATTTCTTTTTATTTCAATATGTTAATTGATGTAATCAAATGATTGGAAGATTAATATATTTCTGTATGAGAGGTATTTCAAATAAATTTATAAATATTAGTATAGCTTTAGTATTTTTTTTTTGGAAAATATAAATATCAAGAAATATAATATTACTGATTCTACATGTATATTACTATAGTTTACAGATTCTAAAAGAAAGATAAAGTAGCAATAATTAAATTTAAGAGATATAGGATGAAATTAGTGTTGATCCTTTTTTATTTATTATCATAATTATCAAAACAATTTAACTTTCGAGTCAATTCTAAACTATATAATTTCAGAAAAAACCCTTTATCTTGTTTACTAGACTCGAAATTATAGTTATTAAACTCAGATCGGTCTAAAAAGTCGATTTGGAATTCGATTAACCCGATAGCTGGTCTAGTCTGGGTGAGGTAAAAGATTGAAATGAGCAAAAACCTGATTTGTCCGTCAAAACCAAGACCTGTTTTTTTTTTAAATGTGTTTTTCTTTTAGCCAAAGACCCCTCTTTATATATATTTTTTAGTTGATTGTTAATTATTTTCAAAGTTTACTATATAAATACTAGAATAGTATTTTATTTTTATAAAAATACTATAAATCACATTATTACTAAATTTTTATTGGTTTCTTTCCCCCACTGCAGGGTTGCTAGACTATTTGTCTAGATATTTGTTTTTCACCCACAAGTATAATAATATTTAATTTTTAAAATGTTTTTTATTTGTTTACAAACAGCCTCCTCCCAGTCTCGGATTCTTAAGAAGTACATGGCAATGCACCAACCATAAAGAAGATACTAACCCTACACCCATTTTCATCGAAGCAACGGGCATTTTGGAATTGTTGTCATGCTCACACCCTTTCTGGCAATTCCCTGGATGAGCAGCTTCAAGATATGTAGAGCTCCAAAACCCAACTTCTGAGAAAGAACGCCCTTTAATGGCATTGCTCTTGTTAATTGGCATTTCCTTCCAAACGCAGCCAAAAAATCTACGAAGTCCACTGCATGTCAGGTTCACTTGGTCATCATCCCTTTCCTCTTTTGGAATTTATAGACAGATACATCTAGGGTTTACAAATCACCTATATATGGTCAGGCCTAAATATTTGAAGCTTACCAATCACAACCATATGTCTACATTGATATATTATTATGTACTATCCATTGATCATTTCCCCATGGTGTTGACAGAAGATGAGAGGTTTGAGAGGGAATTCAAGTTTTGAAGAGAGTAATATTGGCCAAAAATCCACAGCAAGGAAGCCTTCCAAATAGAACAGAGTAAAGGCTGGAAGAGACGTTACTTTCTGTGTTAATGTTTTTGTCCTATTGTAACGAACCAAAATTTAAATTCTTCTTAATTTTTTTCTCCTGCTTATGAGGAATAGTACTATCACTGCATTATTTATGATGATTACGAAAGTTGAGAGCATTATTTTTTTTTTCCTAATACATATATGATCAATTTTTTATTTAGATTCCGTGAAAACAAGAGACAGATTTATTAATTATTATGTCTTTCGTCCCTTCTTTGTTGTTTATAGCTAACTTTAATTCGAAACTATTTTGATATTGTTTAAACAATGGTGCTAATTTTACAAAATTTGAAGTCTAATGATCCCCCTCCGAAGAAAAATAAATCATTTATTATTGGTTGGTGAGTCCTCTAAGAGTGTGTTTTCAAAAATTTTAAAATTTTTTTTGTACTTAAAATAATTTTTTTATATTTTCAGATTGTTTTGATGTGCTGATGTCAAAAATAATTTTTTAAAAATAAAAAACTTTATTTTGATACATTTCTAAACGAAAAATAATTTGAACCGTCACCACTTCCACAATCTCAAACAGACCCTAAATCAAGTCATGATTACATTAGTTGTTTATTTGATATTGTGGTTGAGGTGATTCTTTTTAAAAGTATTTTTTATTTGAAAATGCATTAAAATAATTTTTTAAAATTTATTTTTTTTATTTTTGATATTAACACATTAAAATCATATAAAAATATAAAAAAACATTAATTTAATATTTTTTAGGGCAAATATAATTTTAAAAAGCATATATAAATATAAACTATTACACTTCCAAACAAGATTTAAGAGGGGTGGAGAAATAAATAAATAAAAAGGATAAATAAAAAAAACTATGTGATACAAATAATATTAATTGTCAATTATTCCATATATTAATCTTTTACTTAACAAAATAATTATTCATATAATATTATTTGTCATTAATTTAACCCATTATTGTTTATTAGAGAATAACAGAAATTATATTTTAAATTTTTATTTAATAATTTAAATTTTTAAGTTAAATTAATTTCTTAATGTTGGAAGAAGGATTTCATGAATCACTTTTGATTCATACATACTTTTCCTTGTGTTTGCCATATACTATCCCAAGTTACTTCAAAAACCACCAAGGAAAGGAAAGGAAAGGAAAGGAAGCTATCTCGAACCATGATTCCAAAAGACAACAACATGGAAACATAGTCGCGCACCACCAGCCAGTCGACCGCAGTTCAAAAAATAAATTATCATGTGGACCCTCGAATTAATATATTGGCTTCGAGTCATAGACTAGAAGGTTACGGGATTATAGCTAGATTGCTAAAAATTGGCTTCAGGCTCTGGCCCTACAAGGGAACACATTCTTGCCGACGACCTTCGTTGTGTGGCCATGCATGTCCTCCTATTCTTTAAGGTTTAATTTGCCGGTGGGTCAAAACCACTGCTTTATATATGGAGTATTTTATTCTTCATAATTTTTTTTTTAGATATGTGTACATTAATTGCGTGGCGTTTTTTGTAAATGATGCCGTCCAAAACAAAGCTTACCTTTTTGGCAAGGAAAATGCTAGCTAGCTAGCGAGCAAACCTCCTTACCAAAAATTAAAGTTGGTACCTTCCCATGCAACTTCGAGGAAGAAATGGTCACGGATCATACGCAGCAAAAAGCCGGCCAGAACAACCTTCCTTAACAACTAACCTCTATTATCTGTACTCTCGGTGTCATTGACACCTATCCGATGATCTTTCCTCGAATGCTTCTTTTCCTTTCCTCCTAAGCCTCGGTATTCTCTTTACAAACTATAAATATGGACCCTTATCGAGTCACATTTCCATCGCCACAACCTTCACAATTTCTCAGTTCCATCTTGCATTCAATCCATACACAAACAACTAGCTGAGTGCTAGTTTACGCTACGTGATTGGTCTCGAATGGCGTCGCGAAATGGGATTGTGTTCGAGGATTTCTTTCCCGCCATGGTGGAGAAGTTAGGCGCTGAAGGGTTTATGAAGGAGTTGTCCAATGGGTTTCAGCTGTTGGTTGATGAAGACAAGGGTTTGATCACATTTGAGAGTTTGAAGAGGAATTCAGCATTGCTTGGATTGCAGGATATGAGTGATGATGAAGTAAAGTGTATGGTGAGAGAAGGTGATTTGGATGGAGATGGTGCATTGAATGAGATGGAATTTTGTACCCTTATGTTCAGGCTGAGTCCTGGGTTGATGATGAATTCAACAGAATGGCTCGTAGAGGCT
The DNA here is from genome assembly GCA_015852605.2 of Populus deltoides. NCBI lineage: Eukaryota > Viridiplantae > Streptophyta > Magnoliopsida > Malpighiales > Salicaceae > Populus > Populus deltoides. Next base: position 3,931,355 of record CM027580.2, read on the forward strand.
ATTATTAGTGAGATGTAGGCCTTTTTTTTCTTCTTCTTATCATTCTTCTTCTTCTTCTTCTTCTTCTTCTTTTTCTTCCTTTCTAAAGATATTGTAGCTCTCCATCGATCTAATTTGTTGCAATATTGCAGCCATTTTATTCTTCTCTTCCATTTTCATTACATAGAACACATTAAATTTTTAATATGAATCTAATTGATTGCAATATATCAACCTTCCTTTTTAAGTATGCAACACAACAGTTTGATTCAATTCTTTAAAATGAATCTTATGCCAAGAGCTCATTTCTAAGAAGGTAACAAAATCAAAGGTAAAAGAAGAAAGGGCCAGAGAAAGGAATCTGGCTAGACTGTGAAGCCATTTTTAAGACCAAATTGCAAGTCCAGAGAATTTATGGGCTTTTTGGGACAAACTTTTTTAGGCCAGCTTACATGTCCAAAGAGATGATGGGGTGGGTTTCTTATATCCCCATCTCAGCTTATTTCTATGCAAAATACATACGTTTTTTAAGTAATTTTTATTTTAAAATATATTAAAATAATAATTTTTTATATCAACACATTAAAATAATTCAAAAATATAAAAAAATAATTTTAAAATAAAATAAATCTCATAAAATTACAAAATTAACACCTCTTTCACTAATCTTAGATGTGACAATTATTGGAATATAATATTGTGAATTGTTGTTTATAATCCCTGATGATATTTAGTAGTCGTGCCTAGAGATATTATATGATCACCCATGATCTCTATACGTGAATAATGTTCTTCATGTCCTTTTCTTTGGTGATAGAATTCCTTGCCCCTTTAGGAATCGCTCCTTATCAGTTGTGATTTCTAACAAAATTAGTTGGTGTATGAAAACATATTAGCTTGCACGCCATCTTAATTATCTTTCGCGTTGCATCTCTTTCCTTTCAAAAATTTCAAAACATGTAATTGTATCTTCCTGGAGGTTTTGCTTGCATCTTCAACTAGCTTGAAGAGTGCAAGTTCATTACATACTGTGTGAGTAGAATAGCTGTAATTATTGGCTTGCCGATTTGGAGCATTGTTATTCTTTAGGATTGTATGAATTAGGCTCTATTCATAAGCATTTTAACCTAATAATGTGTGTTTTTATTATTTTGTAAACGCATATTTTTTTTTTTATAACCTGAGGTGTCCGGACTAGCTTACGCGCACCACGACTAATCTCCAGACCCACTAAACATCCTGCAAGCCTAATAAGCATGTAAGGCACCATGGGGGTGACAGACATATACGCGAAGGCTCGAACTCAGGGCACATAAGCAGGGCAAAGCCTGCCAAGGCCACTGAACTGCAAGCCTCGGTGTGTAAACGCACATATTACACTACCCGATGATGGTACATCTATATATAGTAAAGAGGATCGACCAACAATATAATTAATTAATACATAACAAAATTGCAAAGAAAAACAAAATTTTAAAAATATTTTAAACACGATAATATAACTAACATATTAAGGGATTTTTATTATTTACTAATCTTATACGATGACATTGCTGGATAATTGTACATTTATCATAGGTAAATCATCAATAACAATCTTGACAATATTTTAAATACTATAATGTAACTTAGAGATTGTATTATTTACTAATCTCACCCTATGGCATGACTCAATGATTATACATCTACCGTAGGGAGATGATTAGTGAATAACAAAATTGAATATTAAACAATCATCATAACATACAACACAACAAGTCAAAAATAATATCATATCACCCTAAAAACAAACATCAATATAACAAATAAAAACATTAGTACCACATAGTAAAACTAATATTTACGCAACATAACAATTCAAAAACACATCGACATACATTAAGTTTCACAGTGAGACCAAACTATTATGCCTCAGATAAACCTATTGTAACCCGATTCTTCCAATCTCATCACGAGGTATTAATTCCAACCTTATTCCACCTTAAAAAATAAATTCTTTCAAGACATTGTACGTACCTTTAGACATTTTCATGTTAATGTGTAGACCCCAACACTTCAAATATCTCACAACAATCAATAACATGTTAAAAACGGTTAGAATTGAAACATTTCATCACAATTTTAATAAAAATCAATAACATGCTAAAATTGTTTTAAATAATCAATAAAATGCATTTGAGGTTTATTGGAAGCTGTTGGAATAGTGACTGGCAGCGGTGACAGATTGGGAAATGTTGCCATGTGGATCCATTGTGGGGGGAGATCGACGTGCTTGGAGTCTCAGTTTCACTTGTTTCTAAATCTTCTTCTCTCCTCCGCAACGGCTGCTATCTTAGTAAGGGAGCCAAGTTTTGATTTTTGAAAAATGGAGGAAGACAGGAGGTTCGGTCAGCTAGAAGGAGAGGAGAGCGTGACCGGTCAGTGGAGTCTTTGGTGTTGGCGGATCGGTTGGGAAAAGAAGAAATAGAGGAGGGGCAAGCGCTTGCCAAAGTTGGCTAGGAATAGAGAGAGCCTTCTCTCTTTTCTCCTCTTTTCTCTCCAATCTCTCTTTTTCTTTCTGCACGCTTTTTCTCTTCTTTTTTCTCAATTTTTTATTTTCACTCCACCCTCTCTTTTTTCTTCTCCCCATATTTTTTTTCCTAAAATTTTTCTCTCCAACCCAAATCTTTGCTCACCCTCTAAGTTTTCTCTCTCTTGATTTTCTCTCTTCTCACACTTCTCTCTTTTTCTTTTTTCTTTTTTCTTTTTTCCTTCTCAAATTTTTATTCCATGCTTTGCTTGTGTGTATCATACATCTATTTATACTCCCCATTATTCTCTCACAACTCAGATCCCATCTTCAACTTTTTTTCTTCTTTTACTTAATTTTTTACCTTATCCCTTAGGGTAGGGGAAGGGATTAGAAACGATTATGTTAGTCCCTTAGCTCTTCCTCAATTATCACTATTTTTTTTATATTTTTTTTCTTTGGATTTTTTCAACTTTTATTTTATTTTAAAAATTCATCAATAAGTGCATTGCAAGCACAAAAGTTGAAACCTTTACTGAATAGCTAAAATTAGTAAATGTTTTTAGAAATTTTTGTATTGATGAAAATTTTTAAAATTATACATATACTAAAAAGAAATGATATTTTTCTATAGAAATGACATAATTGTAAATTTTTCTAATTTTTTACTATAATGGTATTATAGCAGAGACAAAATTATAAAATTTTCAAGATTTTTTTATTTAGAAAACAAGTGTTTTTTTTATATTTTTTTATTCATACTTAGAATTTTTATCATTTTACACTTAGCCTATTTATCATTATTTTTTTCATCTTTATTTTTTGTATTTTTTTTAGTTTTTGCTTTTTTTTCTTTACACTTATATTTTTCCGAAACAAATATTATTTTTTATTTTTTACAATTTTAAAATTTATCACTCTACATTTGGTCTATTTATACTATTCTTTTGGTTCTTATCTTTATTCTTTTGTAATTTTTATTTTATTTTTTCTTTACATTTATTTTTGAAAAATTATATATTATACAAAGATGTATTTAATTAAATTCATGCATGAGGTTTTTTTATTTATAATTATATTTTTATTTAAAAAAACACATTTGTAAAGATTATGTATTTATTTTTATTTTTTTACCATAAAAATTATCTGACCGACAGCAAGCACAAGTCAAATAACTAGTATATAATTAAAAAAGGAGTCAAAATCGAGTTATATAAAATAATTTTAATTATATAATATTCAAAAGCATAAATTAAAGTTAATTTTTCTCCATCCAATCAGAAATAATCATCAATCCTTTGTTAAAAGGAATAAATGAAGATGGACAAGAACACAAGAAAAGAGAGAGCCCCCGTCAGCGGTGTTAGCGGAAAACACGGGGACTGAGATTCCCATTGTGAAAGGGACTTCTGGCAATTAAGGTTAATTATCAATCCTTTATTAAAAGGAATAAATTAAGATGAACAAGCAATATACGGTAGAAAATAAAATAAAATAAAATATCAGTACGGCGTAAAACAATGAATAAAAAACAGGAGGAGTTGTTGCGGATAAAAGTCTCCGGTAGTAGTTTGAGGGCTGCTTTATGGAAGATTAAATTTTTTATTCTTATTATAAGCCTATGGAACTGCAAGCTAAGCCAGTGTTCCATAATATTAACTACGTAAATAATCGAAAAGTTTATTCAATTCTTAGAATATAAAAAACAAATCTAAGGCAGCAAGAGAAAGAAACTCGAACTATGGCCAGAGAAATTAAGGAATCTGACTAGAATATATATGGAGATCCTTTTACAAGTCCAAATGATAGATGGCCTAGAGGGGGCAAAGTCTCTTCTAGATCGGCTTACGAGTGCAGGGAAGTAATGGGATAGCTTGTATTTTTCATCAGCTCGTAAAGTTATTATTGTGGTTGTTTTTTAAAGTATTTTTTATTTAGAAATGTATTAAAATAATATTTTTTTTATTTTTTTAAATTATTTTTGATATCAACATATTAAAATAATCTGAAAACACTAAAAAGATATTAATTTAAAATAAAAAAATTTAAATTTAAACTTTTTAAAAACGTTTTTGAAACGTAAAAATAAACAGGACCCAGGTTCGTCGAGGTCTAAGTTAGGTTAAAGTGCAGCTTCAAAATGCATCTCCAAGTTGCATTTGTGCCTGAGTTGTGATGATAATGGACACTAATCTTTAGAGAGAGGGAAAAGATGAGGAACAGGAATACATGGATGGAACAAGACCTTGCTAGTGAACCTTCTGTGTGAAAAGAAATGGAAGCATATTCCCTGGTTGGAAATGCTGTATGCTTTCCACCTAGAGATCACTAAAAAGGATGCCTCTTTAACATGCAGATTTATGAATCCAACTGCTTCTAGCTAGAGAGGTCATTTTGTCATCAAGAAGTTGTTCTAGAATTTAGGATTTTTGTGGTTAATTAAGAAGACAAGAGACATGTGCCGCGTACAACAATTCTTGGTGTGCATGATTATTATTTTGCAGACATGTTTTGGTAGTTGTTTATGCTAATTAACCCCCAGTGATATCTAGCCAGTACTCCTACCTAGAAAATATATCACACTTATTTACCTGTCGCTCACTGTTTGTGATTTGTAACAAAAGCAATTGAAGTCATCAGTGAATGTATGGAAGTTGGTGAGTAACAATTATCATAGCTTAATTACACAGGCCTTTGCGTGTTTTCTTTCAGTTTTCATGTTCTTTCCTCTCAAAAATTCAACGCGAATAATCATATCATATACATATTTTCTTGACAGAAGACACGAAACATTCACAAAATGTTCATCCTTTGTTTCCTCAGCTATTCGATGGTGAGATTACATCGGAGTTTTTTTAACAGTATTGTCACTGTTGCAAAAGGGGTTTGGCTATTTTGTTTGTACAATATTTTTAACACCTTCACCATTGACGAGAAGACCTGATTGTTGTGTTTGTACAAGAAGGCGGATATCCATTGTAACATTCAATCTACGAGCTTTTTTTTTCTAAAATTAGAATTATCCTTGGTCAGGTCATAATTATTGGAATAAAACTTGATTTGAAAATCGATTTGGCTTAAAGCTCATGTTATAGGTTAGATGAGTTAATTCAAATCAATTCAGATTTTTATTAGATGCCCTAAAATCCTATAAAGCAACAAGTACCCTATAAATAGCCATTGAAGTAAGATGAGCCACGCCATGCAATTCATAATGACATTGTTTTGATGCCAATACATCACTTCCTGGCTACAGAAAAAATAAAACCCCGAGCTTGCTTCCATATATGCACTGGTCACAGCAGCCTCGCATGCAATTTCTACATGATTTGACAGTCTAGATCATTAGATCTTTGTCACATGTTTGAAATGGCATCCAATGTTATTTGTTCTATCGTGCCATCTGCGATCCGGATCAACCTCAAAATCCCTTAATCCAAGTACTTGATATATAGTTTTTCATTCAGAGGAATTTACAGATCTGTTATTCCAAGGAGTACTGGCAAGCATATCACATATGGCATTCCAACGTTTAAATATCTAACGAATTGAATCCATCAAATCTTTCATGTATCTAATGTGTGTTAAAATGATTCTAAAGTTATATTGAAAGGTTAAAGCTCCAACGATTGGATTTGTAGGATAATAGTGAGACCATCACTAAATTATATATTAACGAAGAAGAATTAATTGGAGCTACATCATTAAAAGCGAGGATTGGAAATACCATGGTATATAAACATAAAAATTGGTAAATAGTAATGGAAATGCAGATGAAAAATATTTTTTCATTACTTTTTGATGTAAATAGCAACAAAAAATTTAAATCAGAAATTTCTGATGTCCTATATTTTGTTGGTAATTTTCAACTAAATTTTTAACAAAGTATGAAAAGTAATAAAAAAATCAATAAATATCATTGATAATTTCATTAAAAAATTGATACATCATTATTTAGCAATAGAATTGCTGAAGAAAATTTTTTTCCAACATGTTTTTATCGGTAAATCTATTAGCGATATAAATTATTGACGAAACAATACTTGATAGAATATTCCATTTGTTAAAATAATTAAGATGAAACACAAAAAATAAAGTTATAATTCTGAATGATCTGTTTATTATAAGTGCATAGTCTTAATCTAAATAGAAATAAAATATGTATAGGTTAAACTAAAAGTATTATACTACTTTTACTATATAAAACTATATAAATATTATTTAACACCATTAACGTTTTTCAATTTTGTTGTAATGAGTTCATAACATATGAAAGGACCTAGATATGCTCTTAAATAAATACTGGTTATTTTATATAATAAATTATTAATTATTGGAGATAGATTGACCTATCTTTGGAGATAGATTGACTTATCTTCGAAGATGCCGATGGAGTCTTGGCTCGAATTGGATTTCTATTTCAAAAACTGTAAGACCTGAAAGAGGATCATCTGGACATGAGACGACAACACTATCAACATCGATCGCGTTTCTTATCGGTACAGAAGCAGATTTGAAAGCTTTTCTGCATTTGTCTTACAACATAGCCTTGTAACTTGATGCATGCACAAGAGCAAGAAATTAAATGCAAGAAAAGCAGGGACCTGGGGGTTTGGTCAGTTCTTGAACTCAAGTGCCTCACTCAACCCCCACGTTAGCGTTTTGATTTGGTGGGCACTGACTTGTCCAATAGTTAACCTAATCCCCACCCCATAGAACACAAAGCAAGGCCCCTTTCTCTCCCTATCCACAATCCTCCTCGTTATTCACAATTTTGCCTCACGATGGCTTGTACAAGCTTTTACTTTCTATAGCACGCCAATTTGAACAATCCGTTGGCGGAGGATTGGTTTTTTACAGCAAGTTGGCATTATTGAAACAATTTCATTATTTTTTATATTGACTTTGAATAAATTCGTAAGCGATGAGAGATGGATGCCACTTGATCGAATTCTTAATATTGCATTGAACTCTATCGATCGAATTCTTATCAATATCCTTTTCCTTATATGTGTTATTTGATTTTATTATATTTGAATCTCCAGAGATGAAATTCAAAAGTGAAACTTCTTTCTTCGTAATTCCTCGTATGCAAGAACATGCTCATTGATATCTTAAATTTATGATTTTTTACTGTAATGTTTTGATCTAAGATCATGTGACCTATTTTTCATTTTTAATGCATTAAAATCTTAAATTATTATAAGATAAAAGTTGACACGAGATTACAGTTAATCAGATTTATTAAAGTCAGCATACTAACATCAAATCTATCTAAAAACAATAATTTCTGAAGCTAAGCAACAAGAAATAGGGAGTCGGTGCAATTTTTAAATTTCAAAAGAAAATTCCCCTTTTTTTTCATTTTAAGAATTTTTTTTTAAAAAAAGCTAAGCAGGTCTTAAATATGAACAGTTGCAAGTTGTCCTGAACCATGTGTTTTGTTTTTTTAGGCCCAAACAAAGACACAGATAAAAGCAGGACATGCACATAGAAATTTGCAGGTTAATTTAGTCCATCTCCAAATAGAGAGGAAAGAAATGAAAAGGTGTGAGCTCTGTGATTCTTTAGCAAAAGTGTACTGTGAATCAGATCAAGCCAACCTATGTTGGGACTGTGATGCTAATGTTCATAGTGCAAATTTTCTTGTTGCCAAACATTCAAGATCACTTCTTTGTCATGTATGTCAATCTCTCACGCCCTGGACGGGAACCGGACACAAGTTAGGCCCTACCCTTTCTGTCTGCAACAACTGCGTAAACAACTCGAGTTGTAGAGAAGAAAGAGGAAGAGAAGATGACGAAGAAGGCGACAATGATGATGATGATGATGATGAAGATGACGATGATCTTGATGGTGATGAAGATGAAGATGAAGAAAATGGTGATGGTGGTAATGATCATGGGGGTGAAGATGATGAAGAAAATCAAGTAGTTCCATGGTCTTCTACGCCGCCTCCGCCTGTTTCAAGCCCTTCTAATGATAGTGAAGAATGTTCAAGCAGATTTTGTGACAGTGATGGAGGGATATCAAAATCAAGAAGAGCATTTTCTTCGAAACACAGGCGTGGAACTGTGCCTTAGCCTACTAATTCTCATCGGGTTTAGGCTACGAGTCATCTGTGTTTGATGTTAATTTTGATAATCAAAATCTTTCATCCAAGCCCTTATAAATCTTGAAGCGAAATTGAAGATTGTAAAGATAGAACTCTCTCTTCTGAATCAGGATCATGTAGGGTAGCTAGGCTGCTTCTTGTTGCAAGATAACCTGAATGTGTTGAAGTCAAGTGAATCAACTTTTATGGGTACCTTGAGCTTAAGGATAGCTAAAATTTCCCATGTCATAACAAGCTCAGCAAATCAAGAACCTGGATTTGCTGAATGATGATTTTCACTGGATTGTAATAGCCAGGTAATTTTTCTGTAATAGCGAAGTTGTTATAACTTGAATCTTAGAATGATCTTTATTTACTCTCTGATATTTAACCTTTCACTAAGACTATTGTTTGCACTAATCATAAGTTCCTGCAATTTCCTGCAGCAATGCATATATCTTTCTCCAAACTGAAATACAAATTTATCTATTGTAAAATTCTAGCTGCACTATTCTACAAGTTTTGGTTCAGTTTTTCTTCAAGAAATTGTCCTAGATTTTCAATATGACATGATGGAATCACCAGGTGTTTGAATGGTCCATGTCAAAAACTTCTTCTGTGGTGCAGATTTCGTCCCCAACTGAATGTGGGACCCTACTCTAGAAGGAATGTGGATACCATCATCTCTCTCATTTACTTAGAGGAAATGGTTTTGATTCTTTGACCAACGAATATAAACGTAGCAGATCATGACAAAATCCATTGACTCTGGGGTTGATGGTGGTATGCCTCCATTGTTTCTTTTGCAAGAACCACAAGTTTTGTTGCTGAAGTCCCAGCTGCTGTTCTTTGTTTCATTGCCTTCCTTTCAATTCTTTTATGATGTGGTAATAAAAAATTGAATGGTTTCAGGTGAGACTAGTGCCTCACCTGGGCCACATGCATGGTACTAGGATTTAAATTAAAAAAAAAAAAAAATCATTCCTGCCAACAGAAGAGGACATGGATTCCCAAACACAAATGAATAATCTGCGGCTGCAAGACGGCGAGGAGGGAGTGATTAGGAGTATGATAATGGATGTTTTTTAAATGTTTTTTGTTTATAAATATATTAATATATATATATATATATATTTTTAAAAAAATTAATTTGACTAAAAAAAATAAATTTTAACTACTTTTATTTGAACCGCAATCTAAAATAGACACAAAATATCTTCAGATTGTGATCTCCACTTGAGCTTAAGATCAATCTTTCTATCTCTTTGTGATCTATTGAGATTTGGCTTAGTTTTTGATATTTTTTTATCTTTTACTTCAATTTAATTTGAGATTTTCAAGAAATTAAAAAGAAATATTTTGAATCTATGATTACTAATTTAGATGGACGGATAAAAAATAGTTTGATTTTAAATGAGAAAATTAATTCGAGGATATCATAGAAAAATTATATATAAAAAAATAATATAAATTAATGCACAACGTCCGACCACATAAAATAAAGATTTAGGAGGTTTATGTAAGCAGATTGCAGCTAGATTATTGGAGGACATTAAAAAATGTTATTATGTGATTACAATTATAATAGTTAATTAATTTTCCGACAGCTGAACGTGCGTACCATAAGCCATGTTTGATCATGGATAGTTTTCCTCGTGAAGCTTTTTTTAAAGCAATTTCAGTATATTTAAGAACATGATGATGGAATCACGAGAGTGGACAGTTGATTGCTTTGTTAAAGGAGAGTTGATTGCAATTTAGGGAGAAATTCTGAAAAAGAAATCCATTACTATTAGGTAATTTAATTTAATGATATTTATTGTCGTGATTCTATAATATTTTAAATAAAATTATTAATTATCATCGAAATTTTAACATCATATATATTAAAAAATCTGAATATTTAAATGAAACTCTAATATATAATTTTATTTTATTTTTTACCTTTATTTGATCACCATGATACACAACCGTGGTCAAATGATAATAAGAATATTTTTAAAAATCTCTTAACTATATATAACTTACTCTCTAACAATGAAGGCAAATCATTAACGAGAAATATTTTATAGCTCAGAAAATAATCATCCACCACCAAGAATATCAGAGATATTTATGTCACCTTTCACCTCTGTTCACGTTTTGATTCTGTTTGTGATAGCTATGGAAAGCTGCCAGAAACTGAATTATTCATTTATTCTTCACAGTGTTCGTGGCCTTTGTAACTTCAAATGATAGCCACTTCTTGCTCCATCTTTATTCTCTGGAATATTATCACATAAAAATTGACCATGTGATGCTCTCTTGCATTGCCCTACTTCCCCTTCGTCACACCAGCAAAGTGATGCCAGCTTATTCCACTCGACGTCTCGATCCATCAAGGGTCACTCCTTTTATTGGATGAGTTTCAAGAATTCGGTGCTTCATAATGCCTTTAGAACCAGGAGGCTGATGAAATTGGGAGGGCTCAATTGATTAGGTGAAGGAAGAAATCCAAGAATGAATGAGTAATGTTTGGCATCTTTCTCTCACTGGTCAATTTTTGAGGTCCCAAGGAGGTTATCTACATTGAAACAGTGACAATAAGTCCCTTGTGAAATGACTTGCTGGAAAATGAAACGAGCTCAGTTTCTAGCAAGTTTGACAGTAACGTTTTCTTTATCTTCTTGAAAGCATTGCGTTGAGCTTCAATGGCTAATTAAAATCTGAATCATGCCATGCCATCCCCATTGGACACCGTTTGGGAGTGCAAATTAATGCCACCCCATTGGGCTCCGTTTGACAATAATTGATTTTTTAAAAATATATTTTTCTTAGTTAGTGTTTTTTTATAATTTTGATGTGTTGGTATAGAAAACAATTTAAAAAATTTATTTTAATATATTTTCAAATAAAAAATACTTTTGAAAGTTACGTTTCACCACAATATACATAGACCAAACAACACGTAATTTTCTTTTTATTTTTAATTGAATTACAATTAGAACCGTTCAAAGTTGATCTATCTACTTGTCATTGACAATTTTGTTTTGTATGACTAACTTAAATACTTGATATTTTATTCATATGGTGAATGAACTTGTTTTTTGTATTATCATTTCAGAATGAAATTTAAGAAAAGACTATGATAAATAAATTTCTCATGAATTTAATTCATCACTTTGAGTTAGGATGATTTACTATGTATAATTAAATTGATGTTTTTTATGATTTTGATATGTTGATATCAAAAAAATTATTTTAATATATTTTCAAGTGAAAAATACTTTAAAAAAAAACTTTGTACCACAATACCAAACAACATATAACTTTCTTCTTATTTTTAATTGAATTACAATTATTACTATATTCAAATTTGACCTAGCCACTTTTCATTGAGTTCGGGATGCCTAACTTAAATACTCGATGATGAACTTGTTTTTTATATTATTATTTTAGAATGAAATTCAAAAGGAGACTACAGATAAATAAATTTCCCCATTGGGCACCGTTTGACAATAATTGATTTTTAAAAAAATATATTTGTCTTGGTTAATGTTTTTTTATGATTTTGATGTATTGATGTAAAAAATAATTTAAAAAAATTATTTTGATATATTTTTAAATAAAAAATACTTTTAAAATTTTACTGCACCACAATACCAAACAACACGTAACTTCCTTTTTATTTTTAATTGAATTACAATTAGTCTATCTACTTGTCATTGACAATTTTGTTTTCAATGCCTAACTTGAATACTTGATATTTTATTCAATATTCTATTTATATAGTGAATGAACTTGTTTTTTATATTATCATTTTAGAATAAAAAATACTTTTAAAAAATACTTTGCATTATAATACTAAACAATACATAACTTCCTTTTTATTTTTAATTGAACTAAAACTTTGATCTAATCACCTGTCACTGACAATTTTGTTTTGTATGCCTAACTTAAATAATACTTGATAATGAAGTTGTTTTTTATATTATAATTTCAGAATGAAATTCAAGAAAAGACTACGATAAATAAATTTCTCATGAATACATCATTTAATTAATTCATTACTTCGAGTTAGGATGATCAATTTACTAAACTATATGTATAAAAATTGGTAAAACAAAATCCTCTCATCGAGTTACCGTTAGATCAATTTAAAAAAAAAAAAAAGTCTCCATGCAAAATAATCTCTAGAGTCAACTTTGAGAGGGGAAAGTATAGTTTGTTTTTGCTTGATAAAAAAAAATATTGTTAAGTTGTGCAAGTCTTGCAGGATTTTAGTTATATAGCATATATAAGGTGTGTTTTGTGACTGCGATGTCCAAAATCCCTTTAAAAAGCTTGAAAGAAGAGTTTGATGATTACCACTGAAATGGTTAAGATATGGAGAGAACGCCATATTTGACTGTCGGCGAGCTCACCTCTTTTGACAGATGAGGATGATCGGACTCACGAAACACATTCTAAACACCAAAAAAAGTTAGCCCTAATTGTATGGCTTTCCTTCGAACTGTACCAGCTTGCCAATCTGTACATGTTTTCTGCACTGGATTGCCATGAGAATCATGACTAGGAAAGGGAATTGAGCATTTGTTAAGTTTGAATGAAGAGAAAAATAGTAGACCAGCTGTGGTCGAGGATGAAGGCAGCATTTGGCTGCCACTTCACCGTTAATCATGCAGCATTCAATCCCACATTAAGCAATGATTATGACCCCTCAATTTTCAATGAGTTAATTATAATTTGATTCCACTGTTTAATGAAATAATTAGTTTTCTTTTTTTTTTTTTGTTAAGAATACCCAACAAAGTCTTGCGTAAAACAAATCGAGCAAAAATTACCAAAATAAGATAAATAAAATAGAAATTGAAATCCAAATCACCAATGAAAGAGATACACTCGATCTTATAGAGACTAGAAAACTCAAGTCTTTATTTGCAATAAGGAAAAACTACTCATAGCATTCTATAATTTAGTCGAAATTGTAATTGCATACTAAATTTTAAAAAATTACAGTTTGTATTTTAAATTTTGATACACGTGTAATATATAGTTTATATATTGTATCTAACGAGTCTAAAAAGATCAGTAAAAATTACTTGATTATTTATAAATTTATCATTATTTTTCATTTTATAATTAAAAAGTCTTTGTTGTGTTAAAATAAAGAAAATACCATGAAAAAACATATTTCACCTTCACTCCAAATTTGAATCTACATTATCATCCAATCCATAATTAACACTTCAAAATATTAAAATTAAGATAATAAGAACTAAATGTAAAATAAGTCCTAATAGAAATGAAAACTAGAATGATAAAATTAAACCCTATATTAAAACAAAAGCTAAAAAACTAAAACAAATCAGTCTTTTACTATACACGCACTCATGTTTCAATGAGGATTTCCATATTGAAATTATCATTTTGTCCATAATAATTTAAGCCGTGTAGCATGCTTTCAAAGGTAATATGGTATTTCACAAAACATATTTGCTATTACAAGATTGAATGGGAATAAAAAAATCTTTTAACCTTTTATTTGCATGTTTTAATATCTAAAATACACTCAAATGTTGAATTTCCTGAACTGTTAGAGCAAGAGTATATTCAGTTTTTTCTCTTTCTTGTCACAATGTAATTACTATAGTACTTTTGAGTCAAATAATCTATAGCTAAGATTGAGGAGGGTTTTGGTCTTTTTGTTAATATTGTGTGGGATTAAGGGCACTTAGGTATTTGCATAAATAAAATTGAAAAAAAGAGAGAGAGAGAGAAAAGTTGTTGGTGCGTGAGAGACACCCGTGCCCTTTGGGTGGTGTGTGTGGCACCTCTTGACGGTAAAATATCACATTCTGATACAGTGTTTGATGTGTCTTTTCATCCCCTTCATAATGGTGAGGCGCATGTAGCCACCCCCTGCATGGTGGAGCTCTGACGATATTTTTTCTTTTCCCTTCTTTTCTCTCTCTTCAACCTTGGAAAATTTTGTTGCCCTTGAAAAAAATCAAAAATGTGTGTTATTTGTTAATTTTATTATATTTAGTCCTCATTATTTTTATTATGTCAGATTTGATTTCTTTGTTTTTTAATTTTATCATTTGATTTTTATATCAAATTTGTCATTTGCTTTTATAATATTTCAGGTTTAGCCCTCAATGTTTTTATTTCTAATTTTGATTCTTAGTTCTTTTATCAAATTTTAATTTTTTTCAATTTCTTCCTTGGATCCATAATCTTGTTTTTAACTTTTTCATGTTTGATCTTATTCTCTTGATTTTTATTTTTGTTTTGGATTACTTTGTGAATTTGATTTTTCTTTTCAATTTTGCCCTTTAATTTAAAATTTGATGATATTTCAGGTTTAACCCTCAATGTTTTCATTTTTAATTTTGATTATTAGCCCTTTTATCAAAAAAAATTTAATTTCTTTCTTAGATCCATAATCTTTATTTATTATTTTTTTTAATTTAGTCTTCATTCTCTTGATTTTTATTTTGGATTCATTTGTTAATTTGATCTTTTTTTTCAACTTTCCACTTCAATTAAAAATCACAGGTTGTCCTCTCGTTTTTTTTCTTTTCAAATAAGGTTTCTATTCTTTTAATTGCTATTTTTATCCTCTTTTTTTTTTACTTCATTATTTAACATTTGATTTATTGAGATTTGATCTCTTTGGTTTTTCCCATTGTTTTTAAGCATGATCTGAGAGTCAGTCTAGGACAAGTACTAAGTTATAGGTTGAGTGGGTTGACCCGAGTTAATCCAAGTCAATTAAATATTTTTATTTTATAAATAAGTAAAAATGATATTATTTTGAAAATAAAAAATAAAATTAAGAAAAATAATCAACAGGTTTTGAGTGGATTTGCCTTAGGTTAACCGGGAGATGGGTCAACCTAGCTTTTTTATCATTTTACATTGGATCAATACTCCCCTAATTTCTTTTGAAATTCAGCCCGATCTAATCCCTAGATCATTCAGGTCACATGTCAACTTCTCAGATCGAGCCGAGTTTAAAATAGTGGCTTTACAGATACTGTGCTTCCGGTTTAGTCACTTGTTAGGATCATGAGTTTGAAAAATAAACACTAGCTGACATCGTTTTTTTACTAATTACATCCTTTGAAATTATTCGTTTTGAAAAATAAACTTTTTCTTTCTTTCAATCAGGTTATACTTATTTCATGATAAAGTTTGGCTACATGGTCCACGCTTTATTAGCCATATGACAATCTGCAGCAACTCTATCTAGAAGGTAAAGTAAAAGGCTTAGAAGGGCCTTGGTAAGGTGATAAATCCTCGACATTAAAAGTGGGAGTAATATTCATATCATTAGGCAAATCAAGGAAATAAGCATTATATCCAAGTTTATATAAAATAGAAAAGGGATCAACAGCCCGAGTTTTTGGTAAGAGTTTTTGGGAAATCTCTCAGGACGAAGATGAAGCATGACAAACTTACTCACATTGAATTACTTATTTCTACAATGCGTATCAAAAGAAAGTTTATAATTTTCAATACTTAATGCTATCTTCCACCTAATCACAGCACATAAATCATGGATGTGTTGGGCAAAAGATTCAGCAGATGCAGAAGTGCAGATATCAGGTGGAAATGGAGAATAACCATGAACAATTTTGAAAAGTACTTTACTAATTTGAACGATCGACAAAGTAATTATAAGCGAATCACCCAAACTATATGAGATCAACCATATGAGTAATTTGTTGATGGAAAATATCCAAACAATTTTCATAATGTTTTTTAAGAAATAGTTAACAAATTTCACATCCTTTCAAACACCATAGAAGAAGTTAAACCGTGTAATTTAACAATTTTTCTAAAGATACTTTAAAACGTGAAGCATCATCAAATATTTTCTTACATGAAATAAAATATTTCATTTTAGAAAACATATCAACCATAACTAAAATAGAATATGACGCTGGGGAATTTCTTCCATGTTCTTGACATAATAATATATATTGCACTGTTTTATTAATAGTTAAGATTTTTAGGTTTTGGAGAGTTTAAGAAAATTTCAAGGTATAGTTTGATAAATCAAGAATAACTTCTAATTAGATCGTTAGATCGAGCTGAAATGTTAACAGAACATTTTGAAGGCCCTATTCTATATTGGTTTAAAAATTTCATAATTATCAGATATCAAGAAAGTCTTTAAATAAGATTTGGAAGTTACTGTGTGAGATTGTTTTTATTTACCTTATTGTATTTGGATTATTTTTTCTATTTAGTTTTGGACTTTTAATTTAGTTAGTATTTTACTATCTAGGAATACTAATTCTAGATAAATTCTACTAGTTAAGTAAATTTTAAATAGCATTTATTATTTTCTATAAAGGATTTTATTTTTAATTATGAATCATTTTCTATAAAAGATTTTAAAACTAATTCAAATAGGATGTCAAGTTTATTTTAATATGAAGACTATTATTGAGATTTTATAAAACACTAGAGAATTTTCTCTAAATTTTTCAATTGTTTAGATATAATACCTTAAGGTTTGAGAACCCTAACTTTTATCCATGTTATAAGTCATGTCAGCTGGTATTAAAGCAAGTTGACCTATTTGATGAACAGAGACAATGGCAACCCACTTCACGATACAGGAGTTGAGGCCCTTTGAGGCGTTGTGCAGGCTAATGAGCAGAAACTAGATCATTGGAAATAGAGGTTTGATCGTTTGGAGCAAACCATAATAGATCTAGCTCACCTAAGGGATAATGCAAAGAGTTATCATTAAGAGAAAGAGTTGCATGGAGACTTATCTCGAGGTAGACCAAACCCCAGACCTATTCCTCAATTTGATGAGATTCTATTTTATAACAAGAAACTTTTAAAGAAAAAATTTATTAAGTAGTTGATAAAGTTGAAAGCTTATTTTTATTTCAACAAGGTTTTTTTATTATCATATATAATTTTTCTCGTGGAACTAAAAAATAATGGTTTGAATTTTTAGAGTTTAGAACTCGAATGTTTTTAATTTCATTTTAGTAAAATTTAAGATAATCATTATTTTGAATAGAAAGTATAATGTGGATCTTTCTTTCAAATGTAAATTAAACTTTGAAGTTATAATAGTCTTATTAATACATGCCACTCGAAAAGGATATGAGCTACATCCATAAATAAAACAATATATGTCATCGTAAATTCCATTTTTCTAGTCTTTGGAATAAAAACATATTTTAGCCACAGTTATAATAGTCTCATTAATACATGCTACTCGAAAAGGAATTGGATGTTTCTCAACTTTCAAATCCAACATTTCTCTAACAATCTTAAAAACCACATTCATTGGTAATTCCTCCATCAATCACCAGCTTTCAAGATCGATTGTCACTCTTAATATATGTATGGAAAATGCCAGTACGTCTTCATTCATCATCACTCATAATAGTAAATAAACATGCTGGTCATCTTCCTCCAACCATTTTCGAGTGTGTTTGACAGTGTGGTAGCGATTGCTTTTCAAATACCTTTTCGTGCCAAAATACATGTCAATGATGTTTTTTCAATTTTTAAAAATTATTTTTGATATCAGCACATCAAAACGATCCAAAAAATACAAACCGCACTCAATTTTAGCAAAAAAATAATTTTAAAATTTGATGAAACACAGTTACAAACACAATACCAAACGGTCTCTTTTATAGGGTCCATAACTTGGTTCTCGCACTTGTATCTGTCATTATCCTCGTATTTCTACTCTAAAACTAAGGTGCGATTTAAACAATCAGACGTGAACAGATAAAGGCTTGTTATTTTCGTTATATCACCCCAAAAACCATTGGTATCTGGTTTTGAATATAGAATGAAGTCAGCAAGGGTTGGTATAATTCTGAATGAGAAATTACAAGTCGGTGGGATGTTACGAAACAGAAGCTGAAAGAGATATCTTCCTAGCTATAGTCGTGAGTTACACGAGGATCCTTTTCTTTCTCTCAGGAGACTAACTTCATTCTATATTCAAAACCATGACTAACTTAACTATATTATATTTTATTCTTGTTTAATTTAGCAGGTCATTAATTACCTGCCTGTTCAAGCTCTAAAAGCTGTTCATTTCCCAATCAGTTCACATATAATAAAACATATTGGAAATAAAGAAAACCAAATATGCATACAAGTAGATGAGGTTCTTAGCAGATATTTCACCAGTCCATCAAAAAAGCGCAACCTATTTACACTAAGACCTCCAAAGGAACAGTTCATCATCACCGATCCATCATCCGAACTACACATTTAAGTAAACTGCACATTTCAAAAGGTAGAGTATTAAGCTGACAGAGAACAGTACTACCAAGCATTTTTCAAAGACATGATCATCTATCCTTTCAAGAAGCTGCCGCCATGCCTGCAAGACACAGAAAAGGTTGTTAGAATTTAGCCTTAACGCAAGAGAAGGAATACTGAAATCAACTTTCTTATAAATACATCATGTTCTTATATTTTTGTCCATTAGATATGAGGGTATGTAGTCTTGAATAGAGAAAGAAAGAAGTATTTGGAACTTTGATTCTATTACACTCATGGAATTGCAATTTTAACCTCCAAGATGGTTTCCATAATTGATTCATGCAGCGGTATCAGAATCCTCCTGTTGGTCTCATGATAATGAGCTAACCCAATACACCCCAACAAGGGAATCAATAAAATCATGGAACTTTGAAGTACTTCCCAGCATAGCTGGTAGTCTGGTAGCGGTAGCACATAAAGAACTTGAGAAAGGATGTTGTAGTTAAGACATTGAGAAGAATAGTCATTGAAGCAGATGCATATATTATGATGGAACACTATACAACCACACGAGAAATGAATCTAATGTTAGCATGAAATGTTAACTTAGAACAACTTGATTTACTGGCTTTTCAGGAGTTTAAATGAGTTCGGATGCTAGAGCCACTTTGATGTTTGTGAATAAGCTCGTATGTATTTAAACCCAGCAGGAAGTAACAGGCTGGGTGATAATATCATGACCACCAGTTAATTGTTAAGAAACATATGAACCCAAAATCTTAAGCTATTAGGTAAGGCCCCAAAATATGATTTATATTACTTTCTAACATTAAACTACAAGGAAAAGTAGTTCCCAACCAAATAAGCCCATAGAATCTCTCTCGATATTTACCAGCAGTCTCTTTGGGCCACCACAACTATCTTCCTCTGCAATCATTTGTCTCTCTTGTTCGCTATTCATTTATGTGGTCCGTTAGAGATGGTGGTAAAAAGAAACAAGCTAAAGAAATTAAGGGGGACAAAAAAAGAAGAAGAAGCCAACAATCATAAAAATGACTATAAACACATGTTTTGATAATTTTGGCACACAACAATATTGGGTTCTAAGGCAGAATTATATACTAAATGACAATTATTCCACATAGACAAACTCTCTATGCGGTCTAGAGAATAATAAATGCTCTGAAACAAACACAAATCTCTCTTTTAAACTTAATATATGATAAACACACCCATGAAAGGAAATATTAGATGAGCAAACTCTCTTAGATGACACCTTTTTCCTAGGCATGCTAACTACATCAACCATTCCTGATAGTGTCCTCACTTAGAAAAGAAAACTGCTATTGGTGATAGTAATAGGATTAGATCCTTCCAGTACCAAGCTGAAATCAACAACACCTATAGAATATGCACATTCAGGTCCTGGTATGCCAGAGGTACTTTTGGCTTTAGCTACATCGTAACTCAGATTTGAAATTACCATCAATGCTTCACCATCACTTAATAGAAAACCACCTGAACCCACCCACCCCCAAGCATCCCTCCTAAGCTAAACATGAAAGATGTACCCCTGTCATGTGTATCACAACCAAATTCAATTTCAATGAGAAGCACTATATCAAGCCTTGAATGCTACTAACTTTTCCATCTATGTTAAAAATGGAAGACAGAATGTCTTAATCCATGGAATTAGCAAATGTTTTTCATTTTTCATCCAATGCTCAGTCAAGTTTCTTAGGTCACCCAAGTGATTATTATTGACACAAGCTAATATAACGAGATATAAGTTCAAAGACCAATATTCTTCTAGCTAACAGCCCTCGATCAACCCAAAAATTGAATGCATCGATAGGGATATGTGCCACAAGTACAAAGTTTTCATTTTGAGAATGTAGTTGGAGTTTGTCAGTGTTGCAAATTGAAAGAAAAAATCACATATACAACAGTTCTCAAACACTAGCAGTATTTATCACTGTACAAGAGAAAATGCTAGTTGATTAAAACTAAAAGGCAGACTGGTGACGTAATTCCAAGAAGTTTATGAAGTAAATTTAAAGGTCAAAAATTTTGATGGTATTTGAACAAGAACCCTCAAGTTGCATCATTGAACTAAGCAACTAAGACTTGAAACATGGAATGTTCCATAAGTTGACACTTCATGAATTTATTTGTTGAATAAATTAGGAATAACACAAGGGAAAAGGCGATTGAAATTAGGATAACACTCCGGCAATGAAAGAGGCAGAGCAAAAGAAAAGGGAACATATGAATTATGCCTTTAACACAACACCACTCATTAAAATAACAAATAGGCTCCTACTGAGTTACATGAAAAATAAAACATGTTGAACCTTACCTCAATGGAAATAACAAAGATGCAGAAGCAGTTGGATTTATTCGAAACACACTAAATTAAAAAAGACACGGAATCTAAGGTTGTCTTCTTCTTTCTTAGTTCTCATCAAAATAAAACAGCCAAATTGGCAGAAACAGAAGTTCACAGCATTGACAAGTAGACCATTGTACATGGTGCAAGTAGTGTGATGTTGTAAGCAAACATCAAAATTCTATGAAAGAGTAACTAAACTGGTCATAGTTTGATATTATTCCTTAATAATCTGTTGAAACAATAAATGCAGAAGCATAAAGTTCATCAAGTTGATTCTTGCTTGTTGTTTGAAAAGAAACTCTCAAGTTCATTGTTAAATATAAAAAAATCCTCTAAAAACATGTTACATGTATTTTCTTTTAGTGCACCATCCTGTATATAAATCGTCACCATCGATGTTGCTGAATCAAGCTGTTCTGGAATGGTAATAAGGTATGGGTTGACACAAAGGAAAAGTATTAATATCCAAGAAAGACCCCAAAAAAACTAGTAGTAACAACAAAAAAGTCTTTCACACCAATATCATTTATCACTGATCAGAAATCATCCTTAGCGTGGTCCTAAACACCCAAATCAAAATCATTACCATTAAGAGGAAAAAAAGCTCTGGCCTAATAGTTATTCAGTGGCCACATTTAAAGGAAATTTCACTATTCAATGCACTCTCATAGTCATCTGCACTATCAATCTTGCATGAGATTGCCTTTATAATCATAAAGATGACAATATGGAGCTAAAATGGAAACAAGCTTTGACTGAATAATCACATACAATGATCTAAACCTAAACGGAAAGAAACTAAACTCAAGAAACTAATGGCATAAACTCAAGATATATTTCTTCTGCTAACAATCATAAAGCTGATCATACTGATAAACCACGTAATTACCAACTCAAAGCACCATTCGGCTTAAAACACAAGAACTAACCAATGATCGCACCTAATGAAAAGACCATTAGCCTTAATGACATTAATCAATCCAAGAGAATCATAAGCCAATTAAGCATAACAAAACAACAAACAAACTCAAACCTGATTGTTTACCATCCATGTCGTGCTCTTCCTGCTCCTCCTCCATCACCGTACACAACGTCGCCCCACCGTCCCTCTCTGACTCCTCACCAGCGCCACCATCTTTCTCATCAGGAAACCTCACAACAATAACAGGGCAAACGCAATGATGAACACAATAATCACTAACACTCCCTAACCTCCCTTTACTACTCTTCCTTGAAGCACCAAATCCTCTACTCCCCATTACCACAGCACTGAACCCCAACCTCTCAACCTCCAAACAAAGCCTTTCTTTCATATCATGATCCTTCACAATATGAATTTTAAAGGGTATGTTTGCATCAACAAGAGGCTGTGCTATATCATTAGCTTTGGTGCTTGTAAACAGATTAAAATCCTCTTCAATCTTTTGCTGATTCTCTTCATTTCGATCATCTAGATTGCAATTCTCTTTAATTGGCAACGAACCCCAATCAGCACCATAAAGAACATTTGTGGGGCTAACATGGACTAAGATCACTGCATCACCAGCACGTAAGTAGTTTTGAACAGCCCATTTGACAGCAAAAGCACTTTCATCACTGAGATCAACAGCAATTCCTATTCTTCTTTGAGCACCAGTTGTTGGAGTGGTGACATGTAAACGTGGGGAAGGGGGTTGGACTTGAACCACCACGGCTGATTCTGTTGGTGGGTTTTTCTTAGGTGATGGTGAAGATGCCATAGCTGCTGCAAAACAGGAAAAACAAGACACAAAAGCGAATAAACAAGTGCTCTGGCTTCTGGGTTTCTGTTTTTGTGGAGTTTGAGAAGGGTATATTTGGGAGAAGAAGCAAACTGTGTTAGAAAGATTGGTACTTTGGCTGTTTTTGGAGATGGGGAGAAGGAGGAAAGGAAGGTTCTTTGAGTTTGGATGTGAAGGACAAGAGAACTGTTACGATGACAAGTGGAGAGGTGGCCGTACTTTGGTTTGGAAGAAGTAAAGAGGTTTTGATCCACAGTATACCCTTTGGATGCTTCTTGATTAGATTTGGGTAAATATATATTTTTGACCTTATAGATTTATCAATGTTTCACTATTGTCCCTATATTTTAAATTCTCTCAATGTTATCCTTATAGTCTTTAAAATGGGTCTCAATTTTTCTCTTTATTTTTTTTTAATTTTTGGATTAGTATGTCCAATTTTATTAAATATTTTACAAGATGAGACTGGATCTTGAGATCTCATTCTTTTTACTAACACATTGTAAGTTTATTATTAATTAATAGCCCTTTGATAGTAAATAATTATCAAAAAGGTGATTTTTTATCATAATTGCATTTTTTTCCTTTTTTTTTCTCTCTCAAATCTCCAATAATGTTATAATATACATAGAAAAAATAAAAAATAAATTCAGAAAAATAGACTATTTAATGGTTAGGATAATATTGTAAATAATGTTTTTGATTAAAATGTGAAGAGATCACTTTTGGTTGGAGATGATTTCACTCCAAAAAAGAATAAGCATTCAATTGATATTTACTCTTGTCACCAAATATTGGAAAGTTACAATCTATTTATAATAGATAAAATAAAAATAGTATTTAAAAAATTAAAAATTATATTTTTTTAGATTCAATCATGTTTTTAAAAAAAATTAAAAATTAAAATGTTAATAAATCAGGTTATGTTGGAATGAAATAAGTTTCTTTTATATATATATATATATATATATATATATATATACTCATTATTTGAAATACACCTCCAAAAATCACATATTTTTTTTATTCAAATAAATAAATTTTTTCATCCTCTTATTGCTCGCTAGTACCCAAACTAAATAATTTTTTAAAGAAATAGAATTATTATCATGCACAAAATTACAACATAAAAAAATAAAGCATAAAATAATAATTCGTCATCCATGAATTGTAATATTATTATAAAATAAAATTTTTAAATAAAACCAGGAAATACAATCTCTAAACATGGAATAATAAATAATAATATAAAAAAATATTGAGTGTGTGATGGGATGAGAGAAGCTCTCACCCAACTTTAATAAAACCAAATCAATTTTATCCATAATTGGCTTTA
Source organism: Populus deltoides (assembly GCA_015852605.2). Classification (NCBI taxonomy): domain Eukaryota; kingdom Viridiplantae; phylum Streptophyta; class Magnoliopsida; order Malpighiales; family Salicaceae; genus Populus; species Populus deltoides. Next base: position 3,955,670 of record CM027580.2, read on the forward strand.
AATAAAAGTGTTTAATTAGTTTCCTAAACTAAATACGGTTTAAATCCCCATAAGACGTCGTCGTTTAGAAAATCTAGACCAAACGCAGTGTCGTTCGTTCAGTTTATGCAACGGTCGAATATTTTTTGAATTCTCTGAATTTCTCTTACACTATATAAATCCAGTCTCTCTCTCTCTCTCTCTCTCTCTCTAAGTCTCAACATTTTTCAATTTCTTCAAAAGAAAAACTCTCTCTCTCTCTCTCAAGAAACAACAATTTTGTTTTAGCCATTCAAATTCTCTGTATGAAGTTTGATTTTTCATGTGATCATAGCGAATTTCAAATTGGCTCAAAGGGAGAGTGTTCATGACACTCAAATTCTCTGTAAGTACCCATCCCTCCCTCGCTCGCTATAATTATACAATTTGTTCTCAAAGGTGTCTTTAACATCTTGTGATTTTATGATTTGTTTTGATCATATTTTAGTGATTTGCATGTAAACTTTGTCTCGTTTCCCGGTTTGATTTCTTGAATTTATTAAGGGAGTGGAGAATTTTCAAAGTTGATGTTTTTTTGGATCTTTTAGATTTCAAGGTGCTTATATTCTTTCAATTAATTCTTACTTTAAAAGAATTAGGATTATAAGAACAAGAAACCCTTTAATTGATTAGATTTTAATTTCACTTTCTATTTAATGGGGTTTAAATTTTTTTTAAATTCTTTCAATTAATTCTTACTTTAAAAGAATTAGGATTATAAGAACAAGAAACCCTTTAATTGATTAGACTTCTTTAATTTTTTTTTTAAATTCTTTCAATTATTCTACTTTAAATTGGGAGAACCTTTAATTGATTAGATTTTAATTTCACTTTCTATTTAATGGGGTTTAAATTTTTTTAATAGGTTTCTCATTATCTTGCAAAAAAAATAGTTGTTTTTTTCTATAATTTGAATTTCTGTTTATGTTTGTGTTGTTAACCTCTGTCCATAGCAAATGAATTCTCCAAGTATCATATGTTTGAGCTTTCTGCTGCCAGATTTTGTTATTTATTTGGTATCAACAAAATTGTTTGCTTGCTAATTATGTCAATTGGGAATTGGAAATTGAAATGCTAAAAAAATTAACCTTTCCCAATTTGATTTATTTTAAGTTGAAAATGAGTACTTGCATTGCGTATCTTTCAATAGAAAATGATCTTAAAAAATGGAACTCAATGAAACATGTTTTCTTTCTTTCTTATCATTATCATGGTTTGTTTCACATTTATTTGAGGTGGTTCTTGGTGTAATGAATAATATATATTCACTGTACACTTAAAATGGTGGTGCGGTATATATGTATATATGAAACTTTTGTTTTTGCAAATTATGAATCCTATATTTGCTCATCTTGTAGCATCTACTCTCAGTTTGCTTTGTGGGAAACACATTTTTTTGCTATTCAGTTCATAAATTTTAGCAAATTGTGTAACTCTGATAATATGAAGGGGCAGTTCTGCAGGATAGTATAAGCAACGGTCACTCTTGCAAATTATGACTCATTGATCAGTATATGTTAATTCTTCAACAATCCACTTCTAGGTTGCTTGTTGGGTATATCATATTTCTTATAGCATTCAATACATAAAATATATCACAGATGAGTCAGCTTCGCCACATGTTTTTCTGTCTCTTGGTTAAGGTGCTAATAGACAGTTCAAAAGTTTCTCCAAGGAAAGCAGAACTAATTAAAATGCCAAATTGATGATGTTACATGCCAAACAAAAGCCTTTTATCACTATTTAGATAGCATTTCAGTTGTATCAGAAACCTTCCCTTGTATAGTTGTATTACTTCAGGGAGAAAAGTGGATCCCAAAATGTTAAGTTGCAGTGTTGGCATGGACTATTCCTTGTTCTTCTACTTTCTGTAATAGTATAGAATTGTAATGTCTTTTATAGTTGTATACCAGCAGTTTCTAATCGATAACTTGACTCAGGACTTTTTCCCTTTTAGTGAACTATATTTGAATTACTTTTGTTATATTTTTCTTGCCAAGTTTACATGGTGCTTGGGGATGTCAGCATTTTTATTGTTGGCAAAGATGAGTATGATGAACTTGCTGTAAGTTAAATCATTTATCTTTTTTCTATACTTGTTTGTGCAAGGATGCTAGTTTCTGCTTGATACTGAGATCATCTTGAGGTTGAATACTATCAACTTCAGTAAGAATTATTTCACAATGTTTGAAGTAGTTAGTTGATGCTTGTATTGTAGTTGTGCCCTTCCATCTCAAATGGAAATTTAGGCCCTTTCTTCTTTGGTGATCTGGAAAGTACAAAAAGATAGCATTTTCTGAGCTCTTATACATTCAGTGTTGTAGGCTGCTGTTAGCTTCAATATTCTTGCAATCATAAGGTTATTGCATTTTCTTTCTTTCTTTCTTTCTTTTATGGGGCCATAACCATAGTTCTTAAAGGAAAATTTTAGTTTGTGTCTCAATAGAAAACTTGGCCAAGTTTTTGGGGGAACACAAAAATTTTTAAAAGAGGAAAAAAAAAAACCCCCACCAGGGATAGGACTGGCTTGTTTTTTGTTTCCTCTGTATGATTTTAGCTTTCGATAGGATTTGGGGTGATTGTCTTTCCACATATGCTATTTAGAGAACGTAATGAAGAGTAGGAGCCCAAGGGCGTTGGTTTTCAATAGGATGTTACGTACCTAGTCAATCAAATGTTGTCCCTCACTGGGATGTTACGTACCTAGTCACTAGGAATGGGTGCAGTATATGGAAAGAAGAAGCTAAAGGTGGTGCAGGATTGGTAACGTCTGCAACACGCAACAAGGGGGTGGTTAATTCTGTTAGTTGTTAGCCATAGTTAGTTAGCATATTGTTACAGCTGTTATAATTAGTTAGAGTAGTCAGTTAGTCGTTATCTTCAGTTACTATAAAACCATGATCAATGGTATCAGTTGAATATGAAAAATATAGAATACAGTCAATTCAGTCTCATCTCTTCTCCTTCGAATTCTCTCTGTCAAATCCTCTGTTCTTAACCTCACTTCTTCTTCAGTTGTTAAGAAACCTTAACAATTGGTATCAGAGCTCTAAGATCCAATCAAGATGGTGGAAAATCATAAATTGAAAAATGTTGAAGAACGTTGCAAGAGGTTGGATGAAAGAATGCAAAGCCTTCACCAGGAATTTCATGAATCAATGGCTGATCAACAAAGCAAGTGGCAAGAACAATGGGTGGAGCAAAACAAGAGAACTGATCAAATCAGTTTGCAGATTGAAACATTATCAAATCAGTTCCAATCATTTCTTGCTACTCAGATGGCAAGAAGAGAAGTTGGAGCCAACTCTAGAGGAATCTTGAATACTCCAACAATGGAAAAAAAAATGGTACTCACAGCAATCAAGAAAGAGTATTGCAAGGATCCAGTTCGTACAGGAAGGTCAAATTAATAATCAAGAAATTCAAAAGTTTAGAGCTGAATACAAGAGACAATGGCAGGAACAAACAAAAAGCTTGATCAAATCGGATCAAAATTGGAGGTTTTAATGGCCCTGCTAAGAACATACTTAGAAAGCCAAGAAGTTGAAAGAGCTAGCACAATTTCTGATGGGAAAAAACAGAATAGTAAAGAGGCTGTAATTTACAACAACCACTCAATTTCATTTTTTGATCAAGAATCCAATATCACAGTTTCTTTCTCAACAAGCCTTGGAGGGTTAGTGATGTCTCTTAGATCACAAGAAAGGAACATAAGGGAGTCCGAGTTTTACAGGTATGAAGAAGGGCATTATAAAGATTTGAAGAAGGAAAGAATTAGAGTTAGAGTTTCAGGTTCATTTTACAAATACCGCTATTGTCATGGGAGAGATTACTATCCCTGGGAGTTTCTCCAGCATGCTTATGATCTTGGTAGAGGCTCAAAAAGAGGGACTTTAAAAGAGGAAGCTCAACACCTAGCTGTTGCAAGGTATATTCAGAGGCATCTTGATGTGTAGGATAGATCAGAGTCCTCCTTGAAAAGAGCAGCTGTTCGTTCCCTCTACCTAAACGCCAAAACTGAATGGCTTGATGTACATGATCATGATAAAGAGCACTTTAGAGAGGAAACTTGACTCATGAGCCTAAAATTAGAGCTAATGACAACTTCCATTGCCTTGATTCTTGAGGATTGTTACGAACCTTGGCTTTAGAAAGAAGTGGTTGCAGGCTTAGTTTAGGGGTCGAATTCGTTCCCTGAAGATGCTACGTGGGAGGAGTTGACAGAGCTGCAATTACAAATCCCAGATTCAATGTTGAAACGTGAATTGTTTCAGCTATAGATTCTTGGGACAAGAATCTTTTCATGGAGGGGGTACTGTTACGTACCTAGTCACTAGGAATCGGTGCAGTATATGGAAAGAAGAAGCTAAAGGTGGTGCAGGATTGGTAACGTCTGCAACACGCAACAAAGGGGTGGTTAATTCTGTTAATTGTTAGCCATAGTTAGTTAGCATATTGTTACAGCTGTTATAGTTAGTTAGAGTAGTCAGTTAGTCTTTATCTTCAGTTACTATAAAACCATGATCAAGGGTAGCAGTTGAATACGAAAAATATAGAATACAGTCAATTCAGTTTCGTCTCTTCTCCTTCGAACTCTCTCTATCAAATCCTTTGTTCTTAACCTCACTTCTTCTTCACTTGTTAAGAAACCTTAACATGGGATTTTGTGAATGTTGTGTATGAAGTATCATAAAGTTGCAGCCTGTTATATACTCATTTCATTTTTCTTCCCAATTTAAGCATACGATTTTGTTCCGTTATTATATTGGGGTATATGTTTAAGCTTTTCTGTTTGCATGGAGCTTATTATCAATTGCATTGAATGAGCTATCTTTTTTTATATGAATGTCTAGCTCATAACCCTCTTTGGTTTTAAATAGTTAGTCTTGGTTGACTTGATTTTCATGTATCGTATGTTTGAGCTTTCTGCTGCCAGAATTTGTTACCTATTTGGTATCAACAAAATTGTTTGCTTGCTTATTATGTCAATTGGAAGTTGGAAATTGAAATGCTAAAAAAATTAACCTTTCCCAATTTGATTTATTTTAAGTTGAAAATAAGTACTTGCATTGCGTATCTTTCAATAGAAAATGATCTCAAAAAATGGAACTCAATGAAACATGTTTTCTTTCTTCCTTATCATTTTCATGGTTTGTTTCCCATTTATTTGAGGTGGTTTTTGGTGTAATGAATAATAGATGTTCAATGTACACTTAAAATGGTGGTGCGGCATACATGTATATATGAAACTTTTGTTTTTGCAAATTATGAATCCTGGATTTGCTCACAGTTTGCTATGTGGGAAACACAGTTTTTTGCTATTCAGTTCATAAATTTTAGTCTAGTCGTGTCTACTTAAAGCAAATTGTGCAACTCTGATAATATAGGCAACGGTTGCTCTTGCAAATTATGACTCATTGATCAGTTTATGTTAATTCTTCAACAATCCACTTCAAGGTTGCTTGTTGGGTATATCATATTTCTTATAGTATTCAATCCATAAAGTATATCATGGATGAGCCCGCTTCGCCATATTTTTTCCAGTCTTTTGGTTAAGGTGCTAATAGGCAGTTCAAAAGTTTCACCAAGGAAAGCAGAACTAATTAAAATGCTAAATTGATGATGTTACTTGCCAAAAAAAAGTCTTTCATCACTATTCAGACAACGTTTCCATTGTATCAGAAACCTTCCCTTGTATGGTTGTATTACTTCAGGGAGAAAAGTGGATCCCAAAATGTTAAGTTGCAGTGTTGGAATGGACTATTCCCCTCTTCTACTTTCTGTAATAGGGTAGAATTGTAATGTCTTTTATAGTTGTATAACAGCAGTTTCTAATTTTTTCGATAATTTGACTCAGGATTTTTTTCCATTTTAGTGAATTATACTTGAATTACTTTTGTTATATTTTTCTTGCCAAGTTTACACGGTGCTTGGGGATTTCAGCATTTTCATTGTTGGCAAAGATGAGTATGATGAACTTGCTGTAAGTTAAATCATTATCTTTTTTCTATACTTGTTTGTGCAAGGATGCTCGTTTCTGCTTGATACTGAGATCATCTTGAGGTTGAATACTATCCAGCTTGTGAGGCTCTTGGCTACATCTTTTAGTTTAAGACACGCTATCTGAGTGTCAGTTTCTTCTTTGTTGACATAAAATTTCTGACATGCTCTGATGTCTGCTTAGCCTGTCATCAATCACAGCCTACCATTACCTACCAGTAGTAATATTTTTTTTTGGCAAATCAGTAAAATGAAATGATTGGTTCCATTCTTGCACTGAAAAATAATTAAAATGATATAAATGAAACCTTGGTTTCCCCTGTTGACGGTGGCATCTTTTTTGGCTGTGGATGTCATCTGTGATGTAAGTGGTTAATGAAATAGCAATTGATAGGTTTTCTTTGTTGCCATGCTTTTTGTTGGCATGCTTGCGATGTCATTCTGTATAAGTATAGTTTGTATGTAAGGGTTACAGATGTTTTTTTTTTTTTCCAAATAGCAGATTTAGGGATTGTAGGAATTTGTAATTTCCTTTTGTATTTAGTAACTCATGCTACTTGGTTTCCCAAATCCTAGGAGATTGGGTAAGAAGATGATTTGACATAGCAAGAAGAGAAATCCGTATATGCTTGTTATTGAAGCATATTAACATTATTAAAACATATTGCACCAGTAATGCCAAATGCAAACTATCAAAGCTATTGATCTCCATTTTCAAACTACTCTTTGGCTTTTCTTTTAATTTAGTGACTTGTTTTCTCTTAGATGCTCGCAAGAGTAATGCTTGCAGAGGCTGCAGAGCTGTCTACATATTCATAATGATGCATCCAGTTCCTGTGCACCAAGTACCCCTTCTTCTGCAGGTTGCATGGACCGTTTAGGTGTTGTCGAAATAGAATCAGTTCAACCTATTTAAAATATACATTTGAATTGCTTGTTTCTTGGATTTGTGGTTCATACGAGTCCTTAACTTTTCCATCTACATATTGCATGTAATTAGGTCGTTAGTTCTTGAAACATGAAGGCTCCCTGCTTGCATTATTATACAGTACTGCGCCTAAACTCTAGGAAGCTTTGAAGGCCTTATGGGATTCTGCCTTTCACAGAGAAGAACTGTGTGGTTATCTTAGCAGTGGAAGGACCCATTGGTTGGCAAGGAAAGGATCCATCAACACATTTTAGGTTGACCATTGGTTCCTTTGTGAATTCCATGATGTTTCTCTCATCATTTCCCACCATCATTGTCTTTTTATGCTTATGATACTTTGATTTTTTTTCCAGCGGAAGTGGTTTTATATCATTGGAGAATTTGTTGTTCTTCAATAAGAATTTAGAAGTACCTTGTTTTGCAACCGTAGTCAATGCTCTCTTGGACATGGAACCTTGGACCATTATATTACATTTTGTTTTTATTGAACTCAACTGTATTTAAGATTAGCAAGGTTGCTCTATCTCACGGAATTTGTAGTTATACTTGTAGAAATTCAACAGTCTGAGTCATGAATATGTAGATTTCATGATGAACCGTTCCACTCCAACAATCTGTAAGATCTTCATGGGTGTGTAAGAGGAAACCTTTCCCATAAGAATCTCTTGGTCTTCATTCATAGTGTCAGTTAGTAGTTCAAAACTTATTTACCTTTTGCATACATGTATATTGATAGGTTTTTGGCAAGGAGACAAAATCCAGAACCTTGGAAAAGGTTTATGGGCAGAAGGTAATTGTTTCTTGGTGTTTTATTCCATGCATTTTGTTTCCATCATGGAATATATCTTATTTTAGTATCTTCACCTAATCACGCTAATACTGCTGATGAAGTTTCAGTAAAGATTCCAATTTGACCAAGGCATTGGAGACACATAGGTAGGTGGATTATGTTATTACACAAAGTTCAAATGTTGTTGTAGGCTCTGAATATGGGTGGCAAAACTTGTACCTATAAAGAAGCTAGTTGATGCTAATGACCAAGGTATGCTCTCTTGTTCCATCAAATCTTTTCAATGTTACTCACAAAATTATTTTGAAATGCGAACTTCAGTATGAATTATTTCATAATGTTTGAAGTAGTTAGTTGATGCTTATATTTTACTTGTGTGCCCTTCCATCCCAAATAGAAATCTAAGTCCTTTCTATGTACAAAAAGATAACATTTTCTTAGCTTTTATACTTTCTGTGTTGTAGGCTGCTGTTAGCATCCCAAATATTCTTGCAATCATTAGGTTATGACATTTTCACTCATCTGATTACTTTTTCTTTCTTTCTTCCTTCCTTTTTTTTTTATGGGGGCCGTAACCATAGTTCTTAAGGGAATATTTTAGTTTATGATTCAATAGAAAACTTGGCCATGTTCTTAAGGGAAAAGGTATGTGTTTAAGCTTTTCTGTTTGCTTGGAGCTTATGATCAATTGCATTGAATGAGCTATTTTTTTTATATGAATGTCCAGCTCATAACCCTCTTTGGTTTCAAATAGTTGGTCTTGGTTGACTTGATTTCCATGTATTCAGAATCTGTTTGAAATTTGTTCTTTGTAAAAAATGCAGTAGCAGGATCTTCGTTTAGCTTTTAGTTTCTGCAACTCCACCGTTTATCTTTGAACCAAAATGTTCTTAGATTTCCCATGCACTCACCGTTTGCGATGGAGTTATGGAAACTAATTGTGGAACTTGAATACTGCTGCTACTGTTAGCTATAGAGAGTGTAACAAATGGGTTGTATATTTAATTGGCCGGGTCGGGGCCTTCATTCTTCAACCAAGCCAAATGTTTGAAACTGGTCTGTGGTTCGGGCTATATTTTTCAAGTATGTTGAGCCATTGAAGACTGATCACTAGCTTGAAAGATGAAGATCTTTTCTAGTTGCTAGAAATGAAAGCTGAGCAGACAAAGGTATAGACAGGTGAACAATTCTTCATGCTTCCTTTCTGATCCTTAAAATATAGCCCAACTACATGGGTTATGAGTTGGATGTTGCATTTTTCCTTGAGATGTATGGTTTTTTTTACTTCTTTGCTAATTGCGCATCTCAATTCTTCATGCTTGCTTTCTTGCAGCTTTACTGAAGTAGTGTTCTCTGATCTTTGTTTTGCTTGTCTTTGTTTAGATGAGTGTTCTCTGACCTTTTCCCTAACGATTTTTTTTTGGAAAAATGTATAGAATCCCCGTTTAATTTGAATTACAATCATCAAAATAAAGAATTAAATGGTTAATACCTTAAATCTTGAGATTCTTGAAGATATAAATTTGAGGTTAATTTGGGTTATCAAATCAAGATTTCACAAGTCTTTTTTCTTTTTTCTTTCATTTTGATTGTAATAAGATATAAATTTAATGGTTTTGAAACATCAAAAGAACTTCCATCAAATTATTCAAAAAAATAAAATTCATTATTATTTGTTTTGTTTTCTATAACTCCAAGCATAAAAATACTCTTAAAATAATTATGAAACCCCTTTAAATTAGAAATTAAATAATCAAAATAATAAAATAAAGATTAAGTAAATAATGCCTCAAATCTTTAAATATTTTTAAGGCGAGCAAAAATTAGTAGAAGAATTAAATGATTGATGCCTTAAATCATTGAATTTGAATTAAATTGTTAATACCTTAAATCTTAAGATTCTTGAAGGTGGTATAAAAATAAAATAAAATAAAAGTAAAAATGCACATTTAAAAACATTATTTGTAATACGATTTAAATTAAGTTTGTTTGTTATATCCCATATATTGCCTCCAAAATAAACACTAAGTTCAAGAAGACCTTGAGATTTTTTGGATGAAATGTGGAATGATAGTTACTCATAAAGAATTAGAGATATTTATCCTCCTCTTAAGATTCTTGGGTTTTAGTGAACTTAATATTAAATTTTTTAATTGGCTTGCTATAAAAAAAAGAAAAAATTGTCGAAATTTTGCTTCAAACTCGATCTATGACTTTCATGTTTTATATTTAAAGCCTATTGTTCTAATTAAAAAAAAATTATGTGGTTTAAACATTATATTTATAGGTACACTAAATGTATTGGAATATAAACTTAAAATTTTAAATTTGCATTGACCCACAACTCCAATCATTAAAAAAATTAAATATAATGTTAGTTTCAGCTTCATTTTCATTGACCCACAACACCAACCATCAAAATATTCCTTGAAATTTTTTAGTAGTTTGTTCTTCGTTTTCTTTAGCTTCAAATCTTAGTTTTGCCCTTGAATATTAATAATGGTAGTTGTTGGTGGCAAAATCAACTCAATGAAACAAAGCCAAATAACCAATAAACTCAAACAAATTCTAAAAAATGTTCAGATTAAATCATTCCTTAAAAGTCTATTCATTCATATAAATTGATGAATTTATGAAAACAAAATCTCGAGGTTTTTCATTCGAATTAAACGCTAGATAAATAATGGGGGAAGCGGCAAACCACATCACCAAAATCATCTCAAGTAGAATGTTGATCCAAGGGTAAATTAATCAATTAATTGTTTATTAATCACCACCTTGAATTTGTTTGTCACAAGTAGCAAAAGTTGGTAGAAATATTTTAAACTCAAGATTAAAGGTATGAAAATGGTAGGGACATCTCGTGAACTCGTATGCTCATGCGATGAGGAGAATCTTTAGCTCATAGAGAATACAAAATGGTTCAAGCTGTCATGAGGCTAATTCTTTAAGAATGTCTTTTGATTACGAGAAATCATTTCAAGAGTGAAATTAGTTTTTAAAAAACTTTTGAGTACCAATTATAATAAACTTCAACTAACATTAAAGCATGGTGGTCCAATATTAGTAGCTATGTTGATTGCACTTTACCTCGAGTCAAATAAAAAAAAACTTTCAAATGTAAAAAAATAAATGTGCAAGCATTTATAACATGTTTTTTGTCATCGAAAAAATATAATTATAAATAAAAAAACCATATACATACATGTAACTAATACATGTAACTAAATAAATTAAGAATCATATGTGATAATAAATGCAAAAAAAAAAAAAATACATTGACAATAACTAAAAACTAGAATGAAAAATTGAAATATAGATGCGTATCAAGATACACAATTTTACAATATAGGCATTTAGATTGGTTGTGTTGAGTAACTTAATATTTTAGAATCAATTTTTTTTTATTAAATTGGGTAATAAAGAAAACAAGGAAAAAAGGGTAGATGGGCTAATCTTTTTTCAAATGCAAAACAAATGCTAAGGCATCATTAATGTGTTTTCTAAGAAAAAAAATATATTCATGAACTCAAAATTTAATATATATTAGATGATATTTTTTATAAAAGTATTGAGACAGTAGTATACTCTATCAACTTGGTTAAATTCTAGTTTATCAACTAAATATGTGATCCATATCATGAGAACGTGATAACCCCATAAAAAAACAAACCAAAAAAATCACAATATTTAATTCTCAACTAACTTAATGTTGAATGATGAAATTAAAAATAAAAATATTTAACTTAAAAAAAAAACGAGTTTATTGAGATTAATTTGTTTAACCCCTGATTCGAGTCATGCAATAGCAAGGGATTCAACAAATTTTTATTTCAAAAAATATATTTTATCTAATATTATACCAACTAGATGCTTGAGGTTTATTTTATATCAAACAACAATATCTTCTTTTAAAAAAAAAATCGTGGTGGTGAGTGGAACGAAAATAAAAAATAGACCCATTGTATAAAAAAGATTGACAACAAAAAAATGATTTTTTTTTTCATGGCAAATAAAAAAAAGACCTTTAAAAACACGTTTTGGATGGACAAATAACATTAATGATTTGTCATCATTAAAAAAGAAAAAAGATTATTGTCTTAAGGGTTAAACTATTCATTATTTTGATGAACCAAATCATTAATTTTTCAAAGTGATATATACTTTTCCTTTAAAATGTATTTTTAGGTAATAAGATTTTCTTTTAAATATATTTGGATATGCTAACTTGAAGAAATAAATAAGAATATATTTTTACAAGCAAACCAAATGAATTAATTTTACAAAGATTAATTGGGTATTTTATTAAATAAACTTTCAATGGGATATTCTATGGCTTTAAATTAATTTTATAAAGAGAGAAGGTGACTTGTCCTTTTTAAATTTAAAAAACCTTAAAATATAGATAAGATATAAACTATTTTAGGGTTACTTGAGTGAAATAGTCCTGAAAATAAAAATTAAATGATCAAAATAATAAAATAAAGATTAAATAAATAATTCCTTAAATTTTAAAATCAATAAGGTTAGCAACAAATTAGTAGAAGAATTGAATGATTGATGCCATAAATCTTTTCAAATTTGAAGGGGCAAAATTCATCATTAAACCTTAAATTTCATTATTCATGGTGAGTGCATGGGAATTTTTTTTTTTTAAAATTTAGTTTGTGAAGCTTAAGGTGATTTGTGAAGTTAGTGTACAAGAACTTTTTGTTTCATTTTTTAAAAAATCCCAATTTAATTAGAATTTAAATGGTTAAAATAAAATAAAGAATTAAATGAGTTACCTTAAACTTTTAAGATTCTTGAAAGTGTTAGTGGGTTAGTTACTTTGCCTCTAAAAGGAAACACCAAGTTGAAGAAGAATTTGAAAAAGAATTAAAAAAAAAAACTTCCTTGCATGATTCTCGATTCCTTTTAATTATAATTTTTTTTTAAAAAAAGCAAAAGAAATAAAAGAAAATAACTAGTTTTCTAGGGGGGCCCAAACCTCTTTTTCCCCCCAAATAAAAATTTAGTTTGAACTTGGAAATTTATGATTATTAAAACTTGAAAGATATTATTTGAACATTTGTAATATTTCTCAAATCTACTTAGTAATTCTAAATTTTAATTTAGTAAGAACGCAATTTTAATATAGTAAGATTGCATTTAATCATAATAAGAATATGATTTGGACATTAATTCTAATATAATATTTAAAATAGACCTTTGAAAAATGTCATCGTATATTCAATTGGATATAATTAATTCTAGCTTCAGCTTCATCATAAAATTTTAAATTTTGAGTTAAAAAATTTCGATAAATTTACATATTCAATTAATGTTTTAATAATTCGAATTTATCATCTTCTTTATAGATATTTGTCGCTTATATTTCTTAGTAACTTATTCTTTGCTTCCTTTATCTTTAGTTCTGCCCCTGAATACTAAAAATGCTCCATATAAGAGTTGTTTAAAAAAAATTAAAACTTCTCAGTAAAAAAAAAAATGTTACACTCTGCAAAATAATTTTGAAAAATTCAAATATTTTTTTTATTTTTTTTAAATTAAAATTTTTAAAACGAAGCCCAAGAACTAATAAAATCAAACAAATTCTAAAAAAAATTAAAACTTCTCAGTAAAAAAAATATATCTCAAAAAATGTTACACTGTCAAAAATAATTTTGAAAAAATTTAAATATTTTTTTAATTTTTTTTTAAAATTAAAATTTTTAGTGTTTTTTGATTATTTTGATGTGCTAATATTAAAAAAAAAAAAACATTATTTCAATATATTTTTTTAAAAAAATTACTTTGAATAATAACCACTATCACATCACAATAACAAATATGCTCTTAGCCAATGTTTTGAATTTGTGTTTTATAAATTTAATTACCATTAAAGTTATCTCAAGTTTATTATTGTTATAAAGTTTCACAAATATTGAAATCACACACTAGACTACAATGCTTCAAGATTAAGAGTCTATTTAAAAGTATTGTTTAAAAGTATTGTTGTGTTTATTTTTGAAAGTGTTTTTTATGCTGAAATGCATTAAAATACTATTTTTTTTATTTTTTAAAAATTATTTCTGAGGTCAGCGTATTAAAATGATCTAAAATACATAAAAAAAACTTTATTTTTAACCAAAATATTAAAATTTTTAAAAACTCATCGTGTTTACACTAATTTAGGTGTTATGATTACAATTGTTTCCTCATGATTTAATTTAGATGTTATGGTTATTATAGTTTAATTGTCATTAATGTATATGCGAATGTATGTATGTATATGTATATATGCATTTATTAAATTGTTTTCAAAGGGTCGGCATTAAAGATGTATTGGGCTTTCAAAAAGTTTTAAAAAGTTATTTGTACATGATAATGATGAATTTATAATGATTTAGACATTATTCTTCCATGAAAGTTAACATTTGTAAAGAATATTAATTCAAATAATATACAAATTAGGATATAAAATATTATCATTCTCAAACTATAAGATCATTAATGTAATTCAATTTAATTTTTAATTTATGGATTTCAAAGTTTGATTTGAGTCATAAACCATTAAATATATTTCTAACTTAACTTATTTTTATTATAAGTTATTTATCATAATCTATTTTTCATAAGTTATGTTAAAAAAAACTCTTAATTATTAGAACGTCGTCCATTAAAAAAAATTTATATATATATTTGGAAGTCGAATGAAAACGGTTTAGTTTCAGCAATACCAATAAGTAGTAGAGTTAACTGACTAAATATTCATACTTGAGGGACTGAAAGCAACTCCTATCATTTTATAGTTCATGTTAGAGACGACATGTCGCCTTGCACACCTGCGTCAAGTCAGCATTAGAACCCCCAAAACAATCCCCAAATTGTCACAATTCCTAGCTTTGCTTCTCTCAAATTCAAAAATATTATTAGGGTTTCTGTAAAGAATGCCGCAAAGACACTCAAAAAACAACAACGATTTAGCTTTTTTCACGTACGATGAGAAGAGAAAGTTAGGGTATGGGACACAAAAGGAGAGGCTTGGAAAGGATTCGATCAAGCCATTTGATGCTTGCTGTCTCTGCTTGAAACCATTTATAGATCCAATGTCTTGTCAAAAAGGTCATGTCTTTTGTAAAGAGTGCATCTTAGAATGCCTCTTAGCCCAAAAGAAAGACATTCAAAGGTAATAGCTACTTGGGTTCCTTTTATTTTTTTACGAATTCATTTGCTTTTTTGTTTGTGATTTGGTTTTGTTTTATGATTTTTTTTGTTTTTTGTTTTGATTTTCATGTTGGTAATAGAGGAACTTGTTTTTTGAATTCTGGGTTTTGTTTTGTATGGATGATGGATTTTGGTTTTGGCAATGTTAAATGCTTATCTTTGTGAGGTTTTGTTTTGATGGCGATTTGTAGTGAAATTTGAGCTCAATTAAGTAGAATTTTGAGTTTAGTGTGAAGTTGGGAACTGAAATTGAAATGAGAAGTGAGAGATCATTGTTTAAATTCTGTCTGGAAGGTTAAAATGTGAGATGGAGGTTTGTTGTGGCAGGACGTGCTTTTGGGTGTTGATACGTGCAGGCTCTTTGAATTTTTGTAATGAATATAATGATAAGTGAATGGAATGTTTTTGTAATGAATAGAAGTTTTTCAGTTCTCTGATTTATTTGGTTAGTAACTGTTTGGTTATGTTTGAACTTAAATGGTGTGTGGTGAATGTTTTCGTTGAACTGCATAATGATGAGAAGGGAACTCATGACTTAAGTTTTTCCCCTCCTTTTTTCATTTGTCTCTTCTGAGTGTGTGCTGTTGTAGATTTATGACCATATTGCTTTATATGTTGTAAGCATGGATATGGTCTTCTAATTGATCTGATTCTGGCACAATTTCTTAGAATTGGGAAATTAGGATCGTAGGCAATTGAGTGGTTGGAATTCATGGTGAAAGAATGCTGGTCATTTTAACAGAAAAATCTGTCATCTTAGGCCACCAGCCAAGTTCAACAATTTTCATGGTGATTATGTTTTCATCATCACAAGTGGTCTTCAGTGGTCTTCAAAGCTAGGCTATTTACTACTGGATTTTTTGGCAGAGGTCTCCATAAAATTGTAGTCTGGACTGCCATAATCTACTTTAGAAGTTCACTTATGTGCGTGTATAATACTTTGCTCCTTCTTTCCTGATTATTAGTTAACAATTTAAGATGTTAAGATATTGGTCGTTGTACTTTATGGGAAAGATTTAGATGGAAAAATGGTCATGTGACAATTTTATTTTAGACCTCAATTGGAACTGGCTTTTTATTGTTATGGACTGAAAGTAGGCAGATTGGAACTTTAATTAAAGATAAGAGAGCCTATGCTAGCTCAGCCTTTTTACCTGAAGGAAAGACAGTTTCCTGTGTTATTTTTACCTGTTTTGATGTAGTGTGTTATCATCTTTTATTCTTCACTGTACCAATTTTGTAATGAGAAGTGTGTTTTTCTGTTATCTGCCAGGAAGCTAGCTTCCCATGAATTGCAGAAGAAACAGGAAAAGGAGGAGGAAGCAGAGAAATTGATGTCGCAGAAGGCCAGAGAGCTTGATGCATTTGATCAGCAAAATCATGGTGCAGTTCCACAGTACAGCGATAGAAACCACAGCCAAGACAAGAACGGTTTCCATGGGGCAAACAGTGTGAAGGTCACTTCGTATGAAGAGGAAGCTCTCCGGACGATGAAAGCATTTTGGCTGCCCTCAGCCACGCCAGTCGCTCCGGTTAAAGTGGATGCCCCTTCCACAAGCACTGTCTGCCCAGAAGGCAAGGAAAAGCTCAAGCTGAAGAGCCTGTTCCCAGTCTACTTCACAGAAGACACCAGTGAAAAGAAATCATCCAGTTCTCTTGATAAGACCTTCATTTGTCCTAGCTGCAAGGTTACTCTCACCAATACACTCTCACTGGTGGCATTAAGTTCTTGTGGTCATGTCTTCTGCAAGAAGTGCTCTGACAAATTTATGGCTGTTGATAAGGTTTGTCTGGCTTGCGGTAAGGGTTGTAAAGAGCGCAATTTGGTGAACTTGGAAAAAGGAGGAACAGGATTTGCTGGCCACGATGATCACCTTGTGGCAACAGACTTCAAGCATTTGGGTAGTGGTTCAGGATTGGGACTTGTGAGACCAGCCACGAAAACTTAAACTCCAAGCAATTGTAGAATATGGTAATCTTGTTGTAGTTTCTTTTGCATCATCATAAACGGCAAACCGAGGTCCTTTTGCTTTAGATGGTCATCCACTCGGTTTGCAGTGTGATGTGTTGTCATGAGTTTGTTTACAATACGATAACCACTGGTGATACAATTTATTTTTTGGTGAATGCCATGAACCAATAACTAGACTGAAAATGACTTCGATTGGGATTGTAGTTTATTATCGCTAAAATATGCATGGCTGCATGGTTCTGACAAGGCCATGGAGGGCATGGACTGTTCTATCCTTGATGCTATCATTTTCGACTGGTTATAGCTATAGTTATTAAACCCAATCAGGAAATTGACCCGGTCAAAGAGCTGGATTCTGGTTTCTACGGATTGATCCGGGTTAACCTGTAAAAATTTTAAAAAAATATTTAAAATTTTATATGAAAAAATTAAAAAAAAAATTCATGTATAGGTTATACATGTTATAAATAATAAAGTTTAAAATATTATTTTAAAAGGTTTTTTATTTCATATTAAAAAAATTCTATATTATTCTTTTAAGTTAAAGTATTTAAACCAAAATTTTTTTTTATCTCACATTAAAAAAATATAATTTTTTTTTATAAACATAAAGTATGTGTGTGTATATATATTAAAGATTTCAAATTTTATATTAAAAATATTTATATAGTAAACAACTAAAAAAATTCTCTGATTAAAAAAACACATTTTAAAAAAAACAGGTTTTTAATTTTGACAGTTCAACTAAATTTATCTACTTTTTACTAATTTCAATCTTTACCTCATACCAGTCCAATCACTAAATCAACCAGGTTGGAGATTAACTCGTTACATCAGTCGAAGTTTAATAAATATAATTCTAGCCTGGCGCTGTTTGCAGCCTTTTGTGAAATCAGGCAGCACCATACATGATACACGCTTCATGCCTGGCAACAGTATTATAATTATTTTCCTTCGATTTTGTCAACTTGGTACGAAATGGCTGTTTGCACATGGGTTTGTTGAGAAATTGAGAGGGGAGACTTGAGAGTTGCCCAAAAAGGCGACCTTTATTGGGAACCAGAAGCTTATCTTAGCAAAAAAACAAAACCCTAAGCAGGCATGAGTTCCTGAAGGTCCCACCACCATGACCCGCACCAGCTCGGGCTGCCATTGATGGAAAGAATTTCCCCACGGGTGAGGTAGACAGAGAGTGCTGATGATGCCTGCCTTCGTTATCTTAGCAGCAGAAGATTTGTTTGTTAATTATTATGGATGGCATCTGATTAGGCATGGACGTGTAACACAATGGGCGTGGCCTGGTGGCCGGTGGACACCTGACGGCGCGCTGTCTTTTGCCCTCCACTCAACCTGATACCTAATTTTTCTTCCAATTAAAGAAAAACACATTCCGCCACCAATTTTAGTGAATCAGAGTAATGTCAAAAGGCCTAAAAGATGGATATTCTCTCTCATGTTCAATGGACGAAAAGGTGACAACTTGAAAGAACGAAAATCATAATTTTATTTTAATGGTTGATTAATTTGCAAACTGGTTTTCGTTTTTTCATGCTTTGGGATAATTCAGTTTGGTTTTTTTAAGTTTTTTTTTTATTTTTAATATCAACACATCAAAATAATATAAAAATATTAATTTAAAAAAACTCTCTCCTCACTTTGCCTAACACCATTCTATATTTAACCAATAAAATTGCTAATTGGGTTGTTGGTAATTAGGTTAACTATTAGTGGCATGAAGGATTTCTTTAATCTAAACATAATCACTCAGAGCTTTATTTTCGGAAAATAATCTGATAAAATATAATCATAAAATCCCTTTTTCATATTTTGATGGTTTCAGATATTTCTGACTGTGTAGACCGTTAGATTGGATAGGAGAGAAGCAGTTGTTGAGATTAAATTATTACGTGGCAACCGTTTCACCGTCCAATAATGCAATCGGGTCCCACTCTCCATTAATTCCCCGCCCAGCTAGAAGAAAGAGAATCGTCTCTTAAAAATAAAAAAAGAACCCCAAAAAGCAACGGCCTTCATAAATAGGAAGCAACACAAAATCATAATTTAGCATCCATACATTAAAGAATGTTTCAATTTGGTCCTTATAGTATAGTATTTTTATACATTTACTAGTTTCTAAAAAGTTTAATCAATTCTAACCATGAAATATATAAGAAAGAGAGAGGAAAAGATGGAGAACATAAGGGTAACCTTAGGAAGTTAACAACCAGGGATGAATTTTAAAATTTTAAGAAGTAGAGAGCTAAAATAAAGATATGTTAAACTATAGAGGTTAAAGTAGAACATTGTTTACTTTATAGGGACTAAAATAGAGTTTTCCCTCTAAGAAACAAAATAGAAAATACATTGCATTTGCATTTATAAAAGGAGGGATGCCTTTTTAATACACAAAGGATAAGAACAAAAGAGAAGACAGAGAGAAAGGGAAACTTTGGTGTGTTTGTTTGTTAACTGGTAAAAGATTTGTCAACTTTTCTCTTTTTTTAGAAATGGGGGATTTGGAAAAGCAAGTGGTGGTGAATGGAGGGAAGGAGGAGGCAGAGGAAGAGGAGAAGCTGTTAATGGAAGGGATGAGTGTTTTGGATTTTGATATGTTGTGTTCTACCGTGGCTATGCAAACACAAGGCAATTATTGGGCCAAACTTGAAAGCAATGAAGAAGAAGACGATGATTTGAATCGTTACAATAATGGAGGTGGTGGTGGTGGTGGTTTCAGGATGTGGGAAGGTGAAGTTCTTGATTGCTTTGATGACCGCCGCATTGCCATTGAATCTCTTTGGTATTCCTCTCTCTCTCTCTGCTTTCTAAGGGTTCCTTGATTAGAGTTTAGAAGGAGAAGTTAAACCCAGAAAGAAATGATGGAACTTTTCATTTTTTTTTGTTTGGTTTTGTTGTGTTCTTGCTATTATTGCTATGCTTTAAATTTAATGAAATATGATTTTAGTTAGTTTACGTTTGTGTGGAGGATTTTAATGTTAATGGGTTTTGGGAGTTCAGTTGGATATGAAAATTTTATGCTGGCCGCTTTAAATTTGTATTGAAAAAAACTCAGTAAAGTCTTGGTTTCTACATGTTGCTACTTGTAATAAATTTGTGTAATATGAGGTCAAAATTATGGCTGTAGCTTTAGATGTCTACTCGTATAGTTTTCTTTAGAGAAATAGTTTTTGTGGATATTGATTTTAATTTTTTGGGTGTTAAGACTTGAGGCAATGCTCTAAAGGGAATTTTTTTTTGTGTTATGGTGAATTATGTTCTATGTTGATTTACTTATTCTAGTCAATTATGCTGTCTTTGGGTCATCGAACATAGAGTTGTTCAGGAGAAAAAGGATTCTTCCATTTTGTTTTATTGATATGATGTGTTCGAATTTTGATTTGACTTTCAACTTACTGTGTATGTGATGTTGCAGCTGTCCATGCTATAGATTTGGAAAGAACATGAGACGAGCTGGTTTTGGTTCTTGTTTTCTTCAGGTAGCATTTTCTTGCAATTCTTTAAATTTTAAGAATTTAGGAAACTAGAGTAAGACTTTGGCTCTTACAAATCTGACATGGGATCCTTATGTGAATTAAAATTTCTGAAAATTCATGAATGTCATTTTGCAGGGAATTGCATATTACATTCTTGGTCTTGGCGCCCTGCTCAACTTCATTGCCTTTATTGTGACGAAGCGACGCCGCTTTCTGTACTTGTCAGTTGTATTTACCTTCTCATTAGGAATATATTTGGGTTTCTTCCGCACACAGATGAGAAAGAAATTTAATATCAGGGTGAGCATTTATGTCTCACTATGTTTTAACTTTTGCTGATTATTTGATATAGTTGCAACATGAGATGGCTATATTCTTAGAGTTTTGCTTTCTTGTTTTATCTTTTAAATTATGACTGCAGCTATATTCACATTTGTATTTGATATTCAGATTAGCTAGCTATCCCCCCTTTTCAATCAAACTTTGACCATTCAATGCACTGTGCTGTGAATTGTCAAATGTAATGGGAATTTGATGGAAGACCTACAAATATAATTGTTCAAAGGTTACTGGCTCTTGTTTGTGTTTTTACCAAATTAAACACGTATGAGGAACCAAGCTTCTCTCAAGCAGATGTATTTTTTAGTTTGATTTACCACAATCCACATGTAGATTATGGAAATATTTCCTCTTGCATTCTTTCAGTGAGGTGTTAGTTATTAGTTATTCGAGGCTTCCTGATCCTTTACTTTTGTTTCTGAAATGTTCGTCTTTGAGATTATAAGTTGAAGCTAAATCACAGACTAATTTTTTTCTTTTACGAGTGTGTTCATTTCAGGGTAGTGATAGTTCCTTGGATGATTGCATCTACCATCTGATCTGCCCATGCTGCACATTATCCCAGGTTCGTTTACTGGATAATGTTCGTTTACTACCAGCCTATGTATAAATTTTGATTGTTGTTAATTATAGCCATACACTTGACGTTTCTGAGACCTAATTTTAAGCATTTCATCTATAATGGAGCAGGAATCCAGGACATTGGAGATGAACAATGTCCAAGATGGTACCTGGCATGGCCGGGGTGACACTATATGTGTGGGTAGTTATAGTGAAGGAAACAAAGTGTTCCTGGAGCTGCACCCACCTCCCGCTGTCACAACCAGCTCCCCTGATGTTTGCAGCATGCAAAAAAATACCAATGTCAGTGACCAACCTTCGACTTGAGATGTTTGGGCTTGAGACCTTGATCTCTGAATCAACGTGCTATGAGCTTCTACATGATTTATTTCCTGAAGAAAAGGGTGATATGCAAGCAATATCACCCAATCTTGTTTACAAGAAGAATCAGAGGGCAGCGCGGAGCATTTGCTGCCTATACTCAGACTGCTGCGTTTTCAAATCAGGGAAGATAACCTGTTTGTGAGTATCTGATGAAGAAGATGTTTGCAGTCCATGCAGACGACGGAGATGAACATTGTTAGGTTATTGGTTAGACCCCTGTTCTTTGCGTGCTTTGTTTAGCGGTGCAAGTTGTAAATATTGTAGTCACATTTGTTCTACGAATTTGAAGCAACACTATTTATTTCACACTGGCCGAGTTTGATTTATTTAAGTTCGTAAAAATCAAGTGTATTAGCAATCTTGGGTTGTCTTCCCTAGAAGCTCTCTCGATAATAGCTTCCAAATTGGCCTGTTGGATCCTCACTGCAAAAGCAGTTTTGTGCCGAGTAGCTCACAAATTGTTCAACTAACGTTGCCAGCATCAAATACTTGCTTCTGCCATGCTAGCATGATTCCGAGGCCTGACGGCATTTTAGATGATGAAATGCAGCGCCTCGCACAAACATGATCAAGGTACAGAAACCTTTAAGCAAAGCATTTAGGTTCCAAATTCTATTTCCAAATTCAAAATTCCATGTTGGTGCTGCTGTGTTGCTGCTAATATTCCCACCATAAAAAGAATAAAAACTTAACACTTCTTTGCCTTGAAAACCTAACATTTTTCCTTAGAAAACTATTTAGACTCCTTATTTTTAGGCTGAATATATAAACGGGCTGATAAAGAATAGTTTTTAATGGATAATTTTTTTTTAATAAATCTAAATTCAAATTCAAAATAAATTAGCAAGAAATAAACATAAACTTAAGCCTGAGTCAAGTGAGTGTGGCTTAAGACCAAAACTATTTTGTTTAGGCTCATTTACAATTCTTTAATTTTATTCTGTATAAACTACAAAATATTCTTGTAAATTTTTTTATATGGGATAAAAGGAATTTTCACAAAAACATATTAATTAATGGTTCTTTTATATTAATTTTTTATTTATTTATAATTTATTTTAGTTATGTCAATATTTCAAGATAAAAAATTTTAGTTAAAGAATATTTTTTTATAAAACTTTAACTTTAAAAATGAATGTAACTTATTTTTAATTTGACTTTAAATATATTAATTAAATATGGCTTAAAACAAATTTACTATCATGGATATCATAAGATGTGGATGATTATTGGATTAATAGCTTTATTTACTTACAATTATTTTGTTATTTTTATTTAAATTCAATTATTTAATTAGTATTTATATTTTTTATTTTTGTTTTATGAAAGTTGGCTAGGGAATTCAATTATTTACCTTTTCTTAATTTGGCGTCAAGTATACTAATTATTTACCAGAAAACAGTACTACTGTCTAAAAATGCACCCCTCTTCTCCTCCCTCGCTCATCGTGAAGCTGTGGATTAAATGTTCTTGACGTTAGCGATATATATATATATATATATTATTAATTTAGCAATATATTTGATCAAAACATAAGTTTTATATTTAGACGACAGCTTGAATTTCTAGGTAGGCTGCACTGAAATTTCTTGCGAAGACTTTTCAATTTATTCAAAGTATTTAATTTTTAATTATCCCTGTCTCACTTATTAGAATTATATTATAACTCTATATATAGAAAAAACTTAAAAGACACTATTAATATAAAATATAAAAGGAATTTATTTTCTTCAAATAAAAAAAACTAAAAGAGACTTAATAATTATGAATAGAAAAAATTGAAAAAATTAAAATTAAAAAAATATTTATTTTCTCTAAAAGATCATACACCAATCTCCCTTAGGTTAAATAAAACTTATCAACATATTCAAATTATTCTTAGAGCATAACCATCTTAATTAGAAACTCTTCTCCAACGTAAAAACATTCATCATAACATTCTTCGAGCATATATTACTTAGTAAAACAATCAATGGTATTTTTGTGTGTAGGCTTTCCCATAAGTCTCTAATATTTTTATATGAGCTACACCATCATAGATTCTTAAATTTTTTTTTATCATATGTTTCTAATACATTTGTTTTAGTTGCGTCATAATAAATCCCACGACCAGGATTTTAACAACACATAACAGCTATTCATTAAAAATTAACGGGCTCTGATATCAACTAATATAGCTGTAAAAAAAAATAAAGTCAAACGCCTCGAATAAAAAAAATACCATAACTATATGGATATATCCAAAATATTTAATTTTTACTCATTATTGTCTCACTTGTCAAAATACCATTACAAAACTTTATATAGAAAAAAAACTAGAAAATCCTGTTAATATTAAATAGAAAAATAAAAATATAAAATCTATTTTTTTCAAATAAAAAAACTAGAAAAGCCTTATAATACTAAATAGAGAAAAAAATTAAATTAAAAAAATAAAAATACTTAAAAATATATTTTTTTTCTAAAGAAACTCCGTGCATTGTATATGGCCAATAACCTTCTATAACGGAAAGCGCCAGGAGCGATCCTGTGTGTATATAAATGGGGTATGGAAACTTTGGGACTCGTTTTTCGATTAGAACATTTTCTAGGGCATTGTACGGCAATGACTCATACTGCTGTAGGGTGTTTTAAGGTAAAGGACGTGGAGTCTAGAAATGGAGTCTCACGTCCGGAGATGATGCGTATTTCACAGAAGTATCAGAATTTCTGCTTGAAAAGAGGGGCATGGGATCCTGATGAAGATCAAATATTGAGAGCTTATATTATGAGATATGGCACTCGGAATTGGAATGAGATGCCGAAAGCTGCTGGTAATTAATAAAAAAAAATACTGCTAATGATTAGTACTTGAATTCAAAATGTTACATTCACAGGCAATTAAAACGCCGTGAAAATAAAACTATGATATAATTTATTACTTCTTTTTTGCCTCCATTTGTAGGTTTGTTAAGGTCAGGGAAGAGTTGCAGGTTTCGTTGGATGAACTATCTAAGGCCGGATATTAAGCGTGGAAACTTCAGCAAGGAAGAAGTGCAGACCATAATCAAGCTGCATGAAATGTTAGGAAATAGGTAAATTTATTCTCAAATATAGATAATATTAGCTAGCTAACGCATGTGAGTTTCCATTTCTTTTTACGAGGGCTCACGTATTCCACAAGTTCATCGAGTTACTCTGATCAGCTCATTTCTTGAACTTATGTCCTGCATTAAAAAAATGTACATGCACAGTCTCCTCTAATAGTTCTATTTAGTATATTAAGACACACAATTCATAGGTATTTCATCTTATAAAATCCCTTTTTTATCATGAATTTTCTATGATTTTCGAAGGATTCAATCACTTTTTTCTCTTCTTGTAAAATTTGAAGAAAGTAATACAACTCTAAGTAGTAGTCGATTGGTATATAGAGCTAAGTATGCAAGCAAGTAGTATTTTATCATCAATTGAAAAGAATAATGATTTGGATCGGCTGCATAAGATAATAATATTTTATTTTTCCTGTATTTCAGATGGTCTGCAATTGCAGAAAAGTTGCCCGGAAGAACCGATAATGACATCAAAAATTTCTGGAACACCCACTCGAGGAAGAGTTTCAACAACAATATTAGTAATACTGCAGTGCAAGCACCTAAACTTGAAGGAACACAGACATCCGAAGAAGAATCCAAGCGAAGGAAATCATCGAACATCATTGATGTTTCATTTCCCACTGCTCCAAAAATATTGAATTCAGAAGATCAGTACTCCAAGGGGACGCTCCACACGTCACCAATTCGGTCTACTGGTAATTTCTCATCATCAAGTTCCAGTCATGTGAATGACATCAATGAAAACAAGCGCGTGGAGGACAATGATGGATCACTCGAATCAATTGGAGAACTAAGTTTGTTGGATCAGCCATCTTCCATGGAAGCGCAAATGGGCAAGGTGGAGGATTATGGAGAAGCATACACAGATCAAATGTGGGTCCAAGAATTGTTGGACTATCCAAATGCTTCCCATAATTTTGATGCTGGCCAAGAGTTTTGGATGAATTGTTTGATGCAAACACAATTGCATGGAGACCAAGTATAGCGAGTGTTTAGGGTGTTCGTGGCAATGTCCGTGGTGCCATTGCATTGGTATGTTTCATTTGTTCTCCTTCCATTGTGTTCCAACACTGAATCCCAACCTCACAATGCTTTTTCTTTGCAATAAAAAAGAAAGAACTCTAATATAGTTCCAACAAATTATCCCTTCCACAAACATTTGTGAGGAGATTACTTTGCATCATTTACTCAAACCTCTTACATCTGATCCACATTAATACAATCCTAAGACTGAAATTTATTCATCTGGACTGCTCTATTTGAAGCCAATATGCTAGTACTGCTCCCGAAAGACCTCTCAACATCATCATCTCAGAATCATCAACCAATTAAAACCAAATAATCTGAAATCTTTTCTTCACAGAAGCCATTTTCATACATGTGCAAAGCTCATACCTCTAGAAAAAAGCGTTGGCTCATTCAAGACATAGCTGAGCTGATGATATTTTTCTACATCTGATTGAAACTGTTAGAGCTAGCATATAAAGCCAAAACTTCCAATTCCACAGATCTTCGAAGTAAAAATGTTCAGCAAAACCAGCCAACCAAGAATTGGAAACCCGAAACCAAGGAGCATAAACACTGAGACTTCTCATAACGAAACAATATATATAGAGAGAAGAATCCATGAAAGAATTTGAGTACCAAACAACAAGATAATTTCAGAAAACATCACACCCATGCCACAGATTCACAATTCCTACGGACACCTAGTTTTGCTTTTGCTAGATTATCTGCCATATGATTAGCTCCACGCAAAGTATGAGTGAAAGATACAAAACCTAAAAATGAGGAGAAACAAGTAGCTAGCAAGGATGAAGAGATAGGAGTAATACCATGGCCTATTACTTTTCTTAAGCATCCAGTTGACAATGCTAGTAGAGTCAGATTCTACTACAAATTTCTTTCCAAGCAGATCATCTCTTAAGAAGATAATTCAAGGCTTTCACTCTAGCTAACAACTCAGCTTCATTAGGGTCTTTGTGATGCAGACGGAACTAAAAACAACAAAAAAAAAACACAAGAATTTTAATAAGCAAGCTACAGATATCAACCTCAAATTCACAGGTTTTATTTTCTCTAAAATAACAATTCTCAACTCCAATCCCTTTTTTTAGGAGGTCTACAAAGCTTTAAATAGATGAGAAACCCTATCTTAACTAGAAATTTTTTTTTTCAAAATTACAAAGGAAAGAAGCATGAAATCTGAAAATAACAAGGAAAATCATAAAAGCTGCCAAAATCGGGCTCCTAAGACGAGATTTTCAAAATCTAATGATCCAACAATCGGAGTAGCGGTTTCATAATTTAAGTGCGATTCAACAATCGGATAAAAAGTTATTCCATTATGTCATATTCCGGAACATGCGAGTCATTTTTTCTTCTCGGAAATCATAAAATTCATCAAAAAGTAAAAAATAAAATAAAATTGAGGATTGATACTTTTGATGATATTTTTGTTATTATTATAGAATGTACATATATAGAAAATATTGTATATAGAAAATATTGTAGGCATACTCTTATGTGGTAACCTCCACCATTACTATTGTATATTTCCCTACACATATATATATAGAAAGTGTTGGTTAACCACTAGATTAAGCCTCCTAATTATTCTCAACTTGATATCAGAGTCTTTTGTCGTCAGAACTCTTTTTTTTCCTCTCCTTTTTGTAGCCGGCCTTCTCTCTTCCTCCTAATTATTCTCAACTGTCATCAAACTGGTGCATGGATCTTTTGACAAACTCGGACCGGTCCAGCCTCCGAGTCGATCGGGTCCTAGGTCGACCCGCCGGGCCGGTCCGGGTTTAATAACTATGGTTTTAAGTAAACAAACATGTAGTAAAGATGTAATAACATGAGCAATGCCCTTTATTTTTTAATTAAAATTCATTACAAATAAATAATTAAAATTATTTATTTGTAATAACTTGGGTTTGCTACATAAGACAAAGCAATTTCTTTCTCAAAACTTTAATATAAAGGATTGAGGTGAAACCTCTTATATCATCGGCATAAAGATTCATAGAGACATGTCTCAATGGATATTAAAATTATCTCAAAAAGCTTGTATTGAAAAAGTTTTAGAAAGATCCAAGATGTTAAATGACGCACCTTTAGCGGCGCTTATTATCAAAAGGGATAAATTCAATCAGAATCAATGCCCATAAAATACATTGGAAAAGGACAAATGAGTAAAATTCCATATGCATCTACAACTGGCAGTTTGATATATGCACAAGTCTATATAAGACTTGACATGACATTTGTTGTAGGAATGTTGGGAAGGTTCCAAAGCAATCTAGGAATGGACCATCGGATAGCTGCTAAGAAAGTCATTAGGTGATTGGTTATACAGACTAAGATTTTGCTGGTTGCATAGACACAAGAAAGTCTACTTCAAGATACATTTTTCTTATTCCTGGAGGAGTTGTATCTTGGAGAACTACTAAGCAAAATATTGTTGCTTCATCTATTATGAAAGTAAAATTCATTGGATGCTATTAAGCAACAACATAGGCAATTTGGTTAATAAATTTTATTTATGGTTTTAAAGTTGTCGATTTTATATCATGACTAATAAAGATATATTGTAATAATTTGACTG
This sequence comes from Populus deltoides, assembly GCA_015852605.2. Classification (NCBI taxonomy): domain Eukaryota; kingdom Viridiplantae; phylum Streptophyta; class Magnoliopsida; order Malpighiales; family Salicaceae; genus Populus; species Populus deltoides. The sequence goes on from CM027580.2 coordinate 3,984,067, forward strand.
TAGTTTTCTTCTTTAAGAATACTAAGAGTGGAGGTCGAAACAAGTGTATCAACAAAAAATATCTCATTGTGAGAGAGAAAATGAAGGAACATGAAGTACTGCTCATTGAGCATATTAACACTGAGCTAATGATTGCGGATCCTATAACTAAAGCATTGCCACCAAAACAATATAGAAAGCATGTGGATCATATAGGTTTAGTTAACCCATTTGATATTTGACTTCATTTTCTTTTAGTTGATTGTTTGGACAATTTTTATGTTATCCTTAGAGACTTAAGTGATGTTTTGTGCACATAAAATATTATTTTTGATATCTATTGGGATATATAAAGTTGGACATGAATGACTTATCGAAAGTTCATTGATAAAGTTTATTTACTCATTAAGTACTTATTTTAAGGATGCAATATATTGTAATCCATGGAATGAAGTACTTGATTATAAAGTATGACCATTATGATTCATATGTTGTATTATTGACTTAAGTATGAGTGTTTCCACTTACTAGATATTTTGAACTTTATAAAGATATTGTTACTTTTCAAGTGGTGTCATATGAGTCAAGTAGGAGAATGTTAGAAAAAAAAATTCTTAAGGTGACTCCTATATTATTATATAGATTTTAAATTAAGTGATAATTAAGGCTCAGAGTCTACTGGACTTTAGTAAGGGGGCAGACACATCTCTCTGATGAACGTGTCAAAGAATTATCTCAACCAAAAAATTTAAGCTGTTAGGTAAAGTCCAATATATGATTTATATTATTTTCTAATATATTTCTCAAGTGAAAGCTCTTTAAGTTTGAAATTTATACATGCTTATACTATCTTATACTTAATTTTTACTAAATAAATAGGGATGTTTTAGGTAAAAAGATGAATAAATGTTTATTATTGTACACTGAAACTGAAAGCAACATTAAAGGCTGGAGAAGATGATTAGAAAAGGGACAGTGGTGGGCGAAAGAGCCAAAGCGTCTTTGAGCTTAATGATTAGATTGGAATCTGTGATATTTGAGGAGGGGCCTCGTCAGCGTCTCTTCATGTCTTCCAACCACCAGACCTCATTGCTTCAAAACTCCTTTTATACACTGTCTTTTCCTTTAAGGGGATTTGGAGAGGTCTCATCCCCCCTGAAGTAAAGTTTTTTTGCTGGATGGCTATCATCAACAAAATTAACACCCGTAGCATGTTAGTTAAAAGAGGCATCTTGGATACCTCAGCTGCAAACTATCCTATCTGCCTAGTTGAGGAAGAAATGGTCGACCACCTTCTTATCCATTGCTACAAGCACTGACTCATTTGGTCCAAAATCATCAACTGGTGGGGCTTAGCTTGGTGTTGTCCAAGGAACTTGGCAAATCTCTTCTCTCAGTGGGACTCTTTGGTTTATGGCAAATTTCAGAAAAAAGCATGGGTGATGTTGTTCTTCTCTGTGGCATGGTCTATGTGGCTTCTCCGCAATGATGTGATATTTAAGCAGAAGATCCCAAACTATGATACTCTGTTCTTCCGTATTGTTACTTGGCTTTGTTTATGGTTAAAGGCTATAGAACCAGATTTTCCCTACTCCTCTTCAGATTTGCTAAGATCCGCCGAAGGTCTGATTTGATGGACTAATTCTCAAACTTTGAGGACTGGTGTTATGTGGTCTCCCCTTATGACTAATAGATTCAAATGGAATGTTGACGGATCCTCTATCGAAAAACCTGGCCCCTCCGAAATAGGTGGTGTTTTGCAGAATTACCATGGAATACTTTTAGGTATTTTTTGTTTGTTAGTTGGGATCTTAGACTCCAATATAGCTGAGCTGAGAGCGGTAATCAAAGCTATCAAATTATCAGCCTCTAATTGCTTCCTACATCATAAACATATTATTATTGAATCGTATTCTGCCAATGTTATTAGCTGGATGAATAATCCTCATAATAGGCCTTGGATTCATCATAAACTCTTATCTTCAGCTCAGAGGCTAGCTTCATGTTTTGATTCAATCATCTACACTCATTCTTACAGGAAAGTAATCACATGGCAGATCACCTCGCTAAACAAGGAGAGCACAAAATATCTGATTGTGTTGCTTGGCTATGACTCTCTGCAGCTTGTGGTATTTTGGGGCAATGTTTTGGTTACTATGTAGGGAACAGATAGTGGAAAGATCTTAACTGATCTGAAGATTATGTTTCTATATTTAGCTAGTTAGCTCAGTACATTTTTATTCTGTGTAATGTGATTGCATAACATAATTATGCCTTATTTAATCCTATCAGCTTCTTTAAAAAAAATACAAGATCGAGGTTGACAATGCAGTCTTTACTGGTCACACCAAACATCTATCTATTGTTTAATAGAACGGATGTGCAAAATTAGGTTTTATATAAAAGAATCTTAGTCTAACCAAAAAAAAAGTTAATAACAAAGTCCGTGTTTTTCATCTACACAGAGTAACCTTGGAGTTTTGACATGGATTAGAAGATTCTTTATTTATGAACAATTACGTACTTCAACACTTAATTAATCATGATATTTATCCTATTAATTCTCTGCGGTTTTGGCGTTTATATGCTTGACATTTTAAAATGATCTTACAAGTTAAACTAAGGAAGCAGCTGGCTATGTAGAAGGAGCAGACAGTATGGGATAGTCGAAGAAATCCACAACCAAGTCAACCACGCTTAACTAATGCTGCAAGCATCATATCCTTGCTTCTGCCATGCTAGTCTGATGCTGAGGCCTGAAGGCACTCTAGATTATGAAATGCAATTACTCACACAAACGTCTGATGCTGAGGCCTGAAGGATTTTGTTCCTCGGTTGAATCCATATTTTAGGACAAAAGACGAAAGGCTGCATACACTGGACCCCCAACACATATTTACTCCAGCCCACCCGAAGTTGGTCTTAATTATCTTCTTCTTCTTCTTCTCTTCTCCTCTTAGATTAAACTCTCTCTTCTTTCAACACTAATCACTGAAACAAAAATGTTCACATCAACCAAGGTGTTGCTACTGCGTCAACAACATAAGATGGGGATGATTATTGGATCAATAGATTTGATTTACGAATATTTTTTTTTTAATTTTATTTAAACCCAATGATTTAATCCATTTCTATATTTTTATATTCTTCGCGTCCATGTCATCGTGAAAGTTGATAAGGGAATTTAATTATTTATTTTGTCCTTATCAATGAACTTCAACTTATGCACGCATCAACCCTGTGATACTTGGCTTCTGTTTTGTCTTTATACCGTGTCTCTTCTACACTGTCGGTTTCGCAGTCGTCGAAACAGGAAAATTAATCCTAAATTATTAGAAAAATAGAATAGTTAATTAATGATCTTGATAATCACCCAATTGAACATTTATTTTATTTACTAATTAAACATAACGATAGAAGGCTAATCTTGACCTCGCGGACAGTCTAAAGTCTCTATATCTACCTACGTTCTTATCCGTTTAGAAATCATTAAAATGATTTCTAGAAAAAAAAAAATTTTCCCCTAAACCTTCCTTAGAAAAACCTATGTTTTCACTAAACTACCTTTCTTCACCGTGTACACAGTCATTCAACATCCCAGGACAAATGTAAGTTCAAAATCTGGGTACTATCTTTCTTTTTCATCATTTGTTTTTTATATCATGACCCTAAACCATTGTGAAGGGTTTTCAAAAATATAACACTGGTTAATGTTATAAAAACTAAGGCCACAAAATTTCACAAAAAAAAAAAAACACCAAAAGATCAAACAGTATTTAAAATTGACTTCTTTCGTGGTGAAATTCGGTGTCAAGTAAGGTTTTCTTCATTTACAACCAAAGTTAATTTTAAAATTATCTTTAAAAAATATATATTACTATTAAATTATCTTTAAATAAATTATTAAAATAATATTAAAAAATCATCAGATTATATCATAATTTCAAAATAAAATTAGAGCTTTTTATCATAATACTTATAATTATTTTATGAATAATTATATATCAATTTAATAGATAATTTAAAAAAAACTTCGCTCAGGAATTCTCAAAAAGAATAGAATAAAACTATTCTACTATTTTTACTGTCAATATATATATAGTTTTCTCAAATTATTTTTTATTTTTATTTTTTCATATAGTCATGTAAACCTTTTAAGGGATGTTTTTTTATTAAAACTTTTTTTTTGGATTAAGATAATTTTTATTTAAAAAGTTTTACTTCTAATAAAAAAAATATATTGTTATCAAAATAAAAAGAAATGCATGAATAAGGAATGAGAGTTTTCTTTTTCTCCTTGATTTAGATTATTGAGATTTTATCAATATTTATTTTAAGAGCATTGTAATGGTGTATTAAAGAGTAATATAAAAATATTATTAGGACTTCATCTAATAGCTTAAATTATTAGATTAAAATGTTTTTTGAAAATAATATTTACCAAATAGTTACAAGAATAAATCTTACTATCAATCTCCTTTCTAATTAATAAAAATTAAGTATAAGGTAATGTAAACATGTGCAAGTTTTAAGTTTAAAAAACTTTTACTCGAGGGATATATTAAAAAATAATATAAAACTATTCTTAAAAATTTACCCAGTAATTTAAATTTTTAGATTAAATGATTCTTTTAGTTAGCACACGGGGTAAATTAACTAATTTTATTTATTAAAACACAATCATGGATGGCTAATCTTGACCTTGCAGACAGTCTGAAGTTGCTATGCAACTTCGTTTAAAAATGATTAAAATAAATTGGGTACCTATCTATTAAAACGAAATGAAGTTGAACATGCAATCCCTTGAATTTTTCATATCACCATAGTGTACATTCATTCACCATCCCAAGACAAATGTAAGTCAAAATTTGGGTACTTTTTTTGTTATCTAGTAATGAAGAAATATCATTTAGATTCCATGACCATTAAGAAAATAACAATCCGGAAAACAAATAAAAAAATTGTTTCGATTAGATGAAAATTAAAAAACCGAAGCAAAACAAATAAAAACATTCTAACCAAAACTGTTCAAAATTTGGGTTCTATCTATCATTTTCATCGTTTGTTTTTCTTTGATCGATGCCTTTTATATATTTCTTATGTGCCATGACAAGCACAAATACGTCCAAAGATGATTTTAACTCAAAATAATGCCTTAATTTGATCATTATCAAGCCTGTCTTCCTCACTAATAGTAACAGCTTAGAGGTTTCCAGTTCAGACGCTTTGGCATTATCCATCAACATCTTCCATCTTAGAAGCGAATTCATGGAATGAAACCAAAGAAGTTTTGAAAAGAGGTAGACGTTCTTTGTACAAAAATTGTTGTACACACCGATTCTAGCTAGATAAAAGGGCCTTTTCCTAAAAGAAATGTAATTGAAAAATAAAATTCTTGAAAGCTCAGTTGGGTTTATATATATATATATATATATATTGCAAATGGGGGAAAAAAGAAATAATTGTTAGTGAATCAATCTAGAAGTGCATGCATGTAGAATATAATTATATAACCAACCTTATTCTGTGTCTGTGTGATGGGAAAGTATACTAATTATTTACAAAATACTAATGTTTGTTTGATGGCCAAGTATGGTTTTAGACAAGGATGGTGTAACTGATTGCGGCTATATCCTAATATGCGTTGAAGAATTTCCATTTCTTTGTTGTCAAGAATACTAATTATTTATTAAAAAAAAAAAAACAGTATGGTCTAAAAAAGGCACCCCTCCTCTCCTCCCTGATTCATGTTTACATTTGAGAACTTTGTAACTCTGCCCGTTCAAGAAAATAGTATGCAATTTATAAATTTACCTGTATATTTGTTAATATATTTGCATCAAAACATTTAAAAAAAAACTAAGAGATGTTGTAAAACACTTGAATTGTACTTAATAGTGTTACACTATGTCTTCAGTCTTTTGTTTTTGTTCTTTGGATTTTTTCTTATTTTAGCCCTTTAATTTTTAATTTTTTGAATTGTTTATTAGATATCGTTTCTATTTTTTATTAGACTTGATGATTTGTTTTGGCTATCTAAGTTAGGGGGTCTTGCGGTGTTAAAAAAATAGTATGTGGCTCGATTGATACTTGGTTTGATAAAATTATAGGCAATGGTGTGTCGCCAGCATTCCAATCTTCTTCTTTTTTTCTTTCTCTTCACCTCAGGTTTAATGCATGCTTTGTTAAATTTGTCTTATATCAATTTGTGTTTTTATTCTTTTAATTTCAATTTAATTTTTTTAATAAATTTTTTAAAAAAAATTCCATCATTTACCACTGTACTAATTAGTTATGGATTGAGCTTTGTAATGTTTTTCAATTTGCATTGTACAAAGTAATCTTAATTTCATAACCTAAGTTATGAGTTAGTAGTAATTGAGTTTTGTAATTTTTTAATTTTATTTATATGGTGTTATCCCAATATCAGGACTTGGGTCATAAGTTTTGTATATTAATCTGAATTGACTTGAATTTTTTTAAAAAAATTAATATTGTCCCAATATCTCCATCCAACATTGTGTTGGTCTAAGAATTGGGTTTCATAGTCCTTTGTAGTTTGTACTCTTTGAGCGTATCTCATTCTCATAACCTGAATCACGAGTCTGGCAGGTTTAACTGGGTTGAATCGAGTCGGTCTTTTTGGTATTTTTTTTAAATTGAATATTTTTTTCATCCCTATTATGGAATGTGTTGTAATTTAGGAAAGATTGTAGTTTCCTTGTATAAAGTTATACTGCGCAGTGCATTACACAATAACTATTATATTCTGCCCTACTCATATAAATATAAGAGTTGACAACTACAATACGCAAGCCTCCTAAATTAATCATAAACCTTATTTCAACTTGGTATTAGAGCTTGAAACATCTAGAATAGATTCAAGGCTTCCTTCTCCTCTGCAAAATAGATTCTTCCCTGTCTTTTCTCCCTTGACCGACTTTTTGCTACTATAGGTTTTTGGTGCAGTTTTTGCTACTGCATTGTTGCATCCTCAGTAGTTATGGAATGTGTTGTAGTTTAGGAAAGATTATATTTCCTTATATAGAGTTATACTGCGTAGTGCACTACATAATAACTATTGTATTCTGTTCTACTCATATAAATAAATGAAATGGCTATTGCATTACGCAAGCCTCCTAAATTAATCGTAAACTTTGTTTCAACTATCTCCATCCTTCAACATTTTGTTGATTTGAAATTGAGCTTCATATTTTATTTTGATTTATTTTCTACCAAGTTATCATAATCTCTTAACCTAGATTAGGATTTTGCAGGTTAGACAAGATTTATTCAGATCAATTCAATAAGTTATTATATATATATATATATATATATTATATATATATATATATATATATATATATCCTTCCAGACTTTTAATTTCATATAATTTCACCATTGTCAAACTCAATTGTCAGCTCTAAAGTTGTCCGCTATTTTCATTTTTATCTTTAGTTATGAATTTGTGCATTTCGACTCTCAATTAACCAACAAACTTTCAATTTCTTTAATTTGACCATTGATTTGGTCAATTTCAGCATCTACATTCACACTTCCTTTTCAATTTGGTTCTTAGATTTAGATTTCTTCAATATCCCTAATTGTCCATCAAATTTAAATATTTATGTAATTAAACTCATTATTTGATCAAATTAACTTTTAAAATTATAATTCGACCCTTAGATTTTAATTTCTTTCAATTAAAATCTAGATTGACTTCTTTTCTTTCCTTCACACATCGTTAGCCGTGAGAAAGTGAAAAAGAAAAAATTTGGTGCTAGTAAACTGACTTCCCCTTGTCTAGAGGATGACATTTTTTTTTTTACCAGGCAAGAATCCGTTGGCATTAGGATAAAGTATGGCTATAAAAAGTCACGTTACCACTTCTTTTTTTTATAAACAGCTAGCGCAGACTACCAGTCCAGGTTTGTCACCAGCAAGACCTTTAACCACGGCTGCATCTACATAAAGTTCTGCACCAATTGTACCACTTGAACGATCACGTTCGACAAACCAGCCTGCTTCTGTGTAAATCACTTTCTCAAAGCACATTGCTCGGATCGTTTTATCAATAAATTTACAGCCGACAGTAAAGAAACATTGCTTTAATTGTTGAATAGATGAAGTCATCAAGCCGTCACCAACCAGCATCAATGCCCAGAAAGATAAAATATTTTTTAGTTTATGAGTGGCTAAAAAGAATTTTGATAAGAAAATGAGCAGCCACCTTACTCAATATATATATACGAACTGTATGATAATAGTAAAAGTAGGAGATATTATTTTATATAGTAACAACAAGGCAAATAAATTGCCGTACTTACTCACTCGGTCCCATTTTTTTGGTTGAATAGATGAAGTCATATCTCTACCCTTTGGACTCCAACAAAGATGTTCCTTTCTTCCTTTTTCTTTCTTCGGATGGTACTGAAATGTGTCCTTCAAAATTGGGTAGTGTACTAGCATGATTTGAACGCGTGGCAGGGAAGATGTTATTGTGGAAGTGTTCTTGTTTTGGTGTTCTTGCTTCAACCGCCAACAATCTTGGATTTTTTTTCTTTCAACTCACCGATCTTTAAAATTTTTTCATCAACATTCCTTGGAACTTAAATATAAATTAATGGATTTGACTTGAGGTTTCACATAAGTTTTTGTAAAAATTATTTCTTATGTTTTTTTATTTTTATAGTTGATGTTTTTGGGGTTCGGTGTATGAACCATTTAGACAAAGGTTTTGTTCGATTGATATTCATTACATGGTTTTTGTTTTTCTCGATGGGCAAGGTTATTTTGCACGAGGATGTCTTAATTTAAGGGCGGCTATGTCCTTAAATGCTTTGAATAATCGCCTTTCGATTGTCGCATGAAGAATTGCTTTTTCTTTGTCGTCAAGTATAATAATTAATTATTTACAGAAAACAGTATGGTCTAAAAAAATCAACCCTCCTCTCCTATCCAGCTATCCTCTCCTCTCCTCCCTCTTTCACTGTGTTCTTGATGTAGAAGAAATGTTTTCGACATATATACATTTGAGAGTTTTGGAACCCTACCCCTTCAAGAATATAGCATGCAATTTATAATTTTACTTGTTAATTTATTAATATATTTGCATCAAAACACTAAGAAAAAAACTAGGAGATTTGAGAAAATCATTTTTCATAAAGAGAGACAACATCTTACAATTGTTCCACGATATTTTTGGTCTTTTTTTAATGAATATCAAAGAATTATATAAAGTTGGACATGTAGTGGATGAAATCAGCAAAACAATAAAAAGATACAATAATAGCTATGATAGAATAACAAGATATAGATACTGATTATTCCCTCTCTTTTTTTCCTTTGAATTTTTCATATTTTGTTTTTTGAATTGTTTCTTTAATGTTTTATTTATTTAGAATTAAACTTGATAATTTATTTGAGTTTTCTAGATAAGGGGTTCTCGCAATTTTGAAAAATACTATGTTGTTCACTTGATGCTCAATTTGGAAAAATTGTATGACATTTTATTAATTTTAAAGAATAAAGCTTTGAAGCCCGAATTTAAAGATTGAACAAATGTATTTTTGGCCAGCATCAAGAACTAAATTTAATGGGCATTGAAAAATGTGAAGAGAGTCATCGCACCTTAGAGGCGTGTGCGACATCTTTAGACCTCAGAAGATGGTGTTCCACCATTTTAAAAAGGGGTACAAGTTGACTCAAATATTTTTTTTATTGTTTTTTTATATTGATTTTTTTTTCAACTTTTTTCTTCAACAATGTGTTATTTTGGAAATTGGGCTTCATAGTCCTTTTCAATTTACTTTCAATGATTTTATCATGTTCTCATGATCCAGATTACGAGTTTATCAAGTTTACTAAGTTAACCCGAATCATTTATTTTTTTTTGTCATTTTTTAGATTATTATTTATCAATTCTCCCTTTAACATTGTATTGGTTTGAGAATTAAGTTTTGTACTTTTTTTTAATTTAATTTCTATTAATTTATCTCGTTCTCATGACTCAGGTAATGGGTCTAACAGGTTTACTAGGGTTGACTCAAGTCAATTTTTTTTAGTCTGTTTTTGTAAATTGAATATTTATTTTCTTAATTCCATCCTCATATATTAAATTGATTTGGAATTAAACTTCATTATTCGTTTTGATTTGCTTTCTAAGAAATTATTATAATCTCATAACCTTGGTTTTAATTTTATAGGTCATTTAAGGTTTTTTTATATTAATCTAATATGTTATCGTCTCAATAAAAAAAATATCATTTAACACGTCGCCAGCTTGATATTTAAAAAATTATAATCTAATACATATCAAATTTTCAATTAATGATTTTTTTTTACTTCTAGAAAACACGTCATGAACTCTTTTAAATTTTATTCAATCCACAGTACAATGCATGTCAAGGATTCGGTAGTGTCTATATTTCCTTATCATTTAGAAAACAGCATGGAGTTCTACCTAGGGATTGCAATTTCTTGACACGACTTTTTCAATCTACGAATGCAAGTATTCAACTATAAAATCTTATATTTTCCCATTTCTAACATTTAATACTCTTATTTTACACTAGTTAGATTATGAAAATTTAATATAGAAAATGACTTGAGCCTATGACTCCCTTTCTCACACATTTCAGCTGCTATGGATTGCAATGCAAGTATATATTCTCCCTTGACTTCATTTTTCTTTTTTTCTTTTTTCTGCTGTGTTCTTACTTTTGAGTTTGTCAATCTGGTAATCAAACGGTTTAATTTATTTATACGGTTACAATCAAGAATCATGGCCAATAACATTGTATAAGGGAAATTTCCAGGAACGATCCTGAGCGTTGGGGGGTGTGTGTGTGTGTGTGTGTGTCTATATAAATGTGGTATGGAAACTTTTGAGCTTCGAAACTCGTTTTTCCATTAGAACATTTTTTTAGGGTACTTTACAGAAATGACTCGGGCTGCTGTGTGGTGTTTTAAGGTAGAGGACGTGAAGTCTAGAAATAGATTCTCACGGCCGGAGACGATGAGGAGTATTTCGCAGAAGTATCAGAATTTGTTTTTGAAAAGAGGGACATGGGATCCTGATGAAGATCAAAAGTTGAGAGCTTATATTAAGAGACATGGCATTTGGAATTGGAATGAGATGCCGAGAGCTGCTGGTAACTGCTAATGATTAGTACTTGTATTCTAAATGTTACATATACTGGCAAAACGCAGTGAAAATAAAACTGTGATATAATATATTGCTTCTTTTTCTTTGTCTCCATTTATAGGTTTGTTAAGGTCAGGGAAGAGTTGCAGGCTTCGTTGGATGAACTATCTAAGGCCAGATATTAAGCGTGGAAGCTTCAGCAAGGAAGAGGTGCAAACTATAATCAAGCTGCAAGAAATGTTAGGAAATAGGTATATTTATTCTCAAGTATAGATATTATTAGCTAGCTAACGCATGTATGTTTCCATTTGTTTTTAGGAGAGCTCACCTATTCCAGAAGTTCATTGAGTTACAATCAGCTCATTTCTTGAACACATGTCCTGCAATAAAAACACACACACACGCACTCTCCTCTAATAGCTCTACTTGGTATACCAAGACATACAATTCCTAGGTATTTTATGTACATAAATGTTATAAAATCCCCTTTTATGAAGAAATTTCTATGATTTTCGAAGCATTCGATTACTTTTTTCTCTTCTTGTAAAGCCACCTAATACTTGAAGCAAGTAATACAACTCTATTTAAGGGATCCATTATTAACTTCTTATGACATCAATAGTCTTACATTAATTGGTTAGGATTCAAGAGACTGAGCCTGCTAGTATCTCATAAAGACTAGTTTCAACCTTTCTCACCAAGAGGTACTATTAATTAAGGTTAAGAGCCCTTCATCTTTGAACAGATGAGACAATAATTAGGCCTCTTTATAGGCGCCAACCATGTTGCAGATTGGTAAGAACATGGTGATGTTCAATATAGCTATTGCAAAACTCTCACTTTACAGTCTAACCAATTAACACTCACTTTACAGTGGTAGTCGAATTGTATATAGAGCAAAGTATGCAAACTAGCAGTATTTTACCATCAATTGAAAAAAATAATGACTAAAATCGGCTGCATAAGATCAATAATATTTTCTCCTTTTCTTTCATCCATTTCAGATGGTCTACAATTGCAGCAAAGTTGCCTGGAAGAACCGATAATGATATCAAAAATTTCTGGAACACCCACGTGAGGAACCGCTTCAACAACAATATTAGTAATACTACAGTGCAAGCACCTAAACTGCAAGGAATACAGACATCCGAAGAAGAATTCAAGCAAAGGAAATCATCTGCCATTGATGTTTCACTTCCCACTGCTACAAAAATATTGAATTCAGAAGAGTACTCCTCCAAGGGGACGCTCCCCGTGTTACCAATTCTGTTTTCTGATAATTTCTCATCTTCCAGTTCCACTCCTGTGAATGACATCAATGAAAACATGCGCACGGAGGAGAATAATGGATCATTTGAATCATTTGCAGAACTAAGTTTCTTGGATCAGCCACTTTCAATGGAAGCTCAAAAGTGCAACGCGGAGGATTATGGAGAAGCATATATAGATGAAATGTGGGTACAAGAATTGTTGAACTATCCAAATGCTTCCCACAATTTTGATGTCGGCCAAGAGTTTTGGATCAATTGCTTGATGCAAGCACAACTAAATAGAAATTAAGTAGAGCGTGTGTTTATGCCACTTTTAAAGTGGTCTACTAGTTAATTAATATTAATAAACTACAAGAGTTAAATCTCTTATGCCCCGTTTGCTTGTCAGAAAATAGTTTTTTTTTAAAAGTAAATTCCGGGAAAGTAAATTAATTTTCGATGTTTGGTAGTGTAATGAAAAATAAGTTGGAAAATATTTTTCAGTGTTTGGTTATGTCATGGAAAATGAGCTAGAAAATAACTTATTAATGTTTTACTTTTTTCAAGTTTATTAAAATAATGAGGAACAAATCTTACAGATTAAAAAGTTGAATAAGAATGAAATTAAAAAAAATATAATTTCATAAATTATCTCAAATAAAATAAATAATAATCAAAATAATAGAAATCAAATCTAAACAAAATAAAAAAAATTGAAAGATGAAGAAATTAAAATAGTAATAATTAACATTTCATAAATTATTTCAAATAAAATAAGTAACAATTAAAAGAATGAGGACCAAATTTGATATATAAAAAAAATTCAATTAAAAAATTGTAAGGGAAAAGCAAAATAAAAATGAGGACCAAAGTTAATATAAAAATTAAATTCTAAGAGATGAAATTGAAAAACAAATATTCAAAACAAAAAAATATATATACATATAGTAATCAAAAGTTTGAAGACTAAATTTGATATAATCAGCAAATAATATGACATTTCTAAATTTTTCACAACTTTTAGAAAGTGTTTTCCGCCCAAAATAAAAGGAAAACACTTTCCTGAAAACCAAGTTAAATTTTCCGCTAATCGGAAAGTGTTTTCCGTTAACCAACTTTTCTAACAGCAAACAAACACGGGAAAATTGGAAAATGATTTTCCAGAAACCACTTTCTAGAAAATAAACACACTCTTAATGTGCATAGGCATTGTTTAATGAACGATGCTATTTTTTTAAATAAAAATTATCTTTTTCATGTAATGATTGTAATATTTTATATGTTGGAATTTTCTTTTTTCTTGAAAATCAATGTATTAGTAAATTTTCATATTTGAATTAGGCGCTAATTTCATGAAACATGATTTAAATGTGTAGTCCAAAAAAACTAAAAGTATAAGGACTAAAGTAAAAAAAATAACAAGTCTTTTGTATATTTGTGCAAAGAAGTTCATTTTCATCCAAAAATTCTCCATTTACTTATTTTTTTATCCTTTTAGTTTTGGATTTTATATTTAGGCAATCTACTTTATTTATTTTATGTTTTAGTCTTTAAGTGGAAGATAGAAAGTTGTCGAAAAATAAAGATGAGAGAGAAAGTGGTCGTGTATTCATATTTCTGAACCAAAAAAATTGATCTTGGTGTCATTGGATTTCTCTTGATAAGGAAAATATCATTGAGGTGTTTTTAAACTTTCATCTCACTATAAAAAATAGATTATGCTCAAAAAATAATTTTTAATTCAATTTAATTTTGAACTTTTTGACCTATCTAAGAGTGTTTTGAGGTAAAAAAAAAAAACCTTAATTAAATGCTTAGGGTGTTTCTTAGGCATTGAAATGGGTTTTTGGATCCCAAAATTGACTTTTTTCCCATCAAATATATATGGTTAAAATCTTTATTAGTAGACGATGCATTATATATTTAGTTTTTTGAAAAATAATATAGTGGATGGCATGTTGCACACCCTATTAAACAAAAAAAAAAATAAAAGCAACAAGACTAGGTGTAAAAAAAAAATAAAAGCAACAAGACTAGGTGTATGTGCTTGGTCTTGCATTTCAATGATCATGTGGACTTATTTTTTGTATAAGGTCATGCACGCTAGCCCAACCATCCAAGTCTATATGCCTAGCTTTTTATACAACTATTCTTTTAATTTTAGTTAAAATTCATTATAAATAAAATAATTAAAATTGAAACCCAACCATGTTGAATCTGGCTCAGTATGACCTCTTTAACTAAGTTAACCCAAACGCAATCTCCTCATCCCTTTTAAACCCATGGCTCCCAAAAGAGTTTTTGGTTTAATGTTGTTTTAATCTTTACCTAACTTGATCAGTCTCAACAATGAAACAATGAATTGGTCTCGGTGTAAAATTTATGTGTTAATGTTGTTTTGCATTGTTATTTTGTGGACATTGTTTTTCTTTTGTTTGGTTTTGATAAATTATATTATGTGTTGAAGCTCTTATGTTTTCTTGTTTGAATGTTTGTTTGATATTTCCTTCTTGTTATGAGTTTGTGTTATTAAATGTAAAAAATGATTTTTTTTTAATTCATTATTTTTATTTGTTTTAAGGATGGTGGCTAAAAAGCAAAGCTATATTATTTGTTTTACGATGCTTGTGTACTATATTATTTGTTTTGGAGAAATTTAAGTTCAAATGTCTATGTTAACTGTTTCTCGGCTTCTTCAAATCTACGATGCTTGTGTGCTACACAACTTTGTTAATTTTATAAAGAAGAATAAAATTAATGATGACCTGATTACAAGTACATGTTAAGGTTGTTGTCCAAGCATCATGGAGCATCTGTACCATGTTGCATGGACTTCTAGCTGTTACGATTGACCGTCACCGCCCCCTTCTTTCTTCCATAAAAAAATTAATGTCCAATGTACAGTTAATTACTAATATTAGAGGTGATTATTATTCGATTGGTTTTGTTTTTATCAAAAAAATAATTAAATTGAATTTTTTTTAAATAAATCAAAATCAAACCGAAACCGGATCAAACCGACTAGTTTTGGTTCTTTTTCGGTTTTTTAGGGCAAAAACCGGTTCAAACCAGCTTGGCTCGGTTTGGCTTGGTTTTTCCGGTTTTGGCTCGGTTTTCCGGTTTTTTTTATTTTGGCTCGGTTTTCTCCGGTTTTGGCTCGGTTTTTTTGATTTGGCTTGGTTTTTTTGGTTTGACTCGGTTTTGGCTCGGTTTTTTTCCGGTTTTGGTTCCGGTTCGGTTCGGTTTTTTTTCGGTCTGGCTCGGTTTTTTCCGGTTTTTTTGGTTTTGGTTCCGGTTCGGTCCCTTTTTTTGGTTTTTTACTTATAAAACTGAAACCGAACCGAACCGAACCGGCTGATTTTTTCAAAATTTTAATTGGTTTAATCAGTGTTTTTTTTCAGTTCAGTTTTTTCGATTAATGTTTTTCCAGTTTTCTTGGTTTTTTGGTTTTTTTCTCAACCCTACCTAATGTAACGTCCTTGTGGATCACCAAATATATATTTTATTACAATAATTAATCTATAAGAGTTGGTAAATTAATTACAAGAAATGCAAGTGGTAATGATCATCCTCAAGAGATTAGGATCTTTGAACTCAATCATACCTCTCCTGAACCATGGGTTAGTTTTTCCCGAAATCATAAAATTCATTAAAAAGTCATAAGAAATCGAGGACAGAATTTTCGGTGGTATTTTTGTCATCAAATTGGTGCATGGAGGTTGATTAATTTCTTACTTTTTTTTTTTTATGGTAGTTCTCCAAGTCAACTGCAAGTATACTAATTATTTTTAAAAAAAAATTAAGGTCAAAAAAAGGCACCCCTCTCTCATCGTGTTCTTGACCTAGAGGAAATGTTTTCTGCGTATTTACATTCGAGGGAATTTAATTATTTTTATTAATATATTTGAATGATCAACACGTAAGATCCAATATTTGATATTCCCCCGCAAGTCAAGAAAAGGAAAAGGAGTTCACACATTTTGTCGACGGCTTGGATTTCTACCGATCGATCGACGCTGGGTTGCAATTTGCTGACAAGACTTTACATTAATCTTGGAATGCTCTTATTTCGCTCTAGTTTTAATATACAAAATGACTTGAGCCCTTGACTCCCTTACTCAAACATTTCTACGAATTAATTTCTAAAGTTTTAATATACAAAATGACTTGAGCCCTTGACTCGCTTTCTCCCACATCTCTAAGCTTGAATCAGTCCATTTTCGCCTCCTAGCACTTGCTGTTTTATAAAGTCAAAACAGAAACAAGTATTTAATCACATGTGGCATTAAGGGTGTTAATCTAGGATGAACTCTATGTGCATGTACTTGTATGTGTCTTGACAAGTCGTTGAAATGATTGGAAATTCTGAGCTTTGAAACACGTTTTCCCACTAGAAAGTGGTATAGTATACGGAAATGACTCCAGCTTTGACGTCGAAATTGTAGTCTAGATATAAATTCTCAAGCAGCATAAGAACATGAAAAAAAATCCAAATAACTATACCAGAATGCGCCTGTGAAATAGCGGCATGAAGTCTTGCCAATATCTGAAATCAATACTAGCTTATATTGATATATATATTAAATTAAAAACAAGTAATAACAATCGGTTCAATTCCAAATATTTCAGAGTAGAAGCAAAATAAAATGATAACGCAGTGAAATCAATGCCATATATACAGTTGGTGTGAATTCGACTTTGGAGAGAAAATAATATATATAAAAAAAAATTATATCAATGCCATATATACAGTTGGTGTGAATTCGACTTTGGAGAGAAAATAATATATATAAAAAAAAATTATAACTTTGAATTCAAACACTGAATAATCACATTTAATTTTTACCCTGAAAGATTCTGCAAGCTCAATTAAAAATTAATTCAGGCAAAATCTTTGGTAAATTATTTTTAGTATATTAAAAGACTTTCACCCTTGACCCTTTGCAAAACTTAGTTTTATTTTTTTATTTATTTAATAACCTTTTTTGCTATATCATTTCTGTTGAACATGTCAATCAAATAAATTAATCAAATTGATTAATTTATTTATAAGGTCACAATCAAGAACTATGCTTGAACATTGTATCAGGGAGAGTTGTTGGAACGACTCTCTTTTTATCTGTCGAATAATAATTTAAAAATTTAAATTGTAAGGTAAGGTTATAAAATATAATTTATATAATTTTTTTAATATTTTTTTAAGTGAAAATTCTTTGGTTTTAACCTCAAATATAATTTATATAATTCTCTAACATATCCTTCCAAGTGAAAGTCTTTTGGGTATGAAACTTACACAAATTCACACTACCTTGTACTATTAATTAAATTTTAATTAAAGATAATTAGAATGATGAGACTTGAACTCATCATTGTTTAGTTATTAAGACTTTGATATAATGTTAAAAAATCAATTGACTCATCTTATTTAAAAATTTAAATTGTTAGATAAGGTCTCAAAATATAATTTATATAATTTTTTAATAATCATCTTATTCAAAAATTTAAACTGATAGTTAAGGTTTGAAATTATATAGTTTTTTAATATATGTATATATATGGGAAACTTTGGACCTTCGAAACTCATTTTTCCATTTCAACATTTTTTAAGATACTGTACGGAAATTACTCATACTGCTGTCTGGTGTTTCAAGGTAAAGAACGTGAAGTCTAGAAATAGATTCTCACTGCCGGAGACGATGAGAAATATTTCACAGAACTATCGGAATTTTTGTTTGAAGAGGGGGACATGGAGTGCTGATGAAGACCAAATGTTGAGAGCTTATATTAAGAGATATGGCATATGGAATTGGAATGAGATGCCGAAAGCTGCTGGTAACTGTTAATGATTAGTACTTGATTTCAAAATGTTACATATAGAGGCAAAACGCAGTGAAATTTTCTTCTTATTCTTCTTCTTCTTATTTGCCTCCATTTGTAGGTTTGTTAAGGTCAGGGAAGAGTTGCAGGCTCCGTTGGATGAACTATTTAAGGCCGGGTATTAAGCGTGGAAATTTGAGCAAGGAAGAGGTGCAAACCATAATCAAGCTGCATGAAATGTTAGGAAATAGGTAAATTTATAAATTTTAATTAGAAGTTAATTTCCATTTCTTTTTATGAGAGCTCACCTTCTCCACAAGTTCATTGAGTTACTCACAGCTCATTTCTGATCTCTCCTCTAATATGATGACATACAATTCTTAGGCATTTCATGTCCATAAAAGTTATAAAATCCCATTTTATCATGAATATTCTCATATTGATTAGGAGTCGAGAAACCAAGACAGCTAGTATCTCATAAGAACTAGTTTCAACTTCTCTCTCTCCAAGAGAAACAATTAATTAAGGATAAGAGCCTTTCATCTATAAACAGATGAGGCAATAATTAGGCCTCTTGATAGGCGCCAACCATGTTGCAGATTGGTAAGCACATGGTGATGTTCAGTATAGCTATTTCAAAACTCTCACTTTACAGCTTAACTATCACTTTATGGTAGTAGTCAATTGGTATATACAAACTGTACGCATAGTAGTAGTATTTTATCATCAATTCAAAAGAATAATTACTTGGCTTGGCTGCATAAGATCAATGATATTTTCTTCTTCTTTTTTCATCTATTTCAGATGGTCTACAATTGCAGCAAAGTTGCCTGGAAGAACGGATAATGAGATAAAAAATTTCTGGAACACCTACTTGAGGAACCGCTTCAACAACAATATTAGTAATACTGCAGTGCAAGCACCTAAACTGCAAGGAACCAGTCCTGTGAATGACATCAATGAAAACCAGCACATGGAGGGGAATGTTGGATCACTTGAATCCTTTGGAGAGCCAAGTTTCTGGGATCAGCCATTTTCAATGGAAGCTCAAATGTTCAAGGTGGAGGATTATGGTGAAACATACACAGATGAGATGTGGGTCCAAGAATTGTTGTCCTATCCAAATGCCTCCCACAATTTTGAATGCAAGCAAAGGAACTCATCTGACATTGATGTTTCACTTCCCACTAGTCCAAATATATTGAAATCAGAAGAGTACTCCTCCAACGGTACACTCCCGATGTCACCAATTATATCTACAGATAATTTCTCATCATCAAGTTCCAATCCTGTGAATGACTTCAATGAAAACCAGCACATGGTGGAGATTGGATCACTTGAATCGTTTGGAGAACTAAGTTTGTGGGATCATCCCTTTTCAATGGAAGCTCAACTGTGCAAGGTGGAGGATTATGGAGAAACATACACAGATCAGATGTGGGTCCAAGAATTGCCGTACTACTAAAATACTTACCAAAATTTTGCTGCTGGCCAAGAGTATTGGATGCATTGTTTGACTCAAGCACATGGAAACTAAGTATAGCGTATGTTTTTGCTACTTTCAAAGTGGCCTACTGGAAAGTCTTAATTTCTCGATGCATATACATAATAGAAAATGTTTGAAAGACAGCGCGCTGTTAGCTACCGTTTAGCTATGGTGCCTAACTGCGCCTTATGCTGTGATACCTGTAGGCTCTTCAGTTTTTAGATTCCGATTGGAAGTCTATAATTTGAGATAACATATGGTTTTTGTTTGTTGGCGTATTTCGATGGTGTGGGATTTAGTTGAAATGTCGTTCTGCTCTTTTCTCTTCTTTTATGCTACTGTTGGTTCTATATGATGTTTCTGTTCTCAGTTTTTTTAGTATTCAAGTAAGCTGCTAGGTTTTGATGGTTCATGTTCGACCTGTAAGTGTTTAAGAACACATTGAAATCGTGTTTTTTAAAAATTTAATTTTTTTAAAATATTTCTAAATTATTTTAATATATATACCAATATAAAAGGTTAATGCATTTTTAAACAAAAAAACAAATCACATTAATACCACACACTTAAACACCCCTAGATTTCATCCTAAGATGTTCGTGGCCATCTCCTTGGTGCCACTGCATCGGTATTCTTGTTGATGTTAGTACTGGATTCTATATATCTTTGTCAGCTATGTTGTCTTTGTTCTTCTTTCAATGTCCTCCATATGGTAAAATTACGGCTCTCGTGATGCTTCTGAAGAAAGGTTTATGATGCAAGTCTTTTCTTTCATAGCCAGGTATTAAGCAAGCTTATCATAATTAGATTGATTTGTGAAAATTTTATATTTCATAATGTGTTTATGAAATCAAAATCAACATATTTACGATCGATGGGATGGCGGGGAAGATGGTCTCCGATAACATTAATTTACGTACACAGATATGTTGTAATTGGTTTATGGATTTAATTTAACTTCAATTTTTTTTATGCATTGGTATACATAGTAAATTGTGTTAATTTGTTGCTGGACAAAAATCTATAAATATGTGCAACATATTTTAATTATTACCACTATAATATCTTAAATATTCATACTGTCTTTTCCACTACTCCTTCCTTTATGAATCCCCATTCCTATTTATGTAGAATATTGAATTTAATTGAGCATTTTTCCATATTAACTCAGTATGTGTGGCCATCTTATTTCAAATCCCATAACCCCCTTTCCCCTCTTTCTTTTCCCCTCCTCTTATTTTTTCTTCCTCTTCCTTCTCCCTTCTTCCAATGCCCCCAGAAACTTAGCCTCTTGGGGGGGGGTTTGTGGGGGGGGGGGGGCCCTGGGAATTCACTTTCCTTGTTTTCCCATGTTTGGCAGCAATATAAGAAAATAGTTAAAGGAAACTGAATTTTGGTCAACACAGAAATCATAACTTTAACAAAAGAAAGTGTTTTCCTTTTGAAAAGAACTGAAAAACACTTTCCTTTTTTTTCATTACACATATTTTTCTCTTCTCACGTTCTCTTTCTTTTCATTAGGGGGGCACAAGTATTTATCAACCAACCCAAATTTATCAACCAAGCCATAAAGAACATGTTTCCATTCTTCCTCCCACCCACATCCCGGAGGGCGGGGGAACCAAACAAACCATTTCATCAAATCAAAGCAAAATCCCACCCTTAAGTTACGGGAATCAACAACCATATCAAGGAATGGATCAACCCTTTTTTTTTTTTAGAAGTAGTCGGGGGGGGAGAGGAGGCAAAGGGGAGGGGGAGGAAACAAGCAGGGAAGGGGCGGGGAAGGAGACGGGGAGAAGGGGAAAGGGAAGGGGAAGGGGATAGAAACAACAGGGGAAGGGGAAGGAGGGGGGGGGAAGAGAGAAACCAAAACGAAATCGAAGAAGGGAAGGGGAAGGGGATAAGCAAACCAAAGAAGGGGAAGGGGAAGGGGAAAGCCAAGAAGGGAAGGGGAAGGGGATGACAGGGGAAAAGAGAAAAAACTGAAACCGAAGAAGGGGAAGGGAAAGGGGATGACAAGGGAAAAGAGAAAAAACTGAAACCGAAGAAGTGGAAGGGGAAGGGGAGAAGAAGGGGATAAACCGTCGAGGGAAGAGAGGGGGAGGGGAAGGGGATGACAGGGGAAAAGAGAAAAAACCGAAACCGAAGAGGAAAACTCAGCACAATTGATAACACTAAAAATTATTTAATAAGGGGAATTAACATAATTAAATATAAAAATGTTGATAACACTAAAAAGCATGATTTTTTTGCCACAATTATTTTTTTATTTTGCTATATTTATACATGCTTGTTTTATTTTATTTTGATTAATTCATGATTAGTGTTTGATTATAAGTTCTTAAAATTTTAAAAAAAATATAGTAATAGGTTTTACTTAAAAAATATTTCACAAGCTTATTTCTATATAATATGATATGACATATATAGTTATATTTTATAAAATAAGCTATGTATGCATATATATATATATATATATATATAATAATAAAAAAATTCATCATTATATTTTTAGATTTTATTCTTTTATTGTAAGTGATTAAATATTTATATTAAATATTTTATATATATTAGATAAACTTGAGAAAAAATTAATTCATTAATAAATTATTTTCCAGTTCATTTTTCATAACACAACCAAACACTGGAAAATATTTTTCAGTTTATTTTCTATAATATTACTAAACACTGGAAAGTGTTTTCCAGGAATTCACTTTCCAGAATTCACTTTCCAAAAGAAAACAACTTTTCTGCAAACAAACAGAGCCTTGATCTCTCTCTCCACTGTAGAAAAACCTCTTTCTCCCATGAAATACATGTACGACTAGTAAACACATTTGTAGTACATGCACGTTTAAATAGGTTACATGATTAGAAAATATTTTTTCAATTATGCTAATTTGAAAAATAATTTTGGTTATTGTGCTAATGTGAGAAAAACACATTTAATCACAGTTAAAAAAATTTAAATAAAAATGGTGACCAACCTGAAGGTAATGGAAGTAAATAGTCACCGGGATATTTATCATTCATATATGCCACACTAATGACATGTATAAAAGGTAAATAAATTAATTTTTAAGGGTGTAGCTCACTCTGGTTAGGTTTTTAATTTACTAGTTCAAGTCTCACAAACCTCAGATTCATTGAAAGTCTACATGGTCGTTAACTTCAGGACTCATAGGATGAGTCAAGGTGCGCACAATTGACCTGGACATTCACGTTATTTAAAAAAAAGGAAAAAGAAAGTAAATGAACCTTATTTATCTATAAAATCACCCTATATTTTTCTTAATCATCGAAATTTTCATTGGTTTGAGGTTATATAACAAGACATAACTCTCACTAGCTCGTTGTATAATAATTAAATAATTAACGGTTATTGAAACTTAATTGAATAATGTATAAAAAGTAAATTAATGAGCCTTATTGATGATGTATATATTGCCCCAACTTGTTTACGAGAAGGCATTAATTAGAGGGTAGCGTGGAACTTTCGCTGCCAATACTACGGTGGCTGCTGCGAGAGTCAGAAAGCACTGGACCATCTTTACCTGGTCTTTATTTATTAATTCGATTTGGTCTTTTTAAATTCTCTCCACTTTCTTTCTTTTATTTATTTCCTTTTTTTTATAACAAATTCTCTCTACTTTCAACACAAATCACCGGAGAAAAAAATCTACTGTGCTAGTCTGCAATGAAAACATGACCTTGACTTGTGTATTTAATTAATGACCAGATTCAGTGAGTTTTTCTATCTGACCTATACGGGTATTGACAAAAATATGTTAAGATACATTTTAAATTGGGTAATTATATCTTTTTATTTTATAATATACACTGAAAAATACCATTATACCATTGAATTCAATTTTTTTAAAGCTTGTGTTTAAGGGCATTTTAGGTTTTTTAATGAATAGTTAAATGACTCACATGCCCTTACATCCTTTTTGTTTTATAATGCATAATGAAAAGATAGTTATACCCTTGGATTCAATTTTTTAAAAAGCTTACTTTCATGAGCATTTTCATCCTTTTTTTTTTTTAATGAATAATTAAATGACTCAAATGCCATTGAGAGTGGATTTTTCATGCCTTACATTCTAGGGTATTTTTATGATATATATATATATATATTAAAAAAAAATTATTGTTGCATGTCGACCCTATGGCCTTTGGGTTGCAAGTGCGAGGCTGCTTAATTTTCAAATGTTACCTTCTATAATGACGTTTGATTCTTCTTAGCATCGCCTCCTTGGGGAGGTGACGGGAGTGGTCGAAAGTCATCGAATTTAGCATTGATTGACTTTTTTTTTTCTTTTTTCATCTGTTTTCTCTTAAAATTCATGTTTGGTATTTAAAATTTTAAAGTTCTCCCTTTAGTTGGGTATATTTAAGTGTCAGTTTTATTCTTTTGATTTGTAATTTTTTTTAATGTTTAAATTCTAAAAATTAAAAGAATAAAAACAGTAAATATGTTGGACTGCCATATGATAGAGCATTTTTCCAGACCTCTTACTGGTTATTTGGGAATGTGGGCTAATATTTGTGCTCCCACTCCACGTTATTCCAAGGGTTATTACTCTGTTTGGGCCTTTAGGACCCTCTTCTTTCTGGAACAGAAAAAAGCCTTCCTTCTAAAAAGGAATTCTTACCTTTTGTTTTACTCTTTGTTTATTATTCTTTTTAATAATAATAAAAAAAGGAATTGGAACCAACTTAATTAATGGATGCCTCCCTTCAATTTCTTCATCCATATTTGCAAAATCTCTCTAACCGGCATAATAGCTAATTGTTGGGTTTCAAAATTCAAAAATAATTAAATAAAATTATTTAGGAGTTTTTAAAATCATATTACACAGATTTAGAGTTGTATAAAATTTACTTGAATATCTGATATTCTTCAGCTATGATTAAATTTTTAGGGCTCATTTAATTGTCTGACCTACAACAATAATCCACACGAACCATCAAGAAAAATCTTTCAAATCCTCTATTTAGAAGAGAAAGATATGTAAAGCCTAAAGTGCTAGCTTTAATTTTATATTTACGTAATTTTTTTGAAAAATTTTTTTGACATAACTTTTTTTTTCTTCCAAAATAATAGGCTTAACTTTATATTTATAGGGAATCTTAAAAACCCTATAAATAAATAAATATTAATTTACCCTTTAAATAATATTCATATATTATTTAAGAATAATTTTAGAAATTTAATCAATCAAGTCCCTTCTTAATTATTCTTGGACTAGAATTATAATTCTTGAATTAAATATATTATGTGCTTAATTTCTAAAATTATTTTCAATCAGGTCACAATTAATTAATTATTTCAGTTTAATTTTTAAAGTGTGTGATTCATTATGTTCCTAATATGTTGGCCCAAATATAAATTATAATTCTAAATAAATAGAAGAAAATAAATTAAATAGTTTAATTTATTATCAATTGAATAGTTGAATAATTTATATTTGAAGATTAAGTGCACCATCTAGTATAAGTGATATCTCCATATGAAATTCTCATGCAGATCAATTCAGTATGTATATCATGTAACAAGTATCTAAATATTAGTTTTAAGTATTCTTCATATCTCAATTTATGAGATCAGTTGCTTCTTTTCATAAGAAAAAAAACATAATATGTATTAATCTCAACAGTGATAATTAATAAATATATATTATTAAGACAGTATTGACTAGGAACATTTAAAAACAATACTTTGATTAATTCATTAATCATCTTACTTTTACTAACCATATAATGAATTTTATGGAATATAAGTTCAATATTATGTATCAAATTTTAATGGAAAAATAATATTTAAGTTTTTTATTTATTAAATAATTCCTTATTCTTCATTTAAATATGAATTTCTTGTTCAACCAAAAATAAAATAGTAGTTTTTTTTATTATTCTTCCTACAAAACACCTTTTTATAATTTCTATTCTAAAACTCTAACTAAATACAACCTAAATACATATTTTTATAAAAAAGAAAAAGATAAAGCAAACTTATAAATTATTGATTCAATGGCACACAATTTGAAAATTAAAGTTCTCCTATTTAATTATTTCAATTTTGAGATTGAAAGTAATAAATTTTTAATCGATCAGGTAATTAGATGTATCTTAATTAAAATTTTAAAAAAAAAATCAAGAGAGTGTACTCTCTCAACCGTACTTGGCAATAGTTAATGGTTTGTTGTTTATGGTCTTCGTCAAGTTTCTTGGAGGTTGAAAATGATGACCTAAGCAGAACTGCGTCACTCCTACTCCGTCGCTATTGATTGTTTTTAAACAACCTTAAAAGTACTGTTTATTACAAAATCTTTAATGTTTTTTTTCTGAGTTTGATGCCTCTAACACGTGGCTTTACTCTTGATGCGTAAAAGTACTGGGTTTTCTTTTCTTTTTTTTTTTATTGAGAAAAAATCATTTTAAACTTGCATTTTCACCCTAATTTTTTTTAAGAGAATCACAAATTTAACCCACTTTGATCATTTTTCGAAGAGTAATTCATTGATTCAAAAATTGTTTTTCTTTATTTAACTGCAAGTATTTTTTTACCTAAGAATTCATTATTATTTTTAAGCTACCGAATTAATAATTACTTGTGTTTGTCATTATATTTTTTTTTTTAACTTCTTCTTAAGCTTGCATGCCTAGATTATAAGATACATGGAGCAAATTATTCAGCTTGATTAATGTTTATTTTATTTTATTATGTTTTTTCTAGTAAAGCCAAAATTAATTATACATGCTCTGATTTTATTTTTTTTTTTATTTTTTTAGCAGTACACTTCAACTTGGAAAAAGGATCACAGTTCACACAGTTATAAATGTCACATGCTTAGTCGTCAATTCATGTATTAAATTGTATCCCCTTGACCTTTTGTGTATATATATATATAGAACTTGAAATTGTTAAAAATATTCAAGCTCCCAGTACAGTACAGCTGGGAGCCATACGAGCCAGGAGGTTTTCCAAAAAGAATTTAATAACAGAAATAAATAATTATATTGCAAACAAAAACAAGAAAAGAAAAAAGAATAGCTTGCAAGTGAAGGATTTTGGTTAGAGATTTACAAGCATAACAACATTATGCATTATTTATAATTGGCAAAAATTAATTAACAAGTTAATTTCTTTAGGAAATTTATTATTTAAATCTATTTAGTTTACTTCATTAATTAATTCTACATTAATTTGTTATTGGATTGTGTTAAAAATATATAAAAATCATATATTTAAAAGAAAGTCAATAATATTAATTACACGCATTAAATAAGTGCTGTTTTATACGTTAATAATATCCATGGTATTCAAAATAAATTTCACGACGTAATAATAAAATGAAGATTTATTTAAACCATGAATTTTAACCGAAAGGCACGAATTTTAAATGTAGAAAAAGTTGATAAATATTACCCTTTAATAATAAGTTATTGTGCAAATAGTAAAAAGTTTTTTTTTTTTTAAGAAATCAGTTAAAAGAAAGTCCTTAATTATTCAAAATTTTGAATTGGAAGATTGAAATATATATGGAAATAATCAAAATAGAGAATCTAAACATATTTAAATCACATCTAAAGCCCAAAATTATAGTTGTCTTTTACTGGTCCTAGGATGTTGAAAATTACACCTTGGTACACATGTTTTTTATTTTTAAATATTAATATTATCATAAGAATAGAGTTTTTCTTATGATAATATTAATAATTATATTATGTAGAGTTTTTTAAAATAATTTCTCATGAATATTTAATGAGAATAAAATATCTATTTTTGTATTTTTATTATAAATTATTTCTATATTTTTCTCAATTAATTATTCTTTATATAGTCATGTTAAGATTGTAAAAACATGTTTTTTTTATTATTAAAACATACTTTCATATTATAATATCTGTTTTTTATTTAAGAAACCATGTTTCTAATAAAAACAGATATTTTTTAGTTAAATAAAAAGGAAATACATGAATAAGGAAGGAGAGTTTTGATTAGAGAAATATATTTTTTATTTAAATTATTAAAATGCTTATGAATATTTATTTTAAATACTTTAAGCTTTTATTCAAGAAACCATGAATTGATTAAAAAAAAGCTACTTTTTTTTTAACAAAACAAAAAAAAAGGTTTTTAAATATCGTGATACATTTTTTTTTATCTAAAATTAAATAATCTTTTTATTTTAATTATTGCATAATTAAAAATAAAATAAAAACAGCAGCACGTGGGCAAACCGACCGACTAGTATATATATAACTATAGATGGTTGAAAAATATATAGATAGATTACTCACCTTGGCTCATTTTCCACTCGCTCTATTTTTCTTCTGTTGACTCTGTTTTTCCTTTATTATAAAAACACATTTTCATAGACACATAAAACAAGAAAGAAGAAGAAGAAGAAGAAGAACTGAAACAACAAAGGTATAAAGTTTTTAAGAATGAAGTTAGATCTTGAAAACCCGTTGACAAGCTCGGAAGAACACCAATCTGATACGATCACATATCTCTTTGCCTCTGAATTTGATCACATGCCTTCAAGAAATCTACTAAACTTCTTGGAAACATGTGACTTCTACGTCTCCTTTCGTCAGGAAGCCATTTCCCTCATTTTACAGGTAAGTGCACAGTGCTAAAAGTTATTGCTCTTGTATTTGGTGTTGTAATGATGACTTTCTTTGTTTGGCAGGCACAATATTCCTGCAACTGCGGCCCCTTTATACCTTACCTTGCAGTTAATTTCATGGATCGATTCATTTCCAGGATGGAAATTCCGGTATGAAAAAGAACATCAAAATGATTTGTATTTTGTATTTTGTTAAAATTCTTGATATGTTAAATTCTGGTTCATATTGCTGGTTCTTGGAAGCAAGGAAAGCCATGGATTCTTCGACTTGTGGTAGTCTCTTGCCTTTCGCTAGCTGCAAAGATGGAGAACACAGACTTCTCAATCTCTAATTTTCAGGTGATAGGCCGTCATATCTCCCCATTTATTGGTTGACAGTATGACATGAGGTTGGCCATGGAAACTTATGATCAATTTTAAACAACAAAACAGGGAGACGAAGCTGGTTTCTTCTTTGACAACAAAACAATTAACCGAATGGAACTTCTCATCCTTGATACCTTGGATTGGAGAATGAGATCGATCACACCTTTCTCTTTTGTGCATTTCTTTATTTCCTTATCGCAGCTTAAAGATCCAGCATTGACTCAAACTCTCAAGGACCGAGCTACGGAGATTATTTTTAAAGCTCAAAATGGTAATCGTTATTTTTTCTCAAAATGTTTATTTTAGTTGTATTTATAGCTCAGTTCTGATTAGTAACTCCATGCTTGTTATTGCAGAAATTAAGTTACTCAAGTTCAAGCCATCTATTATTGCAGCATCAGCCCTTCTTGTAGCATCCAAAGAACTACTCCCATTGCAGTTCCCTTCTTTCAAGTTCTCAATCTGCGCTTTTGAATGTGTGAATGAAGTAAGCCCAAAATTCCATTCTTTAGTTTGTTTATTTTTACACGAAAGATTTTCTGCTCAGCCATATTGGTGGTAATTAATTAATGACTATTCGTGTTTTAGGAGAATCTGCTTAATTGCTTTGATACACTGCAAGAAATGGTGGAGAACGAAAATGGCACGAGGCAATGTTAGATACGAAGTCATGCCCCCCATTATTACATGGAACGTTTAGTTGAGATTCCATGGATCATGTGAACAAAAACTCATAGAAAACAGTTTGGAAGGGCAAGCATGTACTATTATTTTGATAGATCATAACTATTGACCAAAGTGTTTGATTGATTCAAATTTTTATCAATTTTAGAGGTTGTTTTCGAGGTCAAAATCCATTTTAAAGACGTGATTTTTAGTCCTTTTCTCAGATTCAGAGATAGCCTCGATTGCTCACGTTTAAAAAATATAGTTTTTCTATATTTCTATGTTAATTTCAGATTTTTTTTATTTTTCAATTGGTCATTGCTTAACTAAGATATATTATTTAAGTTATATTTTATTTTTTAATTAACATGTATATCCGGGTTAACTTGTGCATATCCCGACTAATCTCACGGGCTCTGAAGTTAACGACCATGTAAGTCTCAAGTGACTATCATATTAACAATTATAGAGCTCAAACCTGAAATCACAATAAAAACAAACCCTATAAATTTAAGTTTTTATCAATAAGTCATGATATTATTTAAGTTATTTTTAGTTTATTGGGTGTTAGTTATCTATTGAATAAAATTTCAGACAACTTTGAAGTTGATGTTATTTTGAGTTTTAAAGAATTAATAAATCATATTCCTCACCATACATTATGTCACATCAAGTGTGCTTCATGCACCAAGTGAGAAAGGAAGACGAAAGCACCAGTACAATCTCCAATGGGGACACACATAGCTGGAAAATGAGGGCATTGAATTGAACGGCGCCCACAACAAATTAATGACAATATATTTTTCAGTTTTCTCAAATTCATATGAACCACAACTCGTAAATAGTGGGACTCCAATTGGTTCATGCATTATCATCATCAATATACGTCTAAGACACTTGTATTTATGAGGTTGTGTTGAAGAACATAGTGAAACCATCTCATGATACCTCGCTGAATAAAAATCCCAAAAAAAAAAAATTTTTGGACTTTCTGACTTGGATCTAAAATTTAAGCATCCAGGACTTGAGAGCTTGTGTTAGACTTGTGATTAGGGTTTTATACTCTACCGTATTATTAAATGAAGAGAATTCAAAATTGAGATCGTGCTCATTCACCTCCTAGTCTGGACCAATGGACATTATGCATGCGCGCATCCTTTGATATTAGAGGCCTCGTCTGTAAACAAATTTCAAGACCTGTCCAATGAGGGTAGCATATGGAGATTTATTGAGTAATCAGTAGTATGGTAATGATTATTTTTTAAATAATTTTTCGTGCTGAAATGTATGTCAATGATGTTTTTTTATTTTTTAAAAATTATTTTTAATATCAGCACATCAAAACAATCCAAAACATACAAACCATATTAAATTTTAACAAAAAAAAATTAAATTTTTTTGGAACGCGATTTACACCAAGTTTCCAATCAGATTCTTATTCTTCCATCGATGGTTCATTGAAAAAGAAGAACTCTACAATGAAGCTCGCACCTTTCTGTGTTTTGATGGTTGGTTTGATGTTATAAGCAAAGATTCCTAAGCTTAATGGATTGCTGCATATCTAGATATAACAGGGTTTGAGTGGATGGACAATTAGGACAATGGTTGGGTGCACTGAGGTAAGGCTTAAACCTACAGCCTTTTATTTATATAACAGGGTTCTTCTCTTTATTTTGGTTTAGAACTATTTTTTAGATTAAATCTCGTTTTATAAAACCAGTTTTAATACCATATTAAAATAATTAAAATCAAACATAAAAATATATTAAAATTCTTAATAATCTGTTTATTATAAGTTCTTAGAATTAACTTATATATAAAGAAATTATATATAAATTAAACTGAAAATATTATTCTGCCCTTAATAAATAAAATTAAATAAATATTATTTAACAAAATTATCTATATTTTCATGGCATCTTAAAAAATTAAATTTGTTACCTGCCAGCAGTATTCGCATCCTGTTATTTTAACAGTAACTATGAAAGTTACCCTAAAGTTTCTGCGGATTATTAAAAAGGTTTCAATAAAATTGTTATAAAAAAAAACATATTAAATATGTTGGTAACTGGAAAATATTCAACAATAAAGTTTAGCTGAAGATTATTTGAATTAATAAGAACATGAACTAAGTCAAAATTGAAACAAATATTTTGGCCACTAACTACTATTTATGTTACGGATATGATGAATATAATTTTCATCATAACAAAATATTAAATCAGGTGAATAATTTAATTACTTAACCACTCTTAATTAAGACGAGGAGAATATAAATAAAATGTTACTATAACAAATAGTTATATATATATATATATTTTAATTAATAAAAATAAATTAAATTTCTAAACTTAAAGAAAGTAAATGAAAACAATTCGGTTAATAATAAAAAAAATGAAATACATTCTTAAGCTACATAAAATTGAGAGAGAAAAAAAGGGTTTTCATTTAAATTGATGACTAGAATCTCGTATACTGCTAGTCCTAGCTAGAAAAAAATAATTTATTTCGTTTTTATTATTAATCAACTTATTTCTTATATATGCAGATATAAAAAATTTAATGTAACTCTTATTTGTTAATTATGAATGGCATGTTTCACTCCCTTGTTTGGATAAACTAATGGCATAATGCAGAAGAACGAAGGGACGAACACTTATTGCCCTTTAACAGTTTCTGCTAATTTACTATAAAGTGAATATTGTTTATTTTTGTGTTTTAAAAATAATTTTGAAAAAATTTAAATATTTTTATTTATTTTAATTAAATTTTTTGATTTTTTAAAATTATTTTTAATGTATTAATATTAAAAATAATTTTTTAAAAATCAAAAAAATATATATTATTTTAACACTTCTAAAGTCACCTAAAACTTCAAATGATTTCTTGGGCTTTCCAATGATTGTTTGGGCTTTCCAAGATTGACAACGCACCAAGCCATTCTCGGTGGGTTGTGATCTGTAAAATGTAGAGCAATTGGAGACTAATTTCTTCCATTAGTTTTTTCTTCAAATTCTTCCTCCTTACTTACAAAATATATGTTAGTCCGAAATTAAATTTATTTCTAAGTAAATCTTAAACAGATCATTTGCATACAAATATTATGATTACAGAATCTCAAGATTATTCGGTATATAAATCAATTATTACAGGGAGTATGATTAAGTTTTTATAAGTTTTTAAAAAAGAAATATTAAAATCGTATTTTTATATAGATAGTGTTAGTTTCAGGTTGAAAAGTGTTACAGAATAATATAAATTATATCTTGAAATCTCACTTAACAATTTAAATTTTTGAGTTGAATTGGTTTTTTGATATGGTATTAAAACCTTAATTACCAAGTGGTCTCAAGTTCGAATCCCACCATCCTTATTTATTGGATAAAAAAATTAAACACAAGGTAATGTAGGCATGTGTAAGTTTCAAACCCAAAAAACTTTCATTTAAAAGGGTGTGTTGGAGAATAATATAAATCATATTTTATGATCTTATCTAATAAATTAAACTATTGGGTTAAAATAATTTTTTTAATAAAAAAAATTATAAATTATTTATTTAATGATTGATGAGTAAAGCCATTTTCAACTTTTCCCTTTGCTTTCCCATCAACTTTTCCCTTTGCTTTCCCATCCCTTTCCCTTCAAAAAAACAATAACTTGCAGCTACTTTTACAATGTGTTGGTTTTGATGTTTATTTTTATAAGTGTTGTTTATTTAAAATTATATTAAAATAATTTTTATTTTTATTTTTTTAAAATTTATTTTTTACATTAACAAATCAAAATATTCTAAAAATAATAAAATATTTTAATTTAAAATAAAAAATAAAAAAATTAATTTTTTTTAAATATTTTAAAATGTAAAAACCAACTCTAAAGTCACTTTCAATACAGATGGCAGATGAGCTGTGGTTAAACTCTTGAAAAAGCTATATATTTTTCCCTCTTTGCATTGCCTTCCTTTTCCCTTTAAACAAAGACCAAGAAAATAAAATAGAAGTCTAGTCTTCCTTTCCAGCTAACAAACACTTGTACACAGACAAGAACTCAGTTGACCACTGATACTAGCTAATTCATATATTCACAACCTTTCCCACAGCAGAAGAGCAGAGTTTTCAGATCCCATTATATGGGCTCCTCTCTTACAAAATATAAACAGCAAGTTGATCAAAAACTGATGTTTCATTTGCTGGGGGCGGTCTCAACTGAGCAGGTTCATGTTTGATCAGTTTGGTTCCTACTGAACTCAAGCTTTGCTTCAAACTGAAGTTCTTGTCCTGGTTTGGTGAGCTTCCTGTCTTTCACTCTCTAGTTTTCTTGAGTTTTCGGCTTAATCATGTCATCTGTTGATAACTCTAGAGATGCATTGACCATTCAACAAATTATCGCCTCAATTCCGGATTTGATTAATCTTGTTTCCGTTGCCAAGTCATCAATTCCTTTGCCCCTAAAATTAAATACCGATTACACAATCACCACCACCACTTTTGAGGCTGCCGCTGTCACCACCACCACCAGCAACGTTAATGCCAACAATATTGGCAGTATCACCACCACTTCCATATCCACACCAGGAAACAGTAATAATACTGCAGCTGCCACAGCAACCGCCACCTCCACCTCTGGCCCGGCTCCTTCTCCGGCCTCTACCCTTGACTCCGGCTCCGGCTCCGGCTCCACCAGCACCACCACAACTACTGAAGGCGGCAGCAACAGCGACGGCAACACCACAACTAGCAATAATGCTAATATCGAGGACGTGATCAGTGATGGGAGCTGTTGTATGTTGGGATTTTCCAGCAATAATCCAAGTGATGAGAATAAGAAGAAAGACAAGAACATCACGGCCGATGTTGGCAATGATGGCAGTGTGAGTTCTGAAGGTGAAAGCAACCAAAAACTGCATAATCAGTTGGAGAAATTGACCAGAGATTTATATTATGTTCAAAGCGCCTGTGACAAACTCAAACATCTAGAACTACATGTTGGTAACCAATTCAAGAGTCTTCAAAGACAAGGTGTATTCCTACAGAGTGTCTTAAGGAATTTAGAACGAGTACGAAATGGCACCACCAGTAATCATGCCATCCTAACCAAGCAAATGCAACTTAACATTAAGTTAATTGCTGGGATGGTAATGGAGTTGAAGTATCACATACCGTCACCATACAAGCTGAATTTGGCCAATGAAGTACTCAAGTCGCAAAATGTTAGTGGGGGAGATTCCCTGAATTTGATCGATGAGATTCTTAAAATACGCGGTAACAAAGCATTTGAAGGGTGTTCATCTTTTGTAGATTTTAAAGAGAGATATAACAGTCTTGATTTAAGAGATAAGCTTTGTTTGTTGTGTTTCTCGGTGTTTCCGGAGAATTCTGTTGTCAAGAAGAGATTGCTGATGTATTGGTGGCTTGGAGAGGGTTTCATAGACCCAAAAGTTGATGCTGACAAGCCTGAGGAAGTTGCTGATGGCATTTTGAAGAAATTCTTGGAGAAAGGGTTTGTTGAGCCTGAGATCAAGAAACGTAGACTGGTTGGGTTCAGGATGCACTCATTGATTCGTTATGCGGTTATTTTTGTAGCTGAAAAAGTGGGGTTCTTCCATTTTGATTCAATGGGGAATCCCACGGGGAACTTTTCAACTAGTCAGAGGGCTTGTTTGATCAAAACTGGAGAGAAATATTCTCGGCAGGCGTTGCTTGATTTGGAGTCGAAACCAGAGACACTGCACGCTTTGTTCAATGTCAACGATCCTTATCCAGATTTAAACACAGAATGGTTCTCCAGGATGAGAAACATTAATGTTCTTTGCTTGGGAAGGTGGGAGAACTCATCTAAGAAGAACAATGAAGCAGAGGAGACCAAGCATGATGTTGAAGTGGAGAGCACCGAATTCTTGAAGGGGCTGAGGCAGCAGCATCATGTTGAAGTGGAGAGCACCGAATTCTTGAAGGGGTTGAGGAACATGAAGCATCTGAAGTTTCTCAGTCTTCAAGGAATCTCTAGGATCAACGAGCTTCCTGAAACCATCCAGAAGCTTGTCAATCTAAAGATTTTGGATCTTAATTCTTGCCACAATCTGGAGG
Organism: Populus deltoides; assembly: GCA_015852605.2. Taxonomy (NCBI): domain Eukaryota; kingdom Viridiplantae; phylum Streptophyta; class Magnoliopsida; order Malpighiales; family Salicaceae; genus Populus; species Populus deltoides. The sequence goes on from CM027580.2 coordinate 4,019,505, forward strand.
CAATTCCAGAGAATATTGTGTCACTCCAGAAGCTGACACACTTGGACATTTCTGAGTGCTACATGCTGGATTACATGCCCAAGGGGCTTGGGTCACTTATTGAACTCCAAGTCCTTAAGGGGTTTGTAATTAGTAATCTGAAAATAAAAAATGCAGGAACTCTTGATGATTTAAGAGGATTGCCAAAGTTGAGGAAACTGAGCATCTATACAACTAAGAAAGATTTCCCTAGAGTTCAAGACCTGAAAGCGCTAAGGCATATCACAGCGCTTCAGAAGCTAACAATTGAATGGGGAGGGAAATCCCGAGGCAAAAAAGAGGAAATTAGAAATGACTCAAGAGGACTGACAAGGAGCAATGCCTTCAGACGAGAGAACATCCCTGCAGTGATTCCTGACCTTCCTGAACATTTGGTGAAGCTGGATCTTCAGTGTTACCCTGAGACTAAGGCTCCTGAGTGGCTGTTACCTCACAGACTGAAAAATCTTCAGAAACTCTACATCAGAGGTGGGCATCTCAGTGCTCTGGGTCAAGCTCAGGGTGGAAATCACAAGTGGAATGTCAAGATACTGCGTCTCAAATTTTTGAAAGAACTAAAGATGGATTGGAGAGTGCTGCATGATGCATTTCCGCATTTGATTTACTTGGAGAAATTTAAATGTCCTAAACTGACTTTCTTCCCTTGTGATGGCACCGGAGTGTGGCTGGACAGAGAAAAGCTAGCAAACCAGACGTTGGAAGAATTAGAATTGACATGGTCTTTCCTTTCCAAAAGTTCTACTTGAGTTCAAAGTATGTTCTAGATTTCAGGCAGGTATTTTTAATTTCGATTCTGTTCTTCATTTCATTACATCTGCAAGGTTGTTTTCTGTATGTAAAAGAAAGAGAGTCTGAGTATATTTGAGCTCCAAAATATCATTTCTGATATGAACTGTCATGGAAGTCTGAATGCTTGAATTTTGATGCACTCAATGATCATAGGATTTGATGTTCTACTTAGTTACCAGGGAAACTAGAGGGATGATTTATTTTAGCCGTGAGGCCTCCAATTCTCACGAACTGACCATGCCATTGCTAGGACTTAGCAAGGGGGATGGATTCGGCCGCCGGCATTTTCAACTGGGAAGTGTATGGATCTAGAAATTCCTTCATGTAAATAACTGCTCCTGAATGCTTATCACTGCTTAATAATTTCATTGTTTATCGATACTGTAGGATATCTAACAGATAGGGTGGTTTCTTATGCCCACAAGACCAGTCCAGAAAAGAATTCGCAGCACCTAACATGTAGAATTAAGCTGTCTCAAAACATGCAGGCCATTAAACATCAGGGTATGAATTGATAATTTGTTTGGAGTTCTGTCTACACTTGGATGATGAAATTCGTGAGAAATATGTACTTAATTCCATCATGAATAGTAGAAGAACTAATACTTAATTATTCTGTCCCTATCGACTTTGTGCTGGCTTTAATTAAAGAATTCCCACTTGATATTTAACAAGAATTATATCTAGATCTAGATGTAGATGTATGAATTTTCTGTGATTATAATGCCGTACTAACTTTACAGAGACAAAATCGATGATAAACTAATGGCAAAACTCATAATGCCAGACTGTATTGGTATTATTTGATACTAGGCCTGCCAGGAAGATGCATTGTGGCTAAGCCGGAGCCTTAGGTTGACTTCAGAAAGTCTTGGTCTTTCTATATTCTTGTTTTGAGTTATATTAAACCACGTGATTCGGTTAGATTTTTTATATAAAAAAATCTAATGATATTCGTAGCAACGCAATAGTTATTATTGAAAAACAACCTCAGGAAATTTTTGTAAAAATTTAAGTGTAATGGTTCTTTTGATTCATTATTTTGGTATGACAATGATCAGATTTTCTCTTAAATTTAGACTTATCTTATTAGTTCATAAATAAATTTTCTAGATTATGCATATAATCTGTGTAGAACAGATCTTTATTTAGTTATGATGAACCCACACCTGACTACTAAAAATTACCCATTATCATAGGCTTGGTTATATTAATGACATTGTTTATTGAAATTTTAATCGAAGTTTATTTTTGAGTCTATAAATTAGACAAATATATATATTTTTTACTTACAAAATATATTTGAAAGAAAAAATTTATAAAATTATAGTTTTTAGGTGAAATGATCGATTGGTTAATACAATCAGCCAATCATTGAGCCAAATAATTGGACTTTAACAAAAACATTACGATATGTTATTTCATCAAATCTTTTTCACACGATTCGATCAAAAAGAAACACCCTATAAGAATACCAGATTTGTCTCTGTTTTATTTAATTTATTTGGAAGGCCTGAATAACAAGAGAGAACTTCGAAGAGAGGATAAACTGCAATAGATGATTATCCCATATCTTATGTTGATTCTGGAAGCTGCTGGCTGTTTTATCTTGCTTTTATAAAATTGTTGTAGGATTTTTTATAACGATGATAATATCCCATGTCGGCTAAGAGTTAAGAGCCTTGACAACTTGTATGCTCCAAGTATCACCTCTACTTGAGACGCTTTTCTCAGAACAAGATTCACCTCAAGGCCATCAGCCCTAACATGAGACAATACCTCCTAAGAAGCAGATTTGGGCAACATCATCACATAACAAAATCATTCAGTGATCCAACTACAAATCAATGTCTTCCGCTATGCGGATTTGGTGCAAGTTGAAAGAAGCCAAACGAGCAGCTAGTAGGAATATTCAGCTAATATTGCAACTGAGCACAGAAACAAGTGCAGAGAAGAGAGACTTTTCATTCAAAATTCAGAAATAGAAACATGACAATGTAAGATCAAAGACGAAGGAGGTGAAAACCATAGACAACTCTCGAAGGGAAAAAAGTAATAATAGAGCAAAACAAGCATTAAACATTTGAATTGCTGTCAGTTGATAACTGTGGATGAACTGTCACAGTATGACAATTAGGCACAGGTGCCTCTTCCATTTTTTCTTTCATAATTTCCCCAAGCACTCTTGCTGCTAATGGAAGGCCAGAACACTTTCTTATGATCTCTTTTTTTAGATCCTCCAATTCCACATTTGGGGGATTGAATGTTGTCCCATCTTGCTCAACAGCATCTTTGAAAATAAGCCAGCATTTCTCTTTATCTGCAAGAGGCAGAACGGGATGTACATTTTCCTCCCCGACCATCTTCTTTGCCAAGTCCTTATTCCTACTCGTGACAATAACTGTTCCTCCATAGCCTTTCGGCAATCCATACGCAAGGCTTTGCTCCCATTTAACCTTACCAGGTAAAGGAGAATACAGGTTTTCAAACCACGTATCTCCTTCCTGAGCATCATCGAGGACAATCATATACTTCTTGCCCATCAGTTGCACATGAAGTGCACAGATCAGAGCTGAAAGGCCGCGGTTAGAAACGGATTGGATGGTATTTTCTTCAACTCCAAGTGAAAGCAGTATTCTTTCAACAAGAGCTATCTTGGCATCTTTGTTCCCATCAGGCTTTTTCGACATGCTTACCAAAATCCTAGGAACAAAGTGCTTCTTCACTTCTTCTCTCTTTATAATTTCTTGGCATAGTGTGGTTTTTCCGGCACCAGCCATCCCTGTGATTCCGACAGCACTGAACTTTTCTTTACTTCTTTCGTTAACAAGCAGTTTCACCAGTGACGTTATTTCATCATCGAAGCCATGAACCACCAGCGGACTTACAGATTGATGACTCTGGCGGCCAGCGTCTCTAACATTTGATGGGTTCCCATGATCATCCCGTTGTAGACTCAAGTTTCCATTTGAAGAAATTGTATTAGAGTCTTTCGATTTAAGCTCCTCCTTGATTTCTTTCAAAGTATTCCTGATTCTCCACAGGGAAATTATTCCTTCACGAGATAAGAATGATGCTGCCTGACATTCAACCAAAATATTGTTGAGGCGGTAGAGCTTTTCCCTGAGTGACGGCTTCTCTTCAGCAGGTGAGTTCTCAATATTTCGGCGAATCAGTTTCTCCAGTTCCTGAAGATCTCTTTTCCAGCTAACTTTGGAAGATTGAAGACCGCCACTAAATTGATTCAGCAAATACCTTCCAACTTCATCATCCATATCAGAAATACTCTCTCAATCTTTGCTTGCCAAGATTGCAATAAATTCAAGACTTGGTGCGACGAAAAAGAACTGATGAAATGCCTTGGTTTTTTAATGAGAAGATGAAGATACAAGGAAGATGAATTGCAGAGACATTTTTTGGAGTTCATTAACTTAGCGAAGTCTTCCTTGTTGGGTTTATTTTATTTTATTGTCATTTGTTTTTTAGCAATCATGCTGTAGAAAATAAATCAATTAAAAGTTTTAGGTCCTCAACTATTTTTTTTTTAGTACTTTTTTTTTTTAGTATGATTTAGATTATTTGAAATTGTGTTTTGGTTATTTTTTATAGTATTTTTTTATTTTGTAATATATTAAAATGATTTTTTATTTTAAAAAATTATTTTTAATATCAACACATCAAAATAATTTGAAACATCAAAAAAATAATAAAAAATATTTTAAATTTTTTTAAAAACATTTTTAAAACTAAAAAAATAATCGGGTCTTACATTTGATTTGATAATGTAGTAGTTACTATTTTTAAAAATATTTTTTATTTAAAAATATATTAAAATAATATTTTATTATTATTTTTAAAATTTATTTTTAATATAACATATCTAAAAAAAGATTTAAAATAGTAAAAAATAAATAAACTTTAAATTTGGCCGCAGTGAAAACTTCCTCTTGAAGGTAAGCTAACAGTAGAGCATGTATGACCTTTCACAGCTTCACTTGCTTGAAGTTAATTCTATTATAACGATAAACCCACACCAGATGTCACTGAGCTTCAATTAGAGGTTCCATCCAGATTTGATTAATCACAGGAGGTTTGCTTAATATTAAATGGATAATTAATAATTTTTTAAATATTTTTAAATATTTTTGACAATCTCTTTTGACAATTGCTAGCATTCCCTTCTTATTTTTCTTTATTAGTAATTCTTTAAAATCATTAGCTTTTCTTCAAATTATTCCTTATTATTTTCAAAATATACAATTTTCGAGATTAAATCCATCTCTAAGTAGATCATTTATCTATAAACTAAGATAAGATTTTAAATTAGTTTTTAATGCAACAGAAGGAAATGCATGTGTTATGAATGTTTTTTTTATGTATCATGCATTTTTTTTTTAATTTGAAAACAAAACAAATGTTATTTATGCTTCATAAAATAAATTAAAAGCTAAATGAAATTTTAAATAAAAATGAGTTATTAATGCTAATTAAATAATGAATAAGAAAGTTAATTCTAATAAAAGTAAAAGATAGATGGAATTGCAAATGTTTTACTATAGCTATTAATTTTATTTTACATGTTTTAATTTATTTTGTGTTAGAGATTAATTTTCATTGCTAATAACAAATGATTTTCATTTTTATAAGTCATTTATGTAGAGAATAAGAAGAAAAATTTAAATAGAAAGAAATTTAATATTTAAATAAAAATAATAATAAAAAAACACATAGAGACCGTGTGTTGTTAGGCTTGGCGCACATGGCCAACCATCAAAGAGCCCATGCTCGTACACATGGCTATATGTTTTAAACATACGACAAGTTGTCTTCTGAGTTATTGCTAACTCGGTTACTCTTGATGATTGAAAATTCAAGGCTCAAGTTTTTAAAACCTCAAAACTCATTTTTAACTAAAAACACCTCAAAAAACCAAAGAGACCTCAATAAACTAATTTCCAACCCTTCAATCACTCCAAAAAATAAGAATCAACTGAATAAAGAAATTAAACGAATCTTAATTTATTTTTTCCAAAATGTTTATAAGAAAACACAACCTCCTGTTAACTCCTCTTGAAAGGACAAACTCACTGACAAAAAACTTATCTTTTTTAGAGAGTGCTTGATAGTGTAGTAGCGGTTATTTTTCAAATAATTTTTTATGCCGAAATACATGCCAATGATTTTTTTTATTTTTTAAAAATCATTTTTGACATCAGCACATCAAAACAATCCAAAACGTACAAACCATATTAAATTTTAGCAAAAAGAATTAATAAATTATTTGAAAACACGGTTTGTACCGCGTTTCCAAACATGTTGTTAGTAATCAAATATGGTCATCCGAGCATTCAATCTTTCTTTAAAAAATTTTGATGACTTTATCTCTTCTCTCTCAATATACAAGATTGCAACGTTAAAAAAATAAAATTTCATTCTAAAACATGAGTTGCTAAAATAAAAGGGATCAGATGATAGAAAAACTATAACTTCAGAGATTACATTGAAGTTTTCCATGAAAAAATAGAAACAAGGTCCGTTAGAATGAAATTGCAAAGTTCAAAGGTTGGAAGACCAAACGAACTTGATTATGCATACAAACATGCCATCCATATCCATGGTGTTCAGCCCATGGAATGAATTGATAATATGCTTGGAGTTCTGTCTACACCTGCATGATGGTATTCATGTGAAAAATGTACTGATTTTGGCCTGTAGAATCATGATTTAAACCGATGACAATTAAAAATTGACTTAATTCCCATCTAACACGAAGTTTGATGCGAGAGTTCATTAATTCTGTCCATTCACATTGATGAAGGAAGAATATTATAATTCCAAATTGTTTGCTTTTAATATATTTATAAAGTTTTTAAACCATACATTGGGGAATTTAATTATGTTTTTTTGACCAAGGTGAACATTAAAATTAAATTATATAAAAATTATCTAAACATATGATATATTTAATTTGATTATAGCATTTTTGCTTCTTGCTGGGAATCATAGAAAGTACAAATCCAACTCATAAAACACACTGGATTGGGTTTCCAGAACAATATGTTATCACTTGTATTGATGATGTTAGACTGGATTTGTTTTTATGATTTAAAAGTAATTAATTTGATAAATTTTTAAATAAAAAATATTTTAAAAAATAATTATTACCACTGTATCAAATATTTTCGTACAGTGGATCAATCCACCTGACGATTTCAAGTTGCAGGGCATTATTTTAATCTACAATAGCTGATCCGTGATCTTATTCTAAGCGGCCTTGGCCCGTGTTGGAAACAATTGTGACTACTTCAATCATAACATGAATCCTTCAACTGCTTTCTTTGACTCCTGTAGTCTTCTCTGTAAATTCTCCCTTCTCTGAGCTTCAATCACTGGTTTTATACCAAATTCTGCTGGACTTTAGAACAATTTATCTACCCGGTGCTTGCTTTCCACTCATTAACAAGCTGCATAGGCTTTATTGATGGACCAAGCAGAGGGATAGATAGGTCCAGTCTATTGTAAATACTGGATCAGACCCACGTCTCATGCCATCGCCCTCGTGCTACCAAACTAATCATGGATAGGACCATTCTGCGATATCTACAATTAAGCCTCAAGTCAACTGTTTTTAAAGTGTATTTTTAAAAAAATATATAAAATGAAAAAAAAAATCAATTCTTTACATGCACCGATGCAAAAACAAACAGCCTCCTCTCTTTTTTATGTTCGCAAATTTCAGCTCTATCGGTTGCTTATACCAGGAATTGATAGGCATTATCACAGTTTAACATCAGAGACTCTCTGCTAGTTATCTCCTCTGGTTCTTCTGGCCTAGACTAGATGATTAGTATACGCTAGTTCTTGTCCGATTTACAGAAGAAGACATCATTCGAGTCTAACCATTGCACTCAGCCGTATGCCCGAGTAAAACAAGACGACAACTACCTATTAACTCTATTAAATTACAGGCAAAAAAAGCCTATAGCATGCTCCAAATACAAGCAGCTTTCAAGTTCGAAGCACATGAATAGCTTATTTCTTCGACAAAGATACCATAATCTTAAAGAAAGCTACGTGTCTTGTACGTTGTTTCTTCTCTCATATCCCCACAAACACATGCATTTCATCTATACAACAGCTGCTACTACTTTAATTTATTTCCCTCCAAATTCTTTACTGATTTTTTTTTCTTTTTTTAATTATCCATGACAGGCTTTCCCCTATGCGTTGACCAAAAAATATGCAATTCATTTCTTGCTTTTTTCCATGTAATAATTCATTATCTTGGTAAGTCCCTCTCTTTTCCACCAAGCAAGGGACACAACCAAACTCCACCCTACAAACAACAAATACAAACAAATGTGGCAAGCAACATTCAAAGCTCTGTCTTGTCCTTCATGGTCCCATTCCATTAATACCCTTCTCATTCCATCCCAAAATTCTATAGAAAGCAAAAAAATAAAATTTAGAAGATAGTCTCATTGCAAGTAATGGATTTCTTCTTCTTCTTTTGGAACACAACCAACTGAGCTTGCAATAAATTTCTATAGCTCGAAATCATAGCTCTTTCTTTTCTTTTCTTTTGGCTTTTATCTTTTTTTGGGTTTCTATTATGGTGGTGACATTGATGATGCTAAGATATGGACCAATTGCAGAGTCCCAATAATATCAGAACTGAGAAAAACTGAACAAAATATTCCATCATTTGCTGCTGTAGCCATTCAATTTTCGCCGCTTGATCTCCGGCACTGTACTGCCATTAGTGATGGTGGTGGTGCTGGTAATGATGCTCGTGGTCTCACTTTCTGATTTTGTAAAATGCCTGTCTAGCACGCTCAATGGGGTTCTTGTGCAGGACATTGTATCTAACATTGACTCGTACCATTCCATCTCCACCATTTCTTGCAGTGCATTAAAGCATTCTAGCAGCTTCTCCTAAACAATGCATGATTAGTCATTAATTAATTACCATCTATGCTAAGCCAGAGAATATATATATATATATATATATATATATATATATATATATATAACAAACAAACAAACCAAAAAATGAAATTTTGTGGTGTTGGTTAATCCTTGCTTACTTCATTTACAAATTCACATGAGTAGATTGAGAACTTGAAACAAGGGAATTGCAATGGGAATCGTTCATTGGATGCTACAAGAAGGGCTGATGCTGCAATAATAGATGGCTTGAACTCAAGAAACTTAATTTCTGCAACAAAAAACATACATAGAATTGAATGCTAATAAAAAAAAAAACGTTGAATATGATTAGAGAAAAGTTTTTGAGATAAATGGGTGCTTACCATTTTGAGCTTTAAAAATAATCTCTGTAGCTCTGTCTTTGAGGGGTTGTGAGGATGATGGATCTTTGAGTTCAAATAAAGAAACAAAGAAATGCACAAAAGAGAAAGGTGTAATCGATCTCATTCTCCAGTTCAAGGCATCAAGAACGAGAAGTTCCATGCGATTAATTGTTTGTGTGTCAAAGATGAAACCAGCTTCCGCTTCCTGTTTCATTGTTTAAACTATGCACGTAAGTTTCCATGGCCAACTTTGAATTGCATAGACGGCTAATATATGGGGAAATATAGGGGCTTATTACCTGAGAATTGGAGATGGAGAAGTGTTTATTCTTCATCTTTGCAGCTAGAGAAAGGCAAGAGATTACTAGAAGCCTAAGAATCCATGGCTTCCCTTGCTTCAAAGAACCAAGAATTTCAGCAAGAATAAATCAAGAATCCGAGCAAAATAGCAAGAGACGTACACTTTATATTTTAATTCGTTTCCATACCGGAATTTCTTGCCTGGAAATGAATCGATCCATGTAATTTACTGCAAGGTAGGGAATGAAGAGGTCATAGTTGCAAGAATATTGTGCCTGCCAAAAGCTAAGACAACATTATTACAACACAAAACCCAATATCAACAAAGGAGGTTATACACATAAGTTAGTGTTGTGTTTATCACCTGTAAAATGCGAGAAATGGCTTCTTCACGAAAGGAAACGTAGAAGTCAGAGGTTTTCAAGCAGTGTAGGAAATTTCTTGAAGGCATGTGATCAGATTCAGAGACAAAAAGATCTGGGATTGTATCAGATACGTATTCTTTCAAGCTTGTCAAAGGGTTTTCAAGATCAAACTCCATTTTTCACCTTTTGTTTTGTGTCTGTGTGTCTTTGTTTGTATGAAAGTGTGTTTTTGTAAGAAAAAGAGACAGAAAGAGAGTCGATAAGAGAAGAGAGGGAGTGTGAGAAAAGTGAGCCAAAGAAGGTGAGTAGCAATAATGATAGAAAGAGAAGCTTCGCTTTCTGTGTTTGAAATGAAAATAAAAGAAACACTCTTCCACTTCACTTCTCGGTTTACAGCTCCTCTTCCATTAACTTTCTCATTACTCAATTTCATGTTACCCAAAATTATCATTTTTTATATAAAAAAAGTATAATAAAATATAAAAATAATAATATAAAAACAAAAAAGGGTTGAAAAATTAAAAAAAAAATATAAGAGGAAAAATGACTTGGTTGACAAGAACAGACTAAAAAAGGATTTAAATGCATAAATAAGAGACGAAGCGGTCAAATTGGATCTTTAACAATATTAGAAACTCAATTGCACTCTTGAAGTTAACTTAAGTGAATATTAAAGGAATTTGCATAAAAGTTAAGTCTGAAGAATTACTTAATTTTTTAATAGACTGATTTAATTTAATCATGAGCCTAATTAAGGATTTAATTAAGTTTAAAAATTAATTTGGGTCAAAATTAAAAAAATTAATTAAGTGCAAGGAATTAATTAGAGTTTTAATTGGTCATGTTAATTTTTATTAAGGATTTAATTGGTAAAAAAATTAAGTTTGAAAGCCTAATTTAGACTTATCTAAGAAGACTGGAATTTTTAAGTACCAAATTTAACTTTACAAGCTTAATCGAATGATATCATGGGTGAAATTATAAGAAAATCAAAGTTTATAGGTCAATTAAAAGCCAAATTAAAGAAATTAAATATCAAGGATCTTTTTGCAAAAGGCGCGCAACATTGGGGGCTGTATTGAACTTTTTCAGGGACTAAATTGAAGAAAATCAAATGTTAAAGCTTAATCAGGGGCTAAATTGAACAAATTAGAAACCAGTGACTGCTTTAAAAAAGGCGTCAGACTTAAAAGGTATCAATTGATGTTTGATAGGGGCCTAATTGCATAAAATTAATCAATTTTATCTCAATTAAGGACATTTGAGCTTAAATTGAAAGACCAGGGACTAAATTGAAGATTGCTCGATCCCAATTACTAAAAACCTAATTTAAAGGTTTAAAGATAACATCATTTTGGTTAGGGTTCTCCCATTTTAACTGATCATGAAGCACTTTTTTGGGCAATAATCGTGTCAACTCCAACCACCACCAAACGAATAACGACCACCATTCAAGTACCATTTTAAAATTATTTATAGATCTTTCATATGTTTTTTCCCAACCATTTCATTTAATATTTGGGATGTGAACTTACATCGTAAGATAGTAACCCAATATTAAACATACCTATTTTCTTATAAAAATTCAAAAAAATACAAAAAAAATCCAAATTTTCTTATTTTAAAAAATAAAAAGAATACGTTTTTATTTGTGTGCATACAACCAAATTCTAAAAACTTTCATGCATATTTTATAAAAAAATAAAATTTGCATTTTTATCATACTTACAAAAATTAATTTATAGGTATCATAACAAGTTTGTGATTATTCATTAAAATTTGATCAAAAATTCAGAAACACCATAAAAATCAATTTGTTTAATTAATATTTTGGGTATAAATTTTACAATGTAATGCAAATTCTCATAATTAAATTAAATGCATTAACAAAAAAATATTAGGAATTAATTGTAGAGTTTAATATTTAAAGGTATAAATTTACGTTGTAAAGTATATCCCCAAGTATTAAAGTTACAAAATAAAAATAAATACACTATTAAAATATGGGCTTTAAAATGATTAAGATTTAGCCTAATAAGGCCGAGACCTTTTTACTAAGAGGGATTTGTCTTGAGCCCACTGAGATAGAAACCTCCTTACTGAGGAGGATCTACCTCAAATCCATAAGATAATGACCTCATTACTGAGAATGATCTTTTTTGAACTTTAGATAAACCAACAAATAGAAACATGATTTAGGAAAAAAAACAATAAATCAACAATGCACCTTACCATAGGTATGGTGTACTGAGGATGATGTGTTTGCCCCATGAACAACTAGTCTCTTTATCCAGACTCTTGTAGACTTGTAGGTTTCCTAATAACCGTAATAATAGATGACGACTCCTAAACCCTTCAAATCATAATTTCATGATTAATCCCAACACAACCAAAACTCCTTTTGATCCAGGAGGAAGATCTACCATTTAACATTGTGTACACCACGACAAACTTATATGTGTCCTGGTTGCGTCCCTCTCTGGTGTTGTTGGGAAAGAAAAGATCTACCACTTAACATTGTGCACACCACGACAAACTTATATGTGTCCTCGTTGCGTCCCTCTCTGGTGTTGTTGGGAAAAAAACAATAACATTCATCGAATAGATGTCTATTGAAAATAAACTTTAAAATACTTTATATGTTTATCGTAACCAATTAAAAAATAAAAGAATTTTAGTAATTGAAGAAATTTTTTTTCCGAAAGGTCTGTTAATTTTGTATAAAAAACTTGAAAAGTAATTCTTTGAACCAAAATTACTAATGTTGTTGTATATGACTCATATATAGGCATATGTTAAAGCGAAGTAAAAGGAGTATTATTGGAAATTAATAATACCTCTTATACATCTAGAGTTTACTATAAATACATATTATCTAACCTTAATTTGATATATAGAGAAATATAGTTCATCGCTCCTGTGAATGTAGACACATTATCAAACTACATGAAATTAATTTGTGTTTTCTTTCTTTCTTCTCTTTTTTGCAATATTCATCTTCATTATTGTAGGTTTCATAACAATTGGTATCAGAGTCTGGTTACGATATTAAAGATTTCTTCTGCAAAATTTGACATGGTCATGTTTTATGGATCTAGTAATTTTAGATTTTGACAAAGAAGAGTGAAGGATTTGTTTGTGCATAAAGACATAGTGAAGGCGTTATACAACAAAACAACCAGAACGATTGGTAGGAGCTAGAAGTGAGGGCTGTGGCAACTATTAGGATTTTTCTGGATGATGACGTGATGTATCACGTCATGGATGAGGAATCACTGGTGGCAGTTTAGGTAAAACTAGAAAGTCAATATATTTTAAAATCATTGATGAACAAATTTTATCTTAAGCAAAAATGGTTTGGTCTTAAAATGTCAGAGCGCACAAGTATGAATTGGCATATCAATGTGTTCAATCAGATTGTCAGTGATTTTAAGCGAATTAATGTGAAGTCCAATGACGAAGACAAGACATTGATTTTATTAAATTCCCTACCTACTTCTCTTACTTAAAAAAATTTAGTTACAACTCTTATGTGGGGGGAAGAAACTCCCATATCGAAAGAGATCACAAGTGCTCTATTAAGCTTTAATATGAGAAAGAAAGTTGGTGATGAAAATTCACTGGGTAAAAGGCTAGTGGTGAGGAGTAATCAAGAGTGTGGGAGAAACAAGTTCCGAAACGAATTGAGAAACAACAAAGCTCTGTCTAAATCTAGAAAGAGAAAGGATATACAATGTTATAAGTGTTGAAAAATAGGGTACTTAAATGAAAATTCCTAGAGAAAAAGAAGGGGGATACAAAGAATAAACAGGGTTCATCAAAGTCTGTGAATGTAGTGGAAGAAGACTCACCTGATCAAAAGTAGAAATGTGTGATTGGCTTTGTCCTGACCTTCAATAAATAGTAGTAGAGAACGGTGACAGAGATATACTTTCTATTTCATCCAGTTCAAATCATCTCATAAATTCTTGGATATTGGATTTGGCATGCTCTTATCACATGACACCTAATAAAATTATTTAAACATTTACAGGTTAATTAATTTTAGCTATGTTCTTATAGGTAATGATGATCCATGCAAAGTTGTTAGAATAGGGAATGTCAAAATTAAAATGTTTGATGGTGCTATTAAAACATTGTGTAATGTTAAACATATACTAGATTTGAGGAAGAATCTGATTTCATTAGACACTTTAGACTATAATGGATTCAGTTTCAAGTCTGAAGGTGGAGTAATAAAGGTAAGTAAATGTGTTATGATAATGATGAAAGGACAAAGATTTTATGCAAAGATTTATATACAGCTGCTAGATACCATATTTGTAAGTGGAGAGTTGTAGGAAATGCATATCTAGATGTGGCCTATGTTGGTTAGAAATTGTATGCCCTGATCTGAATCTAGCTTTTGTGTGGCATAGTCTAGTGGATTTGCACGGCAAGGCTTATGACCTAGCTTTTTGTAACTCTATCTCGTGAAGGATGAGATGTAAATTTTGCCTAGTGACTATGTGTGCTACAATTGGCTAGCTATTGTGGCTGGTTGGTTGTCCTGTCATGTAATGTCATAGTTGTTATATGTTATGCACTCTATTGGTGAGAATGATTGTGATGAGTAGCGTCGCAGAAAAAATTATCTGCATGAAAAGTTTGTGTGATTCATGAAAACTTGAAACAAATACATAAAAGGATGTGTGAGGACAAGATGATATAAACTAGATCCAATGTATATGTTTAGTCTGTGCCGAGCTGAAATTCTTGCCCAAATGAGTGGATTTTTTTTCTTAAATTTTTTGTGTATATGTTGCTTACAAAGGTGTGATTCAAACCACCTTGAAATTATGCATTTGGTTTGCAAAAGTGCTGCTTTTGTATTTTCCAGTAAAAAAACGGTAAAACGACAAAATAATATTGTTGGATGCTTGATAGTTTCGTTGAACATCCAGCTGTTTGCATTATAATCTAATTAAATCAATGCTAATTTAACCAAAAAGGTAAATGATCTGCTGCAGAAGTAAGCGTGGTCCCTAAATAGAAATTGATTGGGCATAGATATTAGAGACTACAAAGACAGTTGTGGTTAATATTATTCCTTTGATCCAGGACAAGCACTGCTAGCTAGCTTTTAGAGGAATTGTCAGCCCTAAATATATTATTGTTACTCTTTATGTATCAAATTAATATTATTTATCTAAATTCTTAAACACTGTTTTTCTTACAACGAAAGGGATCTACTCCAGCTAGTTTGTGAGTGAATGGAGACACAATTTCTTTTTTAAAGACATGCCTATATATTAATAGAATGCACTAGAAAAGAAAAAAAAAAAGAAATTAACTCTACGTGTTGGAAATCAGAAAGGAACGAGTTGAGTAGCCATGTATCAGACAAGGATACAACAGAGACCCATCATATTCGAGATCTTTGGCTAATTAACGTGCTGGGCCATCAGATCACCTGTCTTGCCCGTGTCACATGCTCCTGCATGTCACTCACGTGTGTGTGATAAATGTACAAGCTATTTGTTTTTCCTTGGAATTACTTTTCCTTCAAGTAATGGATTAGAAGACAAGAGATGATCTTTCATGAGCAATTTCTCAACACGATATTCCAGGTACATATCATATCTTCAGCAGAGCCCCACCACTACAGCAGCGTCGCAGTTTCACAGAAATTTCCTGATTCAGAAGGGAAGCTTTTTATTGTTAGAAGAAACAAAAATCATGGGGTTTGATTTCCTTACCATCCATTCTTTTTATTTTGGATCTTTTGAAGACAAATCAAAGATTAAGGTACTCTTTTTTTCAATGATATAGCAAGGCATAAACCTAAGTACAACCAATCAATGTTACTTCCAGATAACAACACAAAGTAGACGGACATTCATAAATGACAAATCGTGAAAGACAGATAGAATATCATGCAACTGCACAATCAACCACAGAGGTCATTCCAAGAGAAGATGTTAAAAATTTTACAGCAGAATTCTTACATTTAGAAGATAAGATTATTGTTAACAATCTTTCCTTGTCATGGCTGAATGACAGCTTGGTTTCATGTCATAGTGTTTAATGAGAGGTAATCTGTGCACACAGGCCGAGTTCCCCTTTTCTTTTCTTCATTTTATCATCCATGCAATTAAATCATTCTCTAATATAATTTAAAATTATTAAAAAATAATATCAGAACATTAATAATCAAGCGATTAATAGTTCAAATCTTATTATCTTTTAAAAAAATTTTATTTTAGGAGGTATATTAAAAAATAATATAAATTATATTTTTCAAATCTCACCTAATAATTTAATTTTTTTGATTATTAATTTTTTTTTTAAAATAAATATGTTATCATGTTTTATCCCTGTATACTAGACTTCTTCAATTCACAGCAAAAGGGAATACTTTGTAACTCAGAAGATGGTATTTGCAAATTAATAAATTCTATAGTAGACTTAAGAGCTATACTTCTCTAATTATTAAATTAAATTACACGGAAAAGAGGTAGACTAACTCTCCATTTAATTAGCATTTTATAGCGATTACCTCCACTTGTTCTTCATTAGAGTAGATCGCATGGATATAGAAGCCAGTCCCTATCAATAGTGTGACAGGACACTGTCTCAGTAGATTCTGCATTTACTTTTCGTTGATCCAGTGAAGAAATTCAACGTGTGATGGACAGAGGAACAACACCCATGAGGTGCCTGATTTATTTGAAATGGCATTAACGCTGTGGTGCAGGCCAGAACAAAGATAAATTCAATCGTAAAAAAAATGTGTGATGCGAGATTTTTTTTATGATGATAAAAAATCTAGAATGCGTATTAAAATTTAAACCATTGTATTTAATAAAATTAATTGATAATAGTATGCACTAATAAATGTTTAAAAAAGATGTCAACCATTAACAAAAATTAATGTAGAATTTTAAGGGATGGA
The DNA here is from genome assembly GCA_015852605.2 of Populus deltoides. Lineage (NCBI taxonomy): Eukaryota > Viridiplantae > Streptophyta > Magnoliopsida > Malpighiales > Salicaceae > Populus > Populus deltoides. Next base: position 4,036,244 of record CM027580.2, read on the forward strand.
TACAAATACAGAAACATGATATCAGCATGCATCATGCCATTTAATATTTTTATTTAATTATATGTTAATAAGTTTTTTTTTAAATAAGAATTAAATTGATAACCTTATGTCATGGTCCCTTAATTGCCTGGATCTCAAACCCAATTGTGTTAGGGTTAGTTCAGCATGACCAATTTGACTAAGGGATCTAATCACGACCAGGTCTTTTAAACCCTCACTTAGCTCAATCAAGCTCAAGCATAAACTAATAAAATATTCAAGAAAAACAATTACAAGAAAAAAAAAGAGTTTAGATAGCGAAATAAAAAGAGAATATCATATTGGATTGACCCCAACAACCTGGTTTAACCTGCTAAATATACAGTCTTGATCATGACATGACCATGATGAGCTTACCCGGTTTAGCCGACCTTCATTTCCTTTCTTCCAATTGGACTTTCATTGGGTTCAATTATGAAAAAGTTTGGGACTAAACTACAAAGCCACAACAAATTGGACTAATTGTTCTTTAATTGGACAGAACTAGGGACCAAATGAAAAAAAAACCTTTAACCTCCCTTCCCTTACTTTCTCCTGTGTTGAGACTTAATTGTTTTCTAATGAGATAAAGTTTAGGACCAAATTAAAGAGCTAGGAAAGAACTAGGGGCCAGATTAAAAAAAATTAATAATTATCAAAGAACTAGGGACTAAATTCAAAAAACAAATATGAGGGACCAAAAATAAAAATGGGTCGGAAAAAAAGTTATCATGGTTGTCAATAGTAATCTATGAGTCGATTCATGATGTATTCTCTATCACTTATCTATCACTATTAGTGTGTGTGTGTGTATAAGTTTTTATTGGTTGCTACAATTATCCGAATCCATTTTTATAAATAAAATAAAATAAAAAAAAAGGATGGAAGAGTGAAAATGATAGGCAAGAAAAAAAAGGAGACTAAGTTGTAGGGAATAAAATAATGTAATAAAGAAAAAATAATAAAATATGATAGGAATCAATATTTATAGAAAAAAAAGAGATTTTGAAATCAATGAGAATATTAGATTATGTTTAAAATGGAAATGTTATGCTTTAGCCGCATCTAATAATGAAAGTTTTGACTTTTTAGTGTTCTCGTAAGAAAGAAAAAATATGGTAGTTATTATAAAAATAAAAATACTATGTTCATTTAAAAAAATAATCATTAAATAATAAATAATATAGGATACCAGAAAAATAGACGAGACGCATTTTACCTGAAAGGAACAGGTTAAAAGAGAACTTTTATGCTGTTAAGTCCATGATAAAAATTAAAGTGCTATGAAAGAATTAGGGGCTAGTTAATTTTCTAGTACAATTATGTGTCCAAACTTTTACATATTGCATTACCTTGAAAATGCTGAATTGACCTAGTGCAAGACATATAACTAGCATTCGTGTTATAAACCCAGAAGCGGTAGAGAAAAAACTCTTATAACACATAAAAAACTTAAATATTTTTTAATCACACCTAGACTGCAAAAGTTATTCATATCATCAAAGACTGTTGAGTACATGACATGACACCAATCACATGATGTGATGGATGGAGTGATGGTGCATCCTTCTAACGATGAAGCATGAAAACACTTTAACAATGTGCATCCTTACTTTTTGGCTGAATTAAGGAACATGTATCTTGGGTTATGTATAGACAAATTCAATCCATTCGGGTCATTTGCTGCTCCTTCGACCAACCTGGATTTCAATCCGAATTTATGGATGGGGGTAAGATTGTCTGATGGACCCAATAGAAATCGAGTGTACGGACTCTCCAATATTGTAACCAAGAACTTGCAGATAGCTCGTAGTGTCTCAACTATTGAGAGCTCGCAATCGATATCAAGCACCCAGTTTCAGGAGTTCACGGCCTTGCAACAACATACGACCAATCTCATTGAAAAATATGAGCGACTCTCTAAGGATTGTGAACAACTCTGTCAAATGGTCATGGATATGAGATTACAAATGGGTGGTACGTGTGCACCTTCTTTTTGGCCATATGGTCCTAGGAACGACCAGTCTCCTCCTCCTCCTCCTCCAGCGCCGCCATAGATTTTTTTTAAAATATATACATTTTTAATTATTACGAATGGAGTTACCGACAAACACAATCCGTCGGTATATTCCAAAGAGTTGGAAAACAATTATTGCATATACACTTCAACTGTTACATCATCGATGAAATAATTCCGTAGGTATTTTATAGAGGGTTGGAATAAAATTACTTCAAATATCACTGCCAATCACCGACAGAATTATTCCTTTGGTATATTCCAATGGGTAAATTGTTTTTTATGCATATTTTTCATCTGTAAAATCATTGGGTTTTTTTTTTACCAATAGAAATGAAATTACCGATAAAAAATTTACCGACGGATGGTTTCTGTCCGTAAATCAATGGGTGAAATTATTACAAGTTTAAATCTCATTAATTATTGTATATCACTCCTTTAAAGAATTTTCATTTGAATTTATTAATTTTTTTTGTTTTTTTTTCAAATATATACCAACAAAACTAAAATCAAACTTGAGATAATTTCAAAATGATCTTCATTTATAATGTTTTAAGAATATTGGTTTATAAATCCTATATGCATATGGTGAGTGATTATCAATTGAGACAATGATACTAGAATTTGAAAGAATTTTTTTTAAAGATGGGATTTGAAGTGAACTTAAAAGAAAAAAAAATCATCTCAACCCAATAATTTAAGTTATTAGATAAAATATCAAGATATGATTCATATTATTATGTAACATACTCCCTGTTAAAATAACAAAAGTATTTAAAAAATAATAAAAAATATTTTTTTTAAAAAAAAACTTAATAATAGACGGTCTCGGCACTTCCGTTTTGCTCTTTCCCGCTTTGTGGTAAGTGCCTTCAGGCCTCTTTTATCATTGTAGTCTTCAATCATTATTGTACTGTGCTCGCAGCAGCTTTGTATTCATCTTTAGGACAGGCAGAGCATATAAAATTACAATTACAAATAAAGATGAACAAATTTATTAGTAGCATAGTGGTATTTTAAAAATATATTTTACTTGAATATATATTAAAATATATTTTTTTATTTTTAAAATCAATACATTAAAATTAAATATTAATTAAATATTTTTTTTAAATAAAACATATTTTTAAAACGCATTCAAAAATAAAAATTATGACACTCGAACGTTTAAATTTTGAATCTCCTCTTGCCTTAAAATCAATCCATTTCATTCTCAAATCATCTAATTTCTCTTGGCGCACTTGAAATCCATATCATTTACTGAAATTATTGATTGTACTTTCAAATAACGGTGAACCAACAAAAGTTCTAATGATTTAAATGATTGCATATAGTTAAAAAAATGTTATAAATGATCATCATTCGGGATCTATTTTATATTTTAAAATACTAGCATGCTCTTATACATTATAATAAATTAACATTGAATATAATTTAAAGATGACATGAGAGAGAAATTAAATATAATTTAAAAAAGAACTTTGAATGAAAATTTTATGTGATATATTTAACTTTGAATGAAAATTTTATGCAATATATTTATTACTAATTGTTTTTGTTTTGAACAAATGTAAGATGGTATTATAAAATTTAAATTAAGATATATATTGCATATTTTTTGTTGAACTCAAAATAAAATAAAAAATAATTATGATATCTAATCGATATATTTTAATGCCCTTTAAATTATTTAAGAGATTATTTTAATATAGAGATTAAATTGAGTTTCATTTGCTTAATTTCTTACTATTTTTCAGTCAATTCCTTTCTAATTAAAAATATCAAATTATGTTATATAGTTTTTTAAGAAAACAAAAACACGTATCTTTACAAATTTCAAATAATTGGATAAGTGCAATATAAAAAGAATTTAGTAGAATATTACACTAATTATCATAAGTCATCATGTAATAAATTATATTTATTAGCATAATACACAAAGTTGTATACATTATTGTTCAAAATATTATTATAAGAAAAATTTTAAAAAAAATTACAAACAATAATGATAAAAAAAAATGGGCTATTTTGAAGCGGTGTAGATGAATAGACTAAATCTCCAACAATTATTTTTTTAGTTGTGAAAAAGCAATGTATTTTTTGTTACTGATTCACTCCACAATTCTTTTAGTTTTGAGCAAATCCAGTGCAATATATATAAAAATCTCTGCAAAAATGAATTAGCTTTTTTAAATTATATACAAATATCTCTTTAATATTCAAAATATCATTCTAAAATACGGGTTGGTTCTCTTAAAACAAAGGCATGCACGGGTTGAACAGTAAAGCACATGCTGATATATATCAGCCCCCGTGCTTTGATCACTGGATCAACATTTCAAAACCAAGAGAATGCGCATGAAGACGAAAGAAATGAGCTTTCAACACAATCAATCAATGGCTAAAACACATACAGGTGCTCATACCAGCCATTCACTGATTATTTTGGCTCAAGATCTTAATCTATTCACTATAGATGAGACCCATAAGATCGTTCAGGAGGTTAACATCCCTTATGTTGGAAAGGAAAAATCGCTTAGACGAACATGGCTTCAAAAATACCGTTCACAAACAATGATTTCGCTATTCAAAGGGCCATGCTGACTGATTTACTAGACACCAAGTGATTTAGCGACCCTAGATGCTCGTATGCGACAATAATACAAGAGATCATCATTTTCTATAAATGTATGATAACCAAGTAAAGTAGGATTTGATGAGCAAAGACATAGAAGATAGGAACAGAGAATAATCCAAAAATAGCTCTGATCTTGACCCGTCTTAATTTAGCCTAGAGAATGTACCTTTTGTTACATTTTACCCTTTCTTCCTTCTTTAATTTCCCATGTATATATTGAGTGTCTTTCTTCTTTGTGCCCCCAATGATTCTCTCCAGCTCATTGGTTCAAGAGAAAGCCCTAAAGCTGGTAAAAATCCCCGTTTTTACACTCGTTGGGAAACCAAAAAACTTTTGCTTTTCCTTTTCTGTCTCTCAGGCTTCTCCACCCCTCTCTTTCCATATGCAAAGTTAACTTTCATATATTCTAGTATTTGTGTCCAACAACATGTGCATGTCATTACTTGCCATGATTTTAGGGAAAAGCATAGCTCGTTTGGGTGTTTTATGGTGTTGTTTTCAGAGAAACAGAGAGATTAGGTGAAGCTTAGATGGGAGAGACATTCATGTGAGAGTATGAGTGAATGGTTGCACGCCATTCACCCCATGCAGATAGCAGCATCATTATTAACGTTCTTACAGTCAAAGCAAAGCCCTGTTCATCCGGTCTATATATGTTTGGGACAAAATCATGGAATTGCCACCACTATTTATGCTCTTTTGGCTAGTTATGCATGGCATATAGTGCTTGCTATGTAGGAGAACCGTTGACTTGTATTCTACTAGCTTGTAAATTCATGATTTTGCATACAAAAGCACCTCAAGCACGAGTATAAAAGTCGACGGATATTGTTTTATACGATGCTATAATACCAGATTAATTAACTAGTGAAATCAAGTTATTTTAATCAAATCCATTTATAAGACAAATTACTCAAGGGGAGGAATAGAGGAAGAGTTACAAGTTGTGGACTGCAAATTAACTTGTACGGGCTGGTCAATACTTTGTGTTGAGATTTTAAATAGAAAAAAAGAAAGGAAATAGTAGTGGACAAAGAAAATTATACAGCACAGAAAAAAAAACAGATGATTCAGTGTATTTTGGATTTTGTTGTGGATCACAAAAACAATTTGAAGAGGCGATTCTCTCACGGGAAACTATTCTGCCGGCTCATTTTAAAAATACATAAATTAACTTTAAAATTATCTTATAGATAAATTTATTTTATTCTCCCATGTCTATTTCTTCAAATAAATGTACTTATATTTTTATTATTTTCGTCTCTTCTGTAATGTAATACAAATCAATCACAATCTTCTTTTGAGAAACTATATATGACCATGCATATGTTTTTACAGGATTAGAATACTAGTGCCGGGATGACTTGGCAGATTTTCATTGGTCAAAACTGACCCTTTCCAACTCTCATCTACAATCGCTAACACAAAGTTCTCGATCAGAAAGTTTTGAACCTTAACATAAGCTTCAAATTTACTAGCTATATTTTTTCATCATGAAAATTGCCCAACAGAAGATTCTATATTAGACCAAACCTTTACTTAGACTGCCGGACTGGGCTTCAGGCCCATCTCAGCATTCAAATGTGGTGCTATAAGGGACTCAAGCAGACCACTTGTCTATGTAGTTCTTTTGTTCTTTTTTTTTTTTTTTTTTTTGTTCATGAGTTGCTAATCATCAGAGATACATGAGCTGAGAAAAGGAAGAAGAAGAAGAAGAAAGGCAAGTTTTTTATGCTACAGGGAATCATAGATGTCTGAAAAGAGACTAAGTTATCAAATTATTATGTCTTTTTATTTTTGTTAGTTTTCTTGGATCTGACTCAATGTAGTTTTACAAGGCCAATCCAAGTTATTAAAAACCCGATCAAATCATCGATCATCTAAGTTTTACTACAAATAAGATATAACTCAGAATTTAAATCATGAATTAATCATATGAAATCGTGCCAAGAAAAAATAACTATAAAAGGGAGTGGTCTTTCCATTCATCATGAGGACAATGATTAATGTTTTGTTCGAATAAAATATAAACCTCGCAAAAAATAAAAACAGCTAGAACATCTACACCTCAGCTGACAGTTGGATCACTTGATGAATATTCAGGAAAAAGCCAGCATCAAGCTACCAGAGTCAAGTGAAATGATAAAAATAAACAGACTACTTCCAAATGATTTTCAATCTTATACTGCACAAGCCAAAAGAAAAGAGTTAGTAGAGGCTGGTGCAAGGAGGAATGCACCGCACCCTCCTCCACTCAGTCAAACATGAATGGGATGGGTGTGCATTCTTCTCTTCTGCACACAAAAATCACAAACAGCAGTAATTTAAGTAGGATGCCGCTCATTCCAAATCATATACTGTGTTAACAAAAGAAAAGCAACAAAAATGATAATAATTACAAGCCAAATTATTTATAGCTCTTTATCACAAAATTTACATAACCAGACGCCATGGCTGGTAAAAAAAGGATATGTTTTGATAGCATAGGACGTAAAAACAAAATTTAGATGTTTTCTGTTTTGTAGATTTTGTCAGAATTCATTCTCCTTGGGTATGTGTCGGATGCGGTCCTTTTCAAATCTCCCCCGCCCTGAATTACCATACCCGGATGCCCTTGAACTATACCCGAACTTGCATTACGAACTCCATAATAAACCTGTTGATTCATACCATCTGGAACCACTCTTGTTGTAGCATCATACCGATCCTTTGTTGCAACGGGCCTCATTGCCACGCCACTATACACTTGACCCGTACCTGGAACAGCTTGGTGGTACCCAATCGGCATTTGCTCCGTTGGGATCGGATATTGTTGAGCATATGGAGCCCGCATTTGAATGGGATGAACCGGAACGTTCCCTGGTGAAATCGTACCTGGAACATAATAAACCGGCATTTGCTGTACTGGACTACCCGGATAAAGAGAATCCGGAATATAATGCATGACTGGATTGCTTGGATATCCAGGTGATTGGGTGATTGGTGGTGTCTCAATCGGGTCACAATAACCCTCAACTGGATTCCGCTTCACACGTACCGTTACTGGCTCTAGGTCATCGGGTTCGGTCTTAACGGGTGGAAGATCCGGAATTGAAGGCACAGCAGGCACAACTGATGAAGCTGAGCAATATGGGTAAGAAACAACCGGGGCAGGAGAATCTGGATCAGAAGCTGAAACATTATCGTTCATAACGAATCTGGACTTCAGTTTGGGTTCACGAGGAATGTTGCCCTCATCTGAATTCTCCAAACCGAATAGATAATCGGGTACTTCAGAAACAATTGAAGAAGCCTCAGACCTTCCACGTTCAAGCCTGCTAGAGCCCGAATTAAGAGCATCAAAAAACCAGTTTTCCCGGTTAGTTGATCCATCAAGAAGTGAACTAATACTACTTGATCTTGACTCATCTATTGCAGAGAACAGAAATAGCCTAAGCCGAGCCGAACGTGGATTTTGATTATGTAAAATACGATCATACTCATCCATCATGTTCTCAACATCCTCATCAGTAGTAACAGTTATCAAAGCATCAAGATCTTCATTCGGTAGTTGATACTTGACACTCAAGTTACCAATTCCTGAAACAAATAATATTATAAACTAATCAGAGTGATATAGAACTGAATATTTATTTCATTAATCCTTTCAAATATGAAAAAAATGAGTACTCAATTTTAATTTGAAGCACCTGACAATTTCGATAATTTAGTGATGAGAGTAGAGAAAGTTGTAGAGCGGTGGACAGCAACTATGCGAGTGTCACCGCCAACATATCGGAGCTGATTGTCATGTGGGCGGGGGAGAATTTTTCCTCCGAAGCTGCACATGAAGCGTACACGTGGATCATGCGACACGTGGTAACCGGGCGGAGGAGAAGAGACTACAGAATCTGGAGCGCCTGAGTCCAGTTCTGATGGATGGAGTGATGACATGCCTGATGAATAATATTACAATGAATTTGCTAGAAAAAACAAGAAGCCTGTAATGTTGTAATTTGTAAATGTAAAAGAAAGACAACGTTGTGCTGCTTTGAATTTATTTAGGATGATTGTTGGATGACATGGACGGGGACCGACTTACTTTATATGATCATGATTTGGGATTTATTTTTTCTTTTAATAGTTGAAAACAAACATCTTGATGATGATGTTCCTACCTTGTAAGGAAAGAGGGCTTCATCAGTTGATGGGATTTGATCATATATTTGCATTTCTTTTGATGGTCGAGTGGTGGTGGGAGTTTGGGCGGTGAGATTATTTCTCCATTTGTTATTTCTTGCATAAAGTTTTGTCAAACAATAGTGCAAAGGAATCTCTCATATGCAGTGGTTTTTGTCAAGATTCATACATCAGAAGTTGGCATTGCCAAAGTAGGTATTGGTCAATACTACAATCAAGCAATGGACAATTTCCTAATCCAATTCACTTTGATATCATCACAATGATATCATTCATTAATTAGTATTTGATTAATAGCCATTCCTCTTAAGTCCATGATTGGGTTAAGGTAGGTGATGGCAGCAACATTCGATTTTGGACCGATTCTTGGCTAGGTATTCCAACCCCTCTTCAGAACTTATTTCCTAAATTGTATAATCTTTCTCTCCAGCAATCGATAAGTCTTGCAGATATGTCCGGCTGATAATTTAGTTAGTCTGTCTTGAAGGAGAAATCTCTGGTCCCACGAGCTTTATATGCAGAAAAGTTTAATTGTAGAGATGGAGTGTGATTTAGTTTTTTATTTCGATGAAGATAGAAAGGTATAGAAATTTGATAATTCCGATATTTATTCATGTTTCTAATTCCTAGATAGCCTATTTGCCTTTTGGGGCTCCTTCCTTTTTTGTTTCGCTCTAGAAAAGTTTTGCTTCTTCAAAAATTAACTTGTTCATGTGGCTCCTGCTTAATGGTAGTCTCAGCACTAAGGGTTTTATAATTGAGAGGGGGATTATTAGCTATAACGATGCTCTTTGTCTTTTTTATTGTAAGGAGATTGAGATTATAAATCATCTATTTAATCATTGTACTATTACGTAGAATTTTTGGGGTAGATTCATACATTGGTTCTGGTGTTCAAGTTGTTTACGTAGGGATCCTAATTAGAATCTGCAGGAATGGTTCAGGTCAATCAGAGACAACTTTCAGCGTTAGGCTATTACTTTTCTCTGCGAAGACTTTTACTGACTTATCTGAATAACTCGCAATCGACCCATATTCAAGTTCAAGACTTACCTTACCTTTTACTGTTTGGCTTTTCGGTCGACTATTGAAAGTTCTTACCTGCGTCCCAAAAATTTGAAAATTTTTTACTAAAATTTACTGATTCGTATGTTTTTTTCGTGTCAAATAATTTTAAAAAATAAAAAATATCATTGGCATATATCTATTTTGAAACTTCTAAATGTATCCTAGACTAATTAGTTTGATCTTTCATTTATTTCCTGCTTTTCATAGTTGCCCTCTTGTAAACTCTTTTTATTCAGTCATTATCTATTTAATGGTGCTATTTTATATATAAATTCTACTCGATTACTATATATATATATATATAAGTATTTGATTATTATAGCACCTCCATCATGAGCTCTAATCAGAAATAAATTGTCCAGGAAGAAGTTTGCGTCTCTCCATTGGTATAATAAAAGAGGCCGGGAGTTAGCAGGTCCATGTGGGGGTGATGTACTCAGCTTTTTATTCTAAACTGGCATGATCTTCATAAAACTCATTTTCTTATCCTAGCAAGGAATTAACATAAGGTGAAAGGGGCTTACTTTACCGGCTTGTCATGCATCCGTTCCAAGGTCTTTGATTCAATGATTTGCTTCAGAGGCTCGTCTCGCATCCATTTCTTGTATAGGGTTTAAATGATGATGTTTTTTAAAGTATTTTTATTTAAAAATATATTAAAATAATATTTTTTTTATTTTTAAAAAATTATTTTTGATATTTTCATATTAAAATAATCTAAAAATATTAATTTTAAAAAATCAATTATTTTTTTAAAAAAATTTAAAATATAAAAACGGTTTTGAAGATTCCACCTGAGTTTTCTGCTGTTGAAGAAAGCAGACCTTTTGGCTTTGAGTTGGTGTTAGCTAGGTTTGGCACTTTAAAAGGGCAGTCAGATTCAGTCGAGCTCCGCCTAGTCTAGACCAACTCATATAGGTCCCACCCGTGTACAGGTGACCTTGCGTGATTGGGTTTTTTTATGACGTGGTGGCTAGTCACCTGGTTTTTTTCTGCTAACCCCACTCGACGATTTAACTGCTGTCCTTTCACCTGAATTAGTGAAATGATTATTCACTTGAAAAGGTCTTAATAAATAATATATTCGATTTGGATGCACCCTGTGAGGTGCTGATGCAAAGAAGATAGGGATGCATATTAGCCACCTCCGCCGGTCGTTAGATGCAAGAAATCTATGGTCGAGCCAGTGAAAAATGGTCTCCCCGTTTGCTCGTCGGCGGGGAAGATGCGTTCGGCTGGGCCCGTTTGCTTGTCCACTCGGGTGCAGGTTTTTTTTTTTTTTTTCCCCTTGGGGGGGGGGAAGCATGCCCTATCGGCTATCGTCATGATAACCATACCTTGATTACAAGTTTTTTTTTTTCTTTTTTTCTTTTTTGAGGGATAAAATGCAAGAGGAGAAAAGGTTGGAGAAAAGAAAGTAAGGAAAAGGGAAGGAAAATATTCAAGGAAAGTCGTTCTTTTTTGCCCTTTTACTTTTACGTCTTTTTTTTTTTTTTTGGAAAAGTTTAATTGAAGGAAAGAAATCATAAGGGAAAAAGGAAAAGAAAAATTGTGAAGGATATAATTAATATCGGCCGATTTGGGGATGTTACTTTCATGCTCCCGACCATACAAAAAGAGTCTAGCTTACACGTGTTTTACTCAGTTGCTCACCAAATTTGAGAGATTAGTAAATGTGGGTTTGTGTAGAATTTATTTATTTATTCCATTTTCTACTAACCCACCTTTTTGCTAAGTGAAAATTTCTTGTAATTTGTGGTGTCTATCTTTAATAATATCCTCTCTCTTTTTCTAAAGTGAATGCACTACTATTTCCATGTCATTGTCAGGGGAAAACAACAAAAACAAAAATCTTTTTGTATTTTGCGTGTTAAATTATGGTTACCAACACCGTATAGATATCAAATCATTTTGTGGTTAATGTAAAATAATTATTTTAGTTAAATAAAATCTTAAAATATAATTTATACTATTTTTTAATGTATTTTTTAAAGTAAAAATCTTTCTATTAATTAGAAAAAAAAATGGTGACTAATGAGATTCGTGATTATTTGGTTATTAAAGTTTTGATATCATATTTAATAATTAATTTATCCTAAAATTTTAAATTATTAGATGATGTTTCATGATATGATTTATATTATTTTATAATAAAAAGAATATATACTAATGCAATGACTATTTTAATTCAAGCAGTTATGGATTAATTTCTAACCATGTTGATTTGTATTATTATTATTTTTTTGCAACAAAATCGCATGATTCCTCAAATCAAATTTAATTTTCAGTTTGATTAAAGTTTATGGAACGCCCCTTGATGTCTTACGTCTCATTTTGATTGATGTTGAAATGCATGAATATATTTTTAGTTTGTTATGGCAAGTGGAGATTTTTTTGGAATAAGTCGATATATTAAAAGGGCTAACCAGAAAATAGCCAAAAACAAGATACACGAAATAAAAGCATAAAAGAAAAGAAAAGAGTGTCACAAAAATAAAAAACAAATACAAAAGAAAAGAAAAGGAAAGTCAACAAATACATAACTAAAAAAGAACATCAAGATTAAAGAAGCTGATACGCTATGATTAAAGCTTTGATTTGGTGTTTGATCAATCTATAATACCTTCAGGTCACATAATTAAAGTAGTGCCAGTAGCCATGAAGAACTTATCAGCAGACTTGAGCCAATTTGAGAGGCGATAAAGAATTAAGGAGAAACTGTCTTCGAAGGTCGCAGCTCCATCATTGAAGATTACTTTGTTCCTCATAAGCCATATACTCTAGCTAATACAACAAGAAAGCATAGACCAAGCCTTACGTTGGAATTTTCCAAATACTAGGTTGGGCCACTGATGTAAAAGATCATCCACACAGCAAGGAAGACAACCACTAATACCTCACCAATCCAAGAATTTCATCCATAATCTCCACACTAGTCTACAATGGAGGAGAAGATGATTTGAAGTCTCAATCTCCATATCGAAACTTTAAAAGTTCTAAGCCCTGGATTTACAATTCTGTCAACAAGTAAAGAACACGTTTTAATTATATAACTTCCATCTGTTGAAAAGGTCCAAACTTTTTTATCTGAAGTTGTTGCCTTTAGCCAAAAGCTTTCTAGATATGAGAGAAGTAGACAAGCTTTCTTATGGCAAGTGGAGATTGATTGAGGGAATATTGCTATGGTTGTGACAAAAAAGATAAGAAAAGGGGACTTCAATGGCTTTGTTGTCCATGTTGGCCGGTGACTAGCTGAAATTCCATTGGAGTAAGAAACCAATGCATAAAGCGTACTGGGCCACTGAAAGCAGGGTAAAAAGCTAGCCCTAAAAGGTGAAAAAGAAACGTAGAAAGCAACCTTCTGCTTCTTTCTTCGTCTTAAGAAGATAATCCTATCGTTATCAAGAAGAAGAAGAAGAAGAAGAAGAAGATGTTAGCATGATGTGTCTTGGAAGAGATTTTGGCATTTTATAGAATTTACGAAACATTACTTCTGTATTTTTTTCACTTCTCACTTACGTGACAATATTTAAAAGAAAAGGGTAATTTATTTGACTTTGGGTTTGCCCTTTCTCAATCTTGTTAGTTTCTCTCTTCTCTGACCCGTAAATGGAACCAACGTCTTCTATGTTTCAAGAACAAATCACCTTTCTCCTTGTAAGCAGCTAGGCTAAGAAGCTTCGGCCTAGGACAAAGAAAACTCTATGCTCATTTTGGAGATCTCTACAATGGGCTCGTTTCCTAGATAATAACTCGTGAAGTGGTTGTATTTTGTAGTTTTTTATAATGGAGTTTTGGAAATTTTAATTATTCTTTTCAAATCAATACATAGATTTTAAAATAGAGTGCATGCTAAGTGATGATGTAAATGATGACTATAAATATTTTGTTTTTTATAAATATAAAAAACCCAACTTAAAAAATTCTATTCACATATTATTTTTTTTATTTTCTTGACTAATATAAAAAGTGAATTAATCTCCAACTTGATGATTCATTTTATTAACTCTTTTTTTATTTTTATCAGCGGGCAACATGGACAGAGAGGAACTACATTATGGATAATATTGTATGAATTATTTAATCAAACTAAAACACTCTAGAGGATTTCAATCAAGACAATTCACAAGTAGAATATTACGCTAAAAAGCAGGTAGCATCTTCCAAATGAACAATCACCATATGGTCCATGCACGATCGGAGCAAACACCTTGACTCCTCGCCAATAATTGCCGTTTATTTGAAGATATTAGCTGACAAAATACATTCTGCAAGCTTCGGCCAACATCAATGAGACCACACACAAAGGAGGGTGACTTTTCCTGTATAGATGCTGTGGGATCTTCCTGACTCGGGCTAGCCTCAATTTTAGAAAGTATTGATAGAAAAAGGCATGTTCTTGACAATTAATTAAAAAGTACAAATAATACCATGTATATTATTTATATTACAAGATATAAATACAAAAATCATAAAATATAGTTAAATATAAATCATATGCAAAAACAAATTAATAAGTTATCGAGCACATTAAACTCATAAATAAATTAATTAATTTATGTTTTTTCTTCGTAACCCAACTAAAAAATATATCATAAATATATATATATATATATATATATATATATATATATATATATATATATATATATTTGTTAGTTGATGATTATACCTTGTAATACAATATAAAAGCTTGAAAGCTGGTTTTCTTTACATTTTAAACTTCTTAGTTTTAATTTTTTTTAATATTTCATGATCTTTCTAATTTGAATTTTTAAATTATTTTATGTTTTTTATTTTAATATAAACTATTAAAAAATAAATTCTTAATTTTGTATCTTATATTTTTAAATGTCAGTAATGTGTGTGGTATCATTTAGACCTTTTAATTGGTGTATAAGAGTTGATCTCATCAAATTATTTTAAAAGAGTTATATTTAAACAAATTTTAAAAGTTTATATAAGGACTGAAAAACCTTTTTTAGTTAATTTGTTTAACCTTAAGGGTAAATTCATGTGTGAAAGAATCTTTAGGAGGAACATTTACACTATTAAAACTTCAATGAACAAACTGGATTCACTACAAATCTTGGAGTGTAATTTGAAATTAATAAAAAAAATTAATAAATGAACGAAGAAAGATGTGGATATAAATCTTGGAGTGTTGTGAAATCTATGAGGCGTTGAACCATTCTCATAAAGAGAAAAATATAAAGATTGAGCCATTGGTTATTCACTCGAAGCTCAAGGTGGAGGGTCAAAGTTCGAAAGCTAAAAAGAAAAAAAAAAAAGCATATTGCGCATACAGGATCGATGTGAACCGAATGCCCCAAATACCAAAATGGAGTCATGCAGATGGAAGTGATGTGGCTCTGACTATAAGTTTTTTTTTTTTGGATTTGTAAAAACTCCATTTTTTAAAAAGTATATTTTATAAGTTCACGTGAGCGAGTAAAATTTTGACTATCCCAGACTCTTACAAGAAATACACGTTTTGACTCGAATTTCAAACCTGCTGTGCAGATCTCAAGCCTTTTACCATTACTCCCCTGTAAGCTGCAGCAAGATGAGAATCATAAACGACATGGCAATTCCTCAGCTTGGAAGTTTGTGCTAAGTTGATGAAATTTTCCTTCACCCTGACAGCTCGTTTGTTTTTTATATTTAGCATTTCCCTCTAATTTTATTCTGTATATGCTACTAATTAATAAGGGAACCTTTTATTTTGGGGATGCACTCACCTGGACACATCCCATATTTGTCCAAAACTAGTTCACATCTTAAAATAATCTCTTACGTTACTAAATTGTTTCTTAATTTTGTCAATTAATCTTTTCTGTGAACCTTATAGCTTTCCTAGACAACCTTAAACCTGTCTTTCTTTGTGTAGAAATTAAGATTGCTTAATTTCAGCATTTAAACTCAGTGCTCAGGACAAATGATGGGGGCGTTCACGAGTCAAACCAATCAACTTTCCATTGGATACACTGAACTTTGCTCTGGCAACATTAACTCGATCGACCCTGAAAGATATAAAAGAGATCAAGATTCTTTTGATGCACTTGCCTTTCTTTATCTTTCCTAGCTTTTCTAAGGAAACTTGAAAGGCAAAGCAAAGCAAATGCAACATTGATCTATTAATTAACTTTGCAATCCAACAGGAGATTGTTTTGCAGACCATGATACAACTTTCTTCTAACATATAATCATAATTATCAAATCCGAGACCGACTAAAAAAAATATTCAAATCACTAATCATTAGGTTGACTCGCAAATCACCATGTTAACTATTTTTAGTACAATGACAATATTTCTTTTTTATTCTTTTATGTTAATCTAGATTTGATCAAATCAATTTAATCACTAAAAATCTAGTATAATGAATGAGTTTAATTAGATTTTATTTAATTCAATTAAAAACTTATCTTGAGTTAAGCTTTAAATCCCAAGTTTTTACAGGTAAGCAGCTAGTTGGGCTTGATTTAACAACCATGGATAAAAGAAAAAAAAAAGTTGAACCCATCACTTCTTTTATGTGCTAATCACTCCCATAATTTTTAGATTTATCGACAGAATTTTCTGTCAGTATTGCACTATCATTTCATTGGTAATTAATTTACCAACAAAATCACAGACGGACATGCTCCTTTGGTAAATCTTGCGTTGGTAATTTTCTGTTCGTTAGTAAATCCGTTGGTAATAAAAAAAATATTATTACCGATGGATTTGTTGACAGAAAAAATGAGCAAAAAAAATTACCTGCTTCATTCTGTCGGTATTTCCCTCAGCAAAATACTATATATAATTTCGTCGGTAATTATTTACAAATATTCAAAAAACAATATTTTACAAAACTATAAAATAATTAAATTAATATAAATCAACACTCTATAATACTGAAAATGCTTGGAAAAAAGAAGAAGAAAATCAACTCAAACAAATTTGCAACAAATAAATTCAACTAAAAAAATTCATATGAAAAAAATTTAAAAATCCTATAAATAAATCAACTAAAAATTGATCTCATATGGAAAAAAAATCCTACAACAACATTCATACAATTATTAAGAACAAAAACAATTAAAAATAAAATAAAAAACAAATATAGTGAAAAAACACGACAAGAAAAAAAGAAAAAAGAAATCTTACTTTAATGTAATTGCAAATGAAGTTAAGAAGAGAAAAAAAATCATAAAGTATACTAATTAAAAAAAAATGAGAAGAAAAAAGAAGAAAGGAGAAGCCATACCTGAGCATGGAGGAGAGGAGAGAAGAAAAAGAAATTGATATTGATGTTTTTTACATATGGGGAAAAAGAAGAAGAAAAAGAAAGGAGACGAGTCTGTTGTGAAATTAAATATTCTAGACTTTTTATTAGGGCGTTTTACCAACGGATAATTAAATATTAATATTTTTAATCATTTTGTTAGTGATTCCGCCTATAATATTTAATTAAAATTTTTAATTTAAGCTAAATTTTTTAGAAAACCGACAAGTAACACCGACGACTTTTCAATCCGTCGGTGATTTTGTCTATAAAAAATAGTAATTAGCAGTGCAATTGAGAAATGAATAGTTCCAGAGCTCTCTATAAAATACCGACGGAATTTTCCATCGGTGATTCCCTTTGTAATTGATATGATGAATAGTGTAATAGTCCGACTGTACGATCGATCATTGTTAAAAGTTCCCAACACATTCTCTTTATTTAAGGGTAATTTTTTTTCTTTTTACCAAAAATTCGGCAGAGTTTCGTTTACATTTAGGACATCCCAAGTTATTGACTACTACCAATTTACTCAATCAATCTCATCATCACAAGGTCCCATAATTCCTCAGCTCATATATAGCTCATATATATATATATATCCTACAAGTTCAATATGAATATAGTCCAAACATTATATCATAAAATTTAAAAGAAAGAAATACTAACATGCAAAGAAAGCATTTACAACATAATAAGTGTTTCTTAAATATTTCAAAACGGTTAATTACAAGATAATTAAAATACTACATGCTAAGCTGAACTTTTATAAATACATCAAGGTTTACACGAAAGTATACTACATAAATGTGTTAATTCCCTTTTGTTTAAGTTAAAGATTTACATAAGCTTCACAAAGTAACGTCCTAAACTAATGATCTCCATGGAGATTTGATGGACCTGTTACATAAACAAACATATCATTATATTGATAAAGAATATATATTCTCATGTAATGAATACGAATGAAGTATTAATTTTTTATCTGATCCATAAGAATTCTAACAGAGGACTTATATTTTGCTTATAAATCTTTTAACTCACTTAACACTAATTTGTATATTCTTAATTTGAATACTCTTATTTACTTGCATGAACTAGGTGACCTTGCAAAGTCTAATCTTGAAATTCACGGATGTCATTAGCTGAAGCTAATCTTGTAATTCATATCCTGACAATTCTATCACAGATTCCATTAGCCGAAGTTAATCTTGTAAATCACTAGACTTTATTTACATTGAACACGACATTTATTGTAATTACATTCACCAGAAGAATTTTAAATTGTAAAAATACAAATAGCAAGGAAATCACGCACCTGTTTCGCCTGTCTCACAACCTCCCCTAACAGAAGATCCAATCCTTGTTGCTCCTCCTGAATCATAAGAAAGTTTTTGGTTATGATTCCTTCAAGCTGATATCATAGAGAATCCATATTCGTCCATTACTCATATGTTACTTTCTATGTATGTTCATTTCCTCATATTAACATACATACATATATCACGTATATTTTCAGAGTTAGTATCTTAATATGCAAGTGTTCGTATGACTCAATTCTTTTATATCCTTATATATAGTATTCACGTGAAAGTCTACTATTATTGTCTAACTTTCAACTGTTACTGTCCAATTTTCAACTGTTACTGTCTAATTTTCAATTGTTACTGTCCAATTTTCAACTGTTACTGCCCAATCGTTACTGTCTAACTTCGAACTGTTATTGGCTAATTTTTAACTATTACTGTTATTGGCTAATTTTTAACTAATTATTTCAATCATTCTCGTCTAATTTTGAACTATTGCTGTCTAATTTTGAACTGTTGCTGTCCAAACACTCACCAGATTTTTAACTATATCTAAAGTTCTAAAACTTCATTTTAAGTGAGATTGATCTTGTTAGAAAATTAAAACACGAGACTACAAGCTCTCTGAAGGGAGAAGAACCTAGTTTTGCCTCTAAGATAGTCAAAATTGCTCATTAACTAATTTGTCCTACTGCCCTACATAATCAGTCACGACTCAGTCTCAGTTGATAACTCATTACTGGAGTTCTACATCTCAAAATTAAGCAAGACCAGTTTCTTTGGTTAGCTAATATTCAAATCTACAATTTCTATGAGGAACCCGATTCTAATTCCCTCATCCTCCTACCCGAAATCTCTTCAAAAGTCAGGAGACAAGTCTGTCCAGATTCGTCTCCCCCTCTTCTTCATTAAATACTTTCATAAACTACATACCACACACATGAATTAATTTAATCTTAACAATAAGTACTTTTTCCCTAATTTATGTCTAAGAACCCTAACCTATGATTCAATATCAAGGCATCAATTCTTTATCGAATTAAAAATAAATTTTTTTAAGATCATGTTTAGAACACCTTACCCGGTATAAATTAAGATTTTGATCTTCAACTAGTTGAAAATTCTCAACTCCCTCCTTTCTTTTTTTCTTGTTCAATTTCTTGGTAATCCTTTGCTCTCAAGTGTTTATCCCATCTATAAACTCTTAATCTTGGATGGGTTCTTGAAATTTTAGTGTTTCTCTCTTGATTTCTCAAGAATGGATATAAAACTCCCTATTTTCTCTCCTTATGGTTCCTATTTTTTTTGGTGAGGAGAGAGTATTTATACTCTATATTTTCTCTTATTTGCATTTAAGCCCCCTTTTTCCTTTGATTGTATTATTCTCTTCCATTAAATCCAAACCCTCAACAGTACCGGGTTTATTATAATGTCTCGAATTATTTCGCCTGGAAATTTATATTTAAAAATTTCTGAATTCCTGTTTTTATTTAACTATATGCATGAATTTCTTCCCTTTTATTTATTTATTTATTTATTTTTCCTGGGGTTTACAAATAGTATTCACAATTGATAAAAATGGCACGTCATCATTTTTTTTGCTTTGTTTTAATTTTTTTCACTGTAATTTCCTCGATAAATAAAAAAGAAATATTTATGTCGGTAAAATCTGTTGGCAATTTACCAACAAAAATATTCTCTTGATATTTCCATTTGTATTTATCGATTTTCTGGTAGTGAATCTTGATAAGATAACTTTTATTGATACTATAAATTATGTATAGATCTTCCATTCAGCCATGCATTCCAAGTGGTTTCTTGAATTAACTTCGGCTACTAGGATTCCAGATTCAAAATCATCAGTGACACCACTATTTTATTGTTCTTCCGTTAAGATTCCAAATTGGTAATTTTTGTTTAGTCATGCTTTTATATGCTAACAAGAAATATGATATTAACTTTGGCTTATAATCTTGTAGGGGCTACCCATGACTATTGCTTATGGAAATTATCCTCCAACTCCAACAAGGCCTGGGGTTTGTACTCCAACATGTATATTTTTTTTCATGGGATATTGAATTTCTTACAATTAATGAAGTTAAAATGATGCTGACTCTATTTTCTGTCATAACCAGGGAAAACATGAAGGGATTATAGTTTGTTGGTTTCTTGGACTTGCTCTCTTGTCTCATGGAGCAGTATGCTGACAATAGGAGATTACTACTATTGTCTGTTCCCAGTAAGTTGCTCGTTATACACTTTGTTAGTGTTTTGAAAATTATGGTTTTGAATAGTCATTCAGGAAAGTAAAGTAATTTGTTCAACTGGAGTTGCAAAACTATCTTTTGATGATTCTTTTCTTTCTGTTTGAAGAAATACCACCCTTCAAGGGTACTTACTCTTGTTTATCAAACATTTGCACTTGGAACAATGGCAATATTAGCTTATAATGAGGCAAAGATCAATACTAGAAAGCGGAACGTATTTGGATACATTCTCTTTGCTGCAAGTACTCTTATGCTTATGGTTGTAAGTAACTTGAACAACTCCAAACCATTATTGTTTGATTTCCTTATTATCAGTTTTATACATGACTGATTGCTTCTGATAATTGTGACAGGTGGATTTAGCTACATCAGTAGGAGGAGGAATTGGACCTTTTATTGGCATATGTGCAATTGTTGCTGCTTTCGGAGTTGCAGATGCCCATGTTCAAGGAGGAATGGTTGGAGACATGGCTTTCATGTGTCCTGAATTCATGCAGGTTACACTCCTTGGAATTCCTTTTCAAATGTTCTTCAAAGTCTTTATTTCCTGGCTTTTCGAAAAAAACTTGCCATCTCAACACACCTTCGATTTCTTTTCCTGCAGTCTTTCTTTGCTGGGTTGGCTGCATCAGGAGCCCTGACCTCAGCACTGAGATTGATCACAAAAGCAGCGTTTGATAAATCTAAAGATGGTCCTCGCAAGGGAGTTAGTATGTCACTTTTCTCTAAGAAAATGAGAATTTTGTATCTTTAATAGCTAATTCTTTTATTGACCAGTTGGAATTGCTGTTCGACACTTAAGCAGGTCATATTGACCAGTTTGAGAAAAAGATTGACCCTTCTCATCATATGATATTGTGGTTAATAGTCCCATGGTGATTAGTTTGTAATTCACGGACATAGAGCTATGCCTTCAGGCTTTAGCAGAAAAGTAAAAAGAGAATATATATAGAAGTAGGTCATGAGCTGAACAAAAGTAATTTTGTCAAACAACTTCAGATTTTTTTCATAAGGCTTGTCATTTTGGGCTGCAGATTTGATTTATGAGTATTACTTGATTTCCAATGTTTGCAGTGCTATTTCTAGGAATCTCCACTTTCTTGGAATTCCTGTGTGTTCTGCTGTATGCATATCTCCTTCCTAAACTGCCAATAGTGAAATACTACCGCTCAAAGGCAGCCGCAGAAGGATCAAAGACAGTTTCAGCTGATCTTGCTGCTGCTGGCATCTAAACACTAGCAAACCAAGAAGTATTGCTACTTTTCTTTAATCTTTCCTTGTTGGTTTATTTGCATTTCATAGGATGACCATTTATTTCTCATGTTGGATGCTCAAGGAAATGTTATTGTTCTGTACCCTCACTAAAATCTGGATTCTAGCAGGCTGCTGATGTTGCCAAACCTCCGAAGCGATTGAACAACAAACAACTAATCTTCCAGAATATAGATTATGCACTTGACCTGTATCTGATATACGTGTTGACATTGTCAATTTTCCCAGGATTCGTATTTGAAAATACTGGTAAACACAAGTTGGGCAACAAATGGTATCTGCTCATTCATGATGCAACATTCATTGTACTTGAGGACTGATTAATCTGTACATTTGAAGTGAGGCTGCACAAGAAGAGGATGATATTTCTCTTCTCCTCTGCAATTTCAATTTCCTTTCTGAATTTTCTTATTTATCTCGGGCATTGAAAGACCTTTACATGTCCAAGTTTTGATCATGTTATGCTAGAAAATTCGTGATTTGGACTAGAACTTCTTTGTCCCGTGACTGGTGATGTTTCAGGTACCCTCTTGTTCTGATTGCAATGTACAGTGTGTTGGATCTTATATCAAGATACATTCCCCTTGTTCCAAGTTCGAAATTGGAGTCTAGGAACGGCCTCCTGATTGCAGTACTCTCTCGTTTTCTACTCATTCCTGCATTCTACTTCACTGCAAAATACGGTGATCCAGGATGGATGATCTTTCTCGTTTCTTTCTTGGGACTGACCAATGGCTATCTCAC
The DNA here is from genome assembly GCA_015852605.2 of Populus deltoides. NCBI lineage: Eukaryota > Viridiplantae > Streptophyta > Magnoliopsida > Malpighiales > Salicaceae > Populus > Populus deltoides. The sequence goes on from CM027580.2 coordinate 4,059,022, forward strand.
TGTCTGTGTTCTTACAATTGCACCAAGAGGTTACACGGTTAGTTACCAATACTATGATGTTACAAATGTAATATTTTGGTGTGGTCACACATGACATTTTTTTCATGGTTTTCGTTTTGTAGGGGCCTGAAGCAAATGCGTTGGGGAATTTGCTTGTGCTATTCTTATTAGGAGGCATATTTTCAGGGGTTGCCCTTGATTGGCTTTGGCTCATAGGCAAAAAGAAGGCCTTCTAGAGTGCCAAATCTGCCTGCAACTGATAAATAAAGTTGGTCCTCTTTTATTAATGCAATGTTGATTATATGTTGGACTTTCCAAAACATATATATAGTGAAAACAAAAATTTTTAACAAAAAATTGGGACTTTTAAGTATCCTATTAGTTAGATCTAGAGTTTAGGGTTTATGCGACAAAATTGTTTTTTTTTTCGGCTTTGAATATTTGCTACAAACCTAAGTTGTTACAAACCACAAATTACTCAAGTATCTGACATCTAATAATAATTCACATGAACTACCGATGAGAAATTTTCTAAACCCTTAAGACAATGATTGTTATACCTTAGAGTGGATGGTCTTTATTTGTGTGTTTAAGTGTTTATGTATAGTACTCTATTCTTTTTAGAAAATAAAAGGCATGATGGGAAATCTAAAAATTCTATAAATAGTAAAATATCAATCTGCCCCTGAATAATATCACATATATTATCGTAAGACAAGTTTTGAAAATTTATTTAATTAAGTCTCAACTTGATTTTTTTAGATCTAGAATTGTAATTTATTGTATTAATTACATTATAATCCTGAATTTTTAGAACTTATTTATAATAAAGTCGTACTTGATTAATCATCTCATTTTAATTTTTAACAAGTGATTCTTATATGTGTGACCTATTAGGTTCCCTAATAAGTTGGCATAAATATAAATTATAATCCTACATAAAATAGGATTAAATAAATTAAATAATTTAATATCATTTCAACAATTGATTCATTTATATTTGAGAATCAAGTACAATATCTAGCAACCTGTCATGATCTCTCAAATATTAAAAAAGTCATAAGTGGTTTGACTTAACCTTTCAATAATCAGTTTCTCGGTGTAATTATTATCAATTCTTTAAGAAAGTTTTGATTTAGGCATTATAACATTAAATATATTTGTTTTGTTAAATTATCTTAATTCTCATACTATAACATTGATTCTTTAAATAAGATTTAAAATTCTTTTCAAATATCATTTCATCTTAACCAATGATTTCACAACATAATTTGAGAACAAATGCAATATTTTTTTTTCAAATTCACGCAAGGTGATGATCTATTGATTACTCAAATACTTTTATATAGTTTATGTTATACTTAATATATGCTTGTTTGTTACCCTTTATTAGTCAGAATCAAAGCATAACACTTTTTATATAAGATAACTTAGTGATCTCAAGTCTAATGATCACTTACTCAACTATCATGTGAATCTTTCCATAAACATAGGTGATTTCTCCATATGAAATTCTATTATGGTCAGTTCGATGTATATGTCATCTGACAATCACCTGCATATTAGTTTTAAGGATATCTCATTTCTCATATTAGGAGAATAACTGTTTTATTTCATAAAAGAAAGAACATAATTTACATTAGTCTCAATAACTCTAATAAATATTTAATTTAATATAATATTCACCATGAACAATTAAGAATAATGTTTTAATATAATAAAACTCTCATAATTATAATAACTTTATAATTTTCTTTACGAAGCATTTTTTTCTCATGAGCTTTATCTCCACTTTAAAATATTTATTAATCAAATATAAATAAATATTAAAAATAAATATATTTATTAATAATAAATATATTTTACATAAATAAAATCATCATAAATATAATGAATCAACGTACATATTCCCTAGTAAATCATTCATTCCTAAGTCATTCCTCAAATTTCACAGCTACAAAGTTACCTGTTGAAAATCTTACTCGTGAGAATGATTTTAATTTGTCAAAAGGAATCTAAAGAGCATATTTTAGATCCAAGCAAGCACACTATAATCTAGAAAACATGTATTTTTTTTTCATTATTTAGCAGATATCACACTATAATCTAGAAAATAACATTAGATTTTTTAAATATTATTAATTTCTCATGATTCATTTTGATTCTGATGAATACAACTTTTACAAATTGATTCAAGTTTTTTTTTTTACTTAAATAAAAGATTTATTATAAAATTGAATCAAAATTTTTATTTAATTAAAAGTTAAAATTCTCAACTTTTAAATTATATATTACTTATGCAAAATCTTCAAGAAGTTATTTTGAATCACTTTTAACAACACATTTTAGATTAAAAAAATCATTTTAACTTTTTTCTTATTATAGAAAAACAATTTTTAAACTATAACTCAAAATCAAGAATTATTTTTTAGAAGATTTTTAAACTATAACTAGGTCAACTTTAATGTGTCACTTATGGCCTTAGATGATTAATCAACTCAAAAAATCTCCCATTTCCTTCACCAATCCCAAAAAAAAAAGAAAAAAACCCTCCAATTTTCTGGTTTTGGGCCTTTAGGTTTTTTTTGTCACAGGTATAGAATTGAAGTTCGGGCTTCGGTTTAAAGGCTATATGGGTCCTGGGCGCACGCAGTATGGTCTCTCCGTGCATTGTAATGCAGAAAGCATAGACATGCATGGAATGATACTCTCTTCATCAAGACTCCACATATAATCTGGAATCTGTGTTCTAGACAGCATTTGGATGTTGTTCCGAGAAGACAAGACAGAATGATACATAATCATGTACTCATATTCCTTTTGTTTCTCTTCCTACACCTGTAAAGTTCCTAATCTGAGACCTTAAAACTGGTTTAAGTTCTTCATTTATTTCATTATTTACTTTTAATTTGTGATTAGAACAGACAGACTATAATTGTCTGGTTGAATTAATTGTTTGATACCAAACAATTGACATGCCTTCAATAGGACCTCTTCAGATGGGTTCCGAAAGGACTGTTAATCGATAACTGCTTGCAAGCAAGACTGACGCTGTAGGAGAATGGACATCGCTACTGTTACTAGCTATACAAGTCAAGCAAAGGCTAATCAAAACAATGGTGGTAGTGGCCAAGCGGAATGGATCATTCATCTAAGCAAATGGTTTTCTTTCTCTAGCATTCCAGGCAGAATTTTGCGTGTTTGTCCAAAATTGATAAATAATTTATTAGGATTTTCGGCATGGTCTAGAATTAAGTTCTCAAGATTGTTGATTTTTCAGGTATTCTCTTGCTCTGTTAAATCAAGATATACTCCCCTTGTGGAGTGCTTGAAATTGGAGTCTAGAAATGGCCTCATGATTGCTAGTCTTTCTAGTTTTTCTCCTCGTTCCTGCTTTCTACTTCGCAGCAAAATATGGTGACCAGAGATGGATGGTTATGCTAACATCTTTCCAGGGATTAACAAATGCTTATCTTTCAGTTTGTGTCCTGACAGAGGAGCCTAGAAGATTATAAGGCTAGCCCATCTGCATGTTACCATGCAACAAATGTTTTCTTATGGCACTTCATGAAAAATGGTTGATTTTTGCAGGGGCCTGAACAGAATGCATTTGGGCAATTTGCTTGTGCTGTGCTTATTTCTGGAATATTTTCAGGGGTCGTCCTTGATTGGCTGTGGCTTATAGGCAAAAATAATTGTGTTACGCCTTTTCCTCTATTTGAAACGATGTTGTTATAGTGAGAAAAATTGTTTGAACGAAAACCAGCTCGAACCAGATTCTGAGTCATTGTGGCAGGCCTGGTTTTATTACTATGTTTCTGCTAGTACTCTGATGCTCATATCCGATATTTGCATGTTCCTTTGATGTTAATTCAAATCTTAAAGAATCTTTTTGTTGTCAAACAAGTATCTTAACTTGTTGAATGCTCTTTCTTGTTAAGAAGATTCACTAATCACAGCGTTAGCACACATAACGAATTCCTGAAAACACAAGCTAAAAAACCCATCATGATTTATCAATTCCTCTGCTTCGCTGTTCTTCAACCAGGTTTGATGGTAATAAGTTTACTGTTAGAGTTGGTCTTCGCAAGGGAGTTAGTATGTGATGATTTCTTTAACCAGTATGATGATAATAAGTTTACTGTTAGAGTTGAAAAACAATCAATTGTTCAAGCTTCTAACTCATTCAAAAGAAGGGAGAGATATGTGGAGCATGGCAATTCTTTTATTCATCAAATTATGTTCACTATTTCAATCTCATTACACATACTGAGAAAACATTTAGTAATTAAAAACTAATTCATGCATGGTCTAAAACTCTTCATCTTTCGAGGCAAATTCATTCATCTCTCCAACATAGATTCAGTGTTCAGCCAAATTCATTCATCTTTCGGAATTGGTTCAGTGTTCAACCAAATCCATCATCTTTGAAAAAAGTTCGATGTTCAACATTTACCGTTCTCATATGGTGAATATATAGTTCACCAAAATAAATAGCATACAGAAATACTGATGACTAATATTTGTTAGTCAGTCCTTGCGGTGTTATTTTTGGCGATAGCCACTTTCTTTGAGTTTATGTGCTTTCTTCTCTATGCACTTGTCTTCCCCAAACTTCCAGTGGTGCATTGCTACCGCGCAAAGGCAGCCTGAGAAGGATCAAAAACTTTTCATAATTTCTTTGAGTTGTAAACAATGTTGTCATTTACTAACATTTTGAGGTGCCAAAGAAGAATAATAGAAAGCCCAGTTCGTATTTTCATTAGGAATTTGCACAGAGATCCAATTCCAGTGGCATGGGAGAAGCCTCAGATAGGTTGGACTAAATTAAACTTTGATGGCTCTTGCAAAGACTCGGCGGGAAAAGCTAGCATTGGAGGTGTCTTCAGGAACTATGAGGCATTCTTGTTCTTACTCGGCTATGCTGAATCCATAGGCAGAACTACTAGCATGATTTCCGAATTAGCTGCTCTCCGAAGAGGCCTCGAGTTAGTGTTAGAGAATGGTTGGGGCAACGTATGGCTTGAAGGAGATTCGAAGTCTTTAGTGGATATTATTTTGAAAAGGAAACTAGTTAGATGCAAGGAAGCACAAAGACAAGTCAGCTACATAAACTTGATTATCCCAGAGCTTAAAAATTGCCTTGTGACTCATGTTTTTAGAGAAGGCAACAGAGCTGCCGATAAATTGGCTCGAATAGCCTATCAGTTGCAGAAGCCTAAAATTTGGAGGCACATTCCTCCTGATACCATTTTGCAAATCTTACATGAAAATGCAGAAGGTAAGATTGTTTTTCGAGGAAGATAAGCAGAATGTAAATACTGTTTGATTTGTGTAATTCTTTGCACAGGACAGGCATTCTTGTTCCTATGATGCTTCATATTTTATCGGCTCACTGTGCTCTGTTTATTAACAATTGAACTGGAGATTACTCTAGATGAATTTCAATGAACAAATTAGTGTCTCACCGTATTTTTCATTTTCTTAAACTATGGTAATGATCAATCAAAAAAAGAAATGACAAGAAATTCTTTTTCTCATTTTCTTACAAGAACCACAAATTTCCTCCCAAAATGGCACATCCATGGGACCATGGTACTGATAGCCTGTCTTCCAAATGCTAGTTTTGGCAGAAATGTACTTCCCCCTCAAAGAACTCCAAAGAAAGAGAATGCATTTCCTTCAAGAAAGAGATTGGTATGTTCTGCAGAAAATACTTCAATAAGTTATTAATACAAATCACGATCACAAATGCGGTCATTTATTTTTTATATTATAATATATTATATAGATTCTTCCTAATATATAGTTGAGATGTGGAAATTAGTTGACTTAGAAAAATGACAAACATCATTTGAAAATTAGACATCTAACTTCTGACACACCAATCAAGAGATCAACATCAGCTTGTTACAGCATGAAAAGGACCAACAACCCTTTATTTTATATTTTAAAAGCATTTTTAAAAAAAAAAAATTTTTTTTTATTTTAAATTAAATTTTTGGATGTTTTCATATTATTTTAATATATTAATATCAAAATTAATTTTTTTTAAATATATATATATATATATTATTTTTAAATATAAAAATATTTTAAAAATAAATCATTATATCATTTTTAAACATTCCACAAATCTTGCTGGGCAAAAAAAACTCCTCCTCACATGGACGTTGATAGGTGGCCCGCGTAGTACAAGATCCCAGTACAAAAAAAAAAAGGGCAGTAGTACATGACATGAGATACATGTCATGTTAGATCCTTTTTTTATTTTTTAACTCCAAGCAGCAAACATGAGAAGACTAATGTAGGATCAAAACTTGGCTGGCATGCATTGTAGTACAAGCAGAAATGTGTAAATGTACTGCATTTTATATGCTTACTATTTATACTAATGCATCAAGATGTGCAGATCTATTGCATTTGAAAGTGAGCTAGCTAGTGGAGGCTTCCTGGATTGGAGAACCATCATTGAGTGCAGCGTTGATGAAATCCTACATTTTGTGCTATTAAACTGTTACCAACCCTTTATGGGGCATGGCATCATTTCACCAGCGCTGCATTCAATCATGTTTTTCTAACTCTTCCGGGCATGGTTTTGCGTGCATGTATCAAGGGGTACTTGTGAAGAAACTTTTTGTTGGATTTTAAAGGAAAGTGCCGTTGTGGTGCGAAACAGGCATTTGCGTGGTGTGTGGAGCTCACTATTTATGATCCATGTCTACTGTAGCTGTTCTTGTGAAGCCCAACTTTGTTTCATTTTCTTTCGATATATGTAAAAAGGTAAATCATCATGGAAAAGGCATTCCCTTCCCTCTGTTATGAACAAGATTGGATTCCTTGTCTGTGATTAATTTGCTAGTTTCAGGCTAATGAATTCATGCTATTTTTGCAGCACTTTGAGAGTGAAGTGAAGTATATTTACACCAATGACAATGATCCACAGCCTCCTTCACCATAAAATGCACAGCTATTCTTATATTTCTTCTGTGCAAACCTCATATTTGTCCCCCAACTATCTATTGATTCTCGTCTAGGTCCCCAAACTATCAATTTTCCCAATGTCTATTAATGGTTAAATATGTAAGTTGCATATATGACACAAAGTGGAGGTGTGGATTGAGGAAAGTTTGGCCTTTGTTCAAGAAAAAGTGGGAGGATTTTAAATGGGGGACCCAATTGAGAAATGTATGATAACTTTGCTGACCCAATTGATAAAATTAATAGTTGGGGACTACATTGAGAGTCAGTTCGTAGTTAGACAACTAGTTTGTAGTCTCTCTTTTTTCTGAACACTTCTTTTCTTTGAATGAACCCAGTTCAACTCCCAGGTCCCCAAAACCCAAACCCAGGTCCAGTGAGCCACAAAACCAGTCGCAGGCTTATTTTCCAGGCTGCTGGCGCACTGATCATCAGAATAAACACAAATTAGATTAACCTTTTGTGCTCTGTCAGCTGCCCTACTGCTCATCAGAATTAACATAAATTAGAGAAACTTTTTCTTTTTTTTTCTCTGTCCATTCCCATTTAAAAAGTTTCAAGAAGATTGCAATAGTTTTTGAGGTACACAAAAGAGCCACCATGTGCCCAATCCTTGTACTGTCCCATGTATTGTTAGAAACTTGAAAGGCATCTTGAAGCATTGGAATCAGAGATACGAGGGCCCAATGGTACCAGACAAGTCAAATCTCTACATATTTTTAGTTCAGTTTTTCGATGCCTGGACAAGCTTCAAGCATGGCATAGCAAATGCACCTCTTCCTTTATCCCACCACATCTTTTCATTCCATTCACCCATTTTTAGGTCCCGTGTAAGTTCTAAGCATGATAGAATCTAAAATAACGTTTAATTACTGCTTCGAAATAAAAAAAATAAATAAAGATATTCAAGACGAAAAAACATGTCTCTCTTTATTTCTTGTTGTGATGTTTAAAAAATCATTTTAAAATTATCTCGAAGAAATATTTATTTTATATAATATAAATACCTACGACACTCTTCCTAGCCCAGGACACTATAAATTGAACTAAATTATGCAGAAAACATCCATCCATCTGAAGCTTGCTGTTAGAACTTGTTTTAGACGATGAATTTTGTGGGATGAGTAGATGAAAGGGTTAATAAGCATCATCAATATCAGAACTGACAGCCTGACACCAAATCATGCATGCTCAATAGTTTTTCATACTCGAGTTGGCTTTCAACCAACCTTCAGACTGAAGAATAACTTGGTCTAAATAAGCTGTGAAATTAATGCAGAAAACAAGAGAAAAATATGCAGATCCGTAGCCCACTTTTATAGCTCTACATTTAGCCAAGACTAGACCACGTAGAAAAATAAATAGGGTTACAAAATTATAAAAAAAAACTTGGTGTGCAAGCAAAAACAGGAAATTGCACTGAGAAGAATAGCCTGTCTTAGTCTCGTTTATTTATCACGACTGCTATATATTTGAAAAATGCAGCTAAATTCCTCATGGAAAAAGCCCTGCAGCCACCATATATAAAAGCTGTACTGCTGCTATCTGATTACCAAATAACCCAAAAATTCAAAAATCTTGACTCCAATTAACCAAATTCTGAAATTCTGAAACACAAATTTTCTACAAAATCTAAAAGGGGCAGCATAATCTAAGATCACACCACAAAATCCAACTTATTATATGTATCATTGCACAATGGACACCACAAAAAGAACCTGAATCCTGAAATTGTCAAGTTCTGAAACATTAACGAGTCTCAATTCTTACATCAAACATAAAATCTAGAAAAACAGACAGCACCAACATAGACTAAAATCACATCCCATGAACCAAAAATCCATGCAAATATAAAGTCAAATACTACTATAAAAGCAGAAATCGAGAAACAGAAACCCAAGTACAGAAACAGAAAGTCACTGCAGAGATATCTATGTCAAAGTGTAAAAAGAGGGGAAAAAAGCAGAGCAAAATCCTGAAAAGATTCCTTTTTTTTTTCATAAATACAATACAATCAGTTCAAAATATAAACACCTGTCTATGAGAGTCCATTACTTGTCAAGCTCTCTCTTTCTCGTGACCATAATTCAAGATTTCCCCTTTTTTTTATCCCCAAACTCTCCTCCTCTTTTCTTCACAATTAACCTACTTGCCACTCTCACACCCCACAATAAATCCTCTCTTAAAAAACCCTTTTCAGTCTTACTCCCTTCGCTCTCTCTAATAAAAATCCCAACTTTCTGTCACTTTCCCGAGAAACATCAGGACTTTCCGGGAAAATTTCCAAACTTTTCTTTTTTAATGGAGGCACTACCGGACCACCTCCGTTGCAAGAGAACAGACGGCCGGCAATGGCGGTGCAACCGGCGGGTGATGGAGGATAAGAAGCTCTGTGAAATTCACCACCTTCAAGGCCGCCATAGGCAGTATAGAAGGAAAGTTCCGGAGAATTTGAAATTGCAGAGAAAGAAGAGCAAGAAATCAGCAACATCAAGTTCTAATGCTGAAACCCTAATTAGGGTTTCTTCAAAAGAGGGGAAAGTAGGGAAATTTAAGAAGAAAGGAAAGAAATTGAAGAGAGGGGATTTACAGTTGGATTTGATTAGGATGGTTTTACAAAAAGAAATGGAGAAGAGGAAGAGTAAGAAAAGGAAAAGTTTTTCAGAGAAAGTAAGTGTTGATAATGGTGATGATAATGATAATGTGAATGACTGTAGTGAGAGTGAAGAAGGAGAAGGAGAAGAGTTAATGAGAAATTTGCCAAATGGGTTCATGGCAATATCACCTGCTAAGAGTTTTGGGAATGGCAATGTGGGTTGTTCTAGTTCACATTGTGATATTAAGATTGGAGGAGATGTTTTTAACGGGGCTAGTACTGCTAGAAGATGTTTTAGGTCTAAAAATGTTGAGCCAATGCCAATTGGGAAATTGCAGGTTGGTTTTGTTGTTTGTTTGGTATTTGAGTTGTGTTTTGAAAGTTTTTGTATTTCAATTTTTGATTGATTGGTTTTTGTAGGTTTTGCCGTATAAGAGGGATGGAGTGAGATTGAGGAAGGGGAAGAGGAAGAAGTGCCACTGGTGTAGGAGTAGTACGAGGACATTGATTAGGTGTTCGAGTTGTCGGAAAGAGTATTATTGCTTGGATTGCATCAAAGAGCAGTATGTTGTTTCTGCATGTTAATTTGTTTAATTTGACTTGTATTCTTTGTTCGGTGCCAGATATCTTACCCTGTTGAAGCTTATGTGCAAAAAGTTGTCATTTTTTGTATGGAACAAGCATTGGTTATAATAATGTGGACTGTTTAATAATTATTGTATCCTTTAGGCCAACTGTTTTCTATATATAGCTCCAGCTAGTGCTGAAAACAGTGATTTTGTGATTTCAGCCTAATGCTCTGTCTTTAGGAGTAAAATTTGATTTGTGATTCTTGATTTTGAAATGAATTTAGGTATTTGGAAACACAAGAAGAAGTTAGGAGGGAATGTCCTATGTGTCGTGGAACTTGCAGCTGTAAGGTCTGCTCAGCGATTCAATGTAGGGACATTGCATGTAAGGTCTGACTTCTAATTTTTCTAAGCGAGCTAGACGCAGTACTTTCATATTTCTTGCTGAATCATGATGTCTAAATATATGCAAAAACTATTTTGTTTCAGGACTTGTCCAAGGAGAAAAGTGAAGTAGACAACGTTTTACATTTTCATTATTTGATTTGCATGCTTCTTCCCATACTGAAACAAATAAATCAAGATCAGAGCATTGAGCTAGAAATAGAGGCGAAAATAAAAGGTAGTGATCATAGTTCTACATCTTGATATTCTGCAATTGATTTCCACTTTTCATAGCTTATTGTAGAATGTCCATAGAAGGTCTTTTTTATAATGTCCTTCGGTCTGTGATAGGCCAGAAGCCTTCTGAAGTTCAAATCCAGCAGGCTGAAGTCAGCTGCAATAAGCAATGTTGCTGGTATATAATCTGCCTCTGAAAAAGTTATGATGATCTGCTAATATTTAACATATCTGATTTCAATTTGTTATCTGCTCTCTGGTGCATGGTATGACTTTTGGAGCAGCAATAACTGCAAGACTTCCATAGTGGATTTCCATAGGAGCTGTCCTGAGTGTTCCTATAACCTTTGCTTAAGTTGTTGCCGGGATATTTTTCATGGGGGCGTACATGGAGGTGTTAAAACTCTTTTATGCAAATGTCCAAATGGAAGGAAAGCTTGTATATCTGGCAAACAACTTTCGGAAATGAAATCACTTTGTGCCACAAAGCGGAGTTACGGCAGCAAATATCTTGGTTCGACATTCTCACCTTGTCGGAGTGCTGTGGATCGTAATGGTGGTATACCTTGTCCCTCTAGAAAGTTTGGAGGTTGTGGTGGTAGCCTACTTGATTTGAGTTGCATTTTCCCCTTATGTTGGACAAAAGATCTGGAAGTAAGTGCAGAAGAATTAGTTGGCTGCTATGAGTTACCAGAAACCTTGGATGTTCGATCATGTTGCTCATTATGTGTTGGGATGGATTGTGAATCTAACGGGATTGAACAGCTGCAAGAAGCAGCTGCAAGAGAAGATTCTGGTGATAACCTTTTATATTATCCAACCATCATTGATGTTCGCAGTGATAACCTAGAACACTTTCAGAAGCACTGGGGCAGAGGTCAGCCTGTGATAGTTCGTAATGTGCTTCAGAGTACATCTGATTTGAGTTGGGATCCAATAGTCATGTTCTGCAATTATCTTAAGAATAATGCTGCCAGATCTCAAAATGGGCAAGCTACAGATTGCTCAGACTGGTTTGAGGTTAGTATTTTTCTCAGCCATGTGCTGTGTTAATAAGCTGTGTGGTCGTGCATGTGCCTAGTGTGTTTCTTTTTTAAATGTCAAATATCAGATGGTGTCAGTATTTTGTACCAAGAAACCAGCATAGTTCAAAATAATATCAAGGCTTTCTCTTCAATTTCTGGTGAACATATGAGTTATTAGAAGACGAATTAATCTCTTGTACATTACTGAGTTGTTACCTGTTGGTTTTACTGGGGTGGAATTGAGCGTTGAAAATTGGTTACATTATGAATTTGGAGTGTTTAATGTTTCTGTACATGCAAATATAAAAACAAATCTCTGTGCGATATATTTGTGAGTTGTAAAGCTTTAAATTATAAGAGGAATAGAAATATGCCGGTACAAAATTCCTTGAAAACAATAATTAATTGTTTGTGGCTGGAAGGTTCCTTTCCAATTTCTCTGATTTTCAAAGAATTTGACGCTCTGGAGGACGTAAATAAATGTAGCTACTAGCCTTGAAAGATTCCTAGAGGATGCTAGAGAATCTAGAATATTTTTCAAAATATCTTATTTTTTCTCGTTAGTTTGACTGCTAACTGTTAAATGAGCATAATCTAGCTTCCAAACTTTTGGGGCATTTCACTTCTCTTTTCCGCTTTATCCGACTTCAGGACATTTTCTTTTTCAGGTTGCAAAATGCCAGGTTCTTCTTCTTAATTTGATTGTGATGGAAAAACTTGTGCTAATGGCTGTCTTTAGGGAAAATGTTCATAAACACTATATTTACTTCATGAAAAGAAATTAGACTGATTTGGACTATAAGCTTAGAACTGCTTTATATTCTATGCTCCTGCGAACTGTTTAGTGTTTTCCATTTAACACCTTTTCTTTGAAATCTTTTTTTCCCTTTTTCATGATATGAACATTTTGCATTTCTGATTTCCTGCTGCTTTTTGCTCCTTTTTTTTTTCTGGTCAAGAATTTGAGACCAAAACTCTAATTTCCAACAATTTTTCTTTGGTGTGGCAGGTAGAAATTGGTATAAGACATATGTTTATGGGGTCTTTTAAGGGCCTGACGAATGCCAACATATGGCATGAGAAGCTGAAATTGAAGGGTTTGCTTTCTTCTTATTTATTCCAAGAACATTTTCCAGTGCATTATAGTCACGTCCTTCAGGCTCTACCACTTCCAGAATACATGGACCCCATTTCAGGTGTTCTAAACATTGCTGCAGATTTGGGGCAGGAAACCTCAAAGTCTGATCTGGGTCCTTGTCTTTATATCTCATATGGAAGTGGTGAGAATCTTTCACAGGCTGATTCTGTGACAAAACTGCGTTATAATTCATATGATGTGGTAAGTGTGGCTCTACTTTGTGATTTTCTTTTTCCTATTCTTTTTCTTGATTGGCACCACACACGCAAGATGCATGCTTCATACACAATTGCTTTCTAAAGCATTTTAGAAAGCATGCAGCATTATGAGAAGCAAGGATCAGAAATTGTTATGCTTCCAAATATGTAACGAACCATCTCCTTGATTTCTTCCTTATGCTCTGAGCAATATGTGCATGTGACAATGTCCAAGTAATATGTTAGCATGGATTGCTACCTATTTTATAACTTTTTTCAAAAACAAATCAAAATCTGTGCTTATATATAGTTTCGAAGTAATATCAATTATTGGTCTCGTCATCTAGGTGGGTGAGCCAAGCAAAGACCAAGATTATTGTAATTAGTCTTATTCTGTAATTGCTGTATGCAGTGACTTGCATTCCTTTTTTCTTATATAGCACCTCTTGAATCTTTATTTGTCACAGCTTCCTGCTTGCCCCACAATTTTAGCATATTTTGTAATGGTTTCTGCAAACTTGTTATTCTGTGAAGAGTTTACAAAAAGCACAAATCATTCATTTGTCTTTCTAATTTCAGGTTAATATTTTGGCACATGCTACTGATGTCCCTGTATCTACAAAACAGCTTAATTACATAAGAAAGTTAATGACAAAGCACAAGGAACAGAATAAAGAGAGCGGAGAAGCACCTTTAGATGAGGAAAACATTGAAGTGGAATTGCATGATATGTTCAGAGAAGATATGCAAGTAAACAAGAAAGTTGCTAGAGTATCCTGGTTCTCTGCTGCAAAACATGAAACTCATGCTTCAAATCTGAAAGATAGAGACGTGTTCCATGATGGGGATTCTGGTTCTGGTTCTGATTCTGATTCTGATTCTGATTCTCACACTGATACTGATACTGAAGTCTCAAAATTTTTCTTTGGACCTGTTAAAAGTTCAAGGTCATCAGATAATCTTAAGTTTCATGGGAATCACTCGGAGACTTCCAATCATTTCATATCCGAGTCTTGTGGTGCCCAATGGGATGTCTTTCGTAAACAGGATGTTCCCAAGCTTGTAGAATACCTTAGAAGGCACTCTAATGAGTTCACTCACACATACGGCTTCCAAAAGCATGTAAGTTCTGAATAAGATGTCAGCCTCTATTAGCAGGTCAGAGTGGATTATTTATTAGTCTCTCTCTTGCAGATGGTTCATCCAATACTTGATCAGAATTTCTTTCTTGATGCATATCATAAAATGAGACTGAAGGAGGAGTTCAGTAAGTAAAACTTCTATTTGCCCCTTTTCTTACGATGACAAATTTGAAGTTTTGTTTAAATTTCCACCTTGCCTGATGCTTCCAGAAATTGAACCCTGGAGTTTTGATCAACATATTGGAGAAGCAGTGATTGTTCCTGCTGGATGCCCATACCAAATTAGAAATCTTAAGGTAACAAGTGCAATAATATTGAATTAGTTTTTTAGAAATCTTGTTGTCATTGCCCTGATTTTCTTAGAATCCTTTTATACTCCATTGTTGGCTAATTTTCAAAAAATCTGCTCTATCTAAAGCTCTTTTACCACGGTTTTAAGTATATTTGTCAAAATTTCCTGATGTTTTCTCTCATAAAAAATCTTACCATTTCTCCAACATTTTTTAAGCTTGCATCGTTACTTGGAATCTGAAGGAGATAGGAAGATAGAGAGTTTGTAACACACTTGATTTTGTCATGTTCAAATTGATTATTGTCAAATTTTCTGGTTCTGGTTTCAAGATCTGCATTGACTTCTTTGCAATATTGATTACTATTTTTGTTCATTTGACTTGTCATGCGAATTGCAGTCATGCGTCAGCGTGGTTCTGGACTTCCTCTCGCCAGAAAATGTTACTGAATGCATTCAGTTGATGGATGAATTACGACAACTTCCGGAGAACCATAAGGCCAAAGTTGACAGTTTAGAGGTAAATTATACATGAAGGTGTACACATTTCCTCTCCATCCTTGCCCGTGTGATGAATTCTTTACTTTTTTTCTGTTTTTTTTTTTTTTTCTTTTTTTTTTTGGCAAAAACCAGGTGAAGAAAATGGCATTGCACAGTATCAGTAGAGCAGTCAGAAAAATTCATGAGCTTACACGGGCAGAGTAAGCGCTCACATTGAAATGCATGAGTTCTGTTCTTTTTCTTCAATCTTTCTCACTATGTTGGTCATCAAATAATTTAAGATATCCACGTTGTTTCATGATTGTGTGTTACATTGTGCATGAAATTCATCAAGTTTTAATAGTGAAAATCAGATGCAGTGCCAGTGTATATTTTAAAAACACATCACCTGGATTGGGAAGCATGGCTTGTATATGTTCAGGAGAATGAACTAGAACCTGTTTGTATGAATATCTTTGACGGTTGCTAATTTGTGGGACACTTTTAGAGGGAGATTATATCAAAATCCTTGTGATGGACAAGAATCACAGAATCAAATAAATTTGACGATTCATTCTCAATAAAAAAAAAAGGGGGTGTCCATGTTCCTAGTTTTGTCTTAGGCAATTATTATCCATCCCCTTGCTTATGCTTTCAGATGAACTGCTGATGCGCATCTTACACCCAAGTCTCCCCAGAAATCGAATGAGGCTTTATCCTTTAGATACTTTTTTTAACGACACGAGTGCCAATCAGGTTTTCCTCATGTTTGTAAGCATGATACTAACACATACTGAACTATATGTTATGCTTCATATGGATATTAAGAACTTTATTTATATGTGCTTCTTAATTTAGGACCAGCATGGACCTCAATGGCTAACTGCAAGGACTGAAAACGGAAAGATAATTCATAGAAGTGAAGAACATGACGTGGAGGCATTGAGCTTCTGCTGCTGTTACAAAATGAATCGTGCAGGGTATTGGTCTCTGCTGTGACCGCTTTTTTTTTTTTTTTTTTGCATGCAGAAATTTTGATAGATCTCCTCTCCTCAATGATTAAAAGGCTAATTTTCGCAGATCTCTCATTCATGGTGAAAAACACCAACTTTTTGTTATCAAAAATTTGCATTGGTTTCCTCATTTACTGCAACAACTTGTACATGGGTTCATTAAGGTTAGCATTTTCTCCCCTTGCTGCAGCAGCATGTATATATGATCGATCTGTTCGACTGTATATAATGACTAGTCAGTTTGGTTGTAATAATGATTGATTCTTTAGTTCTTTTCTTATATATATACAACCTTGTGATAGTTTCTTCATGCTGCAGTCATCTGATGCTAGACAAATTGCATGAAAAAAGCTCTTGATATTCTTGCAAAAATTGTCATTGATTGGAGTAACAATGCTTGGTTTTGAAAGGCCTCTTATCCTTGATGTTCCTTGCCTCTATAAATAATGGTTTGGGGTTTCAGCAACGGATTGTTTGAGATTCAATCACGAATCTAAGAGACCCACTACGTCCAAGAACAGAAAGTGGTGGCATACTCCATCCTCATAAGCATCCCCCCTTCAAAGAGAAGGGTCCAGTTTTCCTTAAGAGAGTTCAGTTCAAAAAAGAGTCTTAAAGCAGAATAGCGAGCCCACTGTGGCAAGGGAACCAGCGAAATGCATGAAATCTTCAAAATACTCTCACATGCTAAATTAAAATTAAAACAAAAACTAAAAGAAATTAGCCCACGAAGACACATTGTGAATTGGAATAATGAAATGGGTGTTTGCCCCTACCATCAAAACCCTGTACACTTGGTCATGGTAGTATAATATTCTTTTCATGAAAGTTTATTTATTATTATAAAATAAATTCGGGTAGATTTGGATCAAAATGGATTTTTCATAATTTTTTATAATTTTTAAACTGTAAAATAACTAATTTACCTTTAAAAGCTAAAAATTATAAAATTTATGTTGAGGGGTTGTTTTTATCTTCTAACTTTTTTTAAGCACGGTGAAATAATTGAATTACTTTTAAAAATTAAAAAAAATAAGCTTGTTTCTAAGGGTATTTTTGTATTTTTCCTCTTGAATTTTTTTATTATAATCAAATTTAGTTTGGGTAAATTGATATTTTAATAAATATAAATATTTAATAATAATAATAATAATAATCTTTTCCTCTAGCCTTCAAGTGCTATCTTTCTTGGTGGCATTAGAGATAGCGCGCTAAGATCTTTCAGGCGGTGAGTTGCATATTGGAGGGATGATTGCTAATGTGGCTCGTCAATTTGTATGTCAATTTTGATCTTAATTATTTTGATTATTATTTGTTTTGCTTTTAATGTTTTTTGTGGTTGATTTTATTTTTCAATTTTCTCTATTATTATTTGATTTCATTTTATTTTTATATCTGATTTGGTCATTATTCTTTTTATTGCTATTTTTTTTTTATCATTTTTCATGATTTTTTTTAATTTTATCTCATTATTTTATTTCATTTAATTTCTATATTAGATTTTATCATCATTCTTATGATTGCTATTTATTTTATTTTGTAATCCTTTTCTTAATTGATTTTTTTATCTCATCTCTCAATATTTTGATTATTGAAAATCTTGCTTTATTATTTTTTCATGTTTATCTTCTATAAAGTAATCTGGTCTCATGATCCAAGTCATAAGTTTAAAAAATTAGCCCGATTTAACTTTGGTTTTGTTTTAGATCTTTTAAAAAATTATTTTTTTAAAAAATTTACCGTTCAATTTCAGGTTATTGGGTCTTAACTTAATGATTATTTTTGCTTTTTTTTTTCTATAAAATTATTACAATCTCGTAATCTAGATCATGAATTAATCAAGTTAAACCAAGTTGATTTTAGTATTTTTTTTATTTTTTTATTGAGTTTTTCAGTTTCTCCTATCATCATTTAATTTGTTACCTTTCATCATTTAATTTGTTACCTTTCATCATTTAATTTGTGACCAGACCAAAAATTTAGTATACTAACTTGAGCTAAGTTGTTTTTGTTTTTTTATTAAAATTAATTTTTTTCTTTTGGTTCATCTTTCCACTTTGATTTATTGGTAATTAAATTTCAGAATTTTTTTTATTTCTCTTTATACTTTTTATAAGATTATCATGTTATTATTTATTTTTTATTAATATCAAATAAAATAATTAAAACATTTAAAAAATATTTAAAATATATATTTTTATAATATTAGCACTCGTTTATATTTTTACAATTAATTTTTATTTTTCAGTTGTCATTGACTTTTCTTATATTCTTTTTATTAAATTAATAACACGTGTCCTCCGTGTCCTAGATTTTTCTTCCTCCTTTAAAGACACTACCATCACCTATATATTAAACTTTCCACCAGACAGGGAAGTTAATGGTCCCTTCAGACACAGACCACAAGGGGTACATTGGGGCATCTTGAAACTCCGGCGAACCTTTTAAAACAATCCAGCTGATGGTGAAAATAACAAGATTAGCTACAGTGGCATGAAATCATTGAAAGAAAAGAGCGAAGGATAAGAAGCAGAGAGATTGAAAACGAAAAAGGTGCTCACATTGCATTGCAGTATTTAAGAACATTAACGCTGCTCAAAGTGAAAATACTAGTGAATCTTCATTTACTACTGATGGTGGCCGTCTGAATAAATCCGAATTTCATCTATCACTAGTCACACATTCACTCGTATCCTGAGGTTGGAAAATTCAATAAAAGTCATATGAACCATCATGAAGCAAACACTGCGAATCAGGCATAGATGGAAACGAGAAGGTAACCTGACAATATGATTAGATGAATATATACTTCAATTTGTGCTATTAATTGAATGCTCAGGCAATCACTGTTTATAATATCAATATGATTGAATGAGCAGGCAACAATGAATTACAATATGGAAATCAACCAGTTCAATGCCACCGGAAAATCTACAAATCCCATAAATCGCCGTTTAGCCAAGGTCAAGAGAGGGTAGGTTCTCTGAGAAACAGAAATGATAGCTAACATGTTAATCAACTGAGCTCTTTCAAGCTTCCCACCAATCAGTGAATATGCAGCTTAAAAATAAAAATTGATGTTCTAAGCTTTCAGCTCGCAAAGTCCACAATCTATGTTTTGTTTCTTTCTACCATTACATATTGCACACCTGTTACAAAAGTACTTGCTGTAGTTTATGTTTAGTCATCTGGAAATTCAAATTAACTTCTTGCTATGTATAACTTGTCTCCTGTCATGCCAACATTCACCATCAAAATGTCATGTTGGCTACAAGTTTAAAAACCAGCTCAAGTAGTACGTCCATTGCATACAATCGAAAGAAATAATTGAATTGAAAATGATTGTTTGAGATATCTACCCATGAATTTACTTTTTTGTTTTAGTTACTCAAGAGGGAAGGGAAAAAAGGCTAAATTTACAATGAAATGAAATGAAATGGAAAACTAAAGTAAAGAATAGAATGTCAAGTCTTTATTACATTCCTTTCTTGCCCCATCCTCATCATCATTTTGTGTGCTGGGGGAAATGATATGTTAAATTCATCATAATAAATACAAATGGACAAAATTTCATGGAAAAAACGGAAATGCTGGAGATTTCTAGGGAAAACAAATGGCCAACTCTTGTTATTTCTTAAAACTGTTATAATTTCCGAGTCCTTGGACTGTCAAATTTGTTATTTTAGAAACAGCATCGCGTAAAAAGAAAAGAAAAACCTGCTTATGGGGCCATCAACCCATCAATTGTATAGGAAAGAGACTTAGCCCAGTCAGCTTGAAGAAGCAGTGTTTGTAAGGTCTGCATCACATTGTATTCTGGATCTAGCTTACGCTGCCATCCCTAAAGAAATTGGAAAAACACCAGAAGTAAGATATTAAATTACACCCCTGTTAATGATAACAATCACTAATATATTGCAGAGGTCCCCCCTTATAGCCAGTAAGCATGATATTACATTACACATCACTATTTGTCTGCCTCTGGGTCTGGGGCTCCTTTGGCCAACACCAAATTTACTTTCATTTTGCAGAAATCAAATAAACAAAAACTACAATCTTATATGGTTAAGGAAAGCAGGAAATCGAAAGGTAGAAGAGTGAAGAAGAAACATCAAAAGTTTTGCAGTAGAATTACTTGTATTCCATAATTCCAAGTTTTGAATACCCAATTCAAGTCCATACATTATAACCAAAAAGAGGAAGGGGAAGTTTATTGCCCCATTCTTAGATCTTTTTTTAAAACAAAAGTCTTCGATATATTCAGTTCCGAAATAATCAACATGTATATTCAGTATTTCTTTATACTCTACACCTGCTGTATGCATAAAAAGCACTTTATCCTTTGCCTACCAGTTATTTTCCCTACCCTGTTGCTAACAACATCAAAACAAAAAATTGAATTTTGTAATCCTTTTTAATTTCTAGCATTAGTGTTAGACCTTTCATACTTGTGTGACCATTTAGATATAGTAGTCATAATTAGGAAGTGGTCCATGACTTTTATACACAAACATGCATTTTTTCTAATGTGACGATCAAGTATCCCAAGTATACAACTTAATATGACTAATAAGAATCATCCTCTATATTTAATACGTGGGTAGTTGATAAATTTCTGAGTTGATTCTAATGTAAGACTATTAACTTGATAGAAATATAAAATACCACTGTCTTGTAAGCTTGAAGTTTTGAAATTAGTGTCTTTTTCTTCCATTTTCAAGGAAAATCATAACTCTTGAATCTACCTAAACAATTCCTTTTCAGTTTGTCCATGTCAATAATATATATTTGCTATTTTGATTAAAATTTGATTTTTTGATTAATAGATTCAAATTCTTTTTTTATCATTAGAAAAGTGAACAAATAATGTAGTCCATATAAGTGAATTTATAGTTCAGTATTTAGTCCTGGACCTAACTTTTCAAGATCACAGATATTAACAACTTGCAGACTTGCAATGAGAATTTGTTAAATTATTCATAATTTAAGAAACCATTGATAAATTTGATGACTTATTCCACTGAATATCAATTGATTCCAATTTGCTGACTTATCCAAATCATAATCACTTTGACACATGCAATACAAGCAAACATGAAAAAATGTTTATAGTCATGGAGAGTGATTCATGCTTGAACCCAATTTTCAAACATTGTATTCCACAATTCCCAAGTTTCACAAATCTGACCCTGATCTAAACCAAGCAAAGATTTCTCACATAAGTCTTAGATCATTTTTTTAACTGGTCTTAGATATATTCAGTTCTTAGATAATTAACATCATCTTTTGCCTTTCTTCATAAAAAGCACTTTATTGCTTTGCCTACCAGTTCTTTCTCTACCCTGTTGCTAAAAACATCAAATAAACTTTGCTAGTGTCCTTCTAATGAAACATTATGGCAATAGTAAAGAACTAAATTACCTCAAGAACCAAAGTTGTGACCATGACAGTGCAAACATTGCCATCAATATTAACTCTGTGACGCCTGACTTTCTCAAGTAATTGCTGCATGCACTCTGCAGGATGGACTAGATCACCCTGAGTGGTACCCCAGAATGTGAATGCCTCTTCCACCTCCTGTTAGAAAAAGAAGATGGTATCGCAAGTCAAGATACTCCAAAAGAAGAAGGGTAGGAAGGATATCAAAATGCTCATGACTCTGTTGTGAGAGCATTAGGCCATCAATAAATTACTTGCTTAAGAAAAACTTCTCTTCACTAAACATGTTAAATTTAAAATCACTGCAAACTATCCAATAACCTTAATAGACTGTTATTCTCTTATATTCACAATAACTCTTCGCTTAGAGAGATTTAACTTTCAAGCCCACTTGTGTTTTCCTACCTAATCAAATAAAAATGGAAAAGCAATTAATAGAACCAAAGAAATAACATATCATTTTTCAATTTGTCACCACAGCCTTCAACTAACATAAAATTCAATCATCCTCGTAGTGAAGGTACTCATCGCATTCTTAACACAATTATAACCAGTCAAACGAGAAAACAAATCTATGCAACCAATATCCTACCTCAATAAAGGCCTTTGGATTTGGGCAGTTTTGTCGCTTTGACAATCTTAGTGTGCATTCTGCTGCAGTGCGGCCATCCCGGCGGGCAATTGCTTTAAAAAAATCAATCAAATTCACACGATCACCCTGAGAAAGTTCAGCAGTCATGCCTACATCGAGGAAAACAACATGAGGCTTTGATTTAAAGAGCCGTTTCCGAGAACTGTTTGGAGAAACCCGGACGAGGATATTTCCAGGATGCATGTCTGCATGAATAAAGTTGTCCACCTGAAACAAGAAACACCCCATTTTCTAACTGAAAAGCACTTAACAATCCTCGACTCATCATTGGGAACTTAGAGACAACACAAACACACACGAATAAAGTGTGCAAAAATTTACCAGAAGCATTTTGAGAAGTGCATGAGTCCCGATGTGCGCAAGTGCAGTTTTAATCCAATTATGTCCTTCAAGGTCATCTACATAATGCGAGACACTTTCTCCTTGCTCATACGATTCCACCAAAACAGCAGGATGGACAAGTGGATAAACAGGCTTCGGAAAAGAAACATCTTTCCATCTTCGGAAGTTATATATAAAGCGGCTTAAATGTGCAGCTTCCCTTGCAAGGTCAACTTGAGACATCATGAAAACAGCGAACTGTTGCACACTCTCGTCAAGTCTCAACCAATTCAAAGCTGGAAGAAATGTTGATATCTTTGCAACCAAGTTTATTATCATAAAGTCTCTTCTAATTGATTCACCAACACCAGGATGTCTAACCTTTACAGCAACCACCGTAGGCTTTGTCTGTTTTTTCCCAGGGTAGTGACATTTCAAAGAGGCCCGATGCACTTGAGCAATACTTCCAGATGCTACAGGAACCTCTTCAAAACCCTCAAAAATTTCAGAAAGTTTGCGACCAAATGCTCTTTCAATAGTTTTCTTCGTGTACGCAAAACTATGTTCAGGAGCTTTAGAATGTAGCTCTGAAAGCTTGGTGCATAAGTCTCTAGGAAATAGATCCGGTCGGGTAGCTGCCCATTGACCCCATTTTATAAATGCTGGACCTGCTTTCTCCAGTGTCCGATGAACAACATGAAGCCACATTTTCCTAAACTCTGGCCCACAAGAATCAGCAAATGGAGCCATCAACAAGCTGGGTGAGAACAAAATTGCTAAATATATAGCTCTCACTAACAACACAAATGCTTCTACAATAGCAGATACTAACGACGTCACATAAGCATGCCCATCTTGTGCACGCATATACAAAGAACCAGGATAATAATCCGGTTCCACCAATGTTCTTTGTGCCCATGCCACCTGCCCACATGTCAACACTAAAGCACTTGGGACCACCAACTGAGACCGTGTCAAAGCCAAGCTAACTGCTTGAGCTATCCTACTTATCCGAGGAAAACTCCAGCCACTAGCAGAACCTTTCCTAAATAGCCTTTTCCAGGCAAGCTGGGTATTGTGTGTCACCGCATCACTCGTAAATGAATAATTCCTTGTAAAACACCTACAGCCAAACTGCTCTTTAATATTGCACAATGCAAATGACGAATACTCTCTACTTGGAAAGCTATACTGCGAGTAATTTCTAAATTGCGGCAAATGCAAACAAACTGAAACTACTGTCCCATACTCTTTTACTTCCAATAATTGATCACTACTTTTCTGTTTACCAAAAATCAACACCGTAACTTTTTTAATATTTCCAGTTGTCAAAAACCTGCAATACCAAAATTACATGATCGCATCAAATATTTCAGAAAATGTTTAGAATTTCAAAAATGAACTCCAAAAACACATATACTGTAGAACAACATTATAAGCTCAAAAAAAAAAAACCTTTTCCATGTATTTATAACAATAAGAAACACAAAAAAAAATGTCATATATCAAGCAGACAGTCATAGCTAAGGTTTAACAAGAACGAGGATTAAATTCAAAAGACAACACCTTTCTTTTGTTTTTGGCTTTAATACAAGGGAAACACAATTGGGTCTCAGTTCTTACACTTTACCCATCAAAATTGCATATGAATTCAAGACCTTTGACTTTGGATTTGTAAATCCAATGCAATCTCTTCTCTAGAAACCCACGCTGAGCAACAATTAAAGTCCATCCAATGTACATGATGACCGACCAAATTTAACTCCAATGCGTGTGGACGATTGTCTAAATTAAACTCCATCAAGCACTGAAAACAGTCTAAAACTGATCACTAAATTTGTTTGAGACACATCCTAGCACCCAATATTTGAAGAAAGAATCTCCATGGACTCTTCCTCTTTCACGTGTGATTGGTCTTATCTACAAGACATTACAATAGATGCGTTGAAAATTGAAATGCTCCAAGACCAAGATGAAATGTCACTATGAGCTAGATTTGGCAATGAAGAAGATAACCTCTGCCCCAAAGGTCATCTACTTGTGTATGTGAGCTACTAGCTACAAGCTACTTGTTAGTATGTTTTTGGCTATGGATTCTCAGGGTGAGTCTCGTAAGGACACTACTTCAGGTTCATCAAAGAAATTGCAAAAACAGATGGGATTTTCTGGTATACTAAGCAGACAGCAAAAATCTAATCCAGGTTTCACGTAATTACTTGAATACAATACATTATATATTGAAATCTATACATCAGCATTGATGCTTGAGTTCTGATTCTTTACATACTGAATTTTACCTCAACATGAAGACTTCTGCAACAGGAACAGAATTAAGGTTAGGTATTGTGATGGATCATCATTCACGGGCAATGTGGAGGACTTGTGACATGGTTTTTAACCCTAGATTGGGAAGGTTTAATCCAATCAGTTCTGGTTATATATATAATCTTTTAATAATTCATCTAGGGATCAGCAAAGAAAACTTCCCAGTGCCAATATCTAAAACTTTTTCTTTCTTTTTCTTTTCCTCAACTAGTCTGATCGTGTAAGGAAAGAGGCATAAAAGGTGAGGGCCGCAGGAGAAGAGCGAAACAGAGAACGGCAGAACTGCTTCTTATGAATGCTTGGCTGAAAGCTTATGCTTCTAAAACCTATCTATACTGTAAAATACACTCACTAGCTACTACCCTAACCCTTTAATTATTATTTTTGCATTACAGGTATAAACGACATTTTTTAAAAAATATAATTTTTTCCTATAATTTCTAGCCCTAGATAAGGAATTATGAACTCAATTACAGAATTTAAATGCGTGATTAACCAAAATTAATAGCTCAAATTTAAGAAAACAAATAAATTATAAAACCGAATTAACTCAGTGAGAGAAGGATGATTCCATGAACCTGAACATGGCGATCAGAACCAAGAGGATTAACCGATGAAGCTAAAGTGCGCAGGCGGTGGAAAATTGCTGCTCTGTTGATTGTTGTCGTTGATGCATGCATTTTCTCATGGATTTCTCTCCCTAGGGAGGCTTTTTAACGGTGCATTTTTTATTACTCGCTGACCTTGGTAAAACGCATCGTTTTATGGGATTTTGGAGGTGGAGGTGGAGGAGAGGTTGGGTTGAGGGTGGCCAACGGCGCAAGAAAGAGGGAGAAAAGAGAGGAGCTGGGAGCCTGGGACTGTAATTTTGGAAACTTGCACCCACAGGGTTATGAATGGGCCGTGCTACCTGGTCTTCGTGGGCTTTACGCTATCTGTTATCTTGGGTCCACGGGTTTAAGAATCATTTTCACAAATGTTTGTTTCTGAAATATTCTAAAAAATTACTAATTGTTTGCTTTTGGTTAGTATTGGATGACTGAAAAGATAGATATACGAGAGATAGAAATCTGTTTGATCGAATATATATAGATATAAATATAAAATATATTTATATTTATATTTATAATAATTTTAAAGTAATTTTTTATATTTTTAAAATAATAAGTGTAGAGAGACATATTTTATTTTTTTATTATCTTTATTTTTTTATTCTGAAATGACAATCAAATGCTACTAATTACGCTACCAATTTTATTTATAAACTTAAAATTTTATTTTTTACAATAATTTATCTACAAGAGCTTTCTATTTTTTATTAACATGATAAAAATCATTTACTAATTTATTCTTATGCGCCAAATAATGGAATTTACAAATAATACATATATTTTATGAATAATATATGCAAGTTGTTTCATTTTGTGATCAAGATTTGAATTACATAAGTCAAGTAGAAGATTAGGTAGTTAAATGATATAATATTGCACTCATGGGGTTTTTTTTCCCTCTCAAAAGCACCACTTGGATTCAATTAATATTATAATATTTTTAAAAAGTATTTTTTTAATTAAAAATATATTAAAATGTCATTGTTTTAGATTTTTATTTATTTTTAATATTAGCATATCAATAATATCCAAAACACCTAAAAAAATATCATAATTTAATATTTTTTTAGTGAAAAATACTTCAAAAACCAGGTTGTAAGGCTAAAATAAACACTTATGATGTATTTTTTGTGCTGTAGAAAAAAAGTTTTTATTGTGGTATCAAAATAATAAATTTAAGACCAATATTAAATTAACCTGCTATAATATTTTAATATTATTGATTTAAATTATATTAGAAAATAATTGTAAAATTTAAATCAGTAGTTTGAAAAATTAAATTTGAAGTTGGATAATTCACTGTTTCAAAATAGATTTTAAAATTTTTAAATTATAATCACAAAACCAACAAAAAAAATAACAATCGACTTTCTCACTAAAAAATAAATTTATAATTAACATTCTTACTATTAAACAGGTTAAAATTAATGCTAACGAGTTTCATTAGGCAAAGAGAGTTTATGGTGGTTGTTTTAAGTATCAATGTAACCTAAAAAGCTAGATCTAGATCAAGGATGCAATATTTTCTCTAGTTTGATTTAGTGTTTTGAATTGTTTTTTAAGTTTAATGAGTTGATAGATTAGTTTCTTGGTATTCTAAGGTGTTTGTAGAGTTTATTTTATAATTAAAATGGGTTGAATAACTTGTTTTTTAAATAAAAAACCTGTAGGCCCGATTTTCCCGTTATAACAATAATGGCAAAAATCTCAAATATTGTTTGTTCATTAGGATTTGAAGTATTTTCAAAAGTCTGGAAAATTATCGTTGAATTATATTCAACGAAAATAATTTGTTGAATTTGTCATTGATATTAATGCTATCACTAGTGGTATATTTGAGATTGTAAAACATGATATTTTTTAAAATATTTTTTATTTAAAAATATATTAAAATAATTTTTTTATATTTTTGATATAACATATTAAAATACATCATCAAAAAAATACTAAAAAAAATAGTTTTTTAAAACTAACCATGTATTATTAAAGTTGGGACTCAATCTGAATTCTAAAATCTCTTATTTTGCAAGACATTTATTTAAGCAACAAGCGGCAACCTTAAATACCATTTACTGTAAAAGTTTAACTTATTAGTGAGCAATTTATCTTTTGGTGTAGATCTAATCTCAGCTTTAATTGGATTAATTATGATTAACGAAAATTGACTATGATCACACTAATTTAATTTTTTTTTTGTTTTAATTCGAGTGTCGTCGAACTTTCTTCACCATGCGTACTGCTTTTGTATGAAACAAATTAGTCAATTAGTTCATGCTGGCAATGGAACTCTGGACTTTGGTTGATATTGAAATCGCACTTTAGGTTGTGGAATCACAAATCAAAGTAACCAGTAATAATATTAAACAAATCATTGCAACCTCAAAGATTATCACCTTTTGTCCCAAGTTGCACAATTATATATTAAAAAAGGAGTGTTTGAAAGTGTTGCACAATTATGTTGCATAATATTAAATTAGTTTTTGTTTGAAAATGTATTAAAATAATATTTTTTATTTTATAAGATTAATTTTTGATACAAATACATTAAAACGATTAAAAAAATACTAAAAAAGTAATTTTAAACCAAAAAAAATCAAATTTTAAATAAACAATGTTTTAACCACACTGCCAAAAGATCCGAAATCAAGCATGCACTTCAGCTTCTTGCCTGCTTTCATCCCACTGTCTCAGCAAAACAAAAATAGAAGGCTAGAGCCCACAATTTCAGACCTTAAAATTAATTTTATAGTGTAAAGAATCCCCAAAAAAAAGACAAATCTTGGTCAAAAAGTCAATGGGTCCAAGGATACAAAATCAATTTATCAAGAGGCCCCTTTTTTCCCATATGGTGCCCATTTTTTCTTGAGTGAAAGCTGCTGCAGTAGGCGTCCTCAGAGCAATAAAACAAGAGAAACAAAGCAAGCAAAAGCAAAACATGGAAAAATAAAGCCAATGGCAAAGACATAAGAAGAACACTTCAAAGAGCTTACTTTATTCAAACCATCGAGGAGGCTTTTTCTTTGGACGGTGGATCAAGAAAGTGAAATCTGTCATTCCTGAGGTCGGCTCGTTGTCAAATCTACACAAGCCACGTCCGTACCGTTACCTTTATACTGCAAAATTGTCTTCAGAACTTCGAACGCGGCACCGAGTTTTCTTAAAATTCAAATTTTTTTATTAAAAGGTATTATATATATATATATATATATATATTAGATTGTTTTAATATGGTAATTTTAAAAATAATTTTTTAAAAATAAAAAATATCATTTTAATATATTTCAATATAAAAAAAACTTTAAAAAATAATCCCAATCACACTTCAAACAAACTCTAGTCAGGATTTAATTTAAATAATAGTGCCATGGATTTGAATATTTTCCTTTGAAATAGCAAAAGGTTTTGGTAAATGTAAAAAAATATTCAAAAAAAAGCGTAAATTTAATAACGATATAAATAAAAATAATGATTTTGAGTAAAAAAATCATACCGTAAACTACTCCTACCTCTAACCCTAAACTAATAGTAAAAAGAAGTTTTAAATAGTACCACAACCCTAAATTAAAAAAAAAACATTCATAAACACCGACACTGATTGTTAATTCTAAAAACAAACAATAATTAATAACCCTAAAAATAAACCCTGAATAAATATAATAAAATATTTTGATTTTTGGTTTTTTGATTTTTTTAATATTATTATTTAATATGAAATTTTAATTGAATTTTATTTTTGATATCACGTTGATAGTAAACCTTAAGCAAACCAGATGATAAATTAAAAAAAACAAAAAAAAAAGATTTTGTTATATTAGGCGGGGTTTCCAGAATTTTTGTCAAACTTAGCTAATTAAAGAAAAAAAAACCACGAATTTCATATTTATCACACGAAAAAGAATTTAGTGTCGACTCAACGTGTACACCTGGCACCCTAACGTGGGACTTGAGGTGTTGAATGGAGGCAGAAAAGGGGAAGGCAGAGACAGTAACCAGGCTAGACATGCTAAGCTGAAGTGTTTGCTCACTTGAAGAAATATTCATAGGTTACTGACTCATCATCACATGTGGTTATAAATTGCCTTTTTGCCTGGGCATCTTTGACAAAAAGCATGACCAGGATATGTACACGTCGACCATGAAATTAATTAGGCACGTGCATCTAGCTTTTTGTTTTTATGTTTTAATAGTGTTTTTTTAAAAAATTAACTTTATTTTTTATTTTTTTTTGCATCAAATTAATATTTTTTTAATGGTTTAGATTGTTTTAATGTGTTGATATAAAAAATAAATTTTAATATACTGATATAAAAAATAAATTGTTAATGATTGTTGCCCGGCGGTGTCGTGATTCAATAAAATCTGCTTTTTTTGTGCAACATACCGGGTTTTATACCGACTTGCACGTAATAGCATAATTGTGTATCGACCTGAAAGCAGGGTTTGATCTTAGGATATTACGCCCCCGATTAGGATTAGATTTGGATCAAAATTCATTTTTTAAAAAAATAATTATTTTAAAAATATTTTTACAATAATTAAATGTGTTAATGTTAATATATTTTAATAATTCATAAGTATTTTTTTGTTTGAAAATACATCAAAATAATATATTTTTTATTTTAAAAAAATAAAATTATTTTTTGAAAAAATAAAAAAAATAAACAGGCTCTGAGTTTCCGTGCGAAACTTAGTCTTAACATATTCTAATTATAGTGTTGATTAAGTTAACCATACCACGTCACTTTCATTCAGTAGCGCTATTGCCTACTTTCTCTCAATGATTAACTCGCCAAGTTAATTACCTACTAATCTCACTTGACCATGAAATAATCACCGAGGGTCGGTAAGCCACTAGCCAATGTATCTAGGGGCTTGAGACCCCATAATTATCACAAGGTCAACCACTAATCCTAGTTAACCACCAAAATACGAAAAGAAAAGGGGACCCACTCTCTGCTATTGGATCCACGTGTCATCTAAAAAATCTAACGTCATTAATAACATCTCTCTGGAGATAATTAATGATGCAGGGGGGGGGGGAGGATACAAAAGAGACAAAAAACAGCACAGGAGCCCCGCCTTGATTTTCAATAAACCAAACTGTGGTCCCTACCTTTCCAAAAATCTTAAGTCACCGCTCAAATGTCGCCACGTACACGCTTTTTTGGGTCAAAGTTTACCGTAATCCCCATGTAAATTATCCTACTTGATGGGACAGTTAATCTCACAGGTGGCAGGGACACTTGTAGCCCTGTACGCCTTACATGCTCCGGCTGTCCTCGCCGGAATGGTTGCCGGTATTCGACTACTGTTGTCGGGTTCTTTGGAGCAATATCTTACTTCCATATGATTGCTTGCTCCATAAAATTTGTGCCCTTTCCTTTTGCTTTTGTTTTCCAAAAGTTGGTCTCTAGCCATTAGCCAATAATAGCCAGTGCTATCGTTTTCCCTTTTTTTCAATCAATTTTTTTTTAAAATATCCAGAGAAAATCTGTTTTTTTCTTGAGTTTGAGATAGGTTATTCTCATTTGAATAATTAATTTATTCATGAGAATTTTTTTTTATAACACAATTTGGTTTGCATTCATATATGAGTTAATATTAATATGGAAACAAGGCTGCTTCATTATTATTATTATTTGAGAAAAGCTTTCTTCGATTTGATACCTTGTTTGGTTTTGTGTTTTAAAAAAATTATTTTTATTTGCTTTAAATTAATATGTTTTTGGTGTTTTTAGATCATTTTGATACGCTGATATCAAAAATAATTTTTTAAAAATAAAAAAATATATATTATTTTGCTACATTTTTAAATAGAAAACATTTTGAAAAACAACTACAACCATATTCCTAACATCTCTAAAATAATATTTTTCTTTTCTTATCTGATAAGCTAGGTATTAAAAAAAATTATTTTTGCACAAGTCCCGAGTGGAAAACTTGAATAAGAGTATATCTTTATTAAACGAAATTTAAAACTCAAGTAATTGAAATTTATAGACATGTGATTAAAAAATTGCATTTATAATAATAAAAATAAAACATAAGACATGCACTTATTCACGTAATTTTAGTGAGCCTTTTAACTTTTCTTTATATTCAACCTTTAACTTAGGAATAGAATATCATTAATGACGGTCTAATTACTATTATTGTAAATAATATCACAAAAACTTATACTATACTCATTTTAATCATGAAGTTGTCTTCATTGCTCATACTTTTAAAACAAGTTATTAAAATTAATTATGAATTTGTTATCACTTTCTTCACGACCCTTTAGCTATTTTTTTCTTTTCTTTTCTTTTTCATCTCCTTCAATTGACATAATAATTTATAACTTTATTACTATTAATTAATGAGTTAATTTTTCAATCTGTCTTTGTATATGTTTTTATTACTAATTCCTTCTCGAGTGTTTTTTTCTCGATAAAAAATCTTATTGTATTTTTTTTATTGAACCTTATTTATACTAGTTCTAAATCTAAACTGATTAAGAAATACATAAAATTTATAAAAACAATAAAAAAAATAAAAATATCATAAATAAAAATATTTTTCTCAATGAGTTACAGTACTGTACTTGTCTGCCAACAAATAATTTTGTCAATATTTAAATCAACTTAAAGTCAGATACATGGAAATTGATATTTATGTTTGTTTGTCTAGCTAGATTCCTAGCCTTCCTCTTATAGTTAAAGGCTGGCCGTTTACGGAAAGCTTAAAGTTAATATAATATATGCACGGTCCAAGGACATTATTAAATATACTTTTTTTTTCTTCTGAATATTAAATTTAATTCTCAAGATCCTGCTAGTAGCATAAATAATTATTCAAAGTGTTATGCTCTGTAGTGGGTAATAAATAGGTGCACAGGCATCTTCTTTGTATAATCATCAATAGAAGTGTAAATTCTTGAAATGACAATGTGATTATAATAAGATGGCATATTTTAATTAATATGATAAAATAATTGAATTACATTATCAATAATGGAAACTTCTTCCTGTTACATTAAGAATAAGAAAACATGGGTTTGATGATGATGCTCGAATTTGCTTTTTGAAGAACAAATTATTAGTTTGAGTATTATAAATTTCTTAGCTATTAAAAATTTATATAGTTATTAACTTTAAATTCTTGAGAAATTAGTCCTCTATGCTATACTATACTGTCATTAATTAATAAGTTAATTACATGAATAAAGTTTAACATCGTATTAAGCCAAGAAATTTGGATGGGAAATCGAAAATTGAGAAAGTAGAAACTGTCTGATCAACCTCATTAATTCCTAATACATTACATGAAGTTACTAACATCTAAAATATCTGGGATTTCGAATTTCAAGATGTTGCTGCCATAGCTATCCTTCTCATCTTCAGTGCTGCTGCAATTGATGTATGTTGAATTGGAGTTCAATGGCGCTGGACTTGAGGAAGGAGTTGATAAAACTGAAGCAAAACCAAAGGTTTGGTTGCTGTTATTGGAAATAAAAGTTGAGGCCTCAGAAGAAGGGTCTACAAGATCAGTCCCATGGCAGTTGTCGGCGCTGTTGTAGCTTGATACTGCAGGCAGATAATAATCTTGTGATAAATTCGAGCCCATTCTGTTGCTTTGCCACTGATCATGTGTGCTTAACTGAGAATTTGGAGAGCTAAAGCTGGTAATAGTGCTTAATTGGTATTGGTCTACGTTGGGGTCCATTTGCTGTGCTTCATTAGAAAATGTAACCCAAGGGGTGGTAGTCAATGTAGTGCACGTAGGCATTTCTTGACTGGGGGTTTGAAACTGGTTAGCTTGATGAATTATCGATTGGTGCTGGCTTTGATTGACTTGTGGGCTGGAAAGATGGTTTTCTTGATGATCATTTTGGAAAGCAAAATCTTGGGTTTGGTCACGTTGAGAAGATAAGAGAGATGTGGCTAGCCTTAAGAGTTCTGGGTCGCCTAGAGGTTGAGCCCCAAGAATTCTTGACATGTTCATCCTGGAGGAGTCGTAAAGTGGCGAGTTGAGGATTGAGGAGAGGTCTAAAAGATCAAGCCTTGGACTATGAGTCACTGGATCAATTCCCATTCTCAGAAGCCTTTTCCTGATGTGTGTGTTCCAGTAGTTCTTGATTTCGTTGTCGGTTCTTCCAGGCAGTCGAGCAGCAATGGCAGACCACCTATACATCAAATATAAAACGAAGAAAAAGAAGTTAAAATCAAATTTTCCACGACTCCTTAACTCAACCTATGCATGTTTGTCAAAAGAAGACCTACTTGTTTCCCAAAATACCATGTAGCTGAATTATTGTCTCTTCTTCCTCGAAAGAAAATCGACCTCTCTTGATATCAGGCCTCAAATAGTTAGTCCAACGAAGACGACAGCTCTTTCCACACCTCTGCAACCCTGAACAAAGTAAGAAAACTAAACCCATCAACACCATGTCCACAAATTGAAGCCTAAGATAATTGAAGCATCAAAACCGATGTATAAAACAATAACATACCAGCATTCTTTGGAAGTGTTCTCCAGTTGCCATAGCCATGTTTTTGTATGTAATCAATCAGCTTCTGATCCTCATCTGGTGTCCACGGCCCTTTCTTTAGCCCGTTTTTTTCACAGCAAGGTGCCCTCCCCATGTTGCGCTATCAAGTACTCCTGGCTATAGCAATTCGGTACTGTGCTTGCTAGAGAGAAAATCCAGAGGTAGATATTTTGCTTCAGTTTCTAAAAGCTGGAGCAAAGAAATGGATGCTGGGTCAGTATGGGCTTGTGGTTGTGTATAAATAGTCCTCCATGGGAAGGTTAGGAAACAAAATGAAGTCAAAGAGGATTCGGTGCCGTCCGCTGCTTAGCGACGTGTCCCTTCTCCTTGGAAAAATTAAAATGTAAAGTCTAATTTCTCTGTCACCATATCGTAGAATACGAAATTAATTTCTCATGCAAACTCTTACAAGTAATGTGTTTTAAATCTCATTTTTTGGTCCTATACCTATCATCCATGCCTTTTGGGTTCATATTAGCTGTCACCAACATGAAATAGCCACGTACTCCCCCCACCTTTAACATGACCTTTGCTACAGGGTTTCTTGTTGAATTCATGCATGGCTCCATGCCACAAAGTTAAGATGGCTGGCTTGAGCTTGTCGTGTCTCTGTGTGTGTGGACAACCATGCTGTCCCCTTTTAAATCATTGATGGGCTACTCGTGTTGTCGAGGGCCTGTTCAAGAATTTTAGCTGGATTTTTATGTAAATGATTAAGCAGTTTTAGTTTTGGGTGTAATAAATGAAGGAAGAGCATTTATGATGCAGATTGTGATGGTTCTCCTCCAATTATCTGTTCTGAGATTAGATTTTTATTTGGATTCATAGATTTTCTACTCATCAATATTTTTTTTTGACGAAAACAGATTTTATATATACACGTCTTCTTACGATCATCTGGACTGATATAATAGGCATGAATTATGGATTAATTCAAGAGAAAAGAGAACAGTGTCCTTGCTTCTTCTCTTTTTTTTCTTCTACTGTTGTGATAGGTTAATTAATTTTTTTCTACTGATTATCCTTTCACACCAGTGCTTAAAATTTTGAACTGTGATTTCAAATTGATTTTTTTTTTATATACTGTGTGCGTGTGTGTGTGTTTGATATCACACCTTCCATTAATCCCTTTCTTCCTGAGCCAGAGGTACTTGATTACTTGTTGTCAAGCAAAACGTCAAGACCTCAACTTCATTGACTTTCGACAAATCAACTGGGCAATTATTTTCAGGGATGGTAGCTTTTTTCTTGAGTAGACTAAGAACAGTCCCTCAGAAAAATATAAATTAATAAAATTAAAGCATATATATATATATACGCCCTGCAGGAACACTTCCAGTATATATAGCTGTTCATAAATCACAATCTGTAACTGCATGAACACATATTTTTCTAGCTTATCTCCACTTGAATTATAGAGTAATCATATCATTAGAGCTAGCACGATTTATTTATGTCACCAAAGCTATCGATTTCAAGGCTAGTCTAATCATGAATTATATAACAAAGAAGCAGGTCCAACAAATTGAAATGAAATTAATATATAACTTTTGTGGGGAAAACGTTTTTGGTTGCCAAACACGAAACCAATATGAACACAGACTAGAATTGGATCTAAACATAACTATCAACTTGAATAAAGTGAAAAATAGTATAAAAAGTAAAAGAAAGCCGAAAAGAAAGAAAACTTACCATAAGAAAAGTGCTTATTTGGGACTTATTGGCTACTCTAAGCTGATGTCCAACTTTTATGGCCCAGCTATTTTCCACCCTCAAACAGTGACAAACCCCCTTTTGTTTTGTTTTTCAATGAACTCATGATAATTATCAAGCCTAGTAGCATTAAATATATGGATCAATTTTTAATTATTTAGTAGGTAGTTTAGTGGTAAGAACTTGAAATCAAGATATTTGTTTTTCTTGTAGCTTTAGGTTTGAATCATGTGATTGCTAATATGATGGTCACTAGAGACTTACATGATTGTTAATTTCAGGACCCGTGGGATTAATCGAGACGCGTACAAATTGGCCCAAACACCCACGTTAATATATATATATATATATATATATATATATATATATATATATATATATATTTGAAATTGTGCAAACTTATAATTATGTGATCTGTCTCTCCTTTTCAATCAATATGGATTAGACCTAACACGGTAAGTATGTATAATATAATACAAATTAAGCAAAGTTAATTCGTTTGAAACTTTTTTACTCATAAGTTGCCTCCAGTTCGAATGATTGGATGAACAAAATTGACATAGACAAAATATTTTTTAATTTTATGTCAAGTCATGATGCCTCTGGATTATATTTTTTAAATCAAAATTGAATTTGATTTAATCAGATAAATCATATGCATGATCTGATTTAAAGATTCATGACAATTTTTACTCCTCACAATTTGAATTAAAAATTTGAATAATAATGCTTAATTATAAGAAAATTGATATATTTTTTAACCATTACATCATCTCATATAATATGTAAAAATCTTAAAGGGTTTTAGGTTTATTTTTTAGAGGTTACCAGTTCAAGCCTCACAAACTTTAGAATCACTAAAGGTTTATATCGTTATTAACTTCAGAATTCATAGAATTAATCGAGATGCGTGTAAGGTGATTTGGATATTCATATTAATAATAATAAAAAAATAACAAAATGATTATATATACAGTACATATATGGTAATAAATCTGCTTAAAGAGCGGATGCTCTCATCGGTTAATTATTGATATACTATGCATGCATGCAACTCACACACGTCATCAAAATCACTTGTTACTTATTATATCCTGAATCAAACTACAAAAAAAGTGGATGATCATCCAAAATATAATAGAAACTATATATTATATTTGCATGAATGACAACCGCGACAATATAATATTATTACTGACAGCACATATTTTTTTTTTTTATAAATGCTTGTGCTTAATTATTTTTTTTCTGATCAAGTAATCTGATTAGTATGATCAAACGTGT
The DNA here is from genome assembly GCA_015852605.2 of Populus deltoides. NCBI lineage: Eukaryota > Viridiplantae > Streptophyta > Magnoliopsida > Malpighiales > Salicaceae > Populus > Populus deltoides. The sequence goes on from CM027580.2 coordinate 4,095,948, forward strand.
CACCATGCAAGAAGCTTGATTGGCCTTCAAATTGAAGGATGTAAGCACTCTGTTAAATAATTAAGCATTAATCTCTACTTGTTAATCCTCTAGTATGATGATTAGGCTATTATAATTAGTAATTTGACATGGGTGTCTCCATGACAACAAGCACGGAGACATTAGGCATGCCTGAGATTACGGACGTGTTAATCTTCATCAATCTAATTAGTTTTTAAAATCATTGCTATGAAAAAAATATATTTATTATTGGCTTCATACTTAAATTCTAAATAAGTATAACTCAATCAATCAGATTTTAAATTTATTTTTTAATCATTAATTAAATAATCATAAGCTTCACAGCCATCAGAGACTTACCTGATCGTTAACTTTAGGACTTTGAGGGATAATTAATCGAGGTGCGTGTAAATTAATTTGGATACCCGCGGTTAAAAAAAATATCTTTATTTTTCCTAAATTAAATTTTTGTGAGAAGCCGATGGAAGGGATTACTTCTAATTAATCAGATGAATAGAATAATTGATCAAGGTTAGAAGGATATCCAAGAAAGCTAATGATGATTAGGGATAGGGTCAAAACTCAAAATTTATACCTAGAGAAACTTCGGTAGAAATCAAGATCTGATAAATATAGAATAATATACGACCCCATTTACCTAATATTTTGCATGGATGGCTAAAGGTGGATAAGACAATTTTTCATGATTTTTTAATGGTGATGAATAGTAAAGGTAATTATTAGCATAACGTAGGCTATCATTTATGCTCATTTCGTGTATATATGTGCATAAAAAATATAGTAAAAGAACATAATATTATATTTCTTTTTCCCATAATATAATATTATAATATATGTAGACTATCATTTTTTCTCATTTCGTGTAGACTATTAGGATGCTGAAAAATGAACTCAAGAGGGAGGGAGTAATCCTCTTTTTCCCATATATATATATATATTCAAGAGGGAGGGAGTAATCCTCTTTTTCCCATATATATATATATATATATATATATATATATATATATATATGCTTAATTACGAGTGCAATAACACAAGTAAATTGCATTATTGTATACAATGTTTGTGTTGCTTCATTATCCCACTAAAGATATGGTGGCTGCTGGCTACAATAATCAACATTATATTATATTTCATCATGCATCTATATACAGCTAGATTCATTGATGTCAAGGAGGCAGAGACTTGATGATCGATGAAAGAAAAAATAAATAAAAGAAGGAAAATCTTCTTGTCGGGAGCCGGCACCGGGCGTCATACGTTAAATCGTGGCAGCCTGTTGATGGTTTGATCTTGCAAAACAATGTCTCCTGTGCGTGCAGGTCCTGCTTGATACGTTAATTAATTGCCCAACTTTTAGGATTTGCTGTGTGCATGGGTTACTCAGAGAAGTTATGGCGACCTCAACCGCTATCGATGTGCATAGAAACTTGGTAGATTAACTCAAAATATTTATCTCACATTAGAAATAAAAGCTCTCTTATAAGTATAGATTTTTACTGTATAGTAAATTTATTAAATGAAAAGGATAAACTCTCTTAATGGTTTTTTTAATGCTATTATATCAAAATATAAAATCTAGAATTTGAATTAATATCGTTTTTTAAAATTATTTTTTTATTTAATTTTAATATTTACACTGTTAAATGAGATTTTAAAATATCATATATATTATTTTTTAATAGGTATTAATATATTAAACCATCTGAAAATACTAAAATTATTATTTTAAAACATAAAAATAATCAAAATCGATTGATTAGCAGTGAACAATGATTTCTTGGAAAGGTTTACGTGCCCAAAGCAGATTGATTTGAAACTGAAAAGCTCTTGCCACTTCACATGTTTGACCTTACATTGATTGGTACAACAACAGAGAAACAGTGTATAAGACACATTTATTGGACGAACTCATTTTGGACACTGTGGCCTATGATTGCAAAAGTAAAGGAAGAGCTTGGAGGCTACTGGGCCACGAAGCAGCAATGTAATTAATGTCGAGACGCGTATGATTCCAGAAGAACTTAGCCCTATGATTTCCGATGAACATTTAGGCCGGAATTATTCAAAGCCAAATATAGCAAGGTTGACAATTAATTCTGGCATGTTAGAATAGCCCGTGTGAAATAAATTCTCTCTCTCTGGGTCTCAAGGATAATTTAAAATTTTTTTATTTAAATTCCGGCCAAGATATTTTAGGTTTACTTCGTCGGTTCGGTCCACATTTAATTTTTCAGAATCATATAATACTGAAGTGGCAACACCACATGCAGTTCATGGCAGCTGAGTTTGTGGAAATTATACTGGGATCAGGTTTTTGGTGCAGCCAAGAAAGAAAATTCAAGCTTTAAGATTTTGTCGCCTTGTCTTGGGTGGCTAAAGGAAAAGGCCTTCACTAGCATTTGCTATCACATAGAAAAACTGGTCAAGGTTTGTGCCGACCCATCCCTAACTAGGCAGCGTCTAAAGAATACCTTTATCTCTATGTATAATTGAGTCCTGATAATAGAGCTAATCACATCTTGATTTCTCTGCAAATCCTGATAATGGAGTTTGTGATTTCTTAAATAGGATTATACTTTTGAAGTTAATTTATTTTTAGACTTGAATTAGAATCATGTATATTAAATTAATATTTTTAAAATTATATATATAAAAGATCCCAAAACAGAACATTGAGAAGCTTTATAACCAAAATTTATCGTTCTAATAAAAAAAAATACCTATAATATATCGTCATAATCCTCATCTTTTCTAATTTAATATCCTTCATATTTGGCTCTAAAGCTTATTTTATCTTACATTGATTGAATGGCTATTTATTCCAATATGTCTCTAATTTACTTTATTCATAATCATTAGAATTCAGTCGAACTCAATGATTATCCCAAATTCTATATACAATACTCACGTTTATTTTTTCTCGATTGATGCAAATATTTCCAATAGTAACCATGGATCATACTTTATTCTCATTATAAATTCTATTATTTTAATCCATTCAATCTTCTTAACATGTTAGGATACTCCTTGAAAAACTTTAGATCGATTCAATATCAAATTCAAAATTATGCTTGATAGCGTATAATTAGATAATAGATAAATTTACATTAAAATTCAAATTTTCTTGTTCAATCTTTTCTTAAATCGTATTACTTTATATACTGTTTATTTACTTGAATTGTCAAGATTTTTAAATTAATTCGTCTGAAACTTTTATCCTCTTTTTATATACTATTTATTTACTTGAATTGTCATGATTGTATTCGAGGCTTATACCGATAGTTAGTGTTAATTGAGTGTAAAATCATTCGTTGATTTGTTTGGAATTATAAGATATGTTTCTAAATATTTTCACCCCAAATTCACAAAAATTCTTCATTTAAAAATACTTATTTTACCAAATCATTTACTTGATTATCACTAGTTAACATTTCACATCGTATTTTTATTGCTTATATTTTATCTGAGACTTAACTAATTTTTTTAGGAATTTTTCATCTCACTAGTTAACGTTTCACATCATATTTTTATTACTTAAATTTTATTTGAGACTTAACTAATTTTTTTAGGAATTTTTCACCGCCAATACTAAAAATTTCCATTTTAATTTATTATTTTTAGTTGAGAATTTCCTTATTTAAGATTGATTTACCAATTTTTTAGTTTAGGGTTTACATTACCTTTCTAAAAAAAATAAATGGACTGGTAATACAGTTTTTTTGCAACGTCTATTAGTTATTATTATATTAATTGGAAACAACTTGATTTTTTCACATTTTTAAAACATAACAAAATGAATAAATTACTTCAACAGAAAATTCTTTTTAACTAGAATCAATGAGTTTTTATAAAGATATAATAGTATATATTTAGCATATATATATATTATATAAAAACATAATATATATAATTTAAAGCCAAAACATGTTGGCAATGTGTCCATTGCTCCTTTGTGTTCATACAATGCGCATGGTGGATTCTTTTTACCGAGACGACCTTCTTTACATTGTTATAATCTCTACTCTCTGTAAAACTAACCTTTAATTTCTAGCTTTTATTTCATAAGAGATTGTGCTCCATTATTTTTAGTTTTAATTTTTTACTTGGAGATTGGAGAAAATAGTTTCCGTTTAAAACTAAAATTCTAGAATTAAAAATCATTTAAATATATTTCAGATTTTTTTATATGTTTTTTAAAAAATATTAGTGTCATTTCAGCATATATATAAAATAGGTTAGACAACAATCTAGAAGGCCTTTATTTTTTTGTAGCTCTAAGTCCTAACAGTCATAGTTTTAAGATCCGGTCTGGTGGCGGTCTAGTGTCCGGGTTTTTTGGAAAGTCACAATTGACTGATCGACCGGGTTTTTTTTAAAAAATTAAAACAACATCGTTTTAAAAAACAAACCTAGTCAGTCGGGTCCCTCCATGTTTTTCAAACCACCCGCCCCCAATTATGGCGTAGCCAGTGGCCGATCCCCTCCCCTCAGACCCCATAAAGGCCATGACATGTACCACCGTATGTGGCAGCATCCAATACCATTGGAAGTACAAAAGCTCAATTCAAATTTTGACAGAGAAGTAGCTGAAATAACTGGCATCAAATTAATTGAAAAAACCGATCTAAAGTATCAAACCGGAAAAAAAACATTTATAATTTTTTTAAAAAAATCAGTTTGGTCCTCTAAAACCAAATTATACCAAACCACTTTTTATAAAATCAAAAACAAAAAAGAACTCAAAAAAGCCTACGCGTATTATATCAAAACCAATTTAAAAAGGCCAACTATAAGGCCCATGTTCACATTTTTTTTAAAAAAAATAAAAAACCAAATTGTTGGATTTGAACCGGGTATTCGGTTTGGTTCAATTTAAAATAAATAAAACCTGATTATGCCAGGTTTTTTTTAATTCAAGCCGAGCCGAACCAACTGCATGCTTACCCCTAGTTATAGCTGTAGCTAGATTTTACACTTCGAAGGAAACAGTAACTTGGTAGAAATGAAGAAAACTGCAAAATATGATATCGCATCCCCCTCCTTTTTCTTCCCCAGGACCATGAACATATTTGAAAGATTGTGCCAGCTGATTCAAACAGTTCACATGCACAGATTATTCATCCTGGAAAACTCTAGATCAGTTGGCATGATGAATGAATGACGCACACAGCATCAATGCATGACAAAAATGGGGTTTTCTTTCTTTGTTAAACCTACAGCTCAACACTCAATCATCACCTCACGAAATGTCATGCACGGCGTTGTTAATTTGGAAAGAAACAATGCTGTCCACAAATTGCTTCCCACCGAGCCATCGAGTACATGAAGGACTGGTTCCTTAAGTCTGCCTGTCACATGCACGTCAAGATTTCATGCTGCATTTCCACTCTTGGAGGCCTTTCACATCACATGTATTACGTATAGATATTCAATTAATATTGCCTCCTCCGCATAACTATTTGTGAAGGAAATTAAACTAGGAAGCATTGACCGGCAATACTTGGAGAAATCCATGCTCACTCTATGACTTGTTAAGAGCAATTCATCTGGGTATTCGTTTTCTTCAACAGGAGGGGATTGCTGTCAGAGTCTCGAAATGACTCTTCGGATGGGTACATCGAGCCAAGTTGAACTACATGGAGTATCCCCTGCTATTCATGAAGAAGATAAGAAAACACAGCTTCAGAACATCCATGGAAAATATGGAATATCATTCTCAAATTCTAAAATGACAGTAGTGAACAATAAACAGCAGTTTAGCCCCCATATATTTCTGGGTCACCAAGCATGAGTTGATCCCGTAGCTAACATATAATACCCTGTTAAGGAAATAATCAAGATATATACTCTTCATTATTTCATAATCAATAAAATGAAGGAATTGAACAAATCAAGACAATTGAAAAATTGTTTTTATCATTTAATCAAAGGAGATCGTTATCTTTCTCTTCTATTTTAAATTTCCACATGGTTGTAAATATTAGCTTCCACTTCTGCAGCGGACAACTATATGTTATTCATAGATCACTTTAAAATACTTTGTTTTTAATTCTGTTCATTGTCTATAAAATATTTTATTTACTATCCTCTTCAATGATATATCAACTCATAATTTATTGATTCATCTTCATTGATACAACTATCACTGTTATTATTATGAAACCATAACTGTGCCTTTTGTGTCATTTCTATTTGGAGTATTTACTCCTTGTTTATTGTTATATCCAAGTGCAAATATGAAATTTTAACTTCGAATTTGATTTACGGTGCATGATTGTTTCCGCTGATGTTCTTATGGTTATAAATATTTTGTATAATTTGCTTTATTCTATTTTCTTATATGTTTTGTTGTTGTAATACTATATTAATCAAATAATTAAATAATATCCTTTTCTTCTATTCTAAATTTCTACAACGCCCATTAATGCATGTTAGATAAATTGAGATAGCATCACAGGACATTCAGTTCGCCTGAGTCTGTATTGAGAGAAAAAAATGACCAGGAGGATTCATCAGAATGAGAGATGCAACAGTGATTACTTCTGGTTCTCCATTTCATAAGGTAATGGGAGTTTTACTTCTAATAGCTAACTAACTCACCCTAAGAAACTCTGACGAAAAATAAACTTTGAATGGTGTGGCATGATTCTTCACAAGTTTGCTTCTGTGAACTGGGTTAAAAGATTGATAAAAAGTAATTTAAAACCAATTTTGAGCATCACTCAATAGCGTGCTTTTTTGGTTTAAAATGATTCTTGATTATTTGTTATAATATCAAGAACTTTAATGAATAGTTTCAATTTATCCAGTAAAATTTAGTACAAGATAGAGGTAGTCCTGATAATATAAAGCCATTCTTCAAGCCTCATCAATATATTAAGATTTTGGGTTGAGATAACTCTGTCAAAGATATTTTTCTAGGTTGCAGATTGAACTAAGGTTTTATATCCAAAATCATTGGCATTTCCCATCAAGGAATTCATGAAGTATAAGAAATCATCTCCAGAATCTGGTTATGTATATTGCCAGTAGTCACATGAACGCCCCTTGAAGTTTCAAGCTTCATGGACACATATCATGCCAACAGCATGATCCGAAACCTATAGAATACATTTAGTTGAGGAATTAGGTCATGCCATAGCAGTTTTGGTATTCATTTCTCTAGAATGAAGACTGACGCTCTACGTAAAGCTACCATTCAGTACTTGCATAAACTGCATAGAAACAGAAGAACTCTTATCATGGAAAACAATCCGAAATTGATGTGATGGACTAGAGAAAATAAAAGGATAGAGTTGGAAAAGCAGAAGCATAGAGCTGAAGCACAAACAAAAGGGTAGAGTGTTGAAGCACAGATGATGCTGAAGTAAAAAATTATATGCACAAGAGCAGGGGACTGAAACACAAAGGTCTGGAGATGAAGAACCAAGACATGAACTTAAACATCGATCATATAGCATTTTTGTCAAATCTCAGAGAGTATTCTAAAAGTGTTTTGACAGATACTTCAAAATTAGCATTTCAAAAGACGAAGTTTAGGCTGAATTGTATTAAATAAACAGTGAGAAACTTCATTTATCACTAGAAGTTATGTGGTGAAAAACTTTTCACGAAACAGAATGTCTATAGAAGTGCACAAATCTCATTACCGAAGCATTTTCAGCTCCGGAAAATTAAGGTTGAAGTAGGCACGTATAAGTAGCTAAATGTAGTTAAACAGCAGATGAATCAGGCTAAAACTTCCACAACATGTCTGCGGAAGGATAATCTCTTTATATCTCACACTGTCAGTATCGCTTGTTGCGCTGAAAGATTGCTGATGGTGGCAATGATTCCCATGTCTGACTGTCTGAAATGCAAAAACCCGCCTTGGGTACTAAATGCCTTCATCAACATGAACCACCATTATGATCTCTGATCTGGAGGAGATGCTTTCAGATATTTGAACATCAGTGGTGGATTAGTGGGAAATCGCCTCCTGCCAGTTAGGGCAGCCCATGACACCTAATGCAATCTAGCAAACTTGGGTTCAATTTTTGTTTCTGCTAAAGACTCTATCCAGCAACTATAAATTACAATAGAATATACACACAGAAACTCGGCATTGTTCAATAAAACTGGCCATATAAAGGCTATTCACTTAGCTTAATTGATCGTCCTTGGACGGAAAGATTGTGTGCGTGCAGAAAACATTCCATATGATTATGTGTGTAGCTTTACGTACGATGGAACTATAAATATATATTTCAAGCATCATTCAGGAGTTTTAACATAAGTTTATTATATTTAGTCTCGTCAAATATATTCCATTGCATCGTCACATTGCCCTGCATTGACGATGTTGTTAATTTAATATGATTTTATTATTATATTTGTATAAATATATATTTATTATTAATAAAGGTTTAATTTATTTTTAATATTATATAAATTTTAATATGATTAATAAAATTTTATTTAATTGTTCCTAAAATAGTTTAAGATATTTATAAGAATCTAAATATGATTAATTTTTTTTATTAAATTTTGAAAAATGGTTTTTCAAAGAAAATTTGTATTAAATAAAATTTATTATGTTTAGAAAATAATTCTAATTCTGGAATAATCAAGTATGAACTTGATTAATTAAATTTAAATTTTATATGAATATTAATTAAGACGCTAATTAATATTTTGCTTGTTTATAAGGTTTTTCAGATTTTTCTATAAATAGTAAGATATGCCTCTTATTTGTTGTTGTTGTTGTTGTTGTTTGTTAGACAGAAAAACCATGTAAGTCACAGAATAAAGAGATAACACTATAGACATAATAATCTATCTCTCCTAAATAAGGATTCATGAGATTTTTCACTAGTAGTTCGTGTAGATTGCCATTAGAGACGAGACAATTATGCGGTCAATAGTTTGCGACAACCTAGCCTTTAAAGAATTATTTAAAGTCGAAGAAGATCAGATCTTCATGTAATAAATCCCTAAACAACTTTAGACTTATCTAACAGGATTTTAGGGACTCTCGAATAATTTTATTTTATTGTTTCTGTTGCATGTATGATATTTAGAAACCTAACAGTGGTATTATAACTTTTGTTAGATAATTAGGGTTATTGATTGCATGTTTTAATTCTTATTGGTGTTAATTATAAATTAATTTTATGTGCAAAAAATAGTTTTTTCAAAAGCAATTTTTTTTTATCTCAGATTTAAAAATAATAAAAAAAGATTTTGGCTATTGTTCCGGCCAGATCAGGCTGAATTTTAAGATCCGATCGAAATCCACCATTGAATTAAAAAAAAAAGGTTTTAGGTGGTTGCAACAACCACTGGTATCGTTGCTGGCAGAAAGCCACAATAACGCTAAACTAGGACAGTGTAAGGGTTGTTGTTTTGTGATGTCACCAGGAATAACGACAACATTATTGTCGCTATTGAGGGTTGTGCTGACGCGAATAGCAACAACAACAAGAATATATATATATATATATATATATATATATATATATATATATATGTTGCTGGCGTTGTTGGTGAACACTATTTCATGAAATATATGGTCACGATAACAAGATTGATCATATAAAATAAGTTGGTTACAATTGTACGAAAAAAAGAAATGCCGACCACAATGGTAGAGGCTTGATTGTGATGATGAAAGAATTGAAATGGCAAAAATTAAGCAAGGTTTTGGAAAAACAAGCAAGGTTACCAATTTGGGTTATTAGATACATAAATAATGGGATATAATCTCTACATTGAAGTAATGGCAGAATAAATATATAATAAAATGAGAGGAGGCTTAACTCTTAATAATTAAGAAGAATAAAATATGTTGTAAATATGGTATAGCTTGTATATGCTCCTACAAGAACCATGAGTGAGGTATTTACTTATAGGTCGGAAAAGATACTAGGGTTTATACACATTCTATATTTGATGTGTTTTTGCATGAACATCATATCCTCCACCGCAATTTGACACCGCGTTCCATTTATTATTATTTATTTTTCCATATTAGGTAGACTTTTTTTTTAAGATACTAGCTAATCCATGTTATGAAGCTAAAAGCACCATATGGTATGTATGATAAACTAAAATGGAAGGATGACTTATCTTGTTTTCAAGACAATTGTATGCTTTTAAGAAAATGCGGTGGTTTTGCTATTTTTATTCTTTTTATATATAATTTACCTCAATATCCCATGTAATTAAATATACGATGGAACCATCTTGTAGGTGGTTTAATGATAAGAGATTGGGATTAAAAGGTTTGTTTCCTCTGTGATCTCAGGTTCGAGCCCTGTAATTGCTAATATGATAACCACTAAAGACTTGCATGGTTGTTAACTTCAGTGCTCATGGAATTAGTCGAGGTATGCACAAGCTGGTCTAAACATCCATATTAATAATAAAAAAAACATGTGATGGTTAATTTTACTAGGGATGCTAGTTAATGGTGAGGGGTAAAAAAAAATTGTGGGTTGTTGCTAAAATAAAACTCTTAAAGGTCATGTCTCTTGAGAAAGTATTTTAAAATTAAATTATATAAGTTCATTAGAGTAGTTTTTTCTAATAAATTATTTAAATACTACCAAATAAATATTAAATTAGTCTTTTTATCTCTCCTTTTTTAAGCATTTTTCTGCCTCGTATACAAAACACAAAATCACCACTTTCCTCCAAAACATTAATGTTAAGAAATTTCTTGAAATAAAAGAACCTTTTCTTAGTCTAAAATTAAAAATCACATCCTATTTATGACCAAGTCACTGGTTCATTTTTCCTATCCTTAGAATCTAGAAATTTCTAGTTTTGAAAATTCTATATACAAGAAAAAATGTATTGTGAAGAAAAAGGAATTAAATCCACCACCACAAGTCGAAAAAGCAAGGATTGTTAATTTCCTAAGCATATCCTTTTCAATTATATCTTACTTTTCTTCGTTCAGAAGCAGAATATTAGTAACCATTCTCAAAATCTAATCACGAAGAAATCCTTCAGAAAATTCAAGCGCCTGATTTTTCAACGGTCCTACGTAGACTTTGTCGTGTCCTTATCCAGATCTCCATCTCGCGTAAGCGACACGTGTCGCCAACCCACTTCCCTTGCCAACCTCCCCTGAAATAGTGAAATGTACCTCTCATGGCCTGAACCTTGATTAACTCTCTTTAAGTGCATGACAAAGTTTCCTCTAGATCATCGCCAGATCAAGAATCTTGTAGCTTTTTTCACGAATCTCCAAAGTTAACGACCTTTCAAGAATTTGGGGTGTTGTTTTGTTATTTATACATGAGCAGGGTGTTGTATCAATCAGGAATGAGAGTGGTTCAGGGAATGAAGGAGCAGGCATCAATGTGTGATTCTAGCACCATCAAGTCTTTGAGAGATTCTGCTTGTTCATCTTCTTCTTCTTCAAAGCAGGCAAGGCGTTTCTCTGGTTCTGTTGATTCAAGTGGTTATAAGATTGCCAAGAGCGATAAGTATAAGCAGGCTGAGGAGAATCTTAGGACTGTCATGTTCTTGAGCTTCTGGGGTCCTAACTGAGCATCGTCAAGAAGCAGCAAGCTAGCTGTTGGTGTTCGTCTGTTTTAGCTCTTTGGAAAATATTTCTGTATCCCTTCGAGGTCTATTTACCAATCAACGTCTGTACAAGTGTAAATACAAAATGGTGGTCTAGTGTATATTCAATTATGAAATCTTTATTTGTAGAGTTATTTTTGTTATCTCTGTCTGGCAAAAGATACCATTAACATCAAATTAGAGAAAGGAAGACTTAATTCGACAAGTATATCATCTTCCCTGCCATTTATCTCTAGATCATGGTAGCCTGGTATCGTTTCCTTCTGTGCTTAATGGCAATCGGCAAGATAACTAGGACTCGCTTGGGCTTGTACAGTTTGTGTGTGAGCCCAAAATGTAATTTGAATACATGCTCTAGGTTCCAAATGGCCCAATCATGGGAGGAAACTGGACGGAGTTTTTTCCCTGGCCATAATCCATCCCCAATCTCCACCACATAAAGAAAACAGAACTGATAAGCTAGCTTGTTCAATTTCTCTGTGCCTTTAGCTCCAAAACCTTGTAACCTTTCCTCAGAGCTCTCAGCTGAAAACTGAAAGACTATGAATTCACTTAAACTTTACAAGAGTTGTTATCAATCACCATTTCTTCCTAACTTCCACAAAAAGATGGTAAAACAATCCACTTTTGCTCCAAACAAGCTGGTTCACGGAAGAAAGCTAGCAGTGAGAGCATGCGGTGGACTAGAATCTGAAAAGAATTCGGAAAGACGAAGTTTCTTGAGTCTTGAAGAAGCTGGTCTAGTTGAAATGTCCGGTATAAGCACCCATGAAAGGTTCCTATGCCGTTTAACGGTATTTCTTTCTTAAGACCTTGTTCAAAACGTATCAACACATGCATGAATTGAAGAATTACAGAATAGTTTCAATAATTTTGCGTGTGTGTGTGTTACAGATATCATCATTAAACCTTTTAAGGGTTATATCAGAGCAAGAAGGGTGTACAATTCAGGAGCTGAATGCTGGGAGGGTATGCGACTGGTTTTTGAAGGATAAGCTGAAAAGAGAGCAGAATATAGAGTCCGCAGTGCTTCAATGGGATGATTCTGAACTCCAATTTTGAGCCTTTTTACTCTTCTCTTTATTTAATTAACAAAAGGGCTCATTTAGGGATATCATGGGATTGAGTTATAGCGTTGTTTGTGACTATACATGCTTTGTGCGTAACTGTCTTTTCCATTAGAGCACCATATTGATCCAGTCTCTATGAGTACTGATTTAAAATTGGAAGCTAATGCAGACCCATAATCCTGTGATCCCAACTAGAATCACCTGCAATTTTGCCTTTCTCATGGCAGATGGCACGTTGGGAGGCATCAGACTTCACATCCTTACCGCTTTGCAGAGGCATGTGTTCTTGGTAAACAGTGCCCTCAGGCACAGTCGTTTCCCCCCCCTCCTCCACCTCCCTCATTTTTTAAGTGGTGGCGCCCCCTCTCCTAGTGTTAGGAGAACAAAACAAAATGAACATAACCTTTCTGATCATAGTCCAAAACCTTAGCATTCTTAACCAAGTAGTGAACTAGTGGATTTATCAGCTCCCAACATTCCCTGGTACAGTGATCTTAACAATCTTGGGATGTGACGCACAACATTGAAAATCTCTCAACGGAGGCTTCCTATATTCCTCCTCATCGAGCGTTTCTTCGCCGTGTCTCGTGAAAACTGCTAAAACACAACACTAAATTTTCAGTGAAAGCAAACAGAATCTGTTTTATTCAACTTTATCCTCCCAAAATAGCAACTCAACAATTATGAGTGGAGGTGGTCATTAGTCAAGTTCATGATTGTTTTGTCCAAGTAAGGTGTACTTCCTGGCAGGCCTGTGTCGCAGACAGGATCTCATTCAAGAAGCACGATTCGAATGTTAAACACTTGCGTTCAGAAAGCAGAGAGGGCACCCCTTTAAGAATTTATCCTCCATCTTGGCTAGAATCCGGCAAGGCTAAACAAGAATCATTAGCAATAAATCCCAGTTAACTTCTTTGACGGGACGAAAGTCCAGAAGAAGATCTTTCATCATGTCCCGCGGGAGTTCATAAATGTCGTCCTGATCAAGATAGTCATCTCCAAGCACTGAAAATTCAATGCCGTAAGCCACAGGTCGAAAATTCAAGCAGAGATTTTTCATTTAAAACAAAAAATCTCGTCTTGGAATTACTTCTAGCTGATTAAGCTTGACTTCTAACCATGTTCTTTGCGTTCACACAAAATTATCGTAGATTGTAATACCAAACAATTTCATCAAACAAACAATTGGGATTTTGAAAAGTTAATCACAAAATTAATGGAATGATTAATGAATTCATATTCAAAACTTGGGAGAGCTGCAAATGCTGACTCTGTATCCATTAGGATTCGAACTTGTCCGATCAAAAAAAATAAAAAAAATAATTGATCTAATCAAAAACTTGAGTCAAAATCCAGTTTTAAAACATCATTTTTCTTAAAATAAAAAGAATAAAATCACATCATTTTAATATTTTTAGAAAATATTTTTTATGTGAAGCTGGATTAATTTTTTTCTAATGATGATAGAGACATTGTCTTAAATGCTGGCCACAGGAAATCTGAAAAAAACAAGTTAAAGTTAATTTATTTTAGGTTGACTCCATGTCTCCCTTATCACTTACTGATCCATGAATTTATTGGTAAACAAGGAGAACAACTTTTGTCCATTTATCCCCCTTGAAAACAAATTTACACGTGTAAAGGGTAAAAAGGGTCTTTGTCTTGAAATAATTAATAATCAATAATCAATAATCAACAATCAAAGTGAAAACATGGGTTTAATCAACTAATCCCACCATCTTAAATAAAGTTAAATTAAATTCCAATGAAGCCAAAAACACCAAAAATCCAACCACTTCCTTTTTCCAAAGTCAACTTACCCTGACGTCAACGCCAAGTTTAACAATTAAAAAAAAAGCAAAAAAAAAAAAAAAGCAAAATTGTTTCCGCATCAATCAATGGAGATTGGAGACGAGCGAGTGGGCCAACAATCGAAGCTTCCTTCTTCCAAAGTCTCGTCGTTCATAGCGTTCAAAGGAGGAAAAGAGCTCCCTTGTTGATAGATGTGTGCGTGTGTATAATTTAAAAATATGTTTTGTTTAAAAAATATTAATTTAATTGTTTTAATACTTTCCGATAATTTTATTTTACTAATATTAAAATTTTAAAAACTAAAAAAAATATTCTAATATATTTTTAAAAAACATATATACTATAATACCAAAATATTCATTAAATGTGTGTGAGAGAATTTTGTAAGGAAAATTATGTGGAACCTCATGTGCGAATTTGAAGTCTTTGCTTTTTCTTTTTTTTCTCTTTAACAATTTTTTTTATTATTTTTTTTAATATTCAACTAAAAAAAAATCATTTACACCAATTTTTTTTTTTTAAATAAGGCATGATTATTCATTTTAGAATGAAGAAAATAGCAAAACTTGATAACTAAAAACTAAAATCTATATTTTTTCTCGTAAAAAACTTAACCGTTGGATTCACCTCCAATATCAAGATTATATTTATCACTAATTAAATGACATGATATTTTTTTAAGAGTGGAACAATCTTATAAAAAGTAAATTATAATAACTAATTTAAAATTAATAAAATACTAAAGTAATAAAATTACAATTGAAAGTCAATAAAATATTGAAATATAAAATTAAAAAATAGAATTAAAAAAAAAGTTTGAATAAAAAATTACCATCAACTTCTCCAATCCTTCTAATACAGAGTATAAGTGAAGAAAATAAATTTGGAAAAAATGGAATTAAAAAAAAAAATGGGGAGATGCTTCACTGCTTATATATACATAATTAAAAAAACTCATAATATTTTCTTATTATTTTACTATTTATATAACAATGAAGCTTAAGCACCATGAAATTTCCCAATCCTTAACATGAACAGTAAACACAGCATGGACTTTTCCCAATCCTTTTTGTGACATGAACGGTGAAGCACCATGGATTTTTCCTTTTCTTAAGCGCGTCTATATATATATATATATATATATATATATATAAATATTACTTATTTATTAAGCTATTTTCTTTTTTTTTTTTTAAAAAAAAGAAGAAGACTTGGACATGAACCCGAATAATCAAACACAATTAAATCCCCTCTCCAAATCCACCATTACTCCTCACCTTCAACTCTCTCTCTCTCTTCCCCTCCCTCCCCCTCTCTCCCCTTGTCTTTCAAAGAAGAAACCACCACCAAAACTGAGTCTCGAAGCCCCGCAAAAACGACCCCGTTCCTGATGATCTAATATGGTCATAGCGGACCAGAGATCACCCGCCGATAATACGAACAACAATAACAGTAACAGTAACAAAGTTTGAGGACTTTTTAAACTGCCGTTTTTAGGAGGAAGCGACGCGAACACGACACCCTCTTCTTCTTCTACTATCACTGCTACCACTCCAACTATGATGCAGCAGCAGCAGCACCACCACCACCACCACCATAATCACCAGCACAACTCGCAAATTGAAGGATCTTCTAATCCTCCTCACCCTTCCAATTCTGTCTCTTCTGTTGCTAGATCGCTTTTGCCTACTCGTCGTCGTCTTAAACTCGATCCAGCTTCTAAGCTTTACTTTCCTTGTAAGTCTCTCTCTCTCTCTCTCTCTCTCTCTCTCTCTCTTAATTTTTAGAACGAACTTAAATTGCTAATTTTGAAGAAAAATTGAGATAATTAAGTTTCTCCTTCGTTGTCCTTATTAACAAGGATGAATTTGGTTAAAACTCAAAGTCACCGCACGTAATTGACTTTAATTTCTTCAAATAAAAAAAAAAGTAAAAAAATAATAATTTCCCAGCTGCTTTCTTTTCTCTACTTAAATAAAATTGAAATATTAAGAAGAGAAAGCTCGAAAGTTACGATCTTCATTAGCTTGTTACTTCAAAATTCATGCAGTCAAATGATCAATGTAATTTAATAATTTAATGATGATTAATTAGGATGTTGTATTTTAAAGAAATTCCTTATAATCAATGCCCTGACTCATTGAATCATATAGAGAATCAGTAATTTTCAATTGGGGATCAGTGTTATATTTACAACTGCATTCGTTTTGGGAACTATTTGCTTTTGTTTGTTTCCAATTGTGTTACTGATTTTCCGATGCTGTTACTCTGATTAATGTTTGAATTATGTTTGTTTTGCATGCTCTTTTTTAGATGAACCTGGCAAGCAGGTCCGGAGTGCCATCAGGATTAAAAACACTAGCAAGTCACACGTAGCGTTTAAGGTACATTTAAAATTTTTCTTCCTTGTTTTTGTGGTTCATAGCATAGTTATAAGACTTGATCCGGCGGTCAACCCTGCCCAAGGAGGTTTTGTGTGTCGGGTGGGTTCACCTGGTCAACCCAGGCTTCTTTTTTTATATAAAAAAAACAAAACGATGTTATTTTAAGAAAAACGAATGGCCCGGGTCAAGCCCGGGGTCACCAAGTTGATCTGCCAGGCTAGGTCTTATAACTAGGGTTCATAGAGTCTAGATGTGTAGGTTATAGATGTATGTACACACACGTTTCGTTCTAGATTACTTTGTTTCTTGTTGTGCTTGATATTTTTTGTTACTGTATCAGGTGAATGACTGGATTTTGTAATGAGTTGTTTTTGTTTTTTCTTGATTTAGTTTCAAACAACCGCACCGAAAAGCTGTTTCATGCGTCCTCCTGGGGCTATTCTTGCACCTGGGGAAAGTATCATTGCTACAGGTAATGATTGTTGCATTCTCTGTTCATATTATTGTGCTTTGAGGAGAGAATGTATCTTAGCTATTTTATGTGTCTTTCCACTCTATTCTTACAAAATTATCTTCTTGATTTTCAATGTCAGTCTTCAAGTTTGTTGAGCTGCCAGAAAATAATGAGAAACCAATGGAACAGAAGAGCAAGGTTAAATTTAAAATCATGAGCCTGAAGGTGAAAGGGGTTATGGACTACGTACCTGAGCTGGTGTGTAGAATGGTTCCTTTATCTTCTTCTTTTTTATTTTTTATTTTTCCCCCATTGATTTTAGTGTTTTAATGTGAATCTACGTTGGTCAACAATAGTCTTAGTGATAAATGATCTTGGTCCCATTCATTTATTTTGATATATTTGGGCCTGAAACATGTTCTGCTTGGGGTGAGCGCTATGTCATATTGCAAATTCTTCATAAAAACAGGCAAGCATCTTGGTTTCTGAGGAGGTCAATAGGCACAATGAGACAGATAGATATCTTAGGCATTGTTGTTACTGCTAGTTTTGATGTTTCCAAGGGCTGCTTGTTCATTTCATCTGGTTTCATCTTTCTTAGGGGCTTTTCTGATATAAAGATGTTATCTGGCTTTGGCCAGGCTGCTCACTGTAATGTAATTCTGTGAAGTGCACTGACACAGCTTACAAGTAATGGGATGTGGCATCTTGTGTCGAAAGCCAGATGCCATCATTTTGCACTTGTTTGATTCTGGAGAATCTGTGCCTGTTTTCCTTGCAGAATAACTATGATAGATTTCAGATTCAATTACATCTTGTGTGGCTGGCTGCTTTTGTTGGATGGACACTTAGAATATCTTTACAAACTGCTTTATGGTCTATTTGAAACTTTATTTTCATGTTTGAATCTCCTGTTGCAACTTTATGAAGTGACTTTAGATGCTTTGTCTCTACAGTTTGATGAGCAGAAAGATCAGGTAGCAATAGAGCAAATATTGGGGGTTATTTTTCTCGATCCGGAGCGTCCTAGTCCTGTAAGTATCAATAACATGTTAATAATCATGGAATCAAATTAATCTGTGCTTTAGGATCCATCGTTTTCTGTTTTCTCATATGTAGCCTCGGTTCTCTTATGTTTGGCACATGACATACAATTCATACAATTACAGGCTTTGGAAAAGTTGAAGCGCCAATTGGCTGATGCTGATGCAGCTGTTGAGGCACGCAAGAAGCCTCCAGAAGATGCAGGCCCGAGGATTATCGGTGAAGGACTAGTTATAGATGAATGGGTAAGTTGTCAAGTGCTGTGCTTTCCGAACTTTCCCTGTGAAATTCCCTAATCTTTGTCCATTCCTTTTGTACAGAAAGAGCGAAGAGAAAGATACCTTGCTCGGCAGCAGGGTGAAGGAGTAGACTCAGTATAGAGTGGCAGTTATCTTCAAGGTGCATTTCTGTATGATGAAAGGAATTTATACAATCCACCATTCAGTAAATTCCTCCAACCTTTTCATGTAATGCAAAGGATATTGTATTCAGAAAATCATGTAGGAAAACTTCAACATGGTGTGTAAAGAGAAACTGGGAAGTGAATTCTGTGATTTGAGGTACTCAAAACTTTTTCGTTCTCCATCTGCCTGTATATACTTGTGATTTTGTTTTCCTATTTCAGAAATAACTGATATTTACCCAAAGTAAAGCGCATAATTTCAATTTCAATGAGTGTTGATATGGTGGGAAATCAGATCCCATTTGCTGATTTATTCTGTGTCATTTCATTGGCACTCTTCCATGGTATCTCCATTGCTGTTAGTATGTGCTGTGAATACATTGGCCCATCAGCAGCCTGTGACATGACCCGGGAAGGACAGCTAAACCTGATGCCCTAATCTGGGTGTCTCCAAACTATGAGCTGTTTTCATGCATCCTTCGCCTCTTCTGAATTCTAGCTGCTACACCATCGTCTCGGAATTTTTAAAAATTTCATTTTTTTTATATTTTTAAATTATTTTAATATATTACTATTAAAAATAAATTAAAAAATATTTTAATACATTTACTAATAAAAAATACTTAAACAAAAATTACTTTGAAAGGAAATAATTATTACTATCTCAACATATCCTAATCAAGATTGTCAGTTTTGTTTTGGTAAGTGTTTTGGTTTTTTAATTAGAATGAAATTTTCAGTTTGATTTATGTTTTGAAATGCTTATATATAATTAATTCACTTGATTGGTTGTATTTGTTAATATATATATATATATATATATATATATATATATATATATATATATATATTATGCAATACAAATACAATGTTAAATAAATATATTTTTAAAATTTAAAATATTTACAAATAGTCAAGATTAAATCAACTTTAACTTAAAGTAAATTCAATTAAACAAAATATCAAAATATTAGAAAGCAAAATGTTTTCAAATAAATATATTTTAATATAAAGTTAGGTCAATATTATCAAGGTTAATGGAATCTAAAACATCCCTTATTTTACTCAAATAGTCAAGATTAAATAGATCTTTAACTTAAAGTAATTCAACTTAAACAAAATATCAAAATATTATGAAAGAAATGTTTTAACACAAATATTTTAAATATAAAGTTATGTTAATGTTTTCAAGGTTAATGAAATTTAAAACATCTCTTATTTTACTCAAATTCCTACAAAGTATAAACATGAAAAAAACAAGATGAATATAAACCATATATATTAGTGATAAATCTAATTTTAAAAAATTAATATCATTGTTAATGAAAATAGCAATAATGATTTTCAATATTATTATTAATATCATTGTTATTGAAAATAGTAATGAAAAAAGCTTTTTATACTTGGGTGGTTTAATTAATTAAATTGAACAAGATTCAATGACTTTTCAAGAGCGGAACAGAACATGTGGAATGAAACCGGAATGGAACAAGATTTAAAATGAGATGAAAATTGTTCCGTTTTTTAAATTGATATGGAATATTTTGATCATTTCAAACAAAACAGAATGGAATTCACAACAAATAAAAGAAATTCTACTTTATTAGTTGTCAAAAATGAAATCATCATGAGTAAATTATTTATTTAGTCCCTGTGGTTTTAGCAAAATAATTAATCAGTCCCTCGGGTTTAAGATGTCCTATATTGCATCTCTGTTTTTATTAACTGTCCATTAATAAGGTGCTGAGCTGTTACCAATTTAGTTATTTTCTTTCTAAAATACCATCTTGACTCGTTGAAATAAATCTGGCCTTGTTTGGTATCTAAAAATATTAACGGAGCATTGAAGAATTTATTGTTTTATTTTATTTATAAAAAAGAAAAACAATTATAACAATTTTAAAACCCAGCCGATAGCTTAAACTAGTGAATTGATAGCTTTAGAAACTAACATGCGCCAAGTGTATATATATATATATATATATATATATATATATATATATATATATAAAACTTGCAACTAAGGACTGATTTACTGTATGACTAGGAACACAGTAATCAAATTATTATTTGCTTAAACGTCGTTAATCTTTAGCATGAATGGCCTGTTTTAAGCAAAGCGGAGAGGCTTACTTAGTGGTGTAATTTTTTTTTTTGAATTCGAGAAAACTTTATTTTTCTGGAAAGCGTATTTTATGGGTCTAGGTGAGGAAATAAAACCCTGGTTATCCCAGACTCTTACAAGAGGTACATGCCCTGACTCGAACTCGAGACCTGCTGTGCAGATCTCAAACCCTTTACCATCACGTTATACTCCTTCAAGACTTGATGGTGTAAATGATAAAAGTTAAGTGCCGTAAAGCCAAAATAATCTGTCCACAGTCCGATAAACAGTGACTGAAAAATCTCCATGCTCTTGGAGTTTAATCCCCAAAATGCTGGATCACAATATCCAGCTCTAATGGTGTAAGAGCTAGCAGTGAATACTGAGAGAAACGTTTGAACTGAAAGTTAATCATGCACCACCCAGCTGACGAGAGAAGTTTTAGGTATATTTCTATATTAAAGAATTATCTCAATTTGGAAAAGTTTAAGGTAATTTCTATATTAAATCTAATTTAAATTTTTAAATGAAATTCTAAAATATTATTTATATTATTTTTTAACCTATATTATTAAATAAAAACCCTTTGAATTTTAAACTTGTACACATTCATTTTATTTTATTTCAAATAAATAAAAATATTGAGATTTAAAGTTGATTATCGATACTTGATATTATGTAAAAATATTGTCTTAATTTAAATGCTTAAATTTCCAAGTAAAATTTTAAGATGTTATTCTCTATCCTTTATTAGCCGACTTGTTTTACTTTGTTGTCGTATGCAAGAATCGCCACGTTTTTTTGGCGGATAAGATTTTCCCAGGCATTCTTTCGACATCACAAAGGACCCCCCCAGCAAATGGAAATTCAATAAAACCATGGCTTCCGCTTCTGGATTTGCTTCCATTGTATCTGTAAAACCGCCTCTTTGGCCATCCCACACCATGCAGTCACTCCTTTTATATACGGGCATGCTAATCCTTCACTTTTGTAAGAGAAAAAACGATAGTCACGAGCGGGAATTAAGTACTACGCACTTCATCAATGAGAAGCAAAGAGAGTTCAAGAAAGATGAGTTATTTTAGCAGGAACTGCATGGAAGCTAGTTCGGCTGGGATTGAAGGCCAGCCTAGTCATGGTTCTAAATCAAACTCAACGTTTCGATCTTGGAGTTCCAGGAAGAAAAGCTATTTCTCTGGTGGTAATGGGGGCCGTGATGGAGAGAGCAAGAGAAAACAGGCTGAAGATTCCTTTCAGAGAGTGATGTACTTGAATTGCTGGACACAAGGTTGCTAGTTAGTTGAGTTTTTGCTAGTCTTTGTTGCCAATCTTGTAGTCAGTGGCTTCATGGTTCAGGAGAGATTCTTGACTCCTGATGAGTTAGTATATTGTTGCAAAGATTTGTGCTTAAACTCTCTAAAGAAAGGCAACATGAAGCAAGTCCATCAGTACTGGCATGTAAAAGTTCTGTGAATTTCAATGTTCTGAATAGAGAAAAGCAGAAAAAGTTTCAAATGATTGATCTAATATGAACAAATATGACCAGCGACGGACCAGCTCTCTAGATCAAACAGTCGAGAGATACATGAACAACCCCATATATAGCTGTGTTAATTTAGTAGATTTTTCAGACCATTTATTAATCTAAATTCTTTTCTTTCCTTCTCTTTTTCCCTTAAAATCTTTCTTAAAACTGTGATCTAATCTAGCTAACCGGAGCTAACTATCACGGCTGGTGATACCTCTCTTCTTAAGAACAATATTTTTAAGAACCACGGCAGTGGCGTGTTATGAGAACAAAGATTGTTGTGAGTAACATGTCTTCGTTCATAAAGCTCCAAAACCTCCATAAATGCCCTATAAAAAGGCCATGCGCATTAAATCCTGGTGGTGGGAATGAATAACGTGTAAAGATGAATGAAAAATTAATGATAGAGCCATGTTCTTATTTATTCTGGATCATGAGCAAATGACAGGTAGAATGTGACCGCCTCTGCAGATTGATACGTTGAATCAAATCTTTATGGCCGGTAAACTTTATCCAAGCATTCAATCATGTATAATAAGAACAAGGCGAATCTTCACTCAGATTTTTATTTTCCTGAGCAAGACAGAAAAATTGGACTGAGCTAGCAACACACAAGAGATCACATCCATGTATGTATGGGAGACATTATTAATGGCTATCGAAGGAATGTAAGCTAAGCACGATAGAAAAAAATATCAACACATTATTCCCTCCCTGAAATATATAATTAATAAGATAAAGCACATATGGGTCGCATCCAATGCCAAAATAGGTGCCTGTGTGGGACATCATTATCAACTTAATTTCTTCTGCTGCTACTGCTACTGCTACTGCTACTGCTATTCTTCTTCTTGTTTTTTTCGGTGTGGACTAAAGATTGGTTTTTGCATACCACTACCAGGGTTGAAAAGCATGAAAAATTGAAAGGAATAGTGAAAAAGTTTCAAAGTTTTTAGACTAAAATGTAAGGCTTTTCAGGATTTACAACCAAATATGTATTAAAAAAAGAGTTTGAAATAATTATTAACACTAAGATTAAATCCTGCTTGTTTTTGCGGTGCACCATAATAAAAACATAAAATTCAATGAAATTCATGTTCCTGCTGTGATTGCGCTGCAAAAAATGAGTATGGATCGATCTTGTTCTTTAAAATCCCTTTTTAAATAACAAGACGAAGAAAAAATACGTTTTTGAGCTTATACGAGGACGTACTAGCATTTGTAAAAAGACATGGCACATGATTCCCAAGTTTACTTTCTCATCATCTAAAATCGAGGGAGACAGCGAGAAGGACAAGTGAGCACTGGATCTAAATGCACTTATCCATTATCTTCCTATCCAAAAACATATCCGTAGAGGGATATTGGAGAAGAAGAGGCAAAGGTGCCCTAGTACATTAAAAGACCAGCTAGTCATGCGATTCTCCTTTTGTTTCATTGCAAGACCGTGACCAAACCAAATTCATTGTAATGTCTCCCTTTTCCTTGAAAGATGTTATCCATTCGGTACAAATATTGATTCAATTCACCGATGGGCTTATCACCGAAAGATGTTATTGATGAGAAAAAGAAAAAATGCTACTCATAAGGCATGTGAAACTCGATTCTCCACTTGCAGTAAAGTCGTGAATTTTGGCAATATTTGATCCATTCATTTGATGTGAAGTGCCACCCATCCTGCCCACCTGCATATATGCTCTCCATTATGTATGTTGTGGCGATCATTAATAATAAATCAATCGTGGCTATAATTAATTAAGAACCCATTTTGGATTGGGTTTCGAGTTTCAAGTTCTTCAAGGCCAATTTATCGAACCCAGCTGGGCTTATCAACTGTGAAATCATCCTTTATTTTGAAGGTGGGTGAGAGGTTCGATAATGGGCAACCTCAAATCAATTCACAACAATAAATCGAATCTCAGTTGAGGGAATCATTGAGAGTTTTAAGGGCTCTTCAAGACTTGAATGACATAAGAAAAATATATCTGGGGACTCAATTGAGAATCCCTCTACAGTTAGACTTATCAAATTTTTATCAGTGAACAGACGGGGAAATCTATTGAAAAAAACAGGAAAAAATAAAAAACTTGGCATCCAGTTTTTAAAGATTGCCCTTGATAAAGTAAGGGGATTTTGGAGTAAAAGGCATCACCACTGCATTTGGACCCATCTCAGTGGTAGCTCAAAACAATATTTAGAGTCAATATCCATCCATCATGCGATGTGCCCTCTATTTAACTCAACAATGGGCATCGATGGTTTTCATGGCATTGACAAGCAATCAGGAAGAGGACGAGCATAATCATGACTTGCAATGTCCCTTTTGCGCTGGACAATGGGGTTAATCTTGATAAAATTATGGCTAGATTAGAAATAATTATACTAGTTAAGCAAACATAATCTTCCCAAATTTGCTCACGTAATATCCAATAGATTTTGTCAAGGAGATATGGCTTGACCGTAAGAGATTCTCCATGAGCGCGTTGGACAATCATAGGCATCAAAAATCGCCACACTCGTTAACTTCTTGTCTAGCTTAGGTAACTATGAAAGGTGCATGGCTTTGCAAAATTCTCGAAGATAGACAAGGACAGTCAGAAACATAGTACTGATATATATATATATATATATATATATATATATATATATATATATATATATATATATAACGGTTAGTTTGCGTGTACCTTAACTAATCTACAAGCCTTAAAGTTAATGACCATATAATCCTCTAGTGATCCTAAAATTTGTGAGACTCGAACTGGTGACCTCTAAAGAGCAAATTCAGGACGTGATTAGTTAAGTTACATCCCTTAAGATAAGATTATAGTTCTGATATCTTACTTCGGTCCGACTTGGTTTAAATCTTGAATTATTGGTTCGTTAAATCAATTCATGGGATTAATATGGATTCATTTCAAAATAATAATTTTTTTTATATTCAAATGATAATTTTAAAAAATAAAATAAAATGATCAATCAAGATAAAAAAATTTAACCTTTTCTTTTAAAGTTAATTAGCAATATCTAGGGGTGATCATTTTTTATTCGGTTCAATTTTTATTAAAAAAAAAGTAACCAAACTGAATTTTTTTTAAAAAAACCTGAAATCGGTTCAAACCGACCGGTTTTGGTTCGGTTTTTTAGGAAAAAAACCGGTTCAAACTTGTTTGGCTCGGTTTTTCCGGTTTGGCTCGGTTTTTTTGGTTTTGGCTTGTTTTCTTGTCAGTTTTTTCGGTTTGGTTCGATTTTTTCAGTTTTAGGCTTATAAAATCAGAACCGAACTGAACCAGTCGGTTTTTTAAAAATTTTAATCGATTTTTTTTCACGATTCAGTTTTTTCGGTTAATTTTTTTTCTAGTTTTCTCGGTTTTCTCGATTTTTTAATTTTTTTTCTCACCCCTAACAATGTCAATTAGACTACGAGTTAATCATTCGAGTGACTTCAAGTTAGCATATCCTAATCGAAATTAATGAAAACAACAAGTAATATATATAGAATGTAACATATGAAGCAGAATTTTGTGTTGTTTCTTTGTTTTGGTTTTAAATTTTTAATATTCGCTAGTCGTTTCTTTTACACATGACCTTCCTTCTTTAAAGCTAGGTGAAGCCAAAAAAAAATTCAAAATATTCAAAAAAATCGGCTGAAGATGTATGCGTGATATATAGTGCGAATGGATAATCAGCCAAGAACAACACATCATGAGACGTGAATTATTCCATCTAATTCATTGAGGCAGTGATGAATTAAGCAAACACCATAAAATTAGATGCTAGCTAGGAAAAGGGTTCTTCTTGTTCGCCCTTCGTGCATGCACATCAGTAAATTAAGCAATTATTTGTAAAATAAGAATCACTGCATGAAGGGGAAGAAATTATTTGTGCACTAAACTTGGTCTTAATTAATAATATTTCCACATAATAGATTCTTATCGATGCACTGGAATTTCTGTTGACTACATAACGCTCTGGACACTCGTCATTTCGGGACAAATCTCAGAGCTATTTCATATAATTTATGACATGAAAGCAGTAGGGCACTGCTACCAAAAACCAAAAGAGACAACTAACTGATCCAGCCCAAGTTTAATTATACTACACACTCTTCGGGCCTTGTCCTCCTTTGGTCATCTCATAGCCTCCTCCCTTGGGATAATCTTCATCAGTAACAAATCTTGACCAGAACCAGTGTGTCGTCCATACTTGTCCCATCTCTTCAATGGGAATGCCCTTAGTCTCAGGCAAGAAGTAGTAGATAAAGACGGACATCAGCACCACAAAGAATGCAAAGAAGAGGAAGATCCCAAACTTCAAGTGGCAAAGCATTGTTAGAAAAACTTGGGCAATTATGAATGTGAAAAGCATGTTGACAGACACGGTGACACTTTGTGCAGCTGATCGGATTTCCAATGGGAAGATTTCACTTGGCACCAACCAACCAAGAGGACCCCAAGACCAGGAAAATCCAGCAACGTAAATGCAGAAGAAAAGCACCACAACAATAGCATACCACTTGGGCAATTCACCAGGGTTCCCATCAATTCCAAACTTGGCACCAATACAAGCTGCTACAACTATCTGGACATTGACAAAAGTTTTTTAAAAAAAAGGGTGTTCAGAGCTACAAAGTTACAAGACAACAGCACGAAAAAAGTTAATTTCTTGCGTAAACAAGTCAATTACCTGGCATATCAACATCTGACAGCCACCTTCAAGGAAGAGAAACCTTCTTCCCCACTTATCAACACCGTAGATAGAAACCATGGTAGCAACAACATTAACAATACCGGTGATCACAGCAGACATGAGCGCAGCGTCATTACCAAAACCAATCGTGTTGAACAAAACAGGAGCGTAAAACATAATGACATTGATGCCAGTAAGTTGCTGAAAGAATGGAATCATTACAGCCATAGCTACGTGAGGCCTATACTTTCTTTGCAACAAATTTTTCCATGAATGCTCAACTTTCTTTGAAGCTTCACTAGCAGCAACAAGGTCATTAAACTCCTCATCAACATCATCAACACCACGAACTCTTTTCAATTTTTCTCTAGCCTCATCATGCTGGCCACGTTCGATCATAGAGTTTGGAGTGTCAGGAAGGACTAATGATCCAACTGTGATTATGAGTGCAGGAACCATAGCACCACCCAAACTCAATCTCCATCCCCAACCACCATGGATTTTAACAAAGAAATAGTTTAATACATTGGCAATCAGGATACCAGCTGTGATTGATAATTGAAAACCAATGTTGAGTGCACCTCTGTACTTGTACGGAGCCATCTCTGAGAGGTAGAGTGGCACAGACTGTAATCACAAGCAAAAATCAAAACCATTAGATCACCCTGTTTTCTATTGCTTAGATTAACAATTAAGCCGCTGTCAAGTTGCAACCTTTCTGTTCAAAGCTGTAGCGTCAACAAGTTAACTTTTTGTGGAGAAAAGGTGTCAGAGATGTCATGCAAAAGAAAAACAAGGCAACCGTGACTTCCAAAAGATAATAAAATAACAAAGTACCTCACTTTGTCTTATTTCTTATCATTCAGTCGAATTCTTTCACTTGTATTGCTATTTGCTACATTAGCGGAAATTGGAATCACTTTTTTTCTTTTCCTTTTAACTCTTTCCCTACTTTTTTTCTCAGGAACCAAACAAAGCATTGAATCTTGTTTAACTTAAAAAGGACTACAAGCCCATATCCGGATCAGAAACAACTCAACAACATACAAGAAAACAAAGATGACATGCTTTAGTACTCAAAACCCAGAAAGATTCCATTGAAAACAACGAAATCATGTACAGAAAAAATAAAACACGCATCACCTTTTATTTTTGCTTCTCTAATGCTAAAACACGAAAAGTTAATAAATAATCCCGAACAAAACAACCCCACAATCACTAGCAACTAAAAATCAAAACGAGAATCATAAAAAAGAGAGACAAAAAAGACATTAAGAATACCTGATTGGCAAAGCCTATACCAAAACCAAGCAAGATTCTACCAAGAATCAACATCCATACAGCTTTAGCAAAACCATTGATGATGGCGCCAGCACAGAAGAGAAGACCTCCAAACAACATGGAGAGTTTCCTTCCATATTTACGAGTGACTATGGATGCCACAAGTGATGCCAATAAAGCAGCCAAATACAGAGAAGAAGTGAACATGGTTAGTGTTTGACTATCATATTGGCAGTACTTGTTTGTAATGGAGTCTTGCTGTTTACGGTAAACAGATGGAAAAAACTTCCTCAAGAATGATGGCATGGACGTAACTCCACCTGCAAAATCACAAATTCACTTGACAAAATCATCAATATATATATAAAAAAAGAAACATTCTTGAGAGTAATATTTGTGGACAATACATTCAAGAAAAGCATTCTTCAAAGTTCGTGACTATATTTTGAAAAAAAATCCATATGCCAAAATCAAGTTTCAAAGCATTAAACTTGATGTAAAAAGAATTACCAGAAATCCCAATATCGTAACCAAAGATCAAGCCACCCATGGCTGCAACAACACATGTTACAGTGACAAAAGGAGTAAGGTTGCCTGGATATTCCCTTTTGTTGTCACCAACAGTTATCCCTACTGCAGGCATTTTTGCTTGCTTCAATTGCACCAAGAAAATGATATAAGAAGATCAAAGAAATGGCAGCTATTGTTTAAGAGGAAAAAAAAAACAAGAAGAAGAAGACAGGTTTTAGACAAGCTTGGCCAGTCTATTTATAGATAGAAATTGCCAAATTGTTTTCATTAAAGAGAATTATTATTGAACTGTCGAAAACTAATTTCTTATTTATGAATCAAAGTTCATTAATATTTTTTAAAAATGTGTGAACATTTTGAAGATAAGATTATATAAGAGATAAATAGAGTAAGGTCTAAAAATATTAGCTAGAGTATTTATTAATTTGTTTTTCTTTTTTCACTCAATTTTCAAGTCTCCTTGGCTATCTACCGTTTGGATGGCAGCAAAACTCAGTTCATATTGTTTCAGAAAATTAATTTATATATCAGAAAATATATAGTCATCATGCTGAGTCAACAAATATTTGCCAATTCACCTGATTAATCTTATCAATACTTGGATAATAATGTTGTTCGGCCAGACTTTTTCTGAAATATAAAGTGGAGAAAACGTGAATTTTAAGAACTTTACAGAAAAGTTATATACCATGTGATTCCTAGATTTTACACACTCTATCATGGTTTTTTTTTTAATAATTAAAGGATATAAATTAATATGTAATAAATCTAGTTATAAGATATAATCCGGTCCGACTGGATAAACCTAATATATTTTTTTTCTAAACGACACCGTTTCATCATTGAAAAGACCCTATCTCCAGTCTTATACACAAGTATGATAATGGGTCTTGGCTAAAAGTGGTGGCAATTATGTTGTTCGAGGGGATTACAAGGGGTGTTTATGTCTTCAAGTTAATGGAGTGTGATGGGAAATGATGTCTTCCACAAGAGTTATGATGTCAAATTTCCTCAAGTAAAGGAATACAGTGATGACTGAAAGCAGTTCCTGACCACAAAAAAAACAAAGAAAAGTTCCTGCACTGAAATATTGCTATTTCTGACAGCAGGATGATTATCTGACTCCACAGAGCCATAGCAAATCTATCCCTCCTTTTCTTTTGCTGCAAAGACCATCCGATGAGCTTGCCAGAACCTATTTTTCAATACAATTAAAAGTCATGTTGTTTTCATGGCTATTTTCAACTTATATATATATATATATATATATATATGAAATAACACGGTTTGAAAAGAAATGAAAATTAACATGGTTTCTACATATTGTGATTGAAAAACACAATATTTATAACTTGTTATTTAAAATAACAACATTTTAAAAAAATTGAAATGAGCAGGAGAAAGGAAAAACAAATAAAAAATAAATTTTAAAGGCAAATTGAAACTTCGATTATAACACCACTAATATCATAAAAAAATTTAAACAAAACGAATCTAACGACACTAAAAAAAGACACCAACGATTACCTGAGTATGCTACACTTGACGCTTAAAGGTGGCGAGTGGCTCACTTGCCTTTGGCAGCAAGTATGACCTACTCTGGTTACCTTCGAGAGTCTTTTTTAGTGTCGTTGGATTTGTCTCGTTAAGATCTTTTTGATGGTACTAATGATATCGTAATCGGAGCTTTGATGTGTTTTTTGAATATTTTTTTTCCTCTCCTCTCTACTGCCTATTTCATATCTTTTTTTTAAGTTGCTATTCTAAATATTGATAATCTATAAACATCATGTTTTTCAATTGTGGCATATATAAACTGTGTTATTTCGCTATTATTTTTTTAAATTGTGCTATTTGCCAATGTTTTTAATTATTGTGCTAATTGTTTTTAAATATGTTCTTACCATAAATCTATTATTTAATACCCTCACATTAATATGTTCATATCATTGTTCATAACTATATTTTTCTTTTAGATCCCTAAATTTTTCTTACACTTCAATTATTAAACTTTATTTCA
Organism: Populus deltoides; assembly: GCA_015852605.2. NCBI lineage: Eukaryota > Viridiplantae > Streptophyta > Magnoliopsida > Malpighiales > Salicaceae > Populus > Populus deltoides. The sequence goes on from CM027580.2 coordinate 4,126,866, forward strand.
TTTCAATTTTCTCTTTACAAGTTATGTTTGCATAGTTTTATATGTTAAGATATGTTTTGATTTGCATATTCTAGCATACTTCATATGTGATAAAATAGTCTGATATTAAATTAAAGATTGATTTTATAAAAAATAATTTCAAGTTCTTACTAAAAAATTAAAAGGTCAGAAATCAAAACTAAAATAAAAAAAAAATAAGACGTCTTTTTTCTACTTACACTGTTCAAAAGATAGAAAAGATCAATTTGGTCCCTCAAGTTTAATATTTTGCATAATTAGTGCCTATTCTTTTTAACTTTTACATTTCAATTATAAAATCTTATTTAGTTTGCATTTCAATCTCTAGCTATTATGAAAGAAGAAAGAAAGTCAATGAAAAAAAAAGATAATAAGAAAGCTCTTAGGTGACTAAATTACGACCATGAATTACTACAATTTTGATGTCTATAAATTAATATTTAAGAGGATAAGTTAATGAAAATGGTCCAAAAACATCTGGTCATCAGAGCCATCTCCAATGATTAAAAGATATTTCAAGTAGATGACATATTATTTATTCTAATTTTATTTTAAAAAAAATAAGAACAAACAACATGTTGTTCGTACTTAAAAAAATAAAATAAGCAAGCATACTTGGCTTTCCAGGGCCAAGCATACATAACCTTTTAAATTTAGGTGAGGTGTCTATACTCATCCTTTCAACCTACATGCACTTGGCTTTTTGTTTTTATTTTTTTTTCTAAATGCCTTTTATTTTTTTATTTGATTTGTTTTCTTACATTTTATAATAAAATTATCTTTAAAAAATTAATTAAAATAATATTTAAATAATTACCCAATCAAGCCATAGTTTTCAAATAATATTAGAGTATTTTATTGCAAAATTAACAATTACTTTCTAAATAATTATACATAAACCTAATATGAATTTTTTTTTTTTTAATTTTGCTCATGAACACTCAGTGCAAATAAAATATCTATTTTTCTATTTTCTTATTGTATATTTTTTATATTTTTTCTAAAATTTATTATTCTTATATTTTTTTATATACATTAGCATAAAAATTATGATTCATGATTTTTTTTCAATTTTTTTATTTGGCAAAATGCGAAAATTCCCCTCATCTTACATGATAATGACAAAAAATTCATTTTAAAAATATCAAACTGCCCTTTGATGCTAAAATTGAATTTTTTTTACTTTTAAAGATATTTTGATCTTTTCAATGTGCTTTTGAAATTTAAAAAAATATATGTTTTCCCTTGATTAATTTGATAATGACCAATGAGCTATGTAAAAAGATATTAATACCCCATTAGCCCGTTTTAAGTTTTATAATGAAAAAGACAAATACATCATTACACTATTAAGAATACCTTATCTACATTATTTTTCAACCCATACCTTATCTACATTATTTTTCAACCCAAGTTTAGCTTTGGTTAATTCCTGCATGTTTATTAATAGTTCCAAATTCATTTAACCGGAAAGTTGATGCAAAATACCTCCAAAAGAATTAAGGTACCTGGTGCCAAACCAGCACTTTCAACACGAATTTATGGTGATAAGTCTGCTTTTCTATGATTGTGCATTTTTGGGGGTTCAAGATACATATTGTGGGATGTCTCCGGCAGCCATCACTTCTCCGATTGCTACATTGAAGGTGGAGTAGATCTTATATATGGTGCTGGCCAATCTTTTTACAAGGTAATGAAGATTTGTCATGTATCAATCTTAATATCTACGCCAAATTGATTAATTATGCACGAAAATCATTTTCTAGTTATTAATGGTTCCTGATGAAAAAAATCTTGCCAAATAATTTATTTTTTAATGCTTTGATGTGCATATGATGCCACTAAACTATATACTTTGTAGTTGATTGTGCACTAATATCTTATACCATATATAATGCAAAAAAGCATCTAATCAATTAAAAAAAATCCACAGATCACTTCAATATGTTATAGACATGATTAATTAGCATCTATTAATTTTCTGTAGTAAAATATATCTTATGATTGATGCAGAAATGTTCAAGAAATGTTACCACTGGAGGATTTATAACAGCTCGAGCCAAGGAGTTTCCTAATGATACCAGTGGTTTCGTAATTATATAGCCGTTGCACTGTTTCTGGACTTGAGGGTGTTAGAGCTTACCTTGGGAGGGCTTTCAGGCCATAATCAACAGTAGTATATTTATCTCAAGTGGTTGAGCCTGCAGCTGGAGTCCTTGGCATTATCAGGGGCATGAGTAAGTTATGCAGAATTCAAGACCTGTCCATGACTTCCTGTTTTGCCTGATTTTCTTTATGTTTACTCTGATTTCAATTTTCTGTTTTTCAGGGCGTAATTTTACCTATGCGGAGGTTAATTGTAAAGGACGAGGATCAGACATTTCAAGGCGTGTGCCATGGGAGAAGAAGCTTGATGCACAACAGATCAATCAATTTTCAAAGTCATCCTTCATTGACCAAGATGGCTGGCTTGCCAAACTCCCTCTTTGATCATTGTTATAGAACTGTTTTCTTTGTAATTCTTATCGCTAGAATGGCATGCAATCATCACTACTTAATTTAATAGTTTTGGTGATAGAAATTTTTTTATCAGCATATTTATAGATATCTAATACCCCTGTACTAGTATTTTTTTTAAATTAAATAATATATAATTAATAAAGAAATTACAATTTTCAATTTAACTAGTGTGTAATTTTGTCTGAATCTAACCGGTTTTTGATTCGATCTAAGTAATATTCTCAAGAAATTACAACTCTTAATTTGGCTAGATTTTTTAGCTGGAACCGGACCATGAATACCTCTATTTCATATTGATATTTTTTTTTAACACCCACAAGAAAATTCATTCAATAGCAGAGTGTGGAGCATATGAAATTTATGTTTTGATTCACAATGCTAACAATAAGCATGAACCTGCCAGGATCAAACAAGGTTTCAGTGGTCCACATCTCTTACTATCAAGCAAGCAAAGTTTTGCTATCCCAAAATAAGTACGCATACACTACAACTGTAAAGTCCTTTCCTATCAAGACATGGGACCAACATCATCGTCATGCATGTCTGCCTGATATTTCAGCTAAGCAAATTGATAGAAATCAACAATTCTGTAACCCTAACTGTCTCCAGCAGTCAAGGTGGTGTCATCTGCACTAAAGAGATAACTTGGACCCTTAAACCACATTTAAAACTGATTTTTTTTTTAGCATAAGCTCAAAACATTATAAAATGTTTTTTAACACGAAAGTGCCATAGCAAGAAAGGGATGGGAAAAGACAGAAGCGAATAAGCCAAGCAATCTGTCCATCATGGTTGGATGGACGAAACTTGATAGGAACTGTTCACATGCCTCTCTGGGTTTCTTGTCATTCCCGTGTCCTTCATCACAGCAGCCTAACCTTGATGCTCCAGAAGGCCTCCAATGCAATAGAGCACAAGCCACAGAACCCAAACTGAGTTCCAGGATTATGCATCAGAATACAATTGGGGTATTGATGTCAAGGTCGGCAATCCAGTAGCTTTATTCATGCAGATGCTTTGATACAGATTTAAATCCTAAAGTAAGCGTTGAACAACAATAAATATTGTATTCATGCACTAAACAGCATAGGACAAAAGCATGGAAGGGTACATTAATGCAACCAGTTTAAGGATAATAGCACATTTGTTAAAAATTATTTTTTTGTATTTTCATATCGTTTTGATATATTAATCTCAAAAATAATTTTTAAAAAATAAAAAAAATCATTTTAAAATATTTCTAAAAAAAACACTTTAAACTATAATCATTATCATAATCTCAAATACACATTCAAACAAATAGATAGAAATCAACAATTTTGTAACCCAAACTGTCTATAGCAGTTAAGGTGGTGTCATTTGCATTAAAGATAACCTGACACTTGAACTTTAAGGAGGGGCTTGAAAAACTGATAAAAATTTTTTTTAAAATGTATTTTATTTAAAAATATATTAAAATAATTTTAATTTTTTATTTTTTACATCAAGAGAGCAAAACAATTCAAAATTTAAAAAATATATTTAAAAATAACAAAATAATACTTCAATATCTGCGTCCCTTAAAACTAACTCTTTTTTATTTTAGCATAAGCTCAAAACATTATAAAATGTCTTTTCATACGAAAGTGCCATAACAAGAAGGGGATGGGAAAAGACAAACGCAAATAAGTCGAGCAATTCATCCATCACTGTCTTTGGTGTCCATCATGGTTAGATGGACGAAATTTGATAGGAACTGTTCAATGCCTCTCTGGGTTTCCTGCCAATTCCCATGTGTGCTTCATCACAAATGCTTACAAAAAAAAAATATATTGTAGATATCGTTTCTATATCTTAAATAACTGTAATTACATCCTGTTTTTAATATTTTATTCATTTAATATCAACTGTGACTGCAAATCAACAATGTCAGAATATTTATAAGCTGCTCTAAAGCTGTTTTTGCAGATAAAAGAAACAGAGATGAAGACTTGTAAGTGAGATTAGGAACTAGAGAAGAAGAAAAAACTTTGAAACCACTCTTTTAGATATACAGTGAAAGAAAGAGAATCACAATCAAGAATGCCATATTACATTTAATATGCTACGGAATCTATTTGTGGAGAGCTTCCTGACAAGTCTTTTAGCATCAGAAACTTCAGCTTCTGCAAGTTTTTCTATGTTCTTCAAATAACCAGAACTGGCAATCTTTTTTCTTCCACTATTGCAACTTGTTAAGGACAATAATATAGAGATCAGTAACTTTTTGCTACCTGAATTTGCCTCTTCTTGGTCAAGCAATTGAAGAAGAAAGCCCACATTGCGATCGTCCTGCACGAATCTTTTACGGTTTTTAGGCACGGAAACTAAGCTGGAGAGTGCCCCAGCTGCCATTTCTCTAATTTCAAATGATTTTGCATCAAGAAACTTAACAAGCTCTGACATAAATCCAGCATCCCCCATTGCCTTTTTAGTTTCCTCTGATTTTCCACAGAGCCTAAATGCTGCTTTCAGTGCCAATTCTTGAACCGAAAGATCTCCATTTCGAAGAAAGAGAAGAAGCTGATCCATAAAACCATAATTCATCAACATAATGATATAACCAGCTGAAGAGAAACATAGATTCTCAATTGCCCATAATGCCATCTCTCGAGATTTTGAAGTACATGCGCTTTTCGGATCAAAAACGCGTACTAATGCCCGAATTCCACCTTCTCTGGCCACCAATTGCCTCACTGATTCGTCTACAGATGCAATATTTTGAAGGAACTCGATCGAACTTATCTGCACAGCTTCATCTTTTGATCTTACCAGCTTGATTAATGTGGGCACTGCACCTTCTTCAATCATAAATCTCTTTATTTCATCAACACCAACAAGATTTCTCAATACCCCACAAGCAGGACAAACAAGTGCTGTTCTAGAATCAGCACTAGTACATATTTTCAATAGAGCTGTCACGCCCCCATAAGCTGAAACTGACCAAGCATTATCAGAATTCTCAGTTAATTTTTGCAAGCTTCTTGCAGCACCCTCCTTGCTTATTTCACTGCCACTCTCCAAAACCCTGATCAAAGGCCCTATAATCCCAGCTCCAATCAAAACAGATTTGTAGGAATCAAAGCCCGAAATCACTGACACGACCTTTGCAGCCTCTTGTTGAATTTCCATTTCCACTGAATCAAGAAGACTAACCAGTATATTCACTATGTCACCAACTTCAACAAGTATCTTCACATACTTATCATCTTCAACAACAACATCATACAAATTGAGCAAAGCCTGTCTCTTCATTTCCAAGTCACCAATTTTCATTCTTGTCAACAGATCTCTAAAGTAAAACCTCATATCATCTTTGCAAGCATTAACACCAGGCCTCGACACAACAATGGCAAAACCCTGAGTCAAAATGCCTGCAGTACAAATCCCAAATAGATTCTTTACATGGCTCTCAAACTTTGCAACCATTACATCCAAATCACTCTGCATCAAGAGCTTGCCACCGTACGAAAGATCCACACATCTTCTAGCAAGATCATAGCAGTCACTAGCAGAGGCTAGGATAGCAGATATCATGCCTGAAAGTATCGGATTCTGGATTGAATCACAATTCTCTAGGGCAGTTAGGCTTGAGCATAGCTCTTCTAGCTTGTTTCTAATCAGTTGCCATTTCACGGCAAAAACTTTGATTGGATGAGAGTAGGAGATCAAAGAAGAAATAACCTCAACAGCTTGCCTGAGACTGCACATTGGAAAGATCTGGTCTTGTTTTTGAACTTTCTTTTCCCAAGTTTTTTGTTTATAAATGATTTTGCAACAACCCCATTTGGAATCTACCTATCAAGGGAGGAATCTAAGCGGTGAAATCTTTTTTAAGATAGAGATAGATAGAGTGTGAGCCTGCATATCTCTCCATGTAGCAATGCTATCTAGCTGTCTATCTTCCGACTTTAAGTTGTGAAGTTGAAACTGAATTGAGTTGCTAACTAGAGGCTTTGGTTGTTCATTAGCAAATTACATTACTGTCATCAAGGTTGGAAGGGCATTTTGTCATTTTAGAGGGGGGAAATGGGGTTTCTGCTGTGTTGACTGTGGAGTCTGTTGGAAGTTGGGGAGAGGTATCAGAAATGGGAGATGGTCAAAGGGTGAGGTAGTTACTTCCATTGGTGGGTTATGCCGAGGACAGAGGTGGAGAGGTTTTATCTTTTCTTAATTCTAAAAAAAATTAGGTAAATTTATAAAGTTGTTTTATTATGTTTAATTCATTGTAAATCAAATATGATAAAAAAAACTATTTTATCTTGTAACTTATTATCAAATACAATTTTATTTCAACTGTTATTCTAATTGGTGTTTTCGATATATTTGTTAAGAGTTATTTGATGATATTAATATGTTTATTTAAAAAAATATATACATTAAAAAACATTACCATATATTTCATTAATACCATTTATTTTTATTCGAACATTTGATTTTTATTCTTTAAAATAATCAACAATAAATTAATGAGATTAATTCATATACATAGATGATGCTTAGCATGTGTTTCAAGAACACTCGTTAGCTCTTCACATATTTTATTATTTCATCGGTTCTTGATTCTCTTCGCCTACGTGGAGATATATATATATATATATATTTATATATATATATATAATATAATAAATATATATTAAAAAAGTGCGGTAAAGCAAGACATACAACACGGTATTCTTAATTATCTTTTCTTGCACTTTATAGTATAGGTTATATTAATTATTTAACGCTGCTTTCCACCCCACAAAAGATATTGTCCTCGAGAGAGATTTCAATTTGGGGTTGGGTTATTAATTCATAAAATTATTAAAAATTTATATATATATATATATATAAAATAAAGTGCGGGAAATGCAAGACAACAATACATCACACGTGTATTTCTTAATTATTCTTTTCTTGCACTTTATAGTATAGGTTATATTAATTATTTAACCGCTGCTTTCCACCCCACCAAACAGTATATTGTCCTCGAGAGAGATTTCAATTTGGAGAGTTGGGTTATTAATTCATAAAATTATTAAAAAATAATAATAACGATAGCTATTATTCTGTTAAGTGGATTTGGTGGTGAGATTTTCTCACTATTTAGCAAGAAGAAATTAAAGTAATAATTTCGGTAATTTATTGGCTTGCTTAATTCTCCCAAATTCCATCTATGGAGAGAGTTTCGGTTTATTTATATCCATGATTAGGAGAGGAGCTAATTAAATTTACTCCTAACCCTCCAACTTGCTCTTGATAGCAAAGGGATCAGAGACAATGGTGAGAGAAAACAAAAACCTTATGGACCACAGCTCTTAATATGGACATCACCTTCGATATTAGGTGAAAAGAAGAAAAGGAGAAGCTCTCATTTCTCCAAGAATGGTGATAACAAACACCCCACCCCACCATGTGAAGCCCTATGGTGGATGACTTGAGCTAGCAGCCACCTTTCCAAGAGGAAATGGAGATGAAGCTACAAATAAAACCATCGAGAGAGAAAGGTGCTAGCTAGTATTCTTTTCTAATCTTTTGTGTGAGGGATTGATGGTGAGAGGAGCTAAGGAAAAGGGCCAAAAGCTACTCTAGTCCGCATCAATATTGCTAAAGAAAACGCAAAGGATATTTCCCTTTACGCAAATTAACTTGAGGGACATGCTTTAGAGGGATTGATGGGAGTTTTTCAAAGAAAGCTCGAGGATCATGCACATTAAAAAACCAGGAAGATGACAAGTGAACAAATTGACCCATGACATGATTAGGTGTCTAATGTTGTACAGATCCTGTCTTAATGCATGACAAGATTATCCAATGTTTTTCTTGTCACGGATCCATTATTTTACATTTAACTTTCCACAATTGAGTATGATTTATGCGGAGTGTTTTGGATGTATTGGCTCTAGTTTTTAATCTCTCCGAAAAAGTTTTTCACGTGGCAAAAGAAGGCCTTGATCCTTTCTTGACTGTCTTCAGAATTTGACTTTCTGTTTGTAGGCCAATGTGCTGCCTGGGTGACTCCATAAGAAGATGTTCGTTGCCTTCATCGATTCACAGTATAATTTGACCTGCACATGGTGGTGGGTCTTCATTGTATTTACATTAATCTGTATAATTTACACTTTAGTTTTTGAGAATTCAAACAGATCATAGGATGATCATTGACTAGTGCTAGCTGGTCACTTTTTTTGTTAGCTGGAAGATGGTATAATTTACTGTTGGACATTACAGGGCTGTTGTGAGCCTAGCTAGCACGAGCCCTAGAAGCAATGGTGTTTTGGTTGATTAATGCACTATTGCTATGTTAGGTGCAAATGGGATTTGTGTGCCAAAGCAAAGAGTGATATCTTTAGACAGAACTTTGAGTGGAAAAGAAGTGAAATTTAACACACAAGCTAGCATACATACAATTTACCTTGGCTTCGAAGAGAAAGATATATTAGGGGTGATTATTTTCGATTCAATTCAGTTTTTATCAAAATAAAATAGTCAAACCAAAAAAATTATAAAAAAACCGAAACTGAACCGAAACCAGGTCAAACTGACCGGTTTTGGTTCGGTTCGGTTTTTTAGAGCAAAAACCGATTCAAACTGGTTTGGCTCGGTTGTTCCGGTTTGGCTTGGTTTTTTGGTTTTTGCTCGGTTTTTTCTGGTTTTGGCTCGGTTTTTCCTGTTTGGCTCGGTTTTTTGCTTATAAAACCGAAACCGAACCGAACCGGTCAGTTTTTTCAAAATTTTAATCGGTTTTTTTTTACGGTTCTGTTTTTTCGGTTATATTTTTCCGGTTTTCTCGATTTAATCAGTTTTTTTATTTTTTTTGCTCACCTCTAAGATACACACATCAATTTTTTTTTAAGTTCATCCACGTTAGTGATAAAAACAACAGGACAATTTAGAGACAAAACCCTCTAATTAAGGAGGATGCATTGTATAAAGCATTGCTTAAGTTTCTTGGTTTATGTGGGTGTTGAGTACTTAACCTAGAACTATATTAATATTAAGATTTAAAAATCTGTGTCTGGACCTTGATGTGGTCCACTAAATCAAGCCATTAGCACTGAAAATGGCCTTCCCAAAATAATACAGTCCTAATCTTTTCCTCGGACGGTCGGACCCCTTCCATTTGACTAAGAAGTTTTGAGCACTACAACCGTGGAGCTAACAAGTCTAGTGGTTATGTGGTGGTTTAGCTAACTAGACATTCATGCCAAAGCCATTGACAACTCCTTTTCTTTTCTTTTCTTTCCTTTTCTTTCTGTAAGAATAAATAACGCAACTCAAAGTGAAAGCAAAGCTAACACTTATGGGGATTAGCCTCCGCACACATTATCCTCGCGGTCCTTACATGTGGTGGATTAGCGGGCTTGTTAATCACCAACACAAAAATTAGCTTGTTAATCACCAACTACAACTAAGTTTTTATGAACATATTGGGATTTACTAAATGATGCCAATCTCATGCTTTATAATCAAATCAATCCTTTTTAAATAGCTAAATTCAAGTTTTGAGCTTGATATAATGATAAAACTATACAGTTTGATTAATTCTTCAATAAATCAAAGTATTTTAATAAAAATTAAAAAAAATATGAGCAAAATCTTCAGTAATTATTGAAATCAAAGTTATAAATAATTTTAAAATGAGAATAATTAGTAATAGCATGTATATTTACATTAAATGCATATTCAATAAATAGCAAATAATTTTCTGAATTCCTTAAATTTTTTTAATTTTTTTAAATGATAGTTCTTAATAATATAGTTAAAGTAAGGGTGATCATTTTCGATTCGGTTCTGTTTTTATCAAGAAAAAGTAACCAAACCGGAAAAAAATTAAAAAAACTGAAACCGGTTCAAACCGACCGGTTTGGATTCGGTTCGATTCAGTTTTTTAGAACAAAAACCGGTTGAAACCGGTTTGGCTCGGTTTTTTCCGGTTTGACTCTGTTTGGCTTGGTTTTTTCGTTTTTTTCCGGTTTGGCTCGGTTTTTTCAGTTTCAGTTCGATTTTTTCGGTTCCAGGCTTATAAAACCGAACCGATCGGTTTTTTCAAAATTCTAATTGATTTTTTTTTATGGTTTGATTTTTTTAGTTATTTTTCTCCAGTTTTTTCAGTTTAATCAATTTTTCAATTTTTTTTCTCACCCCTAAATTAAATTGAAGTCATATTAACTAGTCGTTTTATTATCACTTGTTGAATTGAAGATATTGCCTCCTTAAAATTCATCTCAACACAAATACTCTAAATAATTCATTGAATGTATTTTTCAGTTTTTTCATCCTTCATCTTATAAGAGATCCTTCTATGTGTAGTTTGTATCGTATAACTGAGTTTCAATTTCTCAGCTCTACACCTTCTCTTGTTCACACACAAATCAGGAATGGTTTCTAACTACAAAAAGCTTGAGGTTTATGGTCTGCAAATCTCTCTCATGATGATGAAAATCTTAGAGCTCGATCAGCTTTCACTATCTGTACTGTTAATTACGAAAAAGACTGATGAGTGGCTTGTTTCTTACAGCTTGCCCCAGCAAGAAAATGACGTGACCTCATGGCATCAAGCATGGAAATAAATCTTGGCCAGAAGACTGATATGGCTATCATTAGCTTCTTGCTTGAACGAGACAGCTTGCCAGAACGTTAATGGCTGCAAGGAGAGTCATAAGAGCACGAGATCTTAATTAAACACAGTGGCTCGCAAGTTGCATGAATTGGCTCTGTACCAAATTCGCAACAGCAAAGAAATTATAAGACAATTGAGCCCTAGAACTCTTGAATTGCTATCAAAACATTCAAGATTGTGCATGGATTTCTTGTCAGGCCAGTATATAATTATTTCTAAGAACATTTTTTAAAATTGTTTTCAATGAGAATAAAATATTTATTTTATTATTTTTCTATTGTAGTTTTTTTATAATTTTGTAGATTATTTTTTTTCTTACAATCATGTAAAAACTATCATACTAAACTTGGTATTCAGATTATGACAAGTTTTTATTTAAAAAATATATTTATGATAAAAAAATGTTTTTATCAAAATAAAAAATACATGAATAAAAAAAAGGAGTTTCAATTGAAGAGATGCATTTTTTTTTTCTCCTTGGTTTTAATTATTGATATTTTTACTAATATTTATTTTAATTTTCTTTAATTTTTATTTAAAGACATGCTACTAATAAATAAGATGATTCCATCATTACAAAAAATTAAATGTGTTCTAACAAAATATATTTTTTCTTTAAAATTTAAATCACTATCTTTCTTTTAAATACCTTTTTTTTAGCTGCCATAAAATTAGATTTCAAATACTATCTTATAGCATTGTGCAAGCACACTGGCTAGCATATACCAATTGATTGTTTGGTATCGTAAGTCGAATATTTTAAAAAATATATTTTTTAATTAAAAATATATTATTTTTAAAAATATATATTTTTTACATTAAAATCATCTAAAATATTTTTGAAAAATAAATTCATGAAAAAAAATAAATAAATAAAAAAACAGGTTATAAACGAAAACAAGCTCGCTTGTAAATTAGGGTCCGTGAGACACAATGTTCCCGGGCATTTACCACGAGTATGTTACCTAGCCTGCTAAATCCAGCCCATCTCAGTCCAGTCCTGCCTGAATGAAGCCCAATTTCAGGCTTGAATTACATCCCAAGTATGAACATCGTTCAACCATGTTAGAAGGCAAAAGCCATTGTTGGCGACGTGGACAAGCTTCAAACCATGCAGCAGGATGCACATAGCAAGGGCCCTCGATATATTTGATGTCACCGAGTGATATTGCCCGCTTCATAAAGGTAACCTCCTGAACATAACTAGATGATATTGGGAATCGAATAATTGAGGAAAGCAAATTTGAAAACGTGATATGTCCTGGTGCTTCCTGTTTTTGCAGGACTTTGACAGGGCCAAGATGGCATTGCATAGTGGGGATGGATTTTGGTTCGTTAGCGACCCATTACAACGGCTGCTTCATCCACTTCTGCATAGGAAACCTAGCAAACTCGCTCTTCAGGATATCAAGTAGATAAAGAGAACTTGCATGCAGCCATGGAGATTATTGATGCATAAGCTTTATGTAGTATATTTAGCTTCCAAGTTTCAATGTTGTCCATCCTCTTCTTGTTAACCATCCAAGTCATTCAGCTGCATGAACTGCATCCTAATCCCTGCATGCTGTGGCTTGTCATGTTGTCTGAACGAGATCCTGTGATGATACAGAAATGGCCAGTGAGATTATTGACACAACAGAGCTTCAAGAATACAAAAACTCTAGAAAATTCAGAACCCTGATAAGTTGATGGAAGAAGAATAACAGAAACTTAACACCACGTACACCAGTGACCCTACCGCACAGGATCATTGATACGGGAGGAAAAGGTTTTTACCAACATACATAACAATACCATATTAGTCAAGAATTAAGCAACAATTTCCAGGTAAATAGTTTCACTCAACCAGATTCAGGAGCAAGACATCACTATTTCTGATCAAAATGCTAAAAAAAAAAGCCATCAAATGGGACCTCAACCTACTGAAAGAAAGGAGGCACATCAGTAGCCAACGGTGCCACTAGCACACCATATAGTTGAATTCCTTCTTCTTTTTTCTTTTTTGTGTGTATGTGTGAGAGAGAGAGAGAGAGATTACCTGCATATTTTATAAACCTGAGAGAGTCAGTACACAAGGCGGGGCATCTCTTCTTGGTCCCACAACAGAACGATAAACATAAACTTTATCAGCCTGAGAATCATCACTCCCAACCTCTTTCATTACCTCTACATTCAGCCTGGGCATCTCCCTTGCCAATACCCGACAGCCATTCATTGTCACATTGCAGGCTGACATCCAAAGTGACCTCATTGACTCGTATTTCTCCAAACCTGAAAGAAGTGCTGCATTTCCAAATGGGCAGTCCCTTATCTCAAGTTTCCTCAACTTTGGACAACCTTCCAGCATGCACTGCATCCCCCTATCACTACTGCCAGCAAAAGCCACTGACAGAGTTTCCAGATTTTTGGCATACTGCCCAATATACTCGAATGTCAGGTCAGTCAAGAGACCTGAAACAGAAAGCCTCTGTAGTTTAGTGCATGTCCTCACTACCGCCCCAAAAGCTTCATCCATGGGTTCGTTTGTCAAGTAATCTGGTTGGCCTGGATTCATTATGCAGAGACGGAAGTGGGTGAAATCTGGGCAGTTCTGCACAATGGTGGCTACTGCAGCATTAGTCATCTGCCTGCAAAAGTAGAGAACATAGTGGAGTCTCCGACATCCGTAAGACACAGCAAGAAACCCAGCTTCAGTCACCCCATGGATAACTTCCTCATCAAAGGGATCTGCAGGGAAGACACGGAGCTCCTCAAGCAATGGACAGTTAGATCCAACAGCCTCCAAACCTTTGTCCCCCACAGTGTCCAAGACCTGCATTAATGATATGAATAAGTCTCCAAAAGTCAATCATCTAGAGACTAGGACTCCATGTTTTGGTGTGATTAACTGCAATTGACAGTTGAGCTTCTTTTTTTCTTTTTTTTTTGTTGGGGGCTGCAAATAAAAGGGTGCTACCCTATTTGATTCGAAATGTTTCCCTCTGACTTTCTAACATTTGAAGATTTGCCTCTTAGCACTAGAACCCTGTGTTTAGGCTCCACATGTTATTTTATTGTATGGGGATCAGGTCCTCCCATAACTCTATGACAAGTTCTCTTTATTGCTTAATTTCATGATAGCCTTAGCAGCTCTGTGAATTAATTTAGACAAAGGGTGAAACTCATGCACAGCCACATTTTCTTTTTCTCTATCACAAATTTGTGAAGCATTCTTCCTTGTATCAAAGATACTGAAGAATATCCTAATCCAATAATTGAGTGTATGTCATGTTAATGCAAAGAATACAACTATCCATACATATGCAGTCATTATTAAAGTAGATTGTGAATATAAACATAGGCAACTTGATGTATAAAGCTGTTCAATATAAATAGTAACATTATACAGGAAAAATACAAAATCAGAAGTTTTATACCACACAACACATTTGAAACGAAAGGAGCATCAGATGAATCAATTCTGAGCAAATTAACGAACAAAATATCAGAAATTAAAGGTTGAGAGTTTGTTAATATCCATTGTGCAGAAGGAGTCTAAATATATCAGTGTTATTAATTAACCAAAGAAAGTATATCATCCCTAAGTAAAGTTGAACAATAAAGTCAGAAATCTAAGGCTCTATGCCATGAAAAACTTGTAAGTGAAGATGATTAAATAAATTATTCATGTAAAAGTTAATTGATTGGTTTCCAAGAATGAAACTGATGGGAAAGATTAAGAAAAACAAAGATCCATACCCAGAGGCGTCGAAGACGTGGACATTGACAAAGAAGACTCGCAAGTTCAATACTTTGCAGAAAGGCATAGCTCAAGTTTAAGAAAGTCAAGTTTGTACAGGCAGGATAGAGAACTGGTAAGTATGGTGCTGTTGCATCCCATAAACCAGAAAGGGTATTTAAATTCTTCAACTGGTTAAATGAACTTCCAAGCTCAGCGTACTGGTGAGCTGTAAGCTCTGGCATGAATGAACCAGTACCAAGCTCTGTTAACTGTGGAGCACAAACCAGCAGCCTTTGTAGGTGTTCCAAGGAAATACTTTTGTTGGCCTTCAGAACCTTCAGTGATTTGCACCGACTTACAAGCCTCTCAAGTGCATCAAAATTGACATCAGTGTTCAAGTTGGCAAAGTTTAGTACTTCCAATGATGTGAAGTTTTCAGGGAAGCAGCTTAACCAGTTGCCACTCTTGTCATCAATGCCATTCTCTTGTATATCAAGCTGAGTCAAATTCCTGCAACAAGAAAGAAGTCAAAAGTTTTCTTAAGCAAGTGAAAAATAATATAACAACAGATATAACACATAGCCGTCCAAAGCACAATAGAAATCATAAATCATAAAATTAAGGGTTTATTAACCAGCAAAAGAATGCTCAGTAACATCAAGAAAGGGAAAAAAAATAGCAGTTGCATATACAGTAAAAAACCTTTTTCCCATCATTAGACGTACCTTTTTAACCCATGCAAGTACAAGATAAGGTTTCACGTTACAGTAAACTAAGATGAATACGTTGAAGGATAATAGTTGCAGCTATACCTGATGGCCAACTAATCAAATATGCAAAACAGCACAGTGAAACCAGATCGATGAAATAATTTATAAAAATTGGCTAGGAAAAGGATACATCATCATATAATGTGCTAGTTATATCAAGTGCTCACTACAAAAGCATGGTGCATAATTATATATTGTTATAGGGACATAATTTTTTAGGAATTTCAACCTTTGCTATAATCAATATTACTACATCTCCATTTCTCAAGTTAAAGTCAAGTTTCCAGCACATCTCCACTGGACTCCTTTGATATGATTCTCATGAAAGAAACCACTTCCAGGAGCACCATCAATCAAATAACAGGCTAAATCACATATAGCAAATAAGTGTGGATCAACAGGGCTTAAGGTTCAGTGAATGAAACCCACAAACTCCATAGTTGCATAAAATCCAAAATTCTTTTATGCCAATATTCTGGACACGGCCTTTTCATTTATTCCCCCCTCCTTTCTAATTACAAAGCATCTGAGCCCAAGCAGATATTGACAGACATAATAATTTTACTAGACGATGGGGCAAAACCAAAGATGGATGATGTATCAGTACCACCCATAAATCATTGTAGTATCTTGGCAACCATTCAGCATTTTCCATGGTCATCACTATCTAAACCAACAACCCGTAAAAAAGGTGCATTTGAGCAGGGGGGCTACAAGTTGACAACAATACTATGACATCAAGTAAATGCACATCTAACAGGTAAAATGTCACATCAAAAAAAGAGAAACAAAGCACAGGACAAAAGAGATGAAAAAGCAGAACCAACTTCTATTTACATAAACTACTTTTCTGGTAAATTCTTCAAAGACAAATGCATTTGCCTTGCAGCTTCCCAATAAATTTCTGATTAATCATTAGATCTATTAAGAATTCAACGAAATACAAAGAACTCATGGACAGCAAAACCAGTTATGAGACTCGAGAAACCTGAAATGTATCAGTGATAATTGTGGAAAAACATTGAGTTTGTAACAACTATACTTTTCTTCTTATTTCTTTTTTCCCTTTCTTTGTTTAACCAACAGGATAACTCTCCTCCTCCCTTGATCCTCCCAAGTCATGTTCAGTACAATCCGATCTCAGGTTACTTGACACAACAACAAATAACTTCACCATCTAAGCTAGCAAGCACCCAACCTAGAACACCATTATTAATTGTATCTATTTATCAAACCCCCGCCAGTTAGCAACACTATAGTCCATGAAATATTTGACCGCACAGTCCAGAAAATGTAACACATAAAAAATTACAATTTCCACAGTAGATCAGAAAAAGGGTTTTATTTTTCTTTGCGGAGAATGACATCAATTACATGCCATGATCCATGAAATCATCATTAATAGGTCAGAAGTCACATCAAGAAAAAGGAAACATAAATTAGAAAAAGAAAGTAAACAAACAACAGTAGAACCACTTCTTTTACTGTTTAAACTCTTCAACCAGTCACCAACAAGCATAACCAGAAACAGCCAGGTTAATTCAAAACCCATTAATCAAAAACCAAAAAAACACAGAAAGTTTATTACTTGATCTAAAACTGAATCAATCACTCACTACTTGTTTTAGATCTAACCCAGGACAGGAAAGGATAAAACAACAAAAACACAGGATTTTAAGACAAACAAGCAATGTAAGTAACTGACAAAATCCTTACTTGCAATGAGTGGCAATAGCAGCAAGCCCATCGGTACTAAAACCATCACAGCTCAAAAGAGAAAGAACCTTGAAATTAGGAAAATTAAGAGCCAAAAACTCCAAACTTTCATCGCTAACAGCCATTCTCTTAAGCCTTAACTCTTCCAAAAAGGGATACTTTGCAGCAAAAACTACAAACCAAGGATGAACATCAGCTCCCCAGTTTTCAGGGACCAGATTAAAATCAGAAAATCTCGGCTTCCCTTTGAGAGTGACACTCTTAATTCTTGGGAATCTACGTGCGACAATTTCAGGAGAGACTGAATAACAGTTTCCTATAAAAACATGAGTTCTTGACCAGCTCTCTGCGTTGTACCAATCCTTGCATACTAAAGAGACTGCGCTACGATCTTTGTGTGATTTCAAGAGTGAAAGAACTCGTTCCAGTACTTCATCTGGAAATAGAGATGATCTTGTTGAGTCAAGAAATTCCTTTCTCATCTTTGGATTCGAATCCATCAAAGTAAAAAACTCAAACTTTCTCAGTATTTAGGAAGGTGAAAAACTTTTCATGCTTAAGATGAATACTATAGATTATTTTCAGCAAAACCCATTTTAGAATTTGAAAAATAAAGAAAAGTAACGTTTCTGCAAAATCTGAAGTGATTTTTCTTGAGAGAACTTCATAAAAATCCCATTTTGGTTTTCGAAAAATTGGAGATGAGAAGAAAATTAACGTTTCTGCAAAATCTGAAGTGAAATGCAGAAGTTGTGAATTGGAGAATTTGGAATCACTCTCAGGTTGGTTGCTGCTCTCTTTCTTTCTTCCTTTGGTTAAGGGGTTTCTTCCTTTGGTTAAGGAGAGGAGGAGGAGGTTGAAGGGCCAAGCAAGAAAACAAACAGAGAGGAGTGGTGTAATATAATAGGAAAAGCATACAAAGTACAGGGAGGAGAGAAATATATCATAAAACAATTTATCATTGGAGAGATAAAAGATTATATAATTATTCATTACTTAATACTATTAATTATTATTGTGATTTATTTTAACCACTTGGTATTCTTTTTCTTTGTTTTGTATTTTTCAAGATTTTCTCTTTCTTGTAAATCAATGTAAGATATCAACTACATCAACTACGTGTTTAGAAGAGTAATAAATATTATTTTTTTAAATGTTTTTTATTTAAAAATATTTTTAAATAATATTTTTTTATATTTTAAAAATTATTTTAGACATTAACACATTAAAATAATCTGAAAATACCAAATAAATATTAATTTGAAGTAAAAAATAAAATAAAAATTCAATTTTTTTTCTAAAACGCTTTTAAAACGTTAAAACAAACAAGTCCCAAGATTTTCCCATTTACATGACAGTTAAATTTCATGTTTATTCATGTATTATTTGATCCATAAGCCACACACTAATTTGTTGCGAGTAAACTTACAGGAAAGGTGGAAAAAAAATCATTATAGAATAGATAATGGGTCTGTTATAAACACTTTATTAGGTGAAACTATGAATATTCATTACATGTATAAGAGGTTCGGGTTAACATAAATGAGTGTGAGTTAAGAGTGGATTTATTACCACCAGAGTTACATGACTTTGATGTCATCCTAGGTATGGACTGCCTAAGTATAAATAAGGCTCGAATGGACTTTTTCGTGAAAACAGTAACTCTCCAAGGACTCGATGGTAGAAAAATTGTATTATCCCGACTATGACCATAAAGAAGATGATGAAAAAGTGGTGCAAAGCTTACCTTGAGTATGTTTGGGAGACAAAAGGGGAGAAATTCAATTGTTAAATGTTCCAATAATGAGAGAATTTTTCAATATATTTCTGTATAAGTTGTCAGGAGTACCTCTAGAGAAGGAAGTAGAAGTCATTATTGATGTGTTATTTGGTATGTCTCTGATAACCCAATCATTATATCGGATGGTGCCAGCCGAGTTAGTTAAGCTGGAGATTTAATTACATGAATTACTAGATAAATGATTCATACGTCTGAGTAATTCATCCAGGGAGCTACAATGTTGTTTGTAAACAAAAACGACGAAACACTTAAACTCTGTATAGATTATAAACAATTGAACAGGGTAACAGTGAAGAACAAATATATGTTTCCGCAAATAGATAATATGTTTGATCAACTTAAGAGGGTCATAGTGTTTTCAAAAATAAACGAAATATCAAGATACTATCAGTTGAGAATCAATTATATATATGTAGCTAAGACCGCATTCAGAACTCGTTATAGGCATTGCGAGTTCTTGGTAATGTCTTTTAGGTTAAGAAACACACTAGTAGTGTTTATAGACTTGATAAATCAGATCTTTCGACCATACTTAGATAAGTTTGTAGTGGTATTCATAGATAACATCTTGGTTTATTTAAACTCGTACTTGATACATGAATGTCATTTGAGGCAAGTATTATTGACATTGAGGGAACATTGGTTGTATGCCAAACTTAGCAAATGTGAGTTCTAGTTGAAAGAAGTGATTTTCCTTGGACATGTTATATCGGCTGAAAGAATATCAGTGGATCCTAGAAAAGTTGAGGCAGTATTGAAATGGAAAAGACCTATAAATGTGACTGAGATTTATAATTTCCTTGGATTTGCAGAGAGTTATCGAAAATTTATCTAAGGGTTCTCCAACATAGTTATTCTCATAACCTGACTAGCCTAGAATGAGACAAATTAGAAATGGATAAAAGAATGTAAAGAAAGCTTCCAAGAGTTTAAAAAAAAAGACTTACTACTACACCTATATTAACACTTCCTTCAAGAACAAAGGGATTAATGGTTTACAATGATTCATTGAAGAAGAGTTTAGGTTGTGTATTAATGCAATACGATAAAGTGGTTGCTTACGCCTCAAGATAGTTAAAGGCCCATGAGATCAATTACTCGATGTATGATTTAGAATTAGTTGTTGTAGTGTTTACTTTGAGAGTTTTGAGGCATTATTTATATGGGTCTCGAGTTTAGATATTTACGGATCATAAGAGCTTGAGATATCTGATAACTTAGAAGGAATTGAATATGCGGCAAAGATGTTAGGTGGAATTATTCAAGGATTATGATTGTGTAATGAAATACCATTCAGGGAAGGAAAAATTTACCACAAATGCTCTTAGTTGCAAAAATAAAGTAGTAAAAGCTCAGTGAGATAATTAGGATGAAATGGAATTATTAAAGTTGAGAAAAATCGGTGTTTAAATAGAGGTGGAGCCAAGAGAGTCTTTGATAGATCAGTTAAGAGTAGGGACAATGCTCCGGGATAGAGTGTTTGAGGCTCAACAAAAAGATGTCGAAGTTGGTAGGATAAAAGACAAAGTGAAGTTACGAGTTGAGACGTCATACTAGATTCTAAAAGATGGAATGATAGTCCTCAGAAGGCAAATATACTTGTTAGGTGATGAAACATTGAAAAAGTAAATTTTACAAGAGACCCATGAATTGAGGCTCACAACGCACCCCGTGAGTTCTAAAATATACCCAAATTTTAAAGAATTTTATCAGTGGTCAAATTTGAAGAAAGAGGTGGTTGAATATGTGGAAAAGTGTACGATCTATCAACAGGTAAAAGTGGAATACTAGAAACTAGCCAGGGTTTTGCAACCACTACTGATACCTGAGTGAAAATGGGAAAACATCACGATAGACTTTATATCGAGATTACTTAAAGGAAAAAGGTGATGTTGTTTGGGTCATCGTCGACCAATTGACCAAATCTACACTCTCTTTTTTTTGCCAATGAGAATGACAAACTTAATGGAAAAATTATATACGAATGAAGTTATGAGGTTACACAAAATTCCTGTGTCGATAATTTCAAACTGATTCCATATGTTTACCTCCTGTTTGTGGCCAAGTGTTCAGTAGGCTCTAGGAACAAAATTGAATCTAAGCACAACTTTTCATTATTAGATTGATGGCCAAAACTGGTATAGGTTACCTCAGAAAAGATAAAGATCATAAAAGATAGGATGAAAATGATTCAAGGTAGGCAAAAGAGTTATGCAGATAACACGAAAAGACCTTTAGAATTTGGTATTAGTGATAAAATATTTTTGAAGGTTACCTCGTGGAAACAAATGTTAAAATTTGGTATGAAAGGAAAATTAACGCCAAGATATATTCAGCCTTTTAAAGTCACCAAAAGGATTGGACTTGTGGCCTACAAATTGGTCTTGTCTCTATATCTGGCCAAGATCCATGACATCTTCCATGCCTCTCTCTATTAAGAAGGGTTGAAGTGGATCCATCTCGAGTCCTACCTCAAGTTCCTCTAGAAATTAATGAAGATTTGATACTACAAATGAAACTGGGAATGTGTTAGATTATAGTGAAAATGAAATAAGGAATAAGAAAATTTCGATAATCAAAGTGTTATGGAGAAACTAAATAATTACTTAATCATAATTCATAGTTTTAAACATGGTTAAATCATAATTTGCATCATTTAAGTGATTAATACTACAAATCCTAAATTTTGCATAATAACAACAATTGAATTTCTTCTTCAAAACACATAATAATAACAATTAATCACTTTGAACATGCTTATTATATTAGTTGAATAATGATTTAAGGAATGGTTGCAAGAAAAACCTGATTTCTCTTTTCCTTCTCTTTCAAACCCTGGCTTGTAATTTTTTTCAAAACAACCCTCCAATACTAAAATCACCTTTCTTGATTAACTAACTAGGTTTAATCACCTTTAGAACATCTCATTTAATGTATTTTGCAAGCAATTAAGTAGAAAAATCAATTAAAACCTCTCTCTCTCTCTCTTTCTCTATATATATATATATATGCAAACCGTTAGCAAAGGAAAGAAGAAATGGGTTATTTATAGTTCAATTTTTGTTCTATTTGTATGCTACCCCTTTATATTTTTTTATATTTTTCTTTTTACCCTACTAATCCTCTTTTTTATAAATTTATCACATGACACCTCTTTTTTTATTCAATTTCATCCTCCTCACGTTTCTTAGAATTATTTTATTTACTCTTATTTTGTATTTATTTTTAGATAAATAAAATAAATTTATTTTTATTTTCACTCAAGTTATATTTTAACCAGGTTTTTATATTTTCCCTCCTAAAAAAATTTGTCCTCAAAATTTAAACCCTGTACCTAAATCTAAAAACAACTCGGGGTATTTTGTTTCACTTTATATTCTCTTTTCCAAGTCTCTTTTTCAATTTGGGAGGTCTTCTTTTTCTTAACCATCTAGTAGGCGGTCTAGTGGTAAGAGCTTGAACCAAGGGGTTTGCTCTCCCTGTGGTCTCAGATTCGAGCTAGCCCTATGGTTGCTAATATGATGGCTACTAGAGGCTTACATGGTCGTTAACTTCAGGATCCGTGGGATTAGTCGAGGTGCGCGCAAGCTGACCTGAACACTCACGTTAATAAAAAAAATAAATATATTCGTTAACTTCAGGACCCGTGGGATTAGTCGATGTGCGCGCAAGCTGGCCCGGACACCTACGTTAATAAAAAAAAAAGTAAATGATGTATTTGGAAGAATTAATATCTTGTTATTATATACTTTTGTGTTTAAAAATTGAAATATCTAAATTATATTTCATTAAAGATGTAATTTTAGAAAGTTTTCCTTATTAGTTTTGTTGTATATTTATTTAAACATATTTATTTTCAAAAGAAAATTATGTTAGTGGTGAACTAATTAGTTTTAAATATTTATTCTATAGAAATATTATAATGCTAAACACTACAAAAAAATAAGAAGTTAATATTATTGTTGAGTGATGAAAGTTAGTATGATTAGACGAGTATTGTGATTTTTGTTTGTAGAAGACTCTAGAGATTTCGTTATATATATATATATATATATATATATATATGCGCCCCATGTATTAAATGATACGGTACATAATATGCCCCATGTCTACGTGGCTTAGCTGAAGCTGACAAGGACATGGCAGAGAAGAAAATGAGAGAACCCCACAGCACCTAACCCGTGGCATGGCATGAAATGGGCATATCCACTGAGATCCCGACACGTAAACACAGTGGATGTGTTAGGGTGCGTATTACGCATGCGGTGTAGAATAGAGTGGGATCGGAGGCTTGCGGGCGGTTGGTAAAAATATTGAAACCGTACTGATCATATGGTGAGGACCACTTTTACTGCCTCGTGCATCTAATCATTCCGGGGAATTCTTATCAGCTTCCTTTTATTCTCTCTTCTACCCATTTATTATTATTATTATTATTATTACAACCACTAACAAAGGACGGTGTTGTTCACTTCCTCCCACAACAGTGTTTGCTGAAACCGTGTCTTAAAAAAAAATTATTTTTTCTTTAATTTTATTATTTAATATTAAATCTGTAAAATGTTTGAATTTTAAGGTAGTATTTTATTATTTTTATGAGATTATTTTGATGATATGATTGAGCTCGGTTATGTTTGACAAGTTAATCTACCTAAACTTTGATTTTTTTTTTGTTATTTTTAGTTAAATTTTTTTTATTTTATATTTTAATATTGGGTTAATTGGAAATTAAACTTTATAATTTATTTCAATTTGCTTTTTATAAAATTATCATGATCTCATAACCTACACCGTGGTTTTGGCGAGTTAACCTGATTGATTTGTGTTATTTTTATGCTTCTTTTTTAATTATTTTTTTAATTTCATCATGCAACATTAGATTGATTGAGAATTAGATTTCATAATTTGTTTCAGTTTGCTTTTTATGAGGTTATCTCGGTCATAACCCTGGTCACGAGTTTGGTTAGTTAATCTGAGTTGACTTGAATCATTTTTTTCTTGTTTTAATTGCTTTTTTTTAATTTTATCACTCAATATTAGATTAATAATTTGATTCAATTTACTTTATATGAAGTTATCGCGATTTCATGATCCAGGTTGATCCATGCTGATCTAATATGTTATTGTTTCAATATTTTTTTTAAAAAAGATATTATCTTGATTTTTTTTGTCAAATCATGTTTTTAATAGTCATTCAAGTTATCTTTAGACTCATAAGTTGACAAAGTCACATCAAATTATTTTTACATGTTTTAAATTTTTTTTATTATAAAATAAATTATTCATTCATAAATATTTTTTAAGTTAAAAAAAATCTAACCCATAACGTGGACCAATAATTTAAAAATAAAGTTATTTTTTTTAAAATATCCATGGTGATCTCATGGCAGCATTTATCCTAGTTAAAATAAATAAAATTGTTTATTGGATCATTAGATTTGAACTTAGCGAATTGTTTTTATTATTTGTATCGGCGTTTTAATTACTAATTATGAAAAATTCTTATAGATGAAATTGTTTAAAAATTCTTATAGATGGAGATTTTTCAGTGGATTTTCTTTCTCAATTCTCTGTGCCGTCTCTCTTTTTGTAATTTTTATTGATCAACTCACACATATTTAATTCAAAGAAATTTATAAAATATAGTGAGTTTTGTTTTTTTTTCTCCAATCCATGTTTGTTTGAGAGTATCGTTGCGGTTATTTATTAAAATATTTTTCATGTTGAAATATATCAAAGTAATATTTATTTATTTTTTAAAAATTATTTTTTTAGATGATTGTATTCCCAAACAGTGCCTAATATTTCTAGAGAGATAACCCTATGGAAACAGGTAAAACCAAACAAGTAGAAATAAATATGTAGCTTTTTTGCATTCAAAAGCACTTATCACACAAGGAATTTTATCAGCTACAACTTTCGTTTTCATTCATCACCAATGCAACCTTCCCCTCCAAAAGTCCAAGCTAAAATAGGTCATTAGGTATTCCAAAAATGGCTCAACAACACTGTGTTTGTACTACTAAAGCTTGGTAGTTGTGTCCTAACTTGTTTGTCTGTGATTAGATGCTGAAAATCTCACCTTGAACCATGGCTTGTCATGCTAGACTTGGGGATTGATTTGAAAAAAAATATAGATCGCAGACTTATTAACTTTTTATGGTTGTAATTGCTTTTTAAATAATTTTTCATGTAGAAATGTATGTTAATTATTTTTTAAAAATTATTTTTAATATTAGTACATCAAAACGATATAAAACATACAAAATATATTAAATTTTAATAAAAATAAAAAATTTTAAATTTTAAATTTTTAAGAACATGATTTGCATCGCGTTTCGAATGATATTCTAAGTTATCTTGTAAATCATCGGGTTAGCTATTTTTATTAACAATACGTCCTTTTTGATTTTCTAAATCAATTAGATTACTAATAATTCGAAGGGATTAACAGAATTTCATCATATGTTTAATGTAATTCAACTAAAAATCTTGACTTTGGTTAGATTCAAGATTTCAAGATTTTTACAGATTAGTTTGGTACTGTGATGATGATTATTTTTAAAATAATTTTTTATTAAAATTTTTTTAAAATAATATTTTTATTATTTTTTAAAAAATTATTTTTAATATCAACATTTCAAAAAAAAATTAAAAACATAATTTTTAAAAAAAAATTTAAAGGTTTTCCAAACCAGCTAAAATCAACCTACGCATTAAATACCAGTTTTCTACCCAAATTTCAATTTGTTTTAGGTAAAATTTGAGGGGGAAAAAACCTTTAAAAATTTAAAAAAAAAACCACCTAATCATATCTTTAAAGGACATGACATGTCATCTCGCTGCCATTAATGATTTTGTTGACAATTCACTTTTCTTGGAAAACCACATCACAATTATCCAATGACCAAATTGCCCATCTTCATCCCCTAAAAAGGTGGGTAAAATGTCATTTTAAAGTAGAAGCTAATGTAGATGTCTGGCAGTTATATTCCGTTACCCATGATGAACTAGGAGTACAAAAGAGGATCCCACAACTGGGTATGCAGTTGGGTTTATTTACTTCAGTGCCACTAGTCTTGTCAGCTCTCACTTTGTAAAAGATCACTGGTAAAAAGAGCTCGCTATCTCAATCAGCCAAAAAGGGCAGGTGGAGCCGCTGCTGCTGCTGCTGCTCTGCCGCCAGGTGAAAGCTTCAGCTTTTGTCAGCGTAGAAGAAGGGAAGGCAACCACCTTGAATACGGTGAGCTTTTTTGCATGCTGGGGGTCCAGGTACTTTCGCAATATTTGAGAAGAATAAGGGCCTTGATTTTTTGTTTTGCATGGACAGATTTGACCCTCTACCTTTGATTCATGATTGGACACATGTGAAGAAGAAAGGGTAAGGATAGTATCATGATGTATGGTTTCAGTACCCAAGAAAGAACTAATGGTAAAAATATATTAATTCTATTGATAAAATTTACACTTTTTGGGAGCTAAAATTGAATAAAAAAAATTAAGTGGTGTATCTTAACTAATTAGATTTTAAATTTATTTTTTAGAAGTTACCAGTTAAAGTCTCATAAATTTTAAGACCACTAAAGGTTTACATGGTCGTTAACTTCAGGGCCCGTGAAATTAATCGAGGTATACGCAAGTTAGCCGAATACCCATGTTAATCTAAAAAAAAATTAATAAAAAAAACAAGAGATGATTGACATGCCATTTGCACTGTAATTAATCAAGTACAAGGACATCGATAAAATTTACACTTTTTTAAAAGATAAAATTGATAAAAAAAATTTTGAGTAGTGTATCTTAACTAGTTAGGTTTTAAATTTGTTTTCTAAAAGTCACTAGTTAGAGTCTTATAAACCTTAGGACCACTAAAAATTTATATGGCTGTTAACTTTAGGGCCCGTGAGATTAATCGAGGTGCACGCAAGTTGACCCGGATACCTATATTAATCTAAAAATAAAATTAATAAAAAAAAACACAAGATGGTTGACATAGTGATGTTATTAAAGTAGAGGAAAAAAACAAATAAAAATATTAATCAGGTATAAGGACATGCCATTTGCACTATAATTAGTAGGATTAAAAAAATAATAAAAAAGATATATATTTTTATTAATTCCAAAGGATGTGGAATTAGTCCATGTGTATGCAAGCTAACTCGAATATCTATATTAATAAAAAAAATTTAATGGATCACAAATAAATATAAAAAATAAATGATCTTGAAGTTTGATAATAAATGAACTCGAATACCCATATTAATCAAGTTTGGATACAAAGGATTTTGAGATTTTTTCTTTACATCACAACTAATCTAATGTTATGGAATCTCTACAATTAAAGATAATCATGGAATAATTAACATGTTAATAACATCTTACCGTTTAAAAAATAATGAAACCAGCTTCTTCTGCTAAGAAACAGCTGGCAAGTCAATCTCTCATCCAGTTCAGCTGGAGACACGTGGGCCTCCTGTTTTTGTATAGTTTTTTTTTTTTTTTTAAGTTGAATTTATTCGCTGGAGGTAATTTAAGCTTGATCTGTTCTGGAAAAAGAATATTACTTACTGTCTTAGTTCTGTATATAAATGCCATTGGTTGACCTTCTATGCTGATAAATGCCACGTGTTCGGGTGAAGGAAGACATAATATATATATATATATATATATATATATATATATAACATTAATTTTGGTGCTTTTTAAATTATTTTCTCTCTTAAAAAATATTAAATTAAATTTTTTAAAAATATTTTTTTAAATAAAAATTACTTTAAAAAACAATAGTTAACAGACTCAAAATCCACCGTGTAAAAGACCATACATTCAATGTTAGACTTGAGTCCAATCATAAAATGGACGTATCCCATGTATTAATAATATCTATCCATATTCTTTTACCAACCATCTTCCTTTCAACAAGAGTGGCCTGTGGGTCATCGAACTTACAGAGGTGAAGCTTCCACGTCGGTTTTTGAATAAATTATCAGGGGACAGAGCTTCAAATAAATGCAACAATGGCAGATCAACTGTGTGCTCATGTGAGGAGAGGCTTGTGGGCCATGACGCCCATTTCCCTGATTAGTGGGTCCCTTGTTCGTGGTGGGTATGGTGATGGTGATCCAAGAATATTATACAAAAGTATGGGGGAATGGTGATGGTTAGGTCACAGAAAACACAAGCTCCCAACTTGCATTTGCCCTTAATCCTCAATTTAAAATGGAAAGTGCTGAGATAGTTGTGGTGTTGATCATGCTCTACGGCCACCTGATTGGTGGTTCTGAGCCTGAAAGATCTACAGCCACCAGCACCACCATGGGATGCATGTGCAAGGCACCATCACTGACTCTTGAAAAGGTCATTTGCATATATTTTAGCATTAATAATAAAGTGTCATTAACTTAATTGCCTTTATTAGACGACTTTGTAAGCCTTTTAACATTCTGCCTATATTTTCTCAAAAGGAGAATCATAGCTCACAACCACTTTGAGAGGATTTTCCTTTTTAGCAAAAAAATAAAATAAAATAAAATTGGAGGAGGTTGGGATTGCAATAAAAGAAAGTATTTTGGGTGAGAGGTTTTTGAGGAGCCAAGGAAGGATGGTTTTGTTAAATTAGGTTGTGCTTGCTTGCAAGCAAAATATACTTTCAAAGGAAAATAGTTGTCAACTAGGTGTTATTGGATATTCCAAAGGAAAATAGTTTTTATTTTTAGATTTTTTTTTAAAAATATATCTACTTTTTAAAAAATATTAAATTAATATTTCTTTATGATTTTAACGTGTTGACTTAAAAACATTAAACACACGGGCAGATAACATTTCATTCTCTATAGTTTTTTTTTTATTATTGTTGTTGTTATTATTACCATTATTACTACAATAACATTGAAGTTAATTTAGACCATGTTTATTTTTGTGTTTTAAAAATGTTTTTGAAAAAAATTATTTTTTTTATTTATTTCAAATTATTTTTTTTTGTGTTTTCAAATCGTTTTGATATGCTGACATTAAAATTAATTTTTAAAATTAAAAAATATTATTTTAATATATTTCAGAGTAATAATACTTTAAAAAATAATTACTAATCTCAAATTTATAAAATCGTAACTATAATTGAGAGTTAAAATGGACAGCCAAAATTTATCTTTTTGATAAAATTAAATGATAGTAAAAAAGATACTAATTTACTAAAGGATCCTTAGATCATAGAACTATCAAGAAAATAAATCAAGTGAAGTATAATATTACTTTGATTAAACTCGTAATATTCACCAAACAACGCAATCAATCTTGACTCAAAACAAGGCCCCTCTCCTACCCTCGTCGCCTTCCATTCTCGAGGACGGGAGATGAGAAGAAAGGCCAGTCCTGTCAACCAAAAAGCTAGAGGCCATGCACAATTACAGGAAAGCTAATCCTATTCCTCCCTTCCTTCTCCATAAGAACAAAGGGTCTTTACTTATCGTCTAGTAACAGAATAGACCCCTACCCTTTTTGTCTCCCTGAGATTAAGAACCCCATGTTATACCAATCATCTCCTTTTTTCAATGTCCACATCATTGTCCAATCTATGTACATTGTCTACTACAGCAATACAAGACAACCAGTTGGGGATTCTACACGTGGCGGTTTAGCTGTAGGCTAAAATGGGGCCAATTTGTTAGATAATCTTGTTCTTCTCAGACTCCTCCCGTCTAATCTCTCTTAATCACTGCCGATAATGATTTTGTAACGAATGTGAAACCTTGATGGCGTTTGCCACAGTTTTGCCCAGTTTCTTCTAGGTCTGCGATCGGTGCATCTGGGGCGGGGAAGGTAGGATCAACCCAGATTTTGTATGAGAAACGAAATGGTGATGCAGTTTTGTGAGTGACGAATAGTGGGCATAAAAACACACTCCTGGAAAGGGAAAAGAAAGAAGATTTTGCAAGAATTGTCTTGCCGTGAAAAATATTTTGTAAGACCTTAATTGACCCTGATGAAAGAAAGAAAAAGAAAAAAGAGTGGGGCTATGTCACTGCTTTACAGTGAATTAAAAAGACTAAGGGGGTGTTTGAGATTCTGTTATTATTTTTTAAAATGTTTTTTTTTTAAATATATTAAAATATTTTTTTTATTTTTAAAAAATTATTTTTCATATTAACACATTAAAAAATCTGAAAATATTAAGAAAATATTAATTTGAAATAAAGAAAAAAATAAAAAAAATAAATTTTTTTAAAAATGAAAGAATAAACAGGATTAAGCAGAGAGTTTATCGAATTGCTCCCACTACTTTATGTTTTTCTTTTGAAACAGAGTGACACCACAGGAATTTGGAGTAGATCCTACGCAGGAGTACAGTCACACCGCCTAGGTAAGAATTGAAACCCAAAACGTGTTCCGCTAGATTTCCTTGAGGTTGAGATGCTCCACCAAATGAGAGATGACGAGTGGACACTTCATGTCCGAAATGACCACCAAGAAAGGAAAAGGGCCATTCAAAGCTTCACAGCCCAAGATTCCTAATGGCATTTATAACATTGTGTCGGCCCAGCTCTAACCAGCCAGTTTTGTAGATTGAAGTAAGGTAATCCAATCAAACGACAAGATACTAAATTTAAGGTGGTTCTTCTCTAGAGGTGTCTGGATCTTTTTTTCTTTTATCTTTCTTATAATTTGTGAAGAGAAAAGAGAGCGAAAAAAAAATAAATTTAGAAGCACAACAAAGCTTTGATGACAACATTACCAGTAACGTTGAAAAGATCTCGATGAGATAAATCCAACAACACCACAGAAGGTCACAAACCGTGAATGGGGTGGGCCATACGAGCTTTTCAAAAGTGTCAGGGCTTACTTGTTTCTGAACCGTTTGTGTGATTTATTTTGATAATTGTTGGTGACCTTTCTTTGTGTCATTGTATTCTTCTCATTGATATCTTTCCAACTATACTGATAGCGTCATCATCGGAGTTTTGATGTTTCTCTAAATTTTTTTCTCTCTCTCTTTCTCATCTTTTCTTATTAAATCTCGTGCCTTTTAAATTTTGTAATTTGAAAAAATCATTGATGACACTTGGAGCTCGTAGATATTATCTCCTGACTCTCTAAACTATGTTATTTTTTTAAATATTTTTAATACTGTGTTATTTTATCACTTTTTTTTAGCATGCTTCTTCATTGTGAAAGTATAAAAATTTATTTCAAAACAATCATTTACTTACTGGATTAAATGGTAAATTCACAGCACAAGGCCACACTGTATCACCTGCGGGTGCCTCTTATGGTGGCTCACCAAGATTTTACCTTTTTTTTTATATATAAATAAAAGAGTATTTTTTTCACCTACCAAATTGTGAAAAAATAAATCATCAAATAAACACCAATCGTTTGTAATATGCAAACATCTATAAGATCAAGAGCAATTTAAACTTGTGCCTGTTGACGACTTTTAGGGGAATTTAATGGGTGAAGATATCATTAATCTTTATTAATTTCTAATATTATGCGGATCAGGGATTAAACGCTTATTCACTAAACAAAGATTTCCTAAACCCTCAAAACTTTAGAATAAGTTGCTTGATAAAATTTCAGGCCCATCTAGCTCGATGTTGAGAAACTAAAAATATGCAAAAAAACCCAGATGACTTGTTGAGGTAGCACTATTTTAAATTAAACTAGACCATGGTGGGCCATGGCTGGCCTACCTTGTTACCATGTTTTTTCCTAGTAAAATGCCTGGAAGACGGTGTAGGCTGGATAAAGTGGTTTCTGAGCTTGAAAAAACAAGGGCTAACAGTACAGTGTAACTATAAACAAAGAACATAAAAAGAAGAGCAGAGAATTTGGTGTCAGCCAAAAAAACTTTCGTGCATCTCTATCTCCAAGTGATGTTTAGCTGCCAAAAGCGGCACAAGGTCCTAATGCGAAAACCGTGCACCACGAAGGGTAATTATCCTGACCATTAGCACGTAAAATATACAAATTCACCTTTCCAGATTTAATATATGATAAACTACCATGATTTGTGGGTTTGTTTATTCAACAAAACTGGTTAATGAAAGATGATATGAAAGCAAATTTTCCAGCACTGCCAAAGTGGGGTTAACAAAGTATGCACTATAATTCTGCCAAATGGATACCTTGCGACCTGCTGATTGCTGCTCAAATGCCACTGGAATCCCTTCCAAAGACGAAACGCCTTGTCCAATCTGAAATCACCAACACCCTGGTGCGCCAACTGACTAGCTTGCTGAATGAGACGGAGAACGAAAACATATTAGTATATAGCTAGTCAATTTGAAATCTCTAAGTGAGTTTGAAGCCAAGGAGAAGGTCAGTACCTTGCATAAACAGAATACCAAAGCCATTGAGAGCTTTGACCGATTGAAACCCAATCACCAGGAAGCTGTGCTGCTGTTTGTTCTCCTCCTAATGGAGCAAATTGCCCTAAATGCTTGTATCTGATTCAATATACACCATATAGAAAATGATTGAGATCCTAACTGCTTGCAAGTCTCAAAGTAGAGATCTATATGCTTCAAGTCTGGCATTCAAAAAGTGGTCTGTAACTTGACTCCATAGATGTCCAAGTTAAACAGCTAACCTGAAGAAGATATGCAGGGAGGAAACTATATGTTTTGATTGAGAAAAGATGCATCATGGATGGTGGAGGAATGCTAAGCATCAGTAAAAAGATCGTGGGAGAAATAGCTGTCATAACATAATCCTACTATATCAAATTCAAACAAGATTTAACATGTACCTAAAGGGATGGAAGCGATGGCGCCCTTCTTCCCTGAACCTGATAGGACCTTCAGGGTTTTTCTCAGCCTCTTCCATACGGTTGAAGCAATTAGCAAGATAAGTGCCTTGCTGAGCCGCAACCTAAATCCAGACAAATGAAAATAGATAATTTGGAGATATCTCTTAGAGAATGAAAATTCACAGAAAGTAGAACCACAAATCAACACAAGACCTGAGCTGTTGCTGGAAGATTCTTCATCTGGGAATCAACTTCTGAAAGGGCTTTCTTAAATTCTTCAATATTCAGTTCAATTGCTTCTTTTGCAACATCCCCTTTAGCCATCTTCAAGAGATCAACAAGGTCACGCATCTTCTTGTTCTTCAAATATAGCTCCACCTGAGGATATCTTTCACAAATGTCTTTAATGACTTCTCGAAATTCTTTTACCGTGAGAGTTCCAGAATTGTCCTTGTCTGCCTTCTTAAATATTGCTGCAATATCTTCCTACAAGCATGGAAGTACAAGAAAGAGAACATCCATCAACAGACTAGGTGATTAAATTCTCGATGTAATATTGACATCAAATATTATTTTCACATCAATCAGTGCTCTTTGTATATCTGGTGTATGTCATACATCATCATGCATGGATTATTCATTTAGAAGCTATTAACAGTAGCCATAACAACAAATATATACCAATAGTTTTCAGCTACGCCATTATGAGTTTACAGATATGATTTCAATGTGCAATGTGTGTTTGAGATGACATGAAGAATTTCAAGTGCATACTTGTGCTATGTGCACGAAAAAAAAAATACATGAGGTTCGACAATATGCTTATATTTACATGAGCGAGGAACTAGATTGTCACCATGCATGAAGTTAAGGTTACAACATATGAATTTATAGCAAACCCTAGCCGAACAAAAGGTATTAGAAAATCTCAATAATACTTCTTTACAGTAGCTTGAGGTTGTTACCACCGCACCCCCTAACCTATTAATCATCCTTGGCAATGAATTACATCCCAACGCATCAAACAACATTCTCTATATATGTATTTCATTCAATATGAGCTATTTACTACAACAATCTCCACCTTTCGGGAGAGAAGAGAGAACACAAATTGGAACTCACATTGAGGCATCTCCTATCTAGCACCTGGAGATATTAATCAAGTTCAAACGATGCTTAGACTTAACTGTGATAACAAGCCTTATCGACATGTTTGTTGCATTCTTAAAATTATGAACTTTCTCAATCAATAGTTCACCAAAAGAAACCAATTCCATGATTTAAGAAACCTGCTTGGTTCTTACACGATACACTTTGTTCTTTGTCAAGTTAATAACATTTTGATTGCCACAATATAAATAAACCCCACATTTCTAATTACGCAGCTCCTTAACCAACACTATAAGCCATAAGGCTTTCTTGGTAGCCTCGACCACTACCATATATTCTGACTCAGTAGTAGTAATGCAATTAGAAACTGAACCATAGACCTCCAACAAATAGGCCCCCCACAATAGTGAATACATAACATGTGGTAAATTTCATGTTATTTAAGTCCTCTACATAGTTTGCATCCATATATCCCACAATTAAAGGATTGCTCTACTATTTGCTAAAATGATACCATAGTCTGTAGTGCCCCTAAAGTATCTGAAGCTCCACTTGACTACATCTCAATGTTGTTGTCCTGGATTTGATAGAAACTTGCTTACCACATTAATTGCTTGTGCCAAATCTGGTCTTGAACAAACTATAACAAACATCAATCACCCCACTACACTAACATATGTGACCTTTGACATGTCTTGCTCTGCATCATCTGTCTTCAAGCGCTGATCAATAGATAATCTAAAATGATTTGTTAAAGTTATACTCATTGGTTTTGCATTATCCATGTTAAACCTTTCCAACACTTTCTCAACATAGTTACGCTGAGATAACCATAATCTCTAGGAAACTCTATCCTGATTTACACAAGTAAATCTAGATTATACTCACATCTTTTGTAGTCAATCCAGATTATGTAGGAGATTGCTTCAGTCCATAAAGTGATTTCATCAATTTATAGACCAAGTGTTCCTGTCCAAGTGCAAAACCCCTTTGGCTGTACCATGTAAATTTGCTCCTTCAAATCACCACAGACAAAAGTTGTCTTGACATCTATCTACTCCAACTGCATATCAAAATGTGCTACCAAACCCAACACTATCCTAATGGAAGTGTATTTGATCATAAGCAAATATATCTTATCATAGTCAACCACTTTTCTCTGTGAGTAACCCTTTGCTACTAGACGGGCTCTAAACTTCTCACCCTCATTTTCTGATGCTGCTTCTTTCTTTTCATACACTCATATACATTTCATCGCCCTTTTCCTTTTTAGAAGCTCCACTAACTTCCATGACTACCATATTTTTTCCTCTATAACACCCATCCATCTACTTTTCTCTTAGTTATGTCATGCCACCTAAAACGTAGTACGATCTCCGCTACTAGTAATGAATGCATAAGAAACCAAATTTTCAAAACCATACCTAGTAGGTGGCCTAATAATGCGTCTAGGCTTGTTTGTAGTTATACTATCATGTTTCTGATCTTCTAAACTAGAACTTCCTGCATTCTGAGCACTGAATTCTCTATCATGAGTCTCTAGCTCCATTTGCACCTCATGTTTATTGTTGTTGCAATTTTCTAACACCTGTTTCTTCTCTTTCTGAGTTTGTTGCAACAAGGCTTTTTCATAAAAAAAATGCATCTTTACTAATCACTATCTTGTTTTCCTTTAGATCCCAGAGCTTGAAGCCTTTCACTCCTTTTTTATATATATATAAAATACATTGTCTAGACTTTGGATCAAGCTTCGACCTCTTATCATTAGAAACATGCACATAGACTAGACATCCAAACACTCTCAAACCAAAATAGTCAATTTTATTGTTTGTCAATACCTCTTCTGCTACTTTTCCATCTAGTGATGCCCTAGGTGATCTGTTAATCAAGAAATATGTCATATCCAATGTCTTTGTCTAAAAGTTCTTTGCAAACCTACATTCAGTCTAAGACACCTTACTTTTTTAGTTATTATTATGTTCATCCTTTCCGCTACATCGTTTTGTTGTGGTGTTTTGCGTACTGTGAAATGTCTCTTGATCCAATGTTGCTCACACAACTCCATAAACTTTGAATCTGTGTACTCAATACCATTTTCTGATGGCATTTGATCTTCCTTCTTGTCTGGTTTTCTACTTCAACTTTTCACACCTTGAACTTGAAAAACATTTATGACTTGTGTCGTATGAAGTACACCTAAACCTTTCGTGAGTCATCAATAAAAATCACAAAATACATGTCCTTCCCATGATGCTACCCTTATTATACCCTAAATATCTGTATGAATATAATCAAGAGCCCCTTTGTCTTGTGTGTGGTTGTCTTAAACTGCACCTTATTCTGTTTTCCAAAAACACAATACTTGCAGAAACCAAGCTTGCATGTTTTGACATTCTTCAATAGATTCTTCTTATGAAGCTTCATCATCCCACACTCACCCATATGACCTAACCGTACATGCCATAAGACTATGCTATCTGACTCAGATTCTGCGGCTACAGCACCACCTTCAACTATGATACCTATCAGTCTATAAATTTTCCTACTAATTTCTTCCTTTTCATCATTGTTATAACACCTTTATTACTCCACTTTCAGACTTGAAACTAAAACCATTACGATCTAAAATGTCTAATGAAATCAAATTCTTCCTCAAATATAGTATATATCTAACATCACACAATATTCTAATAACACCATCAAACATTTTAATTTTTATATTCCCCATTCCAGCAACTTTGCATGAAGCATCGTTACCTCTCAGAACAGAACCAAAATTAACTAACCTGTAGGTGTCAAACCAATTTTTATTGGGTGTCATGTGATAAGAGCATGTTGATCTAATATCTATGAGCCTGTAAGATGATCTGAACTGGATGAAACATAAAACATATCCTTGTCACCACTCTCTAAGTCTTCTTCTTCCACTACATTCACAGACTTTGATAAACCCTCTTTATTCTTTGTATCCCTCTTCTTTTTCTTTGGACATTTTTGTTTTATATGCCTATTTTTCCAGCATTTATAACACTGTATGTCCTTCCTTTTCCTGGATTTAGACCGAGTTTTGTTGCTACTCAATCCGTTCTGGGACTTGTTTCTCTCACGTTCTTGATTACTCCTCACCATAAGCCCTTCACCTTATAAATTGTCATCACCAGCTTTCTTTCTCATATTAAAACCTAATAAGGCACTTGTGATTTCCTTAAATTCGAGAGTTTCTCCCCCACCCCCCCACACATTAAAGTTGTAACCAAATTTTCATATGTAGGAGAAACAAGTAAAGAATTCAGTAAAATCAATGCCTTATCTTCGTCGTCAAACTTCACATCAACTCACCTCAAATCACTAATGATATGGTTAAACAAGTTGATATGTTGATTCAAATTTGTGACCTCTGACATCTTAAGACCATATAATTTCTGCTTAAGATAAAGCTTGTTCGTCAACGACTTAGACATATACCGCCTTTCTAATTTCAACCAAACTGTTGTTGGTGATTCCTCATCCACAACATGATACATCACATCATCGACTGACAAAGCCTGATAGTTGCCACAACTCTCATTTCCAGTTCCTTCCAATCTATGCATACATGCCTTCTAGTTGCTTTCCGTATAACCTTCACCATGCCCTGTTGCACTAACAAATCCTTCACCTCTTTTGCCATAATCTGAAATTACCAGATCCATCGAGCTTGACCATGTTGAATTTTGCAGAAGAAATCCCTGACATCGTGAACCAAACTCCGATACCAATTATTGTGATACAAGACAATAATGATGAATAGTACAAATAATAAAAAAAGAAAAACGCATATATACCAAGCTCGGTAATGTGGCTACATCCACATAAACGAGGACTTGAATTTTCACTATGCATGAAGTTAGGGTTACATCATATGAATTTATAGTAAACTCTAGTCATACAAGAGGTAATAGATCCAACAATACTCCTTTACAGTGCCGTGGGGCATTGTCCCTACACCTCTAACCTATCAACCGTCCCTAGCAGGCAATAACTAGCTTTCTCTATATACGTGTTTCACTCAATATGAGCCATATACCATAACAATATTAGTTAAAAAAGAACATTTTTGTTGTTCACTGTAAGAATGAACAGTTTTGTATGTGTATCGGTATAAAAGTTATCTACTTAATGTGCGAGAGAGTCTAATAGAGAGGTAAAAACTTCCTTTTTAGTCTCAATAAAGAGGACCATATAAACTTGATAAAAATATAATAAAACAGGTGATGTCATGAGTGCAATTATAACAGAAAAGTAATGAGAACAATACCATGACTTTGCGCTGGTTAACTGTTGCACAATCACCAAGTGCATATATAGTACTACATCCCTCAACTCGCAACCATTCGTCCGTTGCTAAAGCACGCCTATTACTCTGTGTTCACAGGAACAAATTTTTTTTTTCAATTAAGAGTGCTCATTTTGAATGAAATCTCACAGAAGATATGTTGGAGACCCTGAAATAAATAAATCTATTTTTATAAGCCAGAAACACACCTGACCAATTTGCTGCATAAAATCCTTTATGACAGGATGAGTTCCATTTCCAGTTGACCAGACGACCATTCCATATGGTATAGTAGTAATTTCACCATCATTCCCTCTTACTTTAGTAGAGATTTCTTTATCAGATACTTTCACAACCATCGACCCTAACTTCACATCAATGCCATCTCTTTGGAACTTCTCTTCCGCAAAACCTGTGATTCTTTTGTCAAACCTGCATACAAGAACCCCCAACAGCATGAGTTCATCTATTAGAACTCTTCAAGTATATGCAACTGTACGTGATTAATGCATTAAGTATTGAACCCAATTAACAAGCTTAACATATTAAGTCTTGCCTGCATGTGTTGAACAGTTCCTAAAGTCTGGTTCAGATTGCTACTGTAATATTTCTAAACTATTTGCAAATCAAAAATCAACTTAATCAAATTGAACTGCAGGACATCTTAATTATATTTAACAAATACTAGCGTTCATTCCATCTAAAGTTAATACCAGAAACCAAACCAGTGAGGTATCAATCATCATGAGCAGAAGGCAGGTACTTACATGTTCAAAATATGATCTGATGCTTCAAGTAGTGTTATTTTTACAAAATCTTTGGCTGCTGGATACAGTTTGACTAAATCCTCATTGACAAAATCATGAAGCTCTGCAGCAAACTCCACTCCTGTTGGTCCACCACCAACAACTACAAAATGAAGTATTCTCTTCCTTTCTTCATCACTAAAAGTCGGCAAGCTTGCCTTCTCAAATGAGTTGATAACAGATTGACGGATCTGCTGAGCATCTTCAACTTCCTGCAGAAGAAATCCATTTCCTTGTACAATTTAACCGTGCATGTGCATCAAGCAACTCAGTTCCCGATTTCCTATCTCTCCAAAATTTTCCAGACAATGAAATCGATAAGGATAGCATGCACTGAAATTCTGAGGAGGTTACCTTTAGGAAATTGCAGTTCTCAACCACACCAGGTGTGTTGAATGTGTTCGGACGGGCTCCCATGGCTATAATAAGATAGTCATAATCCACAACAAATTCTTCTTTTCCATTCTTACTGGATTCTGAATTAGATCGACAATGAACTTTCTTATTTTCTGCTTCAATCTTGAAACATTCAGCTTCCCAGTAACTAATGTCAATACTTTTCTGCGAGAGGAAGAAACAAACAAGGGCTGGTTACTGCATTAGCTCATATCTAAAATCTATTCTTTCTAAAGTCAAGTTCTATGCACAATCACCTACATAAATCCTATACATCATATGACCCACACATGATGAACAGACAAGATTTATTTATTCACAAGACTGCCCAAAGTCAAAGCTCATGATTCTGAACACTCCATTTCTCATTACCTTCCTGACAATGCTACGAATTGGTTCGACAATGCTGCGAGCCTCCACCGTACCACATGTAACACTTGGTAACAAAGGAGTGAATGTAAAGTAGTTGCGAGGCGATATCACCTGAACATCATATGAGGGATTGTTAAGTTTCTTCAAGAAACTGGTTCCTGCCCAACCAGTTCCAAGCACCACCACCTTCTTTTTCTTGATCTCTTCCAAAACTGGTGGTGCACCACCTGTTCCATTTGCATCTGCGTAAGCTACATAGCATCCACCACTGCAATTCAATCAATCACATGATAAATAACAATCACCAAGAAACTCTGATTAAATAAATAAATATTAACTGAAATACTAAAATCTAAAATTAAAAAAAAACCCGATAATTCTAACAACAACAAACAAGAACATGATCAAATACCATTAACGAGCACTATTTTTAATGGAAAAAAATATTAAGATATTACTATTTATACTGTTTCATTATTAGAACAGAGGAAAACAGAGTCGATCTCTATTGTAGCTAGCAGCAATAATAGAGTTAAACTGAATTATCTAATTCTAGAAACATCCAACAAAATTGGAAGCAAAAAAAGAACACATCTAACCGCAACAAAAACTTGATCTAATAATGCTAATCGCAGAATTACCAAACTACTAATCACCTAATTAACACACACAAACAACCAACCGTAAAAGCAAAACTTCATCTCCTCCATTCACACACTCAGCAATCAATCAAGAAAAAAATAAAAAATAAAAATAAAAAAATTCCAAAAATAGGAAGAAAAAAGTATCGTTCAAACATAATTAATCGAACTGAAGAAGAGAAATTTGGAGCGAGGAATATTACCTGATGGTGCAAACGACAACGAGTTTAGCGAGAGAAGGATAGTCATCGAAACATCTAGAAGCTCTCTTAAACAAACTCAAACTGTTCATTTTCACCGACTTTAGGTTCTCTAAATTTGTGAAGACCAAACAGTGCCGGCGATTTTTAATTACAGGTAAACAGAGAAAGTCTTTCAAAAGGATTTAGAGAGAGTGTGAGAGAGAGATGCAGTGTTGGTAGCTTGAAGAGGAAGAAATGTAAAGAGCACGAGAAGGTAGTAGAGGACAGGAGAGGAGATGGAAGCGTTACTGTTTGCGTTGTCTGTAAGTTGGTGGCGAGATGTTTCTTTTCGGGGTTTTTTTTTCGGTGTCATGGTGGGGAAGGAAAAGGCGGCAGGCACGTGCTTAGCGGTAGCGAATAACTTGAAATTTGTTGGCTTTAGTTAAGCAGCTGGACATGTGGCAATTTGGTGGAGCGGCGGCCGTGTTCTTTTAAGGGGGTGTTTGGATTTCGATAATTGTTGGTTTTTAAAGTGATTTTTAAAGTATTTTTGTTTGGAAATATATTAAAATAATATATATATTTTATTTTTTAAAAATAATTTTTAATATTATTACATAAAAATAATTTTAAAATATCAAAAAATATTAATTTGAAACAAATAAAAAATAAAAAATTTAAATTTTTTCAAAAGCGATTTTGAAACGTAAAAACAAATAGACCCTAAAGAATACTTTAAAATAATATTTTTTTTATTTTCAAAAACTATTTTTAACATCATCATATTAAAATAATCTAAAACATAATAAAAAAATAAATTTATTATTTTTAATAAAATAAAAAAAATAAATTTTTTTAAAAATAAATTTTTATGAAACATTATGTTTTAAAACGATATCTTAGATAATATTTGTAGTTAAATTAACTAATGTTTTTAAAGTAATTATTTTTAAAAAATATATTAAAATAATATATATATTTTTATTTTTTAAATTTTATTTTTGATATTAATATATCAAAATTATCTAAACTAAAAAAAAAAAAGACTCAAAATCTTTTAAAAAAGCTTTTTTTATTATTGTGTTTCGCTTGATTTGACCAGCTAGTGTGATGGTTTCACCATGATGAACTATGAAACATTAATTTAACTGAGTAATTTTTTTAAATTTATATAACATGCATGTATGAGGGAAATTTTATTTTATTTTATTAGGAAATATTTATCTGGTGAATAATTTAGCAATGGTTAAGTATTATTTGTAGGTTTTTATTTTAATTATTAAAAATATAAACTAAAAGCTTGTTTATTTTTTTTTTATTGAAAAGAAGCAAAGCCAAAAATCACTTACACAATTTTTAAATCCATTTTTCTTGGTTTTAAAAGATTATGAAAATTGATTTTTATTTTTAAATGTTTTTTTCTTAAAATAAAAAAAATGATCACAATAAAGATTATAATACTTAAATTGGGTAAGGTTCCTAACACAAAAAAAAAGGAGCAAGACCCTGTTTATTTTTGTCTTTTAAAAGTATTTTTGAAAAAATTTAATTTTTTTATTTGTTTTAAATTAATATTTTTTTTATTATTTTGAGATTATTTTAATGTACTGATGTCAAAAATAATTTTTAAAAAATAAAAAAATATTATTTTAATATATTTTTAAATAAAAAATATTTTAAAAAATAACTATAATCAGACTCCCAAACACCTCAATGATTAAATAAATTTATAAGTGGATCCTACCTGTAACTGTAGACAGAAACGAATTCGTGTGCTGGACCATGTCTACACACCTTGATTCTAAAAATTATAAAATAAATAAATATCAATAAATTGTGTTCTATATTTATGAGAAGAAAAATTAATCAAACCATTATTATCAGGTAATAAAATGACACCGTATATGTTTAGATCGTTTTAGTTTGGTCTTCCACTCACCTAAAAATGACATGACAAGATTTTTGTTTTATAAGAAAAATAAGGTCATTGCTATATATTTAAATTTAATTTATAAAAGATGACATTTCCAAAAAACAAAATATACCGAAAATTGACAGTTATGTCAATTAATCAATGTGGTAAATTTTTGCCATTTAACCAATACATTGAATTATTAAACCTATCGCCTCTTTATAGGTTAATTCAAAAAATTCACCCAAGAGGTTAATTTTATAGGTTTCAAGTTAAATAAAAATACATTTACTTGTTAAAATTTGATTTATTTAAATAAGTTAGCTCAGTCAGCTAAATTCGATTAAATCGAGTAGTTTTTTATTTTAATAAAAATAATTAATGATTTCTTTTTAGAATGGGTTGGGGTAAATTTTATTATATTTCTCTTTAGGTAAAAATCATTACATCGAAAAATCATGCTTTGATGTGATAATTTTGCTAATTTTGTTACATTTCCTTTAGGTAAAAATAATCCTCCTCTTCCATATAAGATAAGAAGAGAACAGAACGAAAAAAAATTCCTAGAAGGCAGGATCATCACATGGTTTTTTGAAGGCTATTGGAGCGCTCAAATCTCACGCGAACTTCGATTTATTTTTTTTGCGCGATAATTATAAATATTTGAGTTAATTTATATGTATCGCGATTAATTTTTTAAAATCTTAAAATTAATTATATATAAACTTTTAGTAATTTTAAAATTTATAAGATTCGAATTGATAATCTTCAAAAAAAACTTAATACCTGATCAATTTAGTTATATTATTCACAATATCGAACTTGTGATTTCTTAAAATGAGGAGTGGTTGGCCATTATATTCCAGAAGAAAGCTCTCCTTGGTTGTTTTTCTTATTGATTTGGAGAGTAGTAAAACAAAAATATTTTTGCCATAATATATATTCTACATTTGAGTGTTGGATTAATGAAATAAATGGACTTGCTATTTATAAAGTAATAAGACTGTAATTATTTAAAAAGTTAAGAAATAATTCTTTCATATAAAAATATAATTCAATAACTAATTGAAAAACATAAAATTTAAATTTTATATTCAAAAACATGATATTTCAAATAAAATGTGAAATTGATTGCACAAATTACAATGATAGCAAAGAAAAAAGAAATAAAAAAAAATCTCGAAAGCACATCATGACTCCGATTACAACATTACCAATACCATAAAAAAAATCTCAACAAGATAAATCCAATGATATAAAAAAAAGGTAATCATTGATTATTGGAGTGAGTAACACTTGTCACCAACTTGTAAGAGTATGTTTGTTGGTGTTTTAAACAAATAAATTTTAAGCGAGTATTTGAGAATATAGTAGTGATTGTTTTTTAAAATATTTTTTATTTAGAAATATATTAAGATATTTTTTTAATATTAATATATCAAAACGATATAAAAATATTAAAAAAATTAATTTGAAACAAAAAATATTTTAAATTTTAATTAAAAGTTGGGTTGTCAGATAATTCTGGATTAACTTTAAAATAATATTGATGTTATTTTGGATAAAAAATTAAAAAAAATCTAAAACATGTTTTTTTAAACAAAAAATTAAAAAAAATCATTGGAACTAACTTGATAAAATCTTAACTGAGTTTGCACATCAACCGAATTAACCTGTCAAGTTATTTACATTTAACTGGTTTAACATCCGAATAGATTAAAAAAAACTGAACCCATGCCAAGCTATTTACATTTAACTGGTTTAACATCCGAATAGATTAAAAAAAACTGAACCCATGCCAAGCTTTGAGTCAAAAAAATCATTAAGCATGCTTCGCATGATGTTGGCAGGTTACCAACTTATCAATAGAAGAACACTTAAATCGAACATGTCTTTGCATTCTGACGCCGTTCAACATCAAAATTTGGCGTGAATCTCATCCATTTCAGCGATTTTCTCATTGAGTGATATTCTTTTCCTCGAAGTAGACAGGGACACTGATTCATAAATGGTTGCTTTTGGAAGTTTTCTTTTCTTTTCTTGTTAATTATGGGTGATCGAGAT
Source organism: Populus deltoides (assembly GCA_015852605.2). Classification (NCBI taxonomy): domain Eukaryota; kingdom Viridiplantae; phylum Streptophyta; class Magnoliopsida; order Malpighiales; family Salicaceae; genus Populus; species Populus deltoides. The sequence continues at coordinate 4,171,580 of CM027580.2, forward strand.
AGTATATATACAGCTCGATTAATTTTTTGAAATTCTAAAGTTAATGATTATATAAATCTTTATTAGTTCTAAAATTTATAAGAATCGAACTGGTGATTTTTTAGGAGCAAATTCAAGACCTGATTTGTTGAGCTCCATCACTCACATTTGTTTAAAAGTTTTTTTATGAAAAAAAAATAACTTAAAATGTTGTTTTTAAACATTCAAACATATAAAAATAAAAATGATTTTCAATTTATTTTTTTATATAATTCAACAAAACGTTGAAATTTAATCTGTTGTATCATAAATCATTTTCCATACAAGAATTAAAGGAAATAAACGGGGCCAATTGCTATCTTGTAAAAACAGGGCCCAATTAGTTACAATTCCAATTCCATTATTGACATCAATGCTGCACAAATCAGAAACATTTATTCATATCAATGGCTTTCTTCTAAATAATCAAAAGAAAACCAAACAAGAAAACAAAAATCAAGGCAAACAAACTACAAAACATGAATATATAATTACTCTACGATGAAGTTGTAAAACTTTTAGATTGAATTTGAGCTTCTTATAGTTGTCTTAAATTGAAGTGTTTAAGGTTAAATGTGAGCTTTGTCTATGGACTTGGTAATCACTGCAAATGGTACTTGAGTTCTTAAATTACAAGAGGGAATAAAAGTATAACCAAGAGAATGGAAGATTATGAGAGTGAATATTGTGTGTGATTTTAATTTGGTATTATCATTGAATTGCCAAATGGATTTGTTTGCCAGGAGTACATGGGGTATTTATATATCTTGCTTGGTCATATGAGCTTACCCTACGAAGAATAAAGTAATGATGAAAAATAATTATTTTTCCTTTCAGATAATCTAAAAAAATAAGTTGTTGGTTGTTTTATTATTGACGGGGAATGGTTAACGCTTGAATGTGATTGACGTGAAAGATGAGCACCCTCTAATAAAATATGTTGGCCGGTCCAACCAAACTTGTCTGCATCTCTTTTCTTCTTAATCACTTCATAATTCTCATTACATTAAATCAAACAAGATCAATAAATAAGTACCATACCAATTAGCTTCACATAGACATTAGTTGGTCACCAAATCGGTAGACTATCCCCACCATTTCCATGCCATCTCTCTATCATTCCCATGTTCATACATTATTCATTATTCAACTTTGTGTGGTACATCATTCCCTTTATCAAGGTGCACTTTTGGACCCAAAAACGTTTCCCACCCTAACAAAATATTTAATGACCCTTTTTCCAAAGGAAATCCATATAGTGCTATATTAGTCAATAGACATCTCATGTCAACTGAAGTAAATCCTTGGATTTAGTGATTGATTAACCGCACAAATATCTAAAAACCGAAAAAGAAAAAAAAAACAAGACTCCAAACCCGAAAAAATTCCCTCTCATTATCACCTTCAATTAATCCAAATTGAAAGAAACTAACCCTCAAATTATCTCCTTAAATCCCCTTTAAGCACTAATTAATCACACTTCACCGGGAAACAGCTTGTCGTTTTTGGCCGGAGATATGTCAATCTCTATCAAATTATCCTCTTCCACATGAAAATCCAAACCCGCATCCAAATCCGGACCCGTATCCTTGTTATTATCACTATCAAGAGCTATCTCTATCAATGACCCTTCTCTATCTTCCTCTTCCCATTTGAAGCAAAACCTCTCCAGCGAGTCCCACTCTCCGACAACTGAAAACCCACCTTCAGAATCCGAATCCGAATCCGTTTCCGGATAACACATATCCAAAGACGGATACCTTCCCAAACCACCGAACCGGGTCGGATCCTGACCTGCATCCTTCTCATTTGGATCCTCCCCTTCTTCTCCTTCATATTCCTCATTTATAACCTTCAATGGAGCTCTAACATCCCATTCAACAAACGACACTTCAAAATCCAGGTTCGGATCCGGGTCAAAGCGACCCGGATCAGCACTTTGGGAAGCCACCCATTTGTCTACATGAGTCGAAAAGCTAGAACTTGAAGCTTCACCAAAATGGGTGCCTTTGTCTTGCTTGATTTGAATGGCTTTATCGCTTTCTGTGACTGAAAGTTGATGTCTCTGAATTGCACCAAGACGTAAAACAAAGAGCAAGAGAGTTAAAGTAATGGTCAGAATTGGAGAGATTGAGAGTTTAAGTGCTTGAGGAAAGTATAAGAGAATTAGAGTGTAGAGAGTGATAATGCAAGAGAAGAGAGGATTAAAAGAAAGATTAATGGAAGTCATGATGTCAATGATGAGAAATGAGATGGTATTTGAATTCAATTCCCATGAAAGGTTTTCATTTTCTTCCATAAAGAAAGAGGAAAAGTAGAGAACTTGGATTAGTGAAGGCTAGCAGTTGAGATTTTGGACAAGAATTTAAAACCCATTTGAGAGTCAACGAATTCTACAAGACATGCAAGAGAAAGAAAAGTAGAGCTTAAAGGAGATTGCTTTGCGGGGTTTATAGGCCTGGGTGGATGCGTAAGAGAGAGGCATGGAATATATTAAAGGGGATTCCATCTTCCATGGTGAATTTGATCCCTTTACTCTAATGTTTGTTCATTTTGATCCCTTGACTTTTATTTCTATTTTGTAATCCTTGTGCAAATAATCAAAGTAATTAAATTACACAATTAAGTGTCAAATTAAGAGTTTTCAATATAGTTTTGAAACCCGGCCCGGCCTTGCAGGTCGACCCGGGACCTGGCCGACTCAGGGCAGGAACCGAGCGGGGTTGATGAAAAAATAGAAAGAGTCATGACCTGGTGTGACCCGACAGACCTGGCGGGTTGACATTGTCAAAACCCGGAACCCGGAACTTGGACTGGACCGGGTTTAAAAACTATAATTTTTAAAATGAAAGCTATTTAATAGTAAAATTTAAGGATAAAATTAAGAGTCGAGAAATTAAACGACCACTAATCCATATCAAAAGATTGCATGAACTATTTTATTATCTAATTACCAAGATGATTTTTAATATAATACCTCACTTTAAAAGTATATAAAAAAAGTAAAATCTCTCCTTGTATTGTTGCATTCTTGGATTTTCTACTTTTCAATTGATCTTGATTCTAGGTTTTTTAAGCACACTTTTCAAGAGATTGAAGATGAAATCCAACTTGATTTTATGGTATTACTTTGTTTCTATGATTGTTGGATTAATTAGTTCTTAGTTCATGAACCAAAACACTCCCCAGCTTTCATTCTCACTTCAAGGTAACGCTTCAATTATCAGATTTTCTTAGAAGAGAGAAAATTGACTTGGAAAGTAAATGCCTTTTGATATACTACTACTATAAGTTCTTGGTTGAGTGCAAAAGGTCTAACAATGACATGAGGAAACAAAAAGATCGATTGGTGTGCTAGAAAAACATATAAATGGACATTAACTGGGACAAAGTTGGCTGAAAAACGTTTTTGTGTGATGCATGGTGGGCATTAAATTATTTTCAAGGGCACAATTATCTTTGAGAGAATAATTTCTTCCTTTTTCTACCACCATATATTCACCATGAACAAAATTGTTTCCTAGGCCATGATCTTTCTTTCTTTCATGGCCACAGAGGTATCAATCTTCTTTTTCTGTCTGAGATGGCATTTGTCTCGTAATGTCGGTAAAATTTCTTTTCCTTTTGCCACTATAGACAAGAGGCGGAGGACTTTTCAAGCGTGGACGTCCCTGTTATCCCTCGATGAATTGTCTACGCATGGTTTTCGAGCGAACAGTCCATGAGAGGTTGTCAGTTTCCTTGGAAGTGAAGCTTTCAAAACAATTCTTTAATTTTGGCTGTAAAGTGGCTCCTAATTGGCTATATATAGTTTTAGAGCATTACATTATAATAACTAAATGACCATATATAGAAAAGGAATTTGACCACCATCACGTACGAATCGATCGTATGATGAAGAACCATGCATACAATTTAAGTGTTCATAAGATAATAAACTGTTTTTGCTGATGAAATAATATTCCATTTGAGTTATTACTCTGACGTTTGATGCACAACCGAACATCTAGTTCTGCTTTAATGAGGCGATCAAGTTGTTCTAATTATCAAGGATTTTAGGCCTTTATGGTCTAGTGGTCCGCGCGCATGCAACACCTCAAACGTATAATATTTGAGTACTGTATCCATAAGAAGAAAACATTGCAGGGAATGAAGAGAGATCGATCGAGGGTAAGCAAATTAACAGATACATAAGAGTACACAACCCATGGCTCGATGTGAACAGTACAAGAGAAAAGCTATGCCACAAATCTAGAGGGGTTACCATGCATGCATGTGGTGATAGGTTAAAATAAAACTTGTGTTTGATATTGTGATAGAAGGTTATTATTTAGAAATTATAAATTATTGTTTTTTCTTATCCAATGTATTAAGAAAGTTTTTAGTGAAATTCTTGTAAAATTATTATTTGTATTGATTAATTAAAGTTGACACAAAATACAGTTTGGTGTAGCTTTCAAACAAGCTCTAGGTTGAAAGGAAATGCAATTCAACCAACAAGAATGGGATGTGTGGTGATCTCCATTGAAGGTAAGATGTCCCCATCAAGAAAAGCATTTTATTGATCAATGAAAAGCTACTCGAAGAAAGAGTAAACTAGAAAAGAAAAAAGAAGCAAAATGCGAAGCTTTTAGGTTCTGCAAGCCTCCTGGTTTGGTCTGATACTGAAACGAATAGAAATCTCTCTCTCTCTCTCTCTCTCTACTGTCATACTTGTAGGTGGCATTTGGTCCCCTTAAAACCCTAACTTGACTTCTAAGAAAATAATGGAAAGAAAGGATTGGAACTTGAAAGAACATCGAGGGTTTATGGTGGGGCTCAAAGCATGGATTGGCGAAAGGAATAAGCAGCTTTAGAGATGCTTATCACATGGTCTGGAGATCAGGTGCAAAACATATGGGACCTCAACCTTTCCTTCTTCTAGTTCTGTGGTTTGGTAATTTCTCTGTAGATATTACACGCAGTTCTTCGAAAACTTGCAGCTAGCAGCCAACTCACTAATTAAGACCTAAACTCTTATATAACTACGACATCTAGTCAAGTGAAAGATTTTACATGGATGTTTCACAGAACTTTGATCCCAATCATAGTCTCACATGAAGTTAACAAAATCTTATAGTTAGCAGTAGTATTAACAAAATTTTTGAAGGGGGCCTTTGAACGGTACTCATTAATTTCATGTATACAAATTTCTGCAGTTTAACATGGACCGGAACTTGGCCTTCTCGATTTCTAGTCTGAAGTGTGGAAGTGTGATCTCCAAAGTCTTGAGAAATGACGGCAAGCCTATACAGTGATCAGTAATATCTCGGAGGAGGAGCCAGGGTTATATCTTACAGAATGCTGCATGCCAGCAGCAAGATTTGCATATGGGGGCCTTGGTGATGGAGTCGGAGATATTGCAGATAATGGAAAGCGAGGAGATCGATGAAGAAAACCTTAAGTAACAAAGAAACCAATTAAAAGACAACGCTAACTTTTTCTTGAACTTATACTTGTTGACATGTATCTAAAGTCATAGATTGAGATTGAGGTAGCTTCAAATACTAATCCTCATACGGCTACCAATACAATATTGAAGGTAGCATGGCTGGGTTGTAATTCACAAGGCAGTAGCTTCTTCAATTGTTCAAGCTACATAGACTCTCTTGAACAGATCTATATGCACATACATATGCCAAATAAAGTGTCAAAATAGTTACCGTATGAAGAGAAGGACTGGGAAAATATGTCGATAAACTTGGAGCCTGCAGGCTGGTAGGGTGACATCCAATATTACTGTATGTAAATGAAGAAGTCCTTTTGGCTCCCTTATGGGAGGGTTCTTCCATATTGCTCCAGTAGGGGTCGGAAGTAGCAGCACCACCAACGGCAGTATTCTCACCATCAGAGTTTGCTCTGCCATATGGACCAACAAATCCATAGTTTTGGAAAGAGTCAGCTCTACCACCAGAAATGACACCATAGCTCCCAGAGGAACCAATGTTATTTCTTGGTACAGAACTTTCATTAGTGCTCCGAGGAACAGAAGCTCTAGGTGTAGGAGCTTGATAGCTTTGATATGCCCCCTAAGAAGATCCAAATCCCTGATATATTGTGTGTGTTGTTAACACATTAGCCACTACTTATCAATGTATATACTATGGTAGCAGTCAATCAATGAATGGACAAGACAAAATCTTCGTCCCTTAAGAAGTTAGCAGTACTAAAGCTTCCTTACAGAAGCAAAGTAGAAACAGATCCATCATTTAATGATTGAGGAAGATAGTTTGAACTTTGGTAGCCAAAATTCAATGGCAGAGGAGGTGGGTTGGTGCTTTGGTAGCCATAATTCAATGGTGGAGGAGGTGGCGGCTTGGCATTTTGGTTGCTATAATTCAATGGTGGAGGTGGACTCAATGGCAGAGGAGGTGGATGAGAAATTTTCCTGGATCTGCTACCAACTAAATCAAATGGAAAAACCATCAGGACCTTATATATATGGCATGAGAATAAATGGATTGAAAAAGATAATACAATAACCGGGTAAAGCTCCTTGATTTTCCAGAGGCGGGCTAGCGTATAACTCCATCAAAGGCTGCCGAGAACAAGGCAGAGATTCAGTCTTTAAAGCACACTTCATTTTCTCCAAATGCATCTCTGACTCCCTTCAATCGAGTTCAGCAAAAATGACCTTATAAAATAGTCAAACCTATCAGCCACATTATGCTCGAACAGTGTATAAAAGGGATACGCGTCATTTTTGCTTTCCAAGTGCCTACCTGATCATAAAGTTCATCTGAACCAGGACTTGCAGCCTTCTTCAATAAGTAGGAAGGAGGCCATCTTCAGCACTGAACTGCAACTAAACCACGATAGAACACAAGGAAATAGCGCTGACTCACATTGACGCGCTTTCACCGGAGAATCCACCTGTTGAAGACTCGCTGGGCCAGCATCAAAGCCCTTTGCAAATCCCAACCATTTTCAGTTTTGGGAGAGTCCTACAAAAGCCAACGGTTTACTTTCAAGATCAACACAGCACATGATTGCATCTTCAACCCCAAACTTCTCACCATAATCTGATAATATTCCAGCACTAGAGAATTTCCCTGTGCCTCCAAACCCAAAGCTATGCATAATCTCCCCTAGGTTTCCCACAGCATCATCTCCCCTAAAAATGCCTAAGCAACAAACATTCTGCTGGTCATGGGGATATCTTCCATATTTTTCTTTCTACAACACTTTCTCTTAATTTCACAAGACAATAGTCAATATTGTTCAGATATTGCAGGTTGAGTAGAATAAAATAATGCTGTAATGATCTTTTAGCTGATTCTTCCTCCAAAATCATCGTATCTTTAATATTCAAGTAACATCTAAATCTTTTAGGGTTCAAGATTCATTGGCTAAAAAACTCCCGGTATTATAGACATAAAAATCTTCTCTTTACCCTGCCTCACAACTCAATCTTTTATGCATGTTTCGCAGAAATTGCCCGTTGTTGGTCATTATGAGAAATCCTTGGCACAATATTCTCTTGTCAGCAGACATTTTAGCATCTCAACAGTTTAAACACTTAGGAAATTGTTTGAAATCCCTAAAATATAAGCACTATGTTTTTTTTTCTCCACATTGTACTTCCATGTCAACCTGCTAATGGCTTTGCATGCCGCTTGTTATTGTTGTCTACCTGGAACTTGGAAGATAGCTTCTTGTTGTTGGATTTCAATGCCATTTGTTATCCACAAACTGATCCACCACTAAAGCAACCATAGCAGCAATCATTGAATTCAGAAAAAGGATACAAACATCCCTCAAAATCATCATTGTATATAGCAAATCTGAAGCAACGAGGATTCTCTTAAAAACTATAGTATTTCAAGAAAAACTCGGTACCAAGTAAACAAAAAATTAGATGGCTATGATTATTCCACAAATTTTATCTTGTTACACCTTCAAAGTTCATGCCACAGCCTTAATGTTAAAGTTTGAGCATGGCCTTTTCTGTCATTGTGAAGGCCAGGAAAGAAAATCTACAAATTCACAAAAAAAATTCTTCAATGAACTGAAAACCACGTATTTGGTCTCTCACAATCTTCAAGTACGAGGAAAAGAGTATTTAAGCACCCAAGCCAGGAAAGCCCACAACAGTTGTTTCATGCAAGCAGAAGCCAAGTAAAGTAGCTTATTATGACATGTATACTTACACACACTGAATTACAGAAATCTGATACTGATCTTTTCAACATCATTGTGCTCCATAACAAATTTCAATAGCTTGAATTAGAGGCGGAGGCCTTACTAAATCCTACCTACAATTGAAACAAAAACCAAATTAACCATTAGACCGACCAAATCCCACCCCAAAAATTAACATGAAGGCAACAGAACCCACCACCTTCGTAAATCCCACCACAAAAATTCTCTGCCACAAATTATAAAATAGTAAAATATTCAAGTCCATGGAGAAGGATTAAGGATTGTTCTAGCCACTCTTTGAAAATTCCCATATGAAAAGTTAGCCTTTTCAGTGAAAATATCTGTCTCAACCCCAAACCCCATTTCAACGCACATAATCCAGTGCCCCGAAGAAAAGGTCTAAAGCCATCACAACTTTCCTCCATTGTGATCCAGGTAAGTGGCAAGTGGCGACAGCGTAAGAGAGAAAGCTGAGGAGAGTAATTTTGCGTAGAAGGGCAAGACAATGAAGACCAAAGCCTGGCATCACAGTAGGATACGTGTTTTTTGGATTGCTGAAAATAAATGATTACCATGATCCTAACATGGAAATAGCTTAATCATTGAAAACATAGGATACAAGTTGATTCAGTTTATTATCCCCCTTTCACAGCTGAAATCTATTGCTTCCTTGATTTAAGTTGAGCACAGCTGGCATTGCCTTTTCCATGGCATCCACCAAACATTAACCACGTTTGCAAGTCAGAAACTTCCCCACACCAACAGCTGTCCCTGTCTAGATTTCCCCCACAGACTCAGAAGAAACTGTCCCCAAACTTCTGCCCCAACATGCTGTCTCCTAAATGCCAGGGGGGTGATCTTCTGCTACCTCAATCTCCGCACCTGTCAATGCTAAAATTATGCTATTTTTGCTTTCACATAACTGCTTTCGATACATTAATGCCAGTTATAACTTATAGGTCTTATGAATACCACAAATAGAAGCAGATCATAAAAACAGTCTCAATTTTGCTCATCCATATAAACAAAGAATTAATGAGGAAATATTCCATCTTTATTTTATTAAAAGATAACAAGGAGGTACGCAAATGTACACAACAATTCTCATCCTTTATACCGAATAGAAGGGCTAAGATTTCCCCTCAAATAAATATCCCAAATTCTCTCCCTAATTTACATGCTGCTAATAAATCAAAGAGAAACATAACAAGCCAAAAATCCTGTCTTCAATGAAAGCAGTTGAAGAATCTAAAACGGCCCGTGTCAAAGTGTAACTTGTGAAGATTATTGCCATGTACAGAACCCAAAATGAGATTTGATCAATCCAAATCTCCAAACCCTTTTACTCTTTATCTACAGCAATAATTTAATCTACTATTTAACTTATATTTACAAAACCCCTGCTTCTCATATCTCTGTTTCCATGAATAGCCCCTTCTTCGGTGAAGCAAACAATGCCACCGATACATCAGCAATACTCTTCCGATTTAACTGCGACTTGTAAGACCTTCGCTGCTTTGGCGCATTTGGAGCTTCAATTTCATCTAACCCACTTGGATTCCCAAAATCAATTCGAGTTCGGAAAGCTTGAGTTTTTCTTGGTGTGCTATAGGCAAAATGCCATTCTTTTGCAATCAAAGTCTGTAAACTCAAAAGAACCCAAAAATCTTAATCAATATCTTAAAAAAAGCTAATAGCTAACAAATCAAGAAAAAAAATCTAGACTTAGCACACTTACAGCTTCTCTAATCACTTTAGAGACATGAAAAAGCTGCTTCAAATCATCATGATCCACACCACACAAAACCCTGATCTGAAAAACCCAAAAATAGAAACTTTCAATAACTTAAATTCTAAAACTCTTCAATTTCAAAAACCCAAAACAAAATCACCCAAGTCAAGAACTTTTAAACTGGGATTGTATATAAGTAGTATAACTTACCAAAATATCTTGAGGCAGGCTTTCAAGATTAGACTTCTCAGGCTTTAAACTGCGAAGCCTCTTCAACGAGGAAATAAAAGTGGACTCAAGATTCAACAGATCTTCATCGTTAAGAATATTATTACTGCTCAAAACCCTTTTCCTTCCAAACGAATATGACCTAACAAACTTCAAGCCTAACCCCTCTTCTTCTCCACTCACTAAAGCATCACCACTAACACTCTTTGCCTTCATTGAAATACAATTCTTCCCCAATGCCATCTTTCCAAGATTTCACTTCTTTAAATCACCAAATCTTTTTCACTAAATCTGCAAACAACAAAAATACAATGGTTAGTTTAGGCTTAATTACAAAACCCTTTAACTATAAGGCAAAAGAAATCTAGAAAATATCAAGCAAAACTTGAAAGGATAGAGAGACAAACCTTTTGCTAAGGGATGGAGATGAGATACAAAACCCTAAATCCTCTGGGTGTGAAAGATATAGAAAGTGTGGGACTCTTTGATGGGAAACAAGTTCGGCTTACCTTACAAAATAAAATGACAAAGCTTTGCTTAGCTTATATAGTCAAAAAGATTCCCTTTTTATTTTCTTTTTTCTTTTAATCGAGTGTAGCGATGAAAAAAAAATGTTTAATACATAGGCGGTTAAGAAATATTTGGAAGTGAGTTTCAATTTATTGTTAAAATTTAATTTTTATTATTATTTTTAAATTGTTTTAATGTGCTGTATAAAAAAATAAAAAATATTATTTTAATACTTTTCTAAATAAAAAAATATTTAAAAAACAATTATCATGATAATCTTAAGCAGTGATAAAACACAATTTTTGAAAGTCTAAAACTTTTTGGGCAAATTATAAGAAATCACCATCGAACTATATATTTATTTATTTTCAGTCCCTCCATTGTTTTTATGCATGTCATTCTTCCCATGGTTTTATTATATATATATATATATATATATATATATATATATTAAGAACAACATTATTTTCATAAAAAAAATATCATTTTAATATAATTTATCAAAGAATCTCTCTGGTACATGAAATAATGAGTTCACACCATTTAATGGATGAGATTCTCTGATGAATTTGTTTAATAAAATATTTTTATTTTTCTTCTTGCAAAATCTATTTTGTATTAAAAATATTTAAAATTAAATATGAAAAATTGAATTTTATTTATGATGCTAAAGGTATTAATGATCATTTTTCTTGGAAGGATAAAACTCAGAAGGTCACATGTGAGTGCATTAAGTAAATTTAATGATTCTTTGGGGAAGGGGAAATGTTGCCACAATGAGGACAGATGGAGGGTAATATTGATGTAATTAGAAGAAATAGGACTAAATTGAAACCTTATCCATGCGTGGAGGGCATGCTTTTAGTTGCCCCGATATTTTTTATCCTCCACGTGGGTTTGTTTTTTAAAAAATATTACTGGACTCATCCTTTTGGCGGTTAAAGAGAAACTAGCCGTTAGATAGGAACACGTGGCAAGAGACGAGTGGATTCAGGAAGCAACAGTTCAGTCTCTTATCGATGACGTGGCCTTTTTTGGTTTTCTACTGTGCTCGACATTTGTCTAAACTGACATCTGTCGTGTCTGTGATATTCTTATTTCGGGCTCCTCCACAACGTGGCGATATATCATTGGATTGGTGATGCGGGTGATGTATTGGCCATTGGTGATGCGGGTCATTGGACTGGGGGGTGGGGATATAGTGTGGATGTACACATGAGAAGGAAGTTGAGGTGGTGGTGGCCAATGGTTTTTTTTTACTGAAGATTCTAGAAAGCGGCTGGTTGCGGTTGGTCAGTTGCAGGTTTTGCACGATAGCAATCTATCGTGAGTCAACAACACGTCAATACTATGGCTTTTTGTTAGGACACAATCTGGTAGAAAGTTGTTCATTTAAGGTAGTTTATAGGCTAGAGGTGTGCTGAGGTGGGGTACTTTTTTTTTTTATATATATATAAGTATAATTCTGTTAAAAGTGTGGTAACAGTGGTTTTATAAAATATTTTTTTCTTGAAAATTAAATTTTTTTTATTTTTTAAAATAATTATTTTTAATATCAACATATCAAAATAATCTAAAAACATAAAATAATTAATTTCAAATAAAAAAATTTCAAAAAATCATGAAACGTAATTTCAACTATAAAAACAAACAATATCTAATGCACAAATCATAACTCACCAAATACTAAAAATACATGTTTTTAATGGGTTTCACCTAAAAAGCTCAACCACACCTCCATTCTAAACACACCCCAAGATAAGTTTGGTATTGCCATTGTTTTTTTACATTCGATACATAATTTCACTTTAAATCTTGATTTTGTAAAAGTTAAAATAATATATTTTTTATTTATTTTGTATGAAAAAATTCATTCCATTATAATTTTAATCAAATATATATTTTTAAAAATCACAACTAAATTTTTAAAAGAACTTTAAAATACAAATCAGAGTATAATACCAAACACACATTTATTGCATAATAAAGATTAGCTTAAGTAATTTTTTTATTTTTTATATATAATTGTGAGCGATCCAATGATATGCAAACAGTAATAAATGGAAAAATGAAGCTATTTATATATATAAAAAAAACAACATCTGAATGAACTCTCAGAAGTTTCTTAACCATAACTAGATGAGTTGAAGTTTTAGGGTAAGCCTCAATTCTAATATTGTTCTTAATAGAAGGTTTCAAGTGAGAGAGTGTGAATGGGGTTCGATTCTAATCAGTGATGATCCCCTGCTCTCCTGTGTGTCATTAGATGTGTGGACTTTTGATAGGTTTAAAGAGTTTGACTCCTTTAATTGCCTCAAGGCTAGGCATGATCCGACGCTAATCTAGTTTAGAAATGATGGCTTTAGTGATCGTTTGGAAGTAGTTGTGTTTAAATAGAATGTTTTATTTGAAAAACTATTAAATTAATATTTTTTTAGTATTTTTTAATTATTTTGACATGCTGATGATAAAAATAAAAAAATAAAAAATATATTTTAATATATTTTTAAGTTAATAGTATTTTTATAAAATACTAGATCGATCAAAAGTCAAAATCTATCTTGACTAATCTGCATAACCTACGACTTGAGTCATAAAATTGTAATAATTTTATAAAAAACGAAGCGAAACAAATTAAAAAGTATAATTTCTAATAAACAAAAATGCTAAATGCAAAAAATAAAAATAAAAATAAAAAATTCAATTTTAAAAAATAGCTTGAGTCAATTGGGTAAACTCATTAAATCCTTCACCCGAGTTATGAGAATAAAATTATTCCATAAAAAGCATATTGAAAAATATTACGTAGTTCATCTCTCAATTAATCCATTGTTGAATGACTAAATAAATAAATAAAAAAAGTCAACATAGGTTAACTCAATTGAAAAGAAAGCAAATTAAAAAAAAGGACTCAGGTTTTCAGATAAGAATAATCTTAAAAAAAGTAAATTGAAAAGAATTAAGAAGTTCAATTCTCAAACCAACCTAATGTTTAAGGATGAAACTGAAAAAATATCTGATTAAAAAAAACAATAAAAAAAGAGTCAACCTAAGTTAAGTTATCAAACCTGCGACTTAAGTCATGAGATTGAGATAACACCATAGAAAATAAAGTGAAAAGAAATTACGAAGCCCAGTCCTTAACCAACCTAATGTTAAAAGATAAAATTAAAAGAAAAAAACCAATTCTAAAAAATGACCTAAAAATAGACCGAGGTCAACCTGAGCTTACCTTCTAAACCCATGAACCGAGTAATGAGACCAGGATTACCCCATAGAAAAAAAAATTATGAAACTCAACTCTCAATCAATCTAATGATGAGGAATGAAATTGAAAAAAAAAAATAAACTAACAAAAAAAGATCTAAAAAAAACAAATAATAATCAAAAGAATAAGTATCAAATTTAATATAAAAATAAAATACTAGGAACCCCTTGCTATTTTGGAGAAAATGGACACAAGGATCAAGGAGAGAAGGAAAAAAAAAGAAAAAAAATGAGCTCTCACACGCCTCCATTAACAACATGTGTCACACCATTGGGATGGCATGAGCATGGGTGAAAAATGTTTCCCCCATATCTTTCAGACAATAAAAAAATATTGTTAAATTTAATTCCAAATAAATTTAATTTTAAAAGATTAAATTAAGAAAAGAAAAAAACAAATGAGTGACCAAAAAGTTTGGGGTGAATTTTTTTCTGCTCATTTAATTTAAGAAAAATGATTGAATGCTTGTTTATTGTTCAAATTCTTTCCTTGTAATTATAATTCACAGTGAGGATTTTTTCCCACTTTAATTTAGTAGAAACAAACAACCAAGAAAAAAAAAAAAAAAACCAGGAAAAAAAAAAAAAAAAAAAAAAAAAAAAAAAAAGGGGGAAAAAAAAAAAAAAAAGAAAGAGGGGAAAAAAAAAAAAAAAAAAAAAAAAAAAAAAAAAAAAAAAAAAAAAATTAATTTCACCATTTAATTTTACTATAATAATTCATAGTAAAATGGATGTAAACGCCCTTTAATTTTGCTTTTAAATATTGGATGTAAACGCAACTATATCAAGTGCGTGATGCAGTCTATGTGATGATGATACTTTGACTCCTAAAAGCACATAATGTTTCTAGAACAAAATAAACTTTATTCATTGAATTAGTCATGTTTATCCACATTGTGATTATTAAGTTGGAGATTGTTTCAAATTTGACTGAGTTCATACTCCCCGACCACCGTTCTCCCTCCCTCCACCCACCACAAAGCTATCATATATATATATATATATATATAACCATAGTTTTGAAATTGATCTAGCACAACAATTCAATCAATTTAAAACTTTGATCACTAGAATTAAAAACTCAAGTATAAAAACCATATTATTTTTTTTAAAAAAAATCTTAAATTAATTAACCCCCAATTATTGCTGAGTTTCTTAACTATGTTTTAAAATTGAAGTTGAATATCATAATATACTTTTTTTTTTTTTTACAAAATTTAATGAAGCTAGGGCCATAATTAATATCGAAGTGAAGTGAGCTTGGTCAAGAGAATCATAGCAATGATTACACACACAAACGATCATCAATTAATTGACCATACCCACCTTTCATTAATTGAAAGTAAAAGTAGGGTTTCGTCTAGATTTGGAATAAGAAATTTATTTATTCTCCATTTGGGAAAGCTAGTCTAAAGACACCGCCAAATTAAAATAAATAAATAAATAAATGACGTTAACAAATTAAAAATTATATTTACCTACAAATCTATCATTTATTCTCCATTTGGGAAAGCTAGTCTAAAGATGCCGCCAAGTTAAAATAAATAAATAAATAATGGGATTTTTAAATGATTACAAGGACAAAATAGCATTGAAATATGAGATAACATTAAGGGTATAATTGATATGATCAATTGATAAAGGGTAATATTGAAAACTATAGTATATATCAGGGGCATATCTTTAGTTATACTTAGCTATTGATTTCTTCCTCTTCTTTCTCCTTAAAAGAAGAGCCGAAACCAAGAAAAATAAAGAAGGGCCAGGCAGCACGGGGCCTTGTCTTTTCTTTTTGGCACTCCAATGTTTATTTAGTTGTGATATGGTTCTTTAATATAATGATAATTTTTATTTGGATTTTAGTAAATTTATTTTTAATTATTATGTATATGATACAAAGATATTAATCCTAATAATAAATGGTTAGTGCGAATTCAATTCAGATTTTATTTATTTTTTAAAATTTTAAATATATTTTTAACATGATTTTTCAATTATGCATATCACATAAAATATGTACATATTATTTTAATTTTTTTAATTAATTTAATAATCATAAAATATTTGATTTCTTACAAAAGTAATGATTCTAGTTAAGAAGCATGTATTTTCTAACATAAGCAAGAGATACATTAATAAAAATATTTATTTTGATTGAAAAATAAAATATTAAAATGATTATTTATTCGGGTTTAAAAATAATTTATAGAATTTCTTGAGATTTTAATATTTTTTTAGCATTTAATAAAATTTTGATAGTTGGCAACATAACAAAAGCATACAAACTAGTATATTCTAATATATTTTTTAATATCTAGTTATTCTATGATTTATTTTTTTATAATGTTTTTCAATTTAAATTAATAGAAATATCTTTATATACGAAACTCGAACCCTACCTGAGTTATTACATACATAATAAATATGAAGAAAATCGAATTTTAATATCACATTAAATTTATTTTTAATTTTTCGTGACAAGTCAAATTTCTAATACGCGGGCCTTTCTTGTTTGCAGGTTTGGGATTTGGAAATCCCAGAAATAACCTCTTCCTTGAAGCATGCAGTAGTTTTTTTGCCCGCATGATGTTACGGGTCATTTTTAAAACCTATTTTTATTTTATTTTCTAGAAATAAAAATAAATAATTATAACAATCTCAATTATTAAATTATTCAATAAAAATTGTATTTTTTCAGTCAAGTTCTTTTATGTTTTATGCAATTCTTTCATCTACACAAAACCATTATATATTTTCTTATTAAAAATATGATCGTTTGAATAAAAAACTTAAAATAAATATTTATAAAAATTTAAATGATTTAAATTTAGAAGAAAGAGTATGCATTTCCTTAATCGTAATTCCCTTTTTTTCATTCATTCATTTCTTTTATTTTATATCCTGGCAAAAATCATTTTTTTAATCAGAAATATGATTTTTTAAGTAAAAACCGAGAAAAAAAATTAAAAAACCGATTAAATCAAGAAATTAAAATAAATAACCGAAAAAACCAAACCTAGTAATTAACCTACCAGGATCTATGATTATAACAATCTCAATTATTAAATTCTTGAATAAAAATTGTATTTTTTCAGTCAAGTTCTTTTATTTTTTATGCAATTCTTTCATCTTCACAAAACCATTTATTAAAATATGATTGTTTGAATAAAAGCCTAAATCACTTTTATTAAATTCTTCTCATCAAGATGAAGAACTTGATGTTAAAATGAAGTTTTTAGAAATCTAAATCACTTTTTTTTCACATTTACTACTAGAGAAAAGAAATTCTTATTGAGAAACGCAATATATATATATTGTTGAGAAAACATAAATACCAATGTCTTTCCAATATATAAATTAATTACCATCTTAAATCAATATATAAACCTATAATTAAACTATGATATAACCTCTGCTGTTGAGCTTTCATTTCCCCCCTAACTTAAAAATTGACAAGGCACCTGAAAATCCTACATTATTTGGTCTAATTAAGACTGCGATCTGAAGTGCATTTTTTAGCTTCAAAATCTCCAAGGCCAGTCCTTCTCGACTAGTACCAGGTCTTTGAGTGCATTGGACAAACAGAAGTGTCATTCAAGTGCTCAAACACAGCTATTTGGGCTCCTGGAGATGCTTTCCAAGACTGCAGATATTGATAATACGCTTGTAAATTTGGTGTGAGAACTCTGGCATGTCTAGACTTGGGAGTGACCAGCACTAGTTTCTCCAGGAAAATTGCCCTCTCCAGGAAAAACTTCACCAGCATTAGTTCATCTTTCTGAAACTTAAATCCTGGCAGTTTGATGAACTTGAGGCAGTCGAAGGATGCGCTGTATTTCTGAAATGATTGTCGATTATGCAATTCCCAATACGGCCCACGTACGAAGCAAAAATCTTTGAGCTGCAAAGATTTATTATCAACCATCAAATTAGAGTGATTAGTTCTGTTAATATATTCCAAAAAGGTTGTGATTGGTGTTAATACAATCGACCAAGACGAGAACTCAACTCACATCGATGAATATCTTCTCCAGGCTAGGGCAATGCTTCAGGAAAGAAATAATATCATAAGGATTACAGTAAATTGCGCCTTCCATGATCAAATGAAATTCTTTCAAATTCCCAAAAAAGAATTGCATCTCCCTCAGTTTTCCTCCAATAAACTTAGGAGATAGGCCCTGAATATGTAAACCATAACATTAAGTTAATATACCAGCAATATTATATACCGCTCAAAAAGAAGAACGGGATAGAAAATATATGATCAGACAATAAAAAAGACATGCATGGAAACATACCTCAAGAAAAGTACTAGTAGTGGTGAGAACTTGAATAGGGTGGAGATCATAGACAAGATTTCTCACTCGAAAAGTCTCTGTAAAGCCCTTTGAAGGTCTGAAACTGAGCATCACATCTTTCAATTGAGGGACGATGTTAAATTTGATAAAACAAACATGTCCACAATAGTGGAATGAACGTAGATTTGGTGCATCAATGTAAATCCTCAGAATCTCCTGGCAATCTCCGACCTTCAACACCTTAAACGTCTTTTGGGCAAAGATTTTCAAATGAAAAATCCTATGACAGTGTGCTAAATCTAGAGTCTCTAGGAAGAAGCAATTCTGAAATAAAGTATCTATCAATGTCGGGGTTATAATGATCTTTCTAAGAACAAGAGTGTTCAAAACATGCAGACCTTTCAACTTTGGTGGAAGATCAAGTTGACACAAAGTAAGCTTCAAAATCTTCAAGGACTGAGCTTCATAAACATCAGAATTGAGTTTAAAAGGCCATCTTCCTTCAAAAACATTTCCGCTTTGATAAAATTCCAAATCGAGTTCCTCAACACCCTTTTCAATGGATTTCCTGATCCACTTCTCGACCAATAATTCTTCTTTGTTTGGATCAAAACATAATCGAAAACTTAAGATTCTCGAGCCTGCATGGCGATCAAAAACCTTATTAACGATAGATTTAAAATCATCAGGACTACGACCCCTTGCAAAATCATTATCAAAGTCTAATCTACGATTGAAGTTCCAAGAATTCTTGAATCTCGTGGATAGAATTCCAATCTGCATAGCTTTTTTGATAGGTAAGAAAGAGAAAATCATATCAAGAACATCATCAGGAAGATCAACACTATGATCAACGTGAGTAAAACTAGTGTTAGAATGATCGAGATGATGATAACTTGAATGATACTGCCTCTTTAGTCTCTTACGTGAAATCTGTAAGAATGTTTGGCTCCCTCTTTCTGTTGAAGCCATTGAGAGAAACCCTTTCTACCTTGAACTTTCTTGTTGCTGTGATGGCTATAAATGTTAAATAAGCAAAGAAATTATAAGAGAATTTGCACCAAGCTTTTGTAATTGTTTTTGAATATGTTTTTCTGTTCAGAGGCCTTGGCTTCTACGTTAGCTCGCCCTTTCGGTCTCTTGAAACACGCTGATGTAGGCAACTAAGTAGATCACAGCACTGATGTGGCTGTGATACTATATTAGGTTACCGGGTCAGCATACAATAAAATCTTAATTAGGAGTCGTTTTCCGCGTGTAGAACTTGGAAGTGACGCAAAATTATGAGTTTTTCCTCACATTTTAGACTCATTCTTCAAGGAAGTATTAATGGCTTCCAACTTACTTTTGAATATAGGATCATTCTATGATGAAACCATGAACAGCTCAAATTCAGCTTGATTTATTATAAAAAAAAAAAATCAATCATAAAACTTCTAACATTATCTTTACAATTCATTATTTTTTAATTCACTTCTTAATAAATCAAGTTAGGTTTTATAAAAACAAATATATATATATATATATATATATATATATATATATATATATATATATATATATATATATATATATTCACACGCAAGCGCACATACAACAGTTCACGATAACCACTAATTGTTGTTTTTCTTTTTTTGTCCCAGCTTCTGAACAATGAAAGAAGGAGAAGCATTTATGATCTGTGCTGGCAAAATTTCTTTTTGGTGAAGAATATTTATGGTAAACACTTAACTTTCCGATTGGAAATCTTTAAGGACACATATAAATAAAGCAGCAGGTTGAATCTGCTAAGGTCTCAGGTCATTAGGTTAAGCTGCTCAACTCTATTAATTAGGCTTGCTTCTGTATTTTCTTATTTTATTAATTAGGCTTGCTTCTGTATTTCTTGTAGTTGGAGATTCAAATATCACAGTCCTCGTGTTTTCTGTTGTTTTTCAAGCCACCAAAGTGGAACGTATCACAGTACAGTAGCCATGGTTAATTTCATGCTAATATAAGGTTCCAAGTTCATGCACTAGGGCAGTATAAATTCCTTCTATACAATTCAGATAATCTCCTCAGCCATCCACACATATGTAATGAAAAAGATACGAAGGATGCGAAAGGTCTGTGCATTGTGTTGAGTAATCTGCATTCTCAGCGCTAAATCTTGAACACCTTAAGCTTTTTTACTAGCCTGATTGATCCACACACTCCAGACCTCGATTCTTGGCTTTGATCCAATATTTCCGAAGATCGTTTGCTTCACTAGCTAGCCTCTGTCATTTTCGATTGATCTTATTAGTATATGTTAGTGAACATAACCAAAAGCTTTTTCATAATAAAAGGAGAGAAAATGTAATTTTACCAATATTTTATAATCTCATCGATCAAAGTTTAATTATTATCTTTATTTGTCATTATCTCTTAATAATACGTACTAATTATAATAGTCCAAGTGAAAATTATTTTCCATACTTAACACAAACTCTGCATATATATGTGTAATTAACAGCAATAACTATGATAATTAAAAGAAATAAATAAAACTAGATAATTTTTAAAAAACTTTTCACATTGGGAAAATTAAAGGGTTATTTTGGTTAAACAAAAAACATTTAATATCTATTGTTAATTACCAATACATTTTACTATCTAAATTTTTAATTAAAGAGGTTGATGTAGGTTAGGATGATTAGTGATGATCTGAAACAATGGCCTAAAAATGATAGTCAATAAGAATACATCATGCTTCTTTACTTAATTTCCATTAAAGGAAAATACATTTATTATTATCCTATGCATCATAGAGTTCTCTATTCCAATTTATAAATTATTACCCACGAGTTAGACAAAATTTATTGTTTCACAAATATATTGATATATCTAAAATAACACTAAATCATTAATTCATGTTATGATGAGGTCAAATCAATATTTTTTTTAAACATAAAAAATAATTAGATATTGTTAATATTTTTTTCAAGTTGATCTAATATGACCTGATTTACTTTGCGGTCCCAAAAATTACCCGAACGACTTGTGAGAATGTATTTTGACTCAGAAATTTTTTTAACATGACATCTTATTTTTTATTAAGATGACAATATATTGGATTGTCTTGGGTCAAATCAGGTTAACATGTTAAATCCACAACTTAAGTTATGAGACTATGATAACCACATAAAAAGAAAATCAAAACAAATTATGAAGCTCAATTCTTAATTAACCCAATGTTGAATGATTAAATTGAAAAAAATCATTTAAAAAAGGATCTATAGAAAGCAAATTGAAACAAATTACAAAATCCAATTTCTAATCAGCTCAATGTTAAAAGATGAAATTAAAAAAAAAACATAAAAAATAACTTGAGTTAATCTACCAAAATCATGACCCATGTCATAAAACTAAGATACTCTCATAGAAATAAAATTGAAAACATGACATAATTTAACCTGAATTAACTTGCTAAACTCGTGATCCTGATCATGGAATCGAGACAACCCTATAAAAAATAAATTAAAACAAATTATGAAACTTAATTCTCAACCAACCATGTCAGATCCAATATTGAATGATGAAATTTGTTAAAAAAAAAAGTCAATTAAGAAAATAATACAAAAAACAACTCAAGTCAACCCAGGTTATAAAATTAGAAGAAAATTAATAAAAAAAAAACAAATATGAGTCAAATGGGTTATCACGTCAAACTTGCGACTCTATTCATGAGATGAAGACAACCCAATAAAAAATAAATCAAATGTTGAAGGACCTATGACTCGGATAATAAGACCGAGATAACTTTTTAGAAAAAAAAAACTTGATTTAACATGGATTAACCTGCTAAAACTCAAAACCTTGATCATGAAGATAAGATATCCATATAAAAAACAAATCAAAACAAATTATGAAGTTTAATTCTTAACCGACCAAATGTTGAATGATAAAATTAAAAAAATAAATAATTAAAAAGACAAAAAAAAAACAACCTGAGTTAACTCTCTAAGCACTATTCTCAAATTATGAAGCCAAATTAACCTAATAAAAAATAAACTAAAATAAATAATAAAACTTAATTCTTAAAGGATGAAATTTAAATGAAAAAATATTAATCGAAAAAAAAATCAATCAAGTTAATCCGCAACCTGTTTCATGGAACTATTGAATAAAAAATAAATTCAATATTGAAAGTTGAAATTAATGAAAAAAATTAATGAAAAAAATGAAAACATGAGGTACAAAAAATACTGACTTAAATTATTATTATTATTTTTTAAAAAAAACCAATTATTGCATGGTTTGTTGGCATAAGGCCTTTATCTTTATGCATGACTTTTGGGGTTCAATACCTAGGAAAAAATAATTATTTTTCTCCTTTTATTATTTCTCACTAAGCAAATATGACAAATTATAAATTATATCTTGAATGAATTTAATGGGTCCAATCATCTGGTTCTCACATCTAGATTTGGTCAGATCAATCACATGCCTCTAATCCAGACCATGCAATTATCAATTTGCTAGTCTGGGTTCGGTCAATTCAGACCAGTGAGTCATCAATTCACTGGTCTTTTGATCAAACTGCTGGTTTGATTGTGATAACACTGGTTTATATCTTATATTTTGGCCTCAACTCGCAATGTTTTCTAGAGGAGACCATTCAATTGATTTCTGTGAAGGTCTATGACACTCCACTTGCACTCTGTTGACCAGAGTCCCTTTTGTTTTCTGTAATGACTCGGTTACAAACGCAGTAACTTCACCTTCTTGTAATCTCTTCACCAATTCTTAGTTGCTAGAATGAACACTGCGCATCACATCAGTCCAAATTCAGCTCTAGAATGTAAACGTTTCTCTGCTCCTATTGAATGGTACAATATTCAGGCAAATGTTGCTTGTCTCTATGATTTACTTCCATGTTAAGATGAGATGTATGGGCACAAGGCCATCGAGGAGTGACTCAAGGATCCTGGTGGAGGGTTTCATTTTCAGATTGAGTAAAATCACCACCATTGATGTTGATGCCATCTTCTTCCATTGAAGCACAGGAGAAATTCCACACGGAGGCACAGTTCTCATAACCTGCATAAAACACAAAATTATGGATGGATAAGATATAACCTTATAAAATAAGTCAACTAGAAATATTGTGGCAAACTATCTTTACCCACTGGTTTAACCTGAAGGACCAACCACACCAATTTGATAATTTCCTTGTCGGGAGGTTAATAGTTTTAGCTAAAACTTAAAAGGAAGCCTAGGAAATCTCCTATCATATTTCAGCTGGAAAAGCCAAACCTACATAAACTTCCATCAAGAATGCAGCAAATGCACATAAAACAAGACTGGCATAGGAAGGATAATGATTAAAAGTTTGCCTAAATGAATACTTTTAAGGCATCAGGGTCACTATAGTTACCAGTCAAAGGCAAATTCTCATCACAAGCATCAGGAACTTTAAATCTTCGGTGCCCTGATGAAGAGACTGCCATAGGAAGGAATGGGTGGAAAGCGAAACCATTAACCGTGTCTGCATTGTGCATGGAATAGAAAAAACGATTAGAAGTAGGAGACGCTTTGCTTATTTTCAAAAGAAAAATACTGACCACTTAAATGGATATGGCATACGCATACCTGTTGCCGCCTGAAATCCTGAAATCCACTGCCCATTTTGTAGATCATATATATGAACCAAACCATCCTAGAGGCAGAAATGGGGAAAATGAGCACCAGACATTCGAAGATCTAATCACTGGTTATTGGTACCACTACATCCTTTTACTCCACCATGGATAGAATGAAATCTTGAATCATACCTGACCACCAGTTGCAAGATGTCGGCCAAGGGGCTCAATATCAAAAAGTATCCGCTGGTTGGTATATTCTGAGGATCTATACAATCTAATAACACAGAACACATTTGAAAATGAGACATATATACTGTTATAAATGTCTTGTAAAAAAATTGCTTCGTAAAAATCTGCAAAATACCTTACCAGGAATCTAAATTACAGAGAAATAAAATATGCAAGTGACCGGACAGTGCCACTTGATTCATTCAACTTATGTGAAGACGGTTAAGAAAATAATAAAAAAGAACAAATATGACTAGCAAACAAAGTTGCTGGAATCTAGAAGCCTGCTCAGTTCTTCAAATGGATTTTGAGAGGAATTTATGATTAATGTCTTTGAAAATATAAATAATACCAGACATTACCTTTTTCCACAAGAAAGAAAAGTTCCATACTTACTTGTACACGACTTCAACAGCTTTCCGTATATCCCAGCACAAGATATAGGGGTCCTAAGAAGAATATGGGAACAATGTGTCAATTGCATAGATAGTATAACCACAAGCACATATCAGACAAAAAATATGTATGTTTTGCTATCAATCTCCTATATGATATACATATTTGAAACAGCCTAGTTCATGAGAAGTGGTATAACAGAAAAATCAAAATATGTATGCTTTTCTGTAGCTCACATTGGAAACACTGAAAGCAGAGAATAGAGTGAAGGAAAGATGGGTACAGGAATAGGGTACACATGGAAGGAGTGAATGTACTTTTAGAATTTGTAATTACAAAGATATATATAGAGAAAAAAGAAGAAGAAAATAGCATGAACTTGAGTTGCAATACAAAGCATATATGCACAACAATTTACCTTCCTGCCTCCAGTATAAAGATAGTTTCCATCCTTTGAGAACTGGACCTGAGAGAGAAAGCATTTCACCTTTAATTCATTGATAGCACAATCAAAGTCGAGGTAATAAAAATAAATGCTCACTTACATGTGTAATCCCACCTTCTTGGCCATGTAAAACGTACAAGAGTTCCATATTGTCTTCCCTGTAGATTGCAGTTGTCTGGCTGTAAGAACCAGTAGCTAGCATTCCAGTGTGAGTTGGAGAAAAGGCAACTGCAGATATTATACCTGTAGACAACAAACAAATCAAGGATAAAATCCTTCATCATTTATTGATTATCTATTGCTTATTTGAGTAGTCTAGGCAGAGATCAACCTGTTTGTCCTTCTTTATTTCCTTGAATAGTCGAATACTGTGCAAAATCTCTACCAGGACGATGTATATCAAAGACTCTGATAGATTTATTGTATCCAGCAAATATCCTACCAGACAGCAAGAATCAAGTAAATTAGTGTTGAACGTAGCTATATTCTGAACTATTTTGTACAAAACAGACAGTGCCAACCTCACATCTAAACTCTAGTTGAGCAATTAATAAGCCTTTCAAAATGAATGTTCTTACTTAGTTCCAGCTGGGTTAAATGCAATTGAAATGGCAGCAGTTATTTCATCCACAGCATCATAAGCACGATATGTGCAACGCAGCTGCAATTTTAGCATACATGATCAGTGTTCATACTAACATAAACAAGAACTGGACCCAAAAAAATGAAAGAACAAAGGCTGTAACAACATCTTTCACAATAAGCATGTATAGTATATCAAATTTTCTGGTTCAATTATGCCCAAAACATGCAAAGATTCATAAAGCTCTCACCTTTGTTTATACTACAAGGCAATTTTCCAATTTTTTTTTTTAAAAAAATCTAGAGTCTAAATAACCATTTATCTCATCTGAGGAACATAAATAAAACACACACATAGAAATTGATAAACCAGTACCAGGCCAGATGTAGCATCCCAAAGATGAATTGGATGGTCACGAGTTGTAGTAGCAAATACACAGCTAACAGGATCTGAAAAGCCAAGCAATATATCCAATTTACACCTTTTTACATCAGGAGCTAAAACAAAATAAAATGACAATCCAACAAGATAATCCCATGTTAGCACCTGAAGCAGTCATATAAGGATACCAACAGTAGTCATAGACAGACTCCCCTTCCTTCACAATAAGACTTGCATCATATGAATCTAACAAGAAGAAGAAAATAAAATCTTGAAATCAATTATATAACATCGCAGAAGTTGTGAAGTTTAGCAACATCAACCATGCGGGGAAAAAAAGTGGGTATTCCCTACTGCCTTTAAAATATGCTCAATTTGTAACTCTAAACTCAAAAACTCACCTTCATCAATAGCTAAACAACACCCATCAGCATCACTGCCACTACCATTATCTGGTCTAATGCACAACAAAGCACCAGATTACCATTAAAAATGGAACATTGATTTCCAACCATGAATCATTAGCCTCAAATTAATCAATCATGTGATCTTAAAAACTTACAATGAGAACAAATGCAAGTTATTGTCCTCGGAACTTGTTAAAAAACAGGACCCGTCAGGAGACCTTAAAGAAAACCAAAAGAGAACCAGACTTTCAGACACCCAATAGAGAAGTATAAACAGAGACATATATAAGAAAATAAAGAAAAATGAAGAGATGGGCCGTTACCATTTAATGCCTTTCAGGAAATTGTTAGGGCTTGAAGAAGAAGTCCTGAATTGTTTAAAGAAATGATGGGTTCTTTGTGGGGGCAAATCATATCTAATTACAGGCCATGTGTAGTCTTGTTGAGTGGTTGCGGTGGGTGAAATGTGTTGCTGTTCTTGTTCTTGTTCTTGTTCTTGTTCATGTTCTTGGTCTGCTTCCTCTTCCATGGTTTCTAGCGACCAACGACAAAACAGAACAAGGGTTTATTTGAGGTTTCTGTTGGAAAACCTCAAAATCACCCTTATATTTGTACCACCTCAGCAAATAAGATGAAAAAAATATATTTGATCAAAATTTACAATGTATTTGCAAGATTTAGTCAATCCAACTAAATTGGACTAAATTGCACCAATGAATATCTATTAAAATTTTGGAAATGCTTAAGCAATAAAAAAAAAATTGTTTTTTTTAAAACAAATTATTTTAGAGATGTTTAGGAATACAAAACATTGTTAATCTTAAAAATAAAATTTTCAAAATTCTAATAAATATTTTTTTATATTATTAGGTCACGATGATTGTTTGATAAATAAAAAATAAAACTTTTGATAAAAAAAATTTTAATTTTAAAATTTTTAAGGAATAAAAAGATTTAAAATTTGTAGATAATTTTTTTTCAAAAACAGAAGTCACTCAAATATTAAAATTATTCCTTAAAACAAATTTAAAATTTTTATTTTTTTGAAATAAAATCTCATATTTTTTATTTATTAAACATTTTTATAAAAATTAATTGATATTCATTTTATAATTTAATCCAATTAGTTTGAACGAAATAAATTTTATAATGACCAAAATTTTTTCATGGAAAATAATTTATCGAATTGATATCAACACAAGTACGATTAATAATTTTTAATTGTTTTATGTTTCGAGGTTCTGCAATTTCAGCCCAAAAAATTGGAATAGGGTTAATTACAATCACTTTAGGTATTTTGCATTTACACAAAGTATCTAAAAGTTTGAAGATTTTATTAAGGATAGAGAACATGCTAGTTTACTGCCTCGTATTAT
Organism: Populus deltoides; assembly: GCA_015852605.2. Lineage (NCBI taxonomy): Eukaryota > Viridiplantae > Streptophyta > Magnoliopsida > Malpighiales > Salicaceae > Populus > Populus deltoides. The sequence goes on from CM027580.2 coordinate 4,199,236, forward strand.
TCCGTGTATTATTTGATAATGTGATATATGATTTTTTTAATTAAAAATATTAAAATGATATTTTTTTTATAATTTTAATAAAATAACATCAAAAACATCTAAAAAATCATTTTAATATTTTGTAAATAAAAATTAATTTTTAAATAAACTTTAAAAAATAGATTGTAACATAAAAACAAACCATTAATAGAAATTCATTTAAAATTTGTTTTGTTCTAAACATTATCATTTTATTTAAAAATTAAAATGATTATTTTAGGCTAACTCCAATCTTGAATCGTGTCGTGTTCTTTTTCCTCTATGTCAAGACTAGGAGATTGGATCTCGACAAAAATAAAATAAAATAAAATTGTGTAACCAAAAAAAATAAATTTGTTCTTGGTTTTTTGCCCCCTCAGTCGCCACCAACGCCCCTAACCCATGAAATTAAAGCAAGAAGCATAAGACACAACAAATAAATAGACAATTAAAATTAATATTAATATACAACAAACAAAAGGAATAGAATAATTAATGAAGTCATAAAAATCTTGAGATAAAAATTAGGCTTTCCAAGTCTTTTATCTTTGGATATTTTATAAGTTTTTCTATAAAACAAGTTTATTGTGAACATAGATGAAACTCTAATACCTAAGCTAGTAAAATATAGGAGGAGATAATAATGTATAATAAATAAAAAAAATAACAAAAAAAATATAAGAGAAATTACATGCAGGAATTATTGAATTGTTATTTGTAATTCCAGGAGTTTTTGGTGGTTTTAGAAGTTATATAATTCTTGGTATTCATGGGATCATAGTTTTAAAATCCAGAAACAACAAAAAAAAAATATAAAAGAAATTACATGCATGAATTATTGAATTGTTATTTGTGATTCCAGGTGTTTTTGGTGGTTTTAGAAGTTAAATAATTCTTGGTGTTCATGGGATCATAGTTTTAAAACCTGGCTCGGCCCGGCGGGTCAACCCGGGGTTGGAACCGGGTCGGGTTGATGAAAAAATAAGATAAGCCATTACCCGGCAAAACCCGGTTGCAACCCGTTGACTTTTTGTGTTTTTTTACTAAAACGACATCGTTTTGAATTTTTTTTTTAAATAAAGATTGACCCGGCCGACCCAGTCAAAACCCAGTGACCTGGTCAAAACTCGGAATCCAGGCCTTGGACCGGGCCGGGTTTAAAAACTATACATGGGATTGTTGAATAGTTGATAATAGTTTCTAGACTTGTTAAGTGGTTGGTGATGGGCCCATTACATGGGCCAGGCTTTTAATAACTGTGTGTCCAAGACTTAGAAATTATGTCCCTGTTTCTTACTTGTGACTGATATAGTATATGAAGGAAAATATTTTCTTCGAAGTCATAGGTTGTGTCATATGCAAAACTAGTAGAGATGGTGGTTAGATACAACACCAGAAAATAATCATTAGCCAGAAAAGTGAAGCTTGCAATGCATAAAAAAAGTATTGCATTCATGGAGGTGTGTGTCAAGCAAGATTGGACAAACCAATGTAAATAGAATCGAGTCAAGATTTTATCAAATTTCTAGTCATTCAAGCATAGCCCTAAATGTCTAGGACTTCTAGCCGTTGAGCAAGCCCAAATAACCACCAACTAGGATGCTGACAGTTTAAGCCGGGCCCAAATGACTAGCTAATTTTTTATTTTATTTTTTTACATTTTTCTGGATCACTATTTGCCCACCATATTTGGAATACTTTACTAGAAAAAATAGAAGAAAAAGAAAATACTTACTTCTTTTAGACACTGACGTTACCTTTTGTGGTTTTTATTAACATGCCCACATGAGAGTTCTTGTGGCTGTCAACGTGCCTCATGAGACTTCTTGTAAACATTTATTTTAGTGTTAGGAATAGAACCAGCAATTCTCACTTTTTGTTTCCGGCAAATTAAGCAAAGCATTATTCAGACACTGCATTGATGTATCTAGCAACCAAGTAAAGGTTCAAATATTGTCATGCTGAAGAAGTTTATGCAAGATCAAACTTGATCATAAGATCTCCCAAGTGTAAATAATCATATTCAATGAGTTAACACAACATGACAAGCTGAAATCCTAACAACAACAGACTTATTAGTCAGAAATATGAAAGAAAGAGCTAAAATAAGTTGCAAAATTGGCATCGTCACCTTTTTGCAATTCTTGTAACAAATTGGAGTTAACATTGAAACAACCTAACAATGAGGTCCACAAGAAGCTACAGCATCAAATTATTTAACAGCTGAAGCAATTATTACGAAATCATAGTTTAACTTGCCTCTCTGCTGTGAGTTGCACAATGAAGACATAAAATATTACCTCCCTCGCTCTGTGCAGGTGTAGAACCGAAGAAATTGGGAGCTGCATCTTGATAGCGAACATGCAGGCTCTTTATGCAAATAACCAAGACCTTATGCAGCAGCAATTATCTCCTAGAATGTGCAAGCTTTTGACAAGTACACCTCATCTAATTTCTCCATTGGCATCCTGATAGTTTTATTGGCCTAAAAACATCAACTTGGGAAGGAGTAAAATCTTTTCTTTAGCTAAGAAGTAAGATTGTTTGACATTATCAGGAATTTATAAGCATTAACTTGTTCTCTTTGCTTTCAAACACCAGGCTATACAAGTACTGTGCATTTGCTGGTCCTGTACTTTGAACCATCCTAGAGAATGCGCTTCCTTCATTTGATAGCAGTTCCTCTGGGGTAGCATGTTCTAAAACCTGAAAGATCAAAGATTCAACCATGAGTTGAATAAAGAATCACTATAAAAGATGTCAGAATCATGAAAATTGAGAATGAAGTTGAAGTTAGTTGGCATAAAAGTTCTTGATGATTCCAGGTACTTCTTATGGACATTAAATTTTCAGGAATGTGTTCAATAAACTCAAATTTCCTAGCGAGTAGGAAACAAGTTCTGGAAACTAAATTTGAGAGCATACCTGACCAGCCTCAAGCACAAGAATTCTGTCACAGTCAATAATGGTATTTAGTCTATGAGCGATAATTAGCATTGTGCAGGATCTGAATTCTTCTCGGATGGTTTTCTGGATAAGAGCATCAATTCTAACATCAACAGAAGAAGTAGCTTCATCAAGAACAAGAATCTTAGATCTTCGCAGCAGTGCTCGAGCGAGACTTAGTAGTTGCCTCTGTCCAACACTAAAACTCTCCCCTCCCTCAAAAACCTTGACACGAAAAGAAAAAAAAATAACTTTACAGTTTGCATTACACTATAATCAACTTAATATTGCATCCGCAAAATTATGAATAAAAAAAAGTCATTGACTTCAAATCAGCTTTAAATAAACATTATGAATAAAAAACAGTTCATTGACTTCAAATCAGCTTTAATCAAACACGATGCCATATGTTTACAGAATGTTTGCCCTAAAGGGGTATTTTCGACCTCAAGAGCTTAATATTAGTTTTGGTTACACATTCAGTTGTTTTTAAATAATATGAAATGCTATATATATATATATTACAAAAACATTTTAAACATTCACTGGCAGAGATAGTTTGATAAAAGGAAATTTCAAGATCATACCCGAGCATCCAGACCAAAAGAACTATTTCTAACAGCATCCTTCAAATGTGCCCTCTCTAAAGCCTCCCATAGGTCAGCATCATTGTGTTCACGGAATGGATCAAGATTAAATCGCACAGTCCCTATAAGAAAATGGGTGACAATTACAATGACATGGGTGTTGAAAATAATCCATAAAATGGCTTAAACTGGGCAATGGTTTCTGGACCAAATCTCAAGTTATAGATTAGCAAGCTGTCAAGTGGAAAGAGAAAATAAAAGAGAGTAAAAGCATAAATTATCTCTACTCATCTGAAAGTAAAAGAAATTGAACTACCAAAATCCAGTTTTCAGTTTCTCTAGACAGGTACCTGAGAAGAGAACTGGTGATTGTGGTATGATACTGAGAGCTCTCCTCAAATCTGTCAGTCCGAACTTAGTAATGTCACAACCATCAATGGTGATTTCTCCTCTTTCCAGTTCTACGATACGGAACAATGCATTTAACATGCTAGATTTCCCAGCTCCAGTTCTTCCGACTATTCCTAGCTTTTCACTAGGTGAGACTGCAAATGACAAACCATGTAAGACTGGAAGAAGCTCGGGCCTGTAACGTAGAACAACATCTGTAAATTTAATTAATCCTGACAAAGGCCAAGAAGGAGGAGGACGGTTGTTCTTGTCTATGGCTGGAGCTTCGGAGGGTAAATCTATATATGTGGAAACACGCTCGACAGAGTTTAAGCTATTTTCAGCTTTACTAGCTTGTCTTAGAACATTACTCAACAAATCAGTGATGTTTGAAGTGTAACTAAGAAGTAGACCCATTATAGATGCAAATCCCACATGATTTTCAGTTCTTCCATTCCCCAAAACTGAAAATGACGCTATCAACCAAATCATCATCCCTCCTAAAGTTACCAACCTTATGGCAAGCCAACCATCTGAACTAATAGTTACGAGACTAAATCTAATATTATTGTCCATATACTTCCCATTGATGATGGACATCCAATCATATGCTTTATAAGCACGAATACTTGACAAACCATTTAATGCTTCTCCAAACTGTGCATAAACTGGAGACCTGGTGATGGAATCCAGACGTTTCACTTCACGGGATGTATTCTGTACAACACAGTACATCAGCAACGATATTAGAGCGTGTACATACAATGATGATGAGAAAATTTCTAACATAAATAGGTTAATTCAACATTAGCAGAAAATATATGCTTGCAGAAACTAACATGTCAAGTATATCTCTTGACAGGCAGCATGGAAGCTCAGAGCGCAAAGCATATGTCCAACAAAATGGGTTCCTATTGGATTTTAGGATGCTTACCCATGTTTTAAATTAACATGTCTTTTCTCCCAAACAAAATCCATAGGGTTACCTCTTATAGAGTTCATCTCCTAACAGACAGTGGTCTACGGTTACTCTAAATTTGAAGACAGGCATTTGACTTATTTAAGACCTAAGTGGGCTTATCTAGAAGATTACTCTTTACATGTGAAAGTGGTAAAAACAACAAGAAAATGATACTTCAAAGAAACCACCTCATAGAGCATCCCAACCAAAATACTAAAGTTACATTCTTTGCAAAACCCATAACAATTTCCTAAAAAAAAATAACTAGGGTTTTTTCAACATACCTGATAATATAGATAAGCTGAATAAAATAAGATCAGAAGTGGCATTATGGCCCACAATGATATTGTGCTCACAGTGCCTATCAGCACAAAAGTTGAAAGCAACTGCCAAGCTAGGTTTAGAAAATTGTTGGCAGAATTGGCAACGTTACGATCTATTTCACCTACATCCTTCGCAAACCTATTGATTATCCTCCCAGTTGGGTTGGTGTGGAAGAATAGCATTGGAGCACGTAGAATGGAATCGAGCATGGCATCATGAAGTCTTTTGGATGCATGAAGACTTGAACTGATTAACCAATAAGAGTTTACTAGTGTCACAGTCACCTGAACCAGAAATACATGAAGTAAGACCACAAAGACCATAGCAATTGCATAAATTCTAAATTTTCTCTCACTACTATGTTCAAAAACAACTGTAAATGAAACAAAAGCATAATGGATTCACTTCTTTCTTTCTTTTTCCTGCTAAAATCATACAAAATGCTGGGCCTCTAAGATAATGATGTCAATCACAGGTTGCAAACAGACCTGACCAAATGATAGAAGTCCATACACGAAAATGAAGTATCCTGGCCTATAACTCTCCAAAGTGCTTTGATTTGTCCAAAAACTCAACCATGTACTTCTTGAAACTCGAAAAACTTCAGTTAATAAGTAGCACAGAAAAAGTATTGAAACCACCCATACACCTCCTAATGCGTTGTTGTACCTGCATATGAATATCAAACTGTATGTGTCAAGTACAAGCACAACAAGCTTCTCTTTGAAAAACTAGGATATAATAATGTATCCATATATCAGAATGGTCATCAGTAATCAGACAATGTTGCTACCAGTAGTTCCAGCCTTCATGCATAGTGAAGGCTCAACTACATGTCCAGCCAAATTGTACTGGGGTGCTTAAAAGTTAAAACTACAAAGACCTTGAATAACATGGGAACATCTACAGTAAGTAGTTGGTATCCAACTGGTGTAAAATGATTTTGCATACAAAAAATGAATATTTGAGCATCACTGGTCTTCAGGTCATCTGGTGCTTCCTTGGCCATAATTGCGGCATGAAAGTTAAAGATCTGGAAATATGTTTTCAATTTGACTTGCATTGATGTTTCCTTGGTAAATCAAAGAGGGCTTCGCCCATGAACTCGATTTTTATTTTGAGGTGTTGTGAGCATCATATAAACATCCATAGGATGGACTCAGAAAAGGGTCTTTATCATAAGGCATTGTTAGGAATTGCCAAAAAAAAATTCCAGTTATTATTATATAGCAAGAATCTTAAATAAGCCCCCTATATTACCTTATCAAAACATTCCAACTGACAACACCTCTTTCTCGTTCTTCTTGCTTGATGAGAATAGACTTCCCTTCTTTCCCTTTCATTGTACAGCCTGCCTTTTGTGGCAACTCATTTTCCCAATTAGTTTCTGCTTTTGAGCTTTTGTGGTCCAAACTGTCACTGTTCTCTTTTTCTTTCACTTGCTCTTCCATTTTCCCTGCATTTTCCATCAGCTTCTGGAATAGTTCGCTGTTTTTAAAGAGTTCCTCAAAGGTTCCCTCCTCTTTAATCATACCTTCACTGAGAAGAATAATTTTTTCCACTTGTGGAAGGAAATGTAGCTGGTTTGTCACAAGAACCCTGGTTTTTCCTTGCAACCCTTCTTTAATACAACTGTTAAAGACCTGTAAATAATTTGAGATGAGTCTAATGTTTAGCTTAAGAGGAAGCTCACTTTTAGAGTTTCTATGTGTAAAGTTAGTGATTGTCGTATAAAACACTAGAGTAATATGAAAAGGAAACATGAAGAAATTCCCTCCAGCTCTTATTATGGTCTTCAAGAAATAACATTGTCAGAATGAAGTTACAGAATGTTCATTTCGTATAATATAAGCTTAATAATAAAGAGCTTCTCATCACCGCAAACCATATCAACATCACTATAAATTAAGCAAGTAGCACTAGCTATCAAATTAACTTTGATATGAACTTGTACTGTTTAACATGGCCTAATACCTGTCGGGCAACATGAGCATCTAAAGCACTTAAAGGGTCATCGAATATGTATATATCTGAATTGGAGTAGAAAGCCCTGGCCATGGAAACTCTATGCTTCTGCCCGCCACTAATATTGACTCCTCTTTCACCTATCTCAGTGAGGTCATGGCCCTGAATAAACAATTATGAGCTAGTGATGTAAGAGATATTTTGAATTAAACAGAAGCATTTGGGAGAGAGAAAGGAATTCGCTTAACTGTAAATAAGTTAAGATCATGTTGTAATGCAGTTACATCAATAGCTTTCCCATATCGTGAAGGTTCATATTTTGACCCAAATAATATGTTGTCACGAACCTGTAAGAATGGATTTTCTATGTTAGGAATGTGCACCCCATTGAAGCAAACTGGAGAATACCAGAGAAGCGACAAAGATACAAAATATTAACTAATTAGATCAGAGACAAAAATAATTCCAACAAAGTAGAATAAGCTGTAACTCACTGTAGCATTGAAGATCCATGGAACTTGAGGAGCATATGCAACAGTCCCTCTTATAACAACACTTGCATCTTCCATAGGAGGCAGCTCTCCAAGCATTGCTGATATAAGTGATGTTTTTCCTTCTCCAGTCCCACCAATGATTGCGACTAAGCTGCCAACTTGTATGTTTAATTTGATATTTGTCAACGTTGGATTTTCTAGCTGGAGAAAGGATGTGATTTTAAGATTGCTTGGATAGGAAGAATGTCTGAGAATTAACATCAATAAGTCAAATACAAGAATAACATGATGTTTTTACCATCACCACTGCCTAACAATGTTTTTAGTATAATTTGTAAAGCAACTATGTTTAGAATACAGAATTCCAATCAAATGCAAATACAAGAATTTCAAACAAAGCTCATATGAAACTACCCTCCAACCACAAGACCAATTTCTTAGATGCTTAAGCTTCAGAAGGTAACCTTTAAATCCCATGAAAAGTTCCCATTTTCAATTGAGATAGCTGGAATTCCTGGTTCAAGAGGTGGATTTGGTGCTAAAATTCTCTCTTCAGCTAGAAACAGTTCCTCCAAGCGTTGCAATGATGTATTTGCATTTACAACCTGCAAAACAAGTTACTATTAGACATCTAAGAAAGAATAGAACCAATAAGAGCACTCGTGCAGGAATGCAGGGTAGGATCTTAACTACAATATTAATTACAATATGGCAAGAATTTTCTTGTAAGCACATACACGGATTCAATGAAGAACATGAAAAATTTGTCTTGAGATAGAATTATGCAAGAAAATATATAAAGCTAGTACTTTTTTGTTCAGAACTGTGTTTTATACCTGTCCAGCTCAGTTTTGGCCTAATTAGTAAAAACCTTCTGTGAAAGAAATCTTCTACAAAAAAACACAACCAAATATTTTGGTAAGAAAAGTTTTATTTTGGAATTTTATAGAGACAAAAGTATTTTGTTGGAAATAAGTTTTTTTTACAAGGGTTCCTAGTAATAATCTTAGTAAGTTAAAAACAAAATTCTGAAGTTTTCAAAAAAAGAAACAAATTCATGCTTTTTGGAGAAGGCTTGTACTTTAGACCATTTGTGACGTGAAATTATAAAGACTAATGAAAAAAATGCATGACAATTTCTTTTCTTTTCTTGGAATCAGTTAAAATCAAAAGCAACACTGATAACATCAATGAAATTTGAATATTATCAAGCAATATAATTAGTGAAATAGAAAAATTACAGAACCTGGCTCAGTAAGTTATGAAGCATGTTTAGAGGGTATCTTAACACTTGAAACAAAGAAAGTGATGTAAAAGCCTTTGCAGGGGTCAAGTCTCCACCAAGCAAGGTGAATGCGCCGAATGAAACAAGTGTCACAACAACTGGAATGCTATTCACCATAAAACTATTGAACTGCAATAAAAGGGAAATAGTCAGCCAATGCACATGTAAGGATGCCATACATTAAGTAATAGCAGTATGGCAAAATTGCCTCTGATTGCATCTGCATGTGGAGGATGAAGATCACTTGTGCAACAAAAAAGTCACGAATCATGTCCTTTTAAGTGTTTAGTTATTGTGTCTCCTTTGTGAATCATTATGATTCTACCAGATTACATCAACTAATATGCTTATTTACACATTCGAGGAGCAAACCATTATGATTCTACCACACTAGAGTAACTGGTATCCATATTTACACATTAGAGGAGCAAGCAAATGATGACATACATGTCAGAAGCATTGTTAGGAGATAGATTTTATCAGTATACATATAGAGCTACATGTTCACTATGAGTCTAAACAAAGTATACAAGCTTTTCTTTTTCATAAGAAAAAAAAAAGTTCACATATTTACCATAACACATAAGTATACATGACTCTACAGGTGGTGGGATGTATGATGTAATGTAATTTTTAGCAATTGTTTAAACACAGGACAAACCATACTTAGTAGTTAGATCACTTTTATAATTTTCTAGATTTTATTATGAATGTTAATTTAAATGGAACCACTGAAGCATCATGCTTTAGGCATGTTCTTAAAAGGGAAGAAGCAAAAAAATAAATTCCAATTTATATAGTGTGTCCCATACAGCAAATAGTAATTGGGCACTGCGAAACAAGGACAGCTCATCATTCCGCACACTTTGAACCCTAAATTGAAAGCTCTTCTCCCATGCATAAAATCTGAAATATTTCAGTGTACTGTCAAAACAATCACTTTAAATGGAATGAAATTGAAAATATAAGAGCAATTCTTCTTAAACTTAAACCATACTTCACAGTGTCCATGGCAGCCAAGATTTCATTCATGAGGCTGACTCTTTTGTCTGTCCTATGCAATCCTTCCTTAGTTAGTCGTGTCATTCTGTTCAACAAGATTGCCTATCACACATAAAGATCAAGAGAATGAGAATTGATATTGATGCAATAAAAAAAAGGTCAGATACCTAATATAAATGCAGAAATCTATCAAACTATATAAGCAATTAAGATCCTTCTAAAATCTAATGACTTGATACAACAACTCGAAGCATATCACGTGTGTTTCCTATCACATGATCTAAGTTACTTTTCAACCTTCTTCTTATATTGCAAGTTGTCCAAAAAATTATTTGATTGAAACTAGTTCAACTCTAATACACAACCATGTAGGGATTTTAACTAAAATTTGTAACTTTTGCAGGAGTTAATTTTCTAACATTTGATTGCATATTTTGACTCAAAATATCTTTTCAGACATAGAACACAAAAACTTGAAGCGCAAATCACAGTATTATTACCAAACATATTAGTTAACTTACAACATTATGCCCAAAATAACATATTGCTTGGTCTTACCCGAATGCACTCCTTGACCTTTTGTAATCAAGTGCAAGGGACACAAAAAGTAAAGAAGCCTATGCATTAAATATAACATCCAGAAGAAAAATTGATGCTCATTGCAAACACCTTTTTTCCCTCTCTTTTCAGCATTCAAGGCATCTATTTGCACGTTTTCCATGCATGAACAATTATGCACAATATTATATGATACATATTCGTCAAAGTTCCAATGTTGGCAATTCCTGTCTTCAAGAACTAAGTTATGGAGAGTGGGAGAACAACATTGTTTTTGAGTTTCATATAATGTGTGAATAGCAAGAAAATTATGTGATGTGGAATAAAATGTACCTTCCCAAATGGTATTTGACCAATGGCAAACCAAAGGGCCATTCAAGAAGATTCTAGCCCTAGTACTTTCATAGCTTAGGAGCTAAGCCAATGATTTACCTAAAGTTTATTGCAAATAAACCTTGATATATAAGGAGAACCTTATGCACACTAGAGGTGATAACTATCAACCAAATTAACCATTAGAGGGTTCTCTCTAGTCTATATTAGGACCTTGGAGAATTCTTGTTGTTAGAATCTTATGCGTTTATGCTAGAATATTATGTAATAAGTATATTATTGACTTGAAGCTCAATCTATGGGATTGTGAATGTATTTTTTTATTTAAGTGTATAAGTTACATATAAATAAACCCATATCACCATCAGGGTAGATGCAAAAGTTGTTCAATATATAGTCCCTCGTTGTTTCACTTTGTCTTGTAATATAAATTGTATCCTTATAATTTGTATTTTTTATATTTTACCACAGTACCAAAGCCAGATCCTTATTAGTTATGTGTGATAACCTACACTGCTGTCAAAAAACTTAAATTGTTAGGTGAGGTTCCAAGATATAATTTATATTATTCTCTAACACACCCCCTCAAGTGAAAGTTCTTCGAGCTTCAAACTTACATAGGCACACACTACACCTTGATACCATATCAAATAATCATCTTATCCTAAAAGCTTAAGTTGTTAGGTGAGGTCTCAATATGTAATTTATATTATTCTCTAACAACTATCCTTAGGGTAGATACACAAGTTATTTACAATGCAATTTCAAGTTCACGTATCATATAAATTTTATCATGTAATTTATCTTTTATATTTTTTTACTTGCATTACAGGTCTCTAGAGGTCAAGACCAACCTTTAGATAAGCATCTGACCACATCAATAAGCATTTTGGAGTTCTTGTAAAATTTATTTTTTATTGGTATTAAATTAGTTATGATTGAGCTAAATGATGGAAAAACATCTATTTAATCAACCCTAACTAGTTTGGGATTGAGGGACACTTGTTGTATCTATATTATACCCGTATAGGAATTTCGCACAAGTTGCATGTTATAAACTATGAAATTAAGACATTACAGATGTTGGTTCTAAAACTATAGCACCAAGTTTAGCAAAGGGATGAATATTTCTTACTTGTGTAGGGACCATGATAACAAACACTAGCGAACCAAAAAGTGAAGCAACACCTAATTGCTGGTAAAGGAGAACCATGGACATGGTGATGCGAAATGGCGCGGACCACAATCCATGAAGTAGTAGGCATATTTGCTACAAGAAGCAATGGTGGTGCATTTATATACAATGAGAAAAGAATAAAAATATTGGAAAGGAAATGTAAAAGTCAAGAAGGATAAATGGCTCAATGTCCCCTTATATAATTAAATAGGTCTCCAATACCATCCCTATATTTCTAATTATGTATATCTTATCTTGTATAGTATCACATTCTCTAATATATTCAATTATCAGTTTTTTAGGTTCAAATTGATAAAAGTGTATTTCTCATTCCAAAACTAACATTGAACAGCACAATTATACAAGGACACAATAAACATGATTAGAAGTGTTGAGATATGGTTGAGACTTCCAATTATATAACTTCTCAAAAAAAATTATTTTGAAAAACATTAATGACTTAGTTGATTTTAGCGGGAAAATAAAAGATTAAGAGAGATTAGAATAATGGTATTGGTTATTAATATATGAAATGTTCAACTAAGATAAAATAATTACATTCCTTTTAGAAAATTAGTTATTTCAAATGATTTCCTCCCTCCTCCCTAGTAATTATTTGTTACGTGGAACACTCAAATCCAAGATTTAAGAACAAATCGATCAATGCTACCTCCCACCTACCTTGAAAAATCTTAACAAATAAAAAAAAAATTGAATATTTAAGAAATAATAAAAATTGAAAATTCTTATCCATTTAGATTTTTTATAATGTTTTTGAAATTAAAAATTACTTTTTAGATAAAAGATTACAATTTTTTAAATTGTTTAAGATATAAAAAAATTTCAAAGTTTCTCGACCATTAAGATTCTTCACAATAAAATAATTAGAATGTAAGGACGTAATTAAGACTTACCAAATTATATAAGAACATATTCAATTATCCATAAAAATAAAAATAAGAAAAAAGATAAAATCATTGTTAGCTTCTTTTAACAAAGCAATTAATTTTAGATTTTGATAAAAATGAGACTAGAAAGTATCTTATATTTTTTTTTTTTATGTGTGACTAACATATGGGTCATTCACTTCTAAATAGTTTTATAGTAAGTATCTATAATATAAGATAAATATTCCATGCATTCATATAATTGTATCATGTTTCAAGTAAACATGAATAACTAATTATCTTTTTTTCAAGAGATGAATTATTGAAAGCACATTAATAGTTGTTTATTCAGAGCATACCTGAAGTGCATCAACATCTGTTGTGATCATATTTGTTATCTTCCCTGATGGAAAGTTCTTTTGACCCTCGTGAGTTAGTTTCAAGGATTTACGAAATATACCAGCCACCTGCAAATGAAAAAAGGCTGATATGAAAATAGTTAACTTGCTCAAAAACTGTAGAGTTCGGATTTAGAGTGAGCAAGTGGCCACAATTCCAAAGACAAGCAATGTTGAAGGAGATATTTCAAAAACAAGCTCAGAGACATCTAAATATTGTTTAAGATATAGTTTTACCAAAGTTGACCGCAACCGAAAACCAACACGCAGAACATTCTGGTAATACCGAGATTCGCATAGCGCACTAAACAACTGAACCAAGTAAATCAATCAATCAATCCATAACCAAAGGTAAATAAAACTCATTGCTTAAATAATGTAAAGATGGAGCATGTAGTGTAGGTTCCAAAATCAATATCCATAACATAATAAAATTAGCCAAGCTTAAAGAAACAAGGTTTGGGGAATAAAGGAAGTGGCTAGCCACATACTCTAGCAACATACAAATTAAGTTGGTTTAGGAACATGAAGAATGGCTTGAAAAGAAGTCACAAAAGTAAGCATAGACCAATCAAGCCATGCATTACTGAAACCAATAGCTCTTTCCATTGTGTAAGCAAGATTGGTCGTAACATATATATCTTGTCTTGTTTAAGCCCTTAAATTGGGAGGGAGGTAGAGGGTACCATAAAAATTAGAACTTGAAAATTCTACTATCACAGACGAGTTAATCACATTACACATCCTCTTTTCCTACTTCATTTATATTTTTTCTCATTTTGATAAATTTGTTTTACATATACTTACCCAAATCTGATGTGAATTTATCTTCTAAGCATTTGAAAAGAAATATATATTTTCTTCACGGTCAATGAAGTCCCATATCTTGATATCAATAATAAAATATGATATTAAAGAAATTTGAATATTAATGAAAACAGCGAGATTAATAATACAACAGAAAAAAGATGAATATCTCATTATATTACAGCAGTTATTTATGCTAAATTCCTTAGGATCTTTGTTTTAATAGAAAGCACAAGTGGCTAAAGCTTCTTAAGTTTTTAGACTCCATAAATAGGCAACATTATCCAGATCATGTGAGTTGTTGATGCTCAGTTACAAAAAAGAGAGAAGATTGAAATAAAGCAACAAAAAAGAGGTAAATTAAGGAAAAGTAATCAAGCAAACAATGAAAATACAATGATAAAAGCTAATATAAAGTTAATGTTCAAGGGATGATTGATGTGATTTATGTCATTGATTGGTGATAATTTTACTTCAAAATGAGCTAAACTCCATATTTATATACTTGCAGTCATGTAGCATTCCATGGAAGCAATACAAATTCTCCAAAAATACTTGAGTCTAAATTGATATAATTTCTTACTAAGACTACTAAATAAAAAAAAAATGAATGACAAAGAGATGATCATGACCACAACTTTCACAATAAGCCAGTCCCATTATCAACGAATGCCTAAAACAGGTGTAACCTATGGTTTCAACATTTTGCAAGCGCTAAAGGCTGAATTTATCATCCATAGTGATTAGATGATTATAACATTGTTCTACCTGCTAGATCCATGCCCAAATAAAAGGCACCCAAAGATGCGTGATTCAACGATGAAATATACAAAGAAAGTTGCTTGAATGCTAATATATATATATATATATGGAATATATTATGTATGCCGAAAGATAACACTATGAAAATAAAAAGAAATAACATTATACAGAAAGATAATTAAAATAGATGGAGTGAGAGGGGTGTGTTCAGTTTGTTTCTTAATAGAAATGAATTCCGGAGAATAGCTGAGATAGAATTCATACCATCCCAAGGAAAATTACGAAGGCATAGACATAACCGATCCAGGCTGGATCTCCTCGTTGCATCGACTACATACACATTTTGCAGTAAAAGCCCAAGGTGAAGGAGTTTTGAGTGGTTCTTCATATCAAATTTGAGCTAATCAATTGAACTATTTCTATCATAGGAAAAATGTTAATTAATAGATCAATTCTTGTATCATATGAAAAAAAGACTAGATGTTGAGAGACATTTGGTGTTCATGGAGGATTAACTATCCCATTGGCTCTTATTTACAAATGCACAAAAGCATATAGATTATTAGCATCGTCAAAACCCTTTTATATGATACCTTAATAAATTCTTACAAAACATGCAACTCTAGCTAACAGCAAAACAGAACATTACATAGAATAAGTTAATGCCAATAAAGGAATGAACCTGCAGGAGGTGGCTCAATACAACAGGTCCCACAAATTCAGAAAGATCATAGCCAATCTACAGGTTAAAACAAAAATAAAAACGATATAAGCACCTCATGGCTTATGCCATTAGTAGAGAGTTCCTAAAGTCCACTTTGTTGTGTTTCAGTCTCGAACATCAGTTTGAAATGAAATTAGGTTAATAGCAGAAAAAATAATGCATGGTACACAACTAATAAATGTTCAAACTGAGTTTTCCCTGCAATATAATAGTTGAGAGGCTAGAATTTCACTATAGATTATATGTCAAGAGCAATAATAGCACAACATGAAATTTAGAAAATAGAACTAAAAAAAATCAAGCTTCTAGGTTCACCGATTTCAAACTACAATATAGCAGAAGTAAGAACGATAACTTATCAAGAATTTCAACAAGTTAGAGCAAATTAACAACAATCCAAGGAAAACGTACCTTAAAAAATCCTCCTAACCAAAATCTACAAAAAATGTATAGACAAAAAACAAATAAATTGAGATGGATACAAGCAATAGTAAAACAAAATCTTTGTTACAAGAAGCCAAGTTGTACAGACATCTCATGCATAGTAAGTATTTTTTACGACACCCCTGATATGCTTTACAGGTTTGAACCCCTAAAGTGTAGCTTGTTTTGATTCGTATTTCTCATCTTATATTTTTTAGTTGTTAAATATGACAAGCAAGCCCTATACTTTTCTCAAAAATCACCCAAAAAAGCAAGGAAATCATAAAAAATATCAAGGGTTGATTTCTTGATGATATTTTGATCATAATGTTGGTGGAGGCTGATAATTTCTTGATGATTTTTTTTTTCATTTTCTTTTATGACATTTGAACTTATAGGAAAACAAATGTAACTCAAGTGTCATTTGATAGATAAATGGATGAAAGCTAACACAAGGGGTCTAAATCAAACACCTTGTAGTTTAAGAGTTGGAATAAAAGAGAAAGAAAGAAATATTCAAGGATTTCGATCAAAAGAACTTATATTTCTGGAGGTGTTAGAAAGGATAGGCCACTACTATAAGCCCATCATTGGGTATGTTTGAAGTCCAATGAGTATCAAAATGAAAAGGAATGAAACAACATGAGAATGTAATTCAATTGATACCTTCCCCCCAGACTATTGTTTAGTGCTCTTAAAAGACATGGCTTTGGCCTTTGAGATTCTTCAACCCAACAAGTCTGGAACCTACAAGAGCTGATAACATTTATGAAAAAGGGATAAGAGGTTGACCTGAGACTATGGAAAAAGAAGAAGGTGGCGCATACTTGTTCATCAATGTCTCAGTCTGGTCCCATGTGTCTAGCTTCCAAACATCCTTTTCACTAATAGGTCTTTTATGGGCTTGCTTCATGAGTGGAGTCAACCACCAATAAAATATTCCTTGCAGAGGGCAAAGAATCAATATATATAAGCAGCTCAAAAATTCAGAAAACCAACTTAGCTATAACTGAAACCACAGTTTTGACCCCTAGCCAAAGTTCATTACTTTTTACTATCTTAAACAACTGCTTGAGAAATAGAACCAAGATTTCTCAAGTCTCTCAGCATTGAGAACAGTAAATAATGAACTACTTACTAGAAAATAAGTTGGCATTCCTCTCGGGACATATTTGCTCTCTTCCAGGAAGTGCTTCGTATGCACTATTATCAGGAGACTCAGGTTCCATCATAACATAATCTGGACAAGGATCCAAATTGGGAATATAAACAAGTAGAAGTATCCCAAACAAAACCTGCAACAAAAGTAACCACACAGCAAGATATAATTGAGGTGTGTGTAATATTTGGGAATGATTAAGAAATTTGTCAAGCTAATGAAACAAGATTTATCTTCTATGCCAAGAATTATTGTTAATGTTGGTATACTCTAAACAACTCAATCATCTCAGTATCAATCTGTAACATTCAAAATTCTAGAGTCCCTAGAAAGTCCTCTGTTGTGTTGTAGTTAGACCACAAGATGTGCAGTGACCTATACAACAAATTTGAAACAATTCAATCAAAGAGTTAAGAGACTGTCAGGCAGTTTGAGAAAGAAATTGTATTTATTGGCTACGTTAGCATCTGGACATATGACTAAAAGTTTCAACAGGCTCGATTCTATGATCTAAAGATGCTAACATCCATGGCTATCCACTCCCCACATTTACCAACAGAAGAGAAACCTGACAAAGCTATGTTGATGAGTATCAACGCAGCCAAAACAACTGCAGCTTTCATGTCATTCTTACGAACTCCAAAATTTTAAAAATCTCCCAAAAACGTACATAGAAATTTCTTATCAGGTGCTAAATTTAAAAATGTTGTTGATTTGGTGTACAAGGCAAGCCAGGCTAGGCTCTCAAGTTGTAGTGTCTTCCAAGTTCCAAGACCAAGGCAAGTTACTTTAAAAGAGCTAGAGAGACACCTTAGCATGAGCATTTACTAGCCCTATTCTGAAGACCATTGAAGGGATGATAGGTTAAAGTAGCAAGAAGAAAGATAAGAATATTAGAAGAGTTGATAGAGTCTATAATGTTTATATTACATGAGAAATAAAAGAAGGCTCCGAACCTGGCAGAAAACTGTGCTCAAATACATATAGAATATAAATCTGCATTTGTAAAAGAACTGTAATTTAGTGCTGCCCCCAACATATATTAAGAGGATATGAACTCCAGAGAATAGCTTTGTTAATGTTGCATGCATTCTTATAAAAAAATAACCATGAAATTATCTTACTCCAGCCAATCCAACCTCATCGCAAATTGCATATATGCTAAAAACATGTTTGCTGAGGCTTGTACAGCTGTAGTACCAGTTCCCATAAAATAGTTTATTTCTGCCGATTTTTTAGCCTGAATAGTGACATGTATTCCCCCACACACACGCTCACGAGCAATTTCAATCCATTTTATAAAATAAGATGCCAGGAGATCTATTCTTGTTCAAAAATTCAGTTTTTAATTTTTTTTTCTTTCCTAATCTCTACTGTAAGAAGTTTGGCAGCACAGATTGTCATTATGGTCATCATTACTGTAATTTTTGTTTATTTCCCTTGAAGGCTACTATTCGATTTAGTAACACATATTTTATAAACTAAGTAATTACAATTGTAAAACCAAAGAAATGGTTCTCCATTCAACAGTACAATGTATAGCTTGCCTCTTCTCTTGATAAACATAATTATGTCAAACACCTTGATAACGCAGAAGAAGATGGGGCTCTAGCACAGAAACAAAAATACTCAAATTAAATGACACTACAACCTCAGGGAAAATACCAAAAAATAGAACTTGGTTGAGTTAATTTGATGAAGGAATGGAAGAATGACTAACCTACTGTGGTAATCATCACTCACTGACAGAATGAGATTGAGCATTGCCGCTTCCCCTACCAACACATAAATGACTCCAAACCGCACATACCATCGAAACTGTTGAATGTATATTCTTGTTTCCAAACCAATCATAATAAGAGTGGAGCACCAGGAAAGGGCCTCAACAATCAAGGAGACCATCTGTAAAGGACAGAAAATCTACTTAGCATTTTACTAAGAAGCCAGTGTTCCAGCACAAACAATTATCTAAAGATATAAGCATGTAATCTTCCAATTGAACAAGTTAAATACAGATTTATTTAAAAAGAGAAAGAACAAATCAAAAGAAAGAAAAGTAGCAAATACAAGATTAGAAGTGAAGTTTTATCTTTGACAGAAACATTAATGAGAAACCTTACTCGTGTACCTCAAAGGGAGCGAGAGCAGTCTGCCCATCCAGATTGAAGATTGAAACATTCATAAACAACCTGAATAAAGGCTGGACTGTGCAATAAGCAGCCAGCAATCCCAACAAGTAATTATAGTAATTTGTCCTGAGACAATAGTGTCGAGCTTTGGAATTTTTGTCAGTAATCAACCATATTCGATACAAACAAAGGCCAAGAAGAACCAGATGAGAAATGCAAATGACTAGGGAGTCAACAACACAGGGTGTGTAAGCACCAAATGCATTATCCACTGTTGTTGCCCAATCCCCATTTGGCACAGGTCGACAATACCAAACCAATGCCTCCAAACCCATCTTTCCCCACCGCCCCTACACAAACCAAAACCGCTTAATTCTTACCTTATCTGATTGAACAGAGAGAGGAGAAGAAAAGAAGAAGAAAAACACAACAAAATGAGCAGTAGCAACAGAACACAATGCTAAGAAGAATAGCAAGGTATACAGGCTACTGAAAGAAATCAAAAACATGGATAGTTTAATGAAAGAAGGGTCAACTTACTCGTTCAGATGCTACTGTAGGTATTTTGAAGAATCAATGCCTCCAATTTTTTTAATGCTTTCTTTTTTTTTTTATTATTATTAATATAGCTATTCAGATTAGCTTCTACGCATTTTAATTAATGTTCTAAAATTAATAACTATATAACCCTTAAAATAATAATTATATTAGACACATAACTCGAAATGAAATTATTCCCTTTAACCATTTCTATTTATAACTAAGAAAATCAATTAATTAATTAATCAAAAATAATTAAGTGAAATGATGTATGGGTGAATTAATTAATTTCAAATAATTAAGAAAGATATCAAATGATTTTATTGGTTAACACACAACAAATGATACGTTTAATCTTAAGCAAAAATTATATATAACTGCTAATTTATTTTTCATCTAAAATTTCCAACTTATAGGTGCCCACAACTTACTGATATTATTAAAAAGATTGTTTTAGAGAAGTATTTTTAATTTGCAAGTTATTCAATTGATATTTTTTTAGTATTTTATAATGATTTTAATATATTAAAATAAAATATAAAAATAAAATTTATTTTAATATACCAGTGAAATTTTTTTTTGAAAAACACCTTATACCATGCTCTAAAAATCTATTTTTAGATGTTTTTCACTTGAAAAAATATTAAATTAATATTTTTTTATTTTTTTCAATAATTTTAATATGTTAATAAAACATTAAATAAAAAACTAAAAAAAATTATTTTTATATATTTTTAAATAAAAAAATATTTTAAAAAAATACCACAATACCAATCACTCCTAAATTCTAATCTGTCCCTCCAGTGAATTTCTTCAAAAGAAAGACGTCCCTTTGATGGGTGCTCGAATACAATCAATAATGTAGGTACAAAAATGTTAATCCCTATAGTTATTAATAATATCATTCTTCACCGTAACAACAACGTCGTTGTAGTATAGTGGTGAGTATTCCCGCCTGTCACGCGGGTGACCCGGGTTCGATCCCCGGCAACGGCGCTCTTATTTTTTCTTCTTTTGTTTATTTATTACATTCACCTTCCATTTTGATTACTTGGATTTAAAATCCGTTAACCCAGCAAATGAGCAAATCTCCATTATCTTCACAATTGTTGATTAAAAACAGAAAAAAAATTATTATTTTTTAAGGAAATAATTTATGGTAAAAGTAAATTAAAATGACTTTGGATTAGTAAAAATGACTCAGGTCAGTTTTTTTAAAAATAAAAATGTAACATAATTTAGGATCCATGAGTTAGAGTTAAAAATTTAAACTTTTGATTAAATCAGAATTTTGTCTCGATTATTTAACAAATTTTTATTTGAGTAAAAAATTATCTCTCACGAATTAAACATATTTATATATCTATTTTATAAATCAAAAGCTAAAAAGTAACCTAAATCAACTTGCAAAAATCATTTCAAACAGAACTTTGTTTTAGTGCTAGAGATTTTCTTTGTTGAAATAACCAAAAAAATAACAGAGGCTTTTGAACTGATGCTTGGTTTAGTTGCTTGAATTGGGTTAATGTTTCATGTTAAATATACTTTCTTAGAGCTGGTTTGTGTTTGCGTTTGACAAGTGTTTGAAAAGGCAACCACTAGCAACGAAGTCGTTGTAGTATAGTGGTAAGTATTCCCGCCTGTCACGCGGGTGACCCGGGTTCGATCCCCGGCAACGGCGCTTTTTTTCTATTTTCAATTCTTAATTAATTCCGCCAATTCTAATCGGTTAATGAATTAAAAGTTAAAACCTCCAAAAAGCCCGCCCTCCTCTGTTTCTGGTCACTACTACCACTCCTCTCCCTCGCAAATCTCTCCAAAAACGACACCGACTCCCTCTTCTTTCTCCTTTTCAACTTCAGTTCGACGGACCAGTAGCTTCGCAGGTCAAAATCGCAGAGTGGATTCCCTCGCAATGGTAACCGAAGATTCCAAGATTTTACTTCATTGATTCAATTGGCAGAGATTATGGCTTTTCCGGTTTAAAAAAAATTGGTTTTAAAAAAAAAAATTTAGTTATGATTTTAAAATAGATTTTTGCATGCAAAATAAATAAATAAATAAATTTCATAAATAAAATCCGTGTTATTTTAGTTTTTAAAAAATCAAAATTTAAAAACACAATTATCCAAAAACAAAAACTACTACAATACACAATACTAAATGTTCTCAGAATACTCGATGAAGTTCCCAACAAAGAATGATCATTCTGTTGAGTTTAACCTAACACTGTTGCTAAGAACAAATATGTTCTGTGAATTTGATTGGTTTTGTTTCATGTTTATATCCGTGCATCAATTTTGTAATTCCTTTATGATGGCCATTCATCTGGGTTCAAATGGGAATCCCTCAAAAGGAATAAAGTATCCACGGGTTGAAATTGTTGTTGCTTCGAATAGGCCAACTCTTCCTCTGGCAAATGGCGATGAACGAAATCGAATTATTTCATGGCATGAACACTACTTCAATTCAAAAATAATAACAAAAAATTTCAGCCTAAATTGGGGTTTTGATCTGGCAAGATTCCATCACTAGCAACTGAAAGTTAAATTTTAATATTACAAAGGTATAATAAATGCACGCTGTTTGTTTTTGTTGACCTATACAAGCAACACACACTAAACATTAAAAGAGATAAAACCTTGTAGCTTTCTGTACAAATGGAGAGATTCTCGCACCTTGAACGAAAAGATCCTAGCCAGTAAACGAGTCCAAAATGACAGTGCCTGCTCCAGTTAGTTAGGAACCTAGCAGCCTTCTTCCTCAGAGGCTATCTATGAATCATCTAACTCGACGAGCTGTGCCCTCCTCTCAGCGGCCTTCTTCCTCACAAATATGCCCCATCTTAGGGCTGCCTTGAGCTTGAGCCATCCGACAACAGCTTTGCCTGATGAACGAGATGGATTATCACTGAGGCTGTAATTTGGGGATGGGGATGGGGATGGGGATGGCATGTATGATGAGTAAGGATACCCATCTTCAGTGACACTATTGGAGTAGAGACCCTGGCCTCCCATATTAAATATGCGAAGAAGTTGTTGCATGTCTTCATTTTCAAGCATGTCATGACTTCTCGTACGAATCTCCTCCTCTGAGAAGAAGTCCTCCTTTCCTCTCTGTAAATTAAGATTCGATGCGCAAAAACCCTGAGAGCCTGGGGTAGAAGATTGAGGCGGGCCAAGAGCAAGTAAATTGTTAGTTCCCAGAGGATTCTGTATGGCATCGAATTGAAAGGGGGTGTTGAGACTTCCATTCTGTGGATCTATTGAGAATCTAGCAACCGTACCATCAGTATAGCCTAGGAGAGGGGGGGGAGGGATCACAAAGTCATTAACAAAACCTATGAAGAAGTATAGTACTAACAAAGGAAATACAAAGAGCCTTAAACAAACAGCAGGACTTTCATGAAAGAAAAACTTATTGATGCTTTCAACAAGCAACTGAAACACAATTAAAATATTATGATTGTTTTGAACTTCAGAAGGGTACCTCCAATAGCTGGGCTTGAGTGCACAACAGGCTGCTCAGAAGGAACTGGAACTGAAATGGTCGGTAAACTATCCTGATGATCATATGGGTTCAAAAAGTCTTGGTGACCAGATGGAACATCATTTTGAGAAGCAGCTACATCCTGATTCTGCTTGAAGTCTAGAAGGGAATTGCCATCATACTCTATAACATGCATCCAATTATCATATGCCTTCTTCACCAAGCTGTCCACATAGATCTGGAAGAACCATGCCATTCAAAAATTTCTAAGTGCACATCTTTGTTATTTTCTATTTCTTGGTTTTCAGATGAAATGCAAACCAAAATTGCATTCAAATGCATGGGGGATACGGCAACAATTCTAACATTGAACTAGCCAATCAATAATCCTGGATTTCTTACCTTCTGATTGTCAGGTAGAGAATCAGCTGAGTAGAACTGCCCATTAGAAATTAAGCCACTTAATTCATAGATATTGTTAAAAACAACACCAACATTCTTTGCATCATCAGGATAGTAGATATAAAGTTTCCCACTCAGAACACACGTCTTTGCATGCTCAACAAGACTATCCCACATTTTATTTGACATGCCACTCCCTAGAGTCTGCAATAACAGAAAAGAAGAATAGCTATAAACTAGATGTGAATTAGAAAATAATTTGACAACCAAACTGCATACTTACAGTCCGCAACCCTTGTGCGTCTCTGACTATTAAGCGTAGGAAGTCTTCAACTGTATGTATTCCAGCTTTATTCAGCCTCTTGTGAAATGATCCATCTTTTCCAATCTTTTCCAATCTCCAAACCTCATCATTTAATGTTGGTGGATAATGCTTCTTGTATACTGTGGGGCATCAAATACAGATTTAACATCTGTCAGACAGAACAACACATGCACATACTACCAGTTACATGCACACACAGAATGGAATCTGAAATTCTGGTTATATTCATGAGCTTACATTCTCCCCGGTGATCCTTAACAGTGATGGCGTCGGTTTTTGCTTCACGAATGCGAATGCCTTCACAATAGCCAGAGGCAACCTTCAGCCCTAGCCTGAACTTCCTGCTCCTTGTCCAGCTTGAGTTATCAGTAAAAGTAAGCTCGCCTAGAGTTCCAACACCTTCTTTCAGTGTCACTTGCAGATCCCCAGTTAGAAGTGGTCTCTTGCCCTCACGTTCTTTAACCACATGAGACTCAAATTTCTCTTGTGTCCAATTATCATCATCTTCATCATTGAAATCACCTTCAAGCACAATAAGGTCTAGTTTTACCGAGGACTCCGGACCAGATGTGACAGCACAGCCCGTGTTTGCATCAATCAACACAATATGGATAGCAGCACCCTGCTCCCCTTCTACTTTACCACCCGTAAAGAGAGGGAGGGACAATCTGGACCTGAAGTGCAACTGCAAGTTTCTTCCATCAGGCCCTTCTATTTGTTTAGGAGAAGACCTGCATTGTCTTGACCATTAGAAGCACCATAATTCTCTCTAAATCATGTAAACAAGAATCTGAAGCTCCCTCCAATTCCTAGACAATTGATCACTTGTAAAGGTGGAATGGGCATGGATGTAATGGAATCCATCCCATTATGCATTAATCGTTTAGGGATAACCTCAAGTGTAAATTTACAACGCTAATTTAAAGCTTAATGAAAAATCTATTTCTCTTGCAAAAAAATTTAAGGTGGGCCAAATACCTAATGATTGAATGTGAATGGAAACATCCAACTTCATTTATACCCCAGCACATTGAAGGCTAAAGGTTCCTTTTGAGCATTATTTACAAGAGGAGAAAAGAAACACTGCATACCGTCCATTAAGCTTGGCAGGTCCCAGTTTCGCTAAAGCACGCTCCACTTCTTCACTAACCTGTTAAACATTGAATATGTCAGAAAATTTTAAAGATTTTCCAAAAGATTAATGTATAATCAAATTGATCTTTCAGGATCCTATAAAATAAACAACAGAAACATAAATCATTCAAGGAGGGTAGTAAAACAGACAAGGAGCATTAGATTATCTTACCACTCTGCGAAGGATAGGCTCCAACGACGAGCAAAGTCTCTGCAAACTATCCACTTTTAGAGCTTCAACAATCACACTGCAACAAATTTCAAAAACTTTTAGACAAATTTCAAGTGGGTTTTCAAGTTTCAACCAATTAACAACTTCAAACCCAAAAAAACCACAATTTATACTTAAGAAATTACCTTCATTTCATTCTCTTCAAACAAATTTGAACCAATCCGATTCTAAAAACCTACTATTTTTGGCTTTCTACCGAACATTCTAGGAAAAAAAAACACAGCTACTTTCTTAAAATGCAATCCCTTAAATAATAAAATTCATAATTTCTAGTCTCTGTAGATTCCTACAAGCAAAAAACTCACTTGACTTGAAGACCTAAAGTCAAAGATTCATAACTGCCAAACTACCATTAACTGAACAATTAGGAACTCAAATTAAAAAACAAAAATCTAAGAAAATACTATATTTCAAATCTCACTTTCAAAAATTGAAAAGAAGAAGGAAAAAAGTTAAGATTTTGACCTAGCTAAAGCAGGTCTTTTTCTATCAGGCTGCCCTTCATCATGACCAGAGCTTGAATCAAGAACTCTCTTCCCCCTCGCAGCCGCTGCCAGCACCGCCTCCATGCTATCCGATCTCTCCATTTACCGCGTTTTGCATTACCCACCTCCCCTTTCACTCAGAAACAGTAAGAACTAAGCTTAAGCCAATCCGAGATTGTTCTGTTTTCCAAACAAGATATTTTGGACCTAATTACCTCCACTACGCTTTTTAGCATAATTACACTTTGCACCTTATCTTTTTAAACATTACAGTCATCTCCCTAAGATTAATAGAGTTTTCTGTAGTGAATCATTTTATTTAGTCCCTGTATTTTCAATGGATTAAACATTAGTCCTTTATGTTTTAAAACTTATAAATTAACCCTTTGGCTCTTGTTGACCATTGTTTTACTAGCTACTATCATTCACATATGTTGGTGTTCTGCAATTGGAGACAGCCTTTGATCCTTTCACTGATAATTTACAAAGTTTGAGAATGGAAATGATACCAAACTAAACACTTGTCATGTAGCGAACTTTGGCAACTAAACACTTGTATGAAGCAAAAACTTTGACAAAGTCAACAGGAAATTTTGACTAAATTATATGTTAATACACATTTTTAACTAATTTATACCGAGTTAACTTTCAAACTCAACCTGTTGATTGGCCTATGAACCGAGTCAATCCAGGCTTGGCAAATGTGGTAGAAACAAAATCATATCATATGTTTGGCGATGATCATCCAACAAAATAGCAATTTTATTTCATTACGTCGAATAAATTACAACAGTTTAGGCCTGAATTGAGGTTGTGATCTGGCAGCTTCATCACTAGCACTAACAATTATTTTTAACGTTACAAAGGAACAAGAAAAATATGCTGCATGATTTTGCTGACCCTGTATAAACAAAAACACACTAAATACGATAAAAATCCTACTAGCCAGATGCGTAGGTGATTCAATCAGCATCTGGTCCTGTTCTATTTACTTCCTAACAGAAACGGAGACGGTCCATGCTGAATTCTCAGTATCGGTAGTGCATAGCCTAAAATATTAGAAGGCTCCGGCATCCAAAAATATCTTCAATGCAAACCGCTCAACTCGGTCACCCTTCAGAATTCACGAATGCTGGAAGGGAAGCAACTGCAGAACAGCTGTTGATGGAGGATATTGGCTTACTGAGCAGTAAAAGGACTATACAGACACAGATCCTTGGAAATCTAGTTTAATGTATAAGAGCAGCGGAACCTCAAGCAAACTACCTAGGAAAACGTGTCCAAAACAGCAGTGCCTGCTCTAGTTAGTTAGGAATTGAGCAGGAAGCCTGTTAGCTCCAAAACCAGATCAACATTGCCTTACAGGCTATCTAAGAATCATCTAACTCGACGAGCTGTGCTCGCCTCTCAGCAGCCTTCTTCCTCACAAAGATGCCCCATCTCAGGGCCGCCTTGAGCTTCAGCCATCCGACAACAGCTTTGCCTGATGAACGAGATGGATCTTCACCAAAGCAGTAGCTTGGAGATGGGCATGGCATGTATGATGAGTAAGGATAACCATCTTCGGTGACATTGAAGGAGGAGGGACCCTGGCCTCCCATGTTAAATCCACGAAGAAGATTTTGCATATCTTCATTTTCAAGCATCTCATGACTTCTTGTACGAATCTCCTCCTCTGAAAAGTAGTCCTCAGTTCCCCCGTATGAATTAAGATTCAATGTGCCAAAACTCTGAAAGCCTGACATAGAAGACTGTGGGGGGGCAAGAGCTAGTAAATTGTCAGTTCCTGGAACCTGGATTTGTTGTGAAGTATTGACCATAGGATTCTGTAAGGTTATTGAAGCGGCATCGAATTGAAATGGGGTGTTGAGATTTCCATTCTGTGAATGTATTGAGAACCTCGCAGCCATATCATTGTTATAACCTAGAGAGAGAGTGCTATGAGTGAGCATTAAAAGAGCCAGCAACCAAATATATGACGTAGCTTAGTACTAACAAAGGAAATACAAAACCTCTAAACAAACAGGAGGACTTTCATGAAAGAAACACTTCCTCGTGGTTTAAGTTTAAACAAGTAACAGCAACTGTACAGCATTCCAACAATTCTCCTACTTTTACTTCAATTCTATTCATGTGTATTATGATTGTTCTGAACGTCAAAAGCATACCTCCAACAATGGGACCTGAGTCCATAACAGGCTGCTCTGAAGGGACTGGAACTGACATGATTGGTAAAGTAACCTGATGATCATATGAGTTAAAAAACTCATCATTTTGTGAAGCAACTATGCCCTGATTCTGCTTGAAATCTAGAAGGGATTTGCCATCATACTCTATAACATGCATCCAATTATCATATGCCTTCTTCACCAAGCTATCAACATAGACCTGCAAGAACCAAACCAATCACAAATTTCTAAGAGTTCATCTTTATTGTTTTCTTTTTCCTAATTTTCAGATGGACGCAACAAAAAATCCATCATGGAACAAACCAATCAATAATCCAAGATTTCTTACCTTCTGATTGTCAGAAAGAGAGTCGGATGAGTAGTACTCTCCATTGGCAATTAAGCCACTCAATTCATAGATATTGTTAAAAACAATGCCGACATTCCTCGCATCCTCAGGATAGTAGATATAATGTTTCCCGCTCAAAACACATGTCTTTGCATGCTCAACAAGACTATCCCACATTTTATTTGACATGCCACTCCCAAGAATCTAGAGTAAATGGAAGAGAAGAATAAGTACAAAAACAATGAAATTTGAAATATAATTCGACAACCAAACAGCCTACTTACAGTTCGCAACCTCTGTGGGTCTCGAACTACTAGGCGTAGGAAGTCTTCAACTGAATATATTCCAGCTTTGGTCAGCCTCTTGTGAAATGATCCATCTTTTCCAATCTTTTCCAATCTCCAAACCTCATCATTTAATGCTGGTGGATAGTGCTTCTTGTATACTGCAAGGGGAAAATGGCAGATTTAGTATATTTTAGACAGAATAAGACAAGCATGTACTGCAGTTACACCCATGCACACAAATGAAATATGAAGTTCTGGTTCTAATTATGGACTTACATTCTCCACGGTGATCCTTAACGGTGAAGGCATCTGTTTTCGCTTCACGAATGCGAATGTCTTCGCAGCAGCCTGAGGCAACCTTCAGCCCCAGCCTGAATTTCCTGCTCCTTATCCAGCTTGAGTTGTCTGTAAATATCAGCTCGCCTAGAGTTCCAACACCTTCTTTCAGTGTCACTTGCAGATCCCCAGTTAGAAGTGGTCTCTTGCCCTCACGTTCTTTAACCACATGAGACTCAAATTCCTCTTGAGTCCAATTATCATCATCTTCATTGTTGAAATCACCTTCAAGCACAATAACATCCAGCTTTACTGAGGATTCTGGACCAGAAGTGACAACATGGCCTGTGTTTCCATCAATCAACACAATATGGATAGCAGCACCCTGCTCCCCTTCTACTTTCCCGCCCGTAAACAGAGGGAGGGATAACCTGGACCTAAATTGCAACTGCAAGTTTCTTCCACCAGGCCCTTCTATACATTTAGGAGATGACCTGCATTCCATTCAATTGGCATTAGAAATAATGCCAATTTAGTGCCTAATGCAAAATCTCGTGCTCTGTCAACAGATTATCGGATGATGTGGTTCTAAAATAATTGAATGTGAAAATGCAACCTTATATGGGCACCAGAACACTGAAGAGAGACAAGAAAACATTACTTACCGTCCAGTAAGCTTGGCAGGGCCAATTTTTGCTAAAGCACGCTCTACTTCTTCACTAACCTGTTTGAATTGAACACTTCAAAAAATAAATAAATTTCCAAAAATATATAGAAAACACTCACAGATACACACGGAGCCAGCCATACAACATCCTGAATTCTTCAAAGATGGTAACAAAAATAGAAAAGGAACAAATTATCTTACAACGCGCCGAAGAATAGGCTCCAATGACGAGCAAAGCCTCTGCAAGCTATCCACCTTCAGAGCTTCAACAATTACACTGCAAGAAAATTCAAAAACTTTTTGAGACAAATTTCAACAGGGATTTCAAGTTTCAACCAGTTAACAATTTCAAGCCCAACAACACGCTTAAATGACCTTCATTTCATTTCCCTCAAACAAAACAGAAGGCGTATTTCATACAAATACCATGCAAGAAAAATTAATATTTTTTGCTTTCTACTTGATGTTCTTCACAAATCACATACAAAAAGGAAAGAAAGAAAACCAAAAATTCTTTTTTCAACCATAAATTTATATCTTCTAGTTTGTGTAGGTTACTAGAAGCAAAGACTCCCTTTGACTTAAAAGACACAAAGTAAAAGATTCATAACTAACATTAATTCAAAAAATCAGTACCTGAAATTAAAAACAAAAATCAAAGCAAACATATTATAAATCTCACTCAAAAAAGGAAAAAAAAAGTTATTTTTTTTACCTAGCTAAAGCAGGCCTTTTTCTTTCAGGCTGGCCTTCATCACCACCAGTGCTTGAGTCAAGTCCTCTCTTCTCTCTGGCAGGCGCCGCCGCCATACTATTCGATCTATCCATATACCTCGTTTGCATCTTCAGAAATTTCCAGCCTTGTCTTTCACTACTTACAAGCAGCAAGAAACTACCTTCGCCACACAGAGATTTGTTTCTGTATTCTGTGTAAAAGAGAGAGAATAACAGAAACCCCACAAGCTTTTGTTTTCTTTTACAGAGAGAGGAGAAAAGATGGGATAGAAAGGGGGCGGGAAAGTGAAATAATGGTGAGTTTGATCGAAAATTCTGAATTTTAGGGACGAATCTGTGAAGTTTCCTCGAAGTGTCTGCGAATCTTCGTTGAACTGAGAGTGAAGGTGTGTTTGTGTTTCGTTGGTTTGGTTTTGTTGCTTTTTCTCCATGGTTTTAAGAGACTCCATATGTGTCCTCTAACTAATGGTGACTTTTCAACCCAATCCTCCATGTTTCTTATTTAACAATTTCACCCTCTAGGTGTCGAATATACTTTATTTCATTTTGCTTCTCTGAAGTAACTCTTAAAAACAAATCAAAAAAAATTAATAAATTTAATTTCTTCCTGTATCTCTTATCCCCTATTGTCTCCTTCCACCCCCACACACACCTTGAAAAATAGTACTTTAAAGTAGTTGGAGGGTACAATTGTTAAACTAGAAACTTGGAGAACTAAGTTGAATGTGGTATATATTTTAAGGACATATATTTAGTTTGACTTTTTAATTGATAAGTCAGCTTATTTACAGTGATGGCGAATAAGTGGAATGAAAGCGAAAAGGGAAAGTGAATCCCTCCCGCCGTGAGTCCCACTCCCACGCTACGTGTGTTTAGTAATACTGTGTGTTTGATAATTCAGTTAGATATCTTTTAAAAATATTTTTCAATTAAAATAATATATTTTTTATTTTTTATACCAGTCCATTATAATTATTAAATAAATCTAAAAAATATTAATTCAATTTTTTTCAAGCGAAAAAAAAAATAAAATATAACTTGAAATGCAAAAACAAATGAATAATGTACAATAGTTGATTGTCATGTGCTTCTCCATGGTTCTATCCAGAGGTTTTTTTTAAAGTGAAAAAGAATATTGACATTGTTAATGTGTTTTTTAGTAATATAAAAAATATTGTGAAATTTAAATTTAATATGCATATTTAATAAAAAAAATTGAGAATTAAATATGCAAATAAATGTTAAGAAAAGGTTTTGAATGCAAATTAAAGGCCAAGTAAAGAAATTAAGAAATATATGTAAATTAAGATAGTTAATCTTATACTATAGAGAGCCTTTAATTTATTTTTTTATTTAATTATATAATAATAATTTATCTTATAAGAAGTGTAATGGTTAAAATTTCACTTAAAAAAAATATATTGTTAGTGCAATTCCTCATTTTCTTATTAATATTTTTTATTTCTACAAAAAAAAATATACATGTTATTTATTTAATAAAAACCAAAACCAACCAAAACTTATATTAAAAGAGATTTGCTCCTTGCCTAGCTCGGGTTTCAAAATAAATTGAGTGGGAACTAATCTAATATGACTCGATCAACCTAACAGGTTTAAATGCGACTTGGTTAAACCCAAAAAAATTCAATATGATGACATTTTAACACTTTCTTTTTACATAATGAAGAAATGATGTTTTGGATCGACTTAAACCAACTCAAGTTAAACCACAACTCAGTCATGAACCTAATTGGATGTAATAATTTTTAAACAATATATATTTTTTATTTGATCATACAACAATAAAAGTTGATATGCATAAAAAAATTATTGAAAAAAAAATTCAAAACAAAATGCGAAAGAGCATTCGCTAATTTTACAAAAAGCATGCCATGACTTTATTTAAAAACAAACCAAAAACCAAATGATATTTAATAAACTAATATACAAAACATCTTAGATTAATTCATCCTGCAAAATTGTAATTAAAATAGAAAAAAATTTTAAAAAATGTTAAATACACGGGCCAAGGTGGGCCAACACACCAAGCCCATTAAAAAGAAGTTCATGCTCGTATGCCTATCCATTATTGTATTTTTATTTTACTTGAAATGAGAGGACACCACATCATCTATTTATTTTATTTTTATTTTTAGAAAGTATGTGGCGTATCTTTTACTGTTCAACTTTGTCCACCTTAATGGATATATCATGCACTTGATTCTAAAAAAGTCTATTTCAACTCCTTTTCCACTTAAAAACACATAAGAAATACATTATGAATCTCAATAAACTTATATTTAATCTAAAACCATCATTTAATTGATGAAAAATAGAAAATCAACTTGAAAAGAAAAAATAATTCCAAAAAAACCTATTTTCAACTCCTTTTCCACTTGAAAACACATAAAGAAATACATTGTGAACCTCAATAAACTTATATTTAATCTAAAAACATCATTTAATTGATAAAAAATAAAAAATCAACTTGAAAAGAAAAAATAATTCCAAAAAAACCTATTTTCAACTCCTTTTCCACTTGAAAACACATAAAGAAATACATTGTGAACCTCAATAAACTCATATCTAATCTAAAAACATCATTTAATTGATAAAAAATAAAAAATCAACTTGAAAAGAAAAAACAATTCCAAGCCACTGTAAACTTTTTCCAGTGATATTAGGGGTCAAAAACATCTAATTAAAACTCATCTCATCCAATGGAACTAATTGATATGAAGATCATTTTTTTTTATTGTTGGAGTGTGAATAACTAACAACTTTATCTCTTCTCCATCGTTTTCCAAGAATTATATCTAACCTTTCTTGAATTTATAGACTAAAATATGAACAAAATAAAGTTTTGAATTAAAAAAATAAAGTTTCAAACTAAAGGAATGAAAAATGAGATTTACAAAACTCTGGAGGAAACAATTATTGAAAACAATACCCCGTGAATGGTGTTGGAAAAAAAAGATTTTATTTTTGTTTAATTGTCATTTTTGATCCATTAGTTCCATTTTTTTACTAGCAATAAAACCGATTTTTCTTGTAAAGTCAAACAACATCATAATATCATGACTTTTTTGGACACTGCAATAATTTTATAGAAAACAAATCAAAATAAATTATCAAGTTTAATTTTAATTCAATAAAATGTAAAAAGAATAACTCGAAAAAAAAATTATCGACTAAAGTGGAAAAACACTTTAAAGACCAAAATAATGAATGCACTACTACAATTAAAAGAGTCTTTCATCATATCCTATAGTGAAAACCTCACACATTTTAGGTTTTATATTAAATTAATTATTTGTTGGGTTTAATGCATAGTTATTAAACCGGTTTAGTGTGCTAAGTCAACGAGAAACTCAATTGGGGCTAGATTGATTCAATTAAATAGCGGTGTTGGAGATAAAGCGCTCGTTTGGATTGCAGCCTAAACATAGGTTAGTCAAAATTAATTTTTTAATGTTTTTAAATCGTTTTGATGTGATGATGTCAAAAATAAATTTTAAAAAATAAATAAATAATTATTTTGATGTATTTTTAAACAAAAAACACTTTAAAAAACAACAACTACCAGACTCTCAAGTACCCTTAAAGCTATAAAGACATGTACACCATTCACTTAAAAATAGTGTAATTGTTTTTGTTACCTCTTCACCCAAAACAATTACATTGATTTACAAGGGCATTGAAGTCTTTTCACATGATCCATTTGTCATTTTCAAATTGATCAGTAAAAATTAAAAGTCCATTTGTTTTTATGTTTCAAAAGCGCTTTTGAAAAAAATGAATTTTTTTATTTTTTTCTTCGCTTCAATTTTTTGTGTGTTTTCAAATCACTTTAATGTGCGGGTATCAAAAATAAATTTTAAAAAATAAAAATATATTATTTTAATGTATTTTTAAGAAAAAAAAACTCTTTCAAAAACAATTACTACCACAATACTAAATGAATTTTAAGTCTTTTTTCATATTGAGTGCATAGTAAAACAATTAAAAGACACTTGAAAGCAAAAAAATTAAACCTAGAGTGAAGGGATGTTTTTGTATTTTCACAATGGTGTTTTGGTTATTATAATTTAAGTTAAGAGACAATTTGGTATTTTCACAAATATAAAAAAAAATATTAAATAATAAAAATGCATGGTAAAATGATAAAAATACTCTTGAAGCCAAAAAAATTTAAACTTGAGGTCAAGGGGCGGTTTTGGTTTTTCATTAAGGTTTTTTTGGTAATTATAAATTTAACTTAGAGGAAATTTTGTATTTAGCTAAATAAAAAACAAGAAAATGTTGGTGCTATAGGAAGCATTCGCACCTTTAGGGATGTGCATGCGATGTCTTTTGACATCCAAAAACATATTTCTATTATCTGGATGAAATCACCATCATGCCCTTTTCTTGAAGATATTGTGAGTGTCTCAAATGGTGGTACGGTGTGGTACCAATTGACCTTCATTTCTTTTCTCTGTTTCCTCCCCAAAAACTTATAGCTTAACCTTCTTAATTGTTGGTATTTCAACTTAAGTTCTTATTCTTTTAATTTTTATTTTTTATCTTTGTTTTTTTTAGAAATTTTATTTGTTTTAAATTTCATCATTCAATCCCAATTTGCCAAACATTTTATTCTACAATGTGGTCCTCATTCTTTGAATTTTTAATTTTTTTCCTTGGCCTTTTGTAAAAGTTGATGGTATTATATTTTTCAATTTAATCCTTATTATTTTGATTTTAAATTTTTTTCCTGACCCTTTTGTAAAAGTTGTTATTCTTTTCAATTTCACCCTTTAATTACAACATTGTTTTTATTTGTCATGTCAATTTTGATCATCGTTCTTTTTAATTTTCTTTCATCCTTTTACTAAATTAATTTTTTTTCTTAATTTCACCTTTCAATTAAATATATAATTTATTTTTTATTTTAATTTTGATACTCATTCTTTTAATTACTATTTTTAAAATCTTTTTTGTGTAATTAAAATTCTTTTTTTTTCAATCTCATCCTTCAAATTTTATTATTTGAGAATTGGACTTCGTAATTTTTCTAAATTAGATGTTTTCAGTTTAATGAGTCGGATTACAAGTTTAAAAAATTATCACAAGTTTTTTTTTAAAAAAAGCTTTATAATTATATTTATTTTTTATCATGTTATTTCAATAACATGATATGGATTATGGGTCTGGCTTAACGCAACCTTAATTGGCATGGTTAAATGTTAATCATGACTAGTTTTTTATTCTTTTTTGTCACCTCATTTCAATACCTAAACATCATTTTTTTACACAAAGAAGTCCAACCTCATGATGAAGCGTGAGCATTGAGGTCAATTTAATCTATTCATACATTGCTAATCTAATGACTTATGACAAGGAAGGGTCCACCAATTCCTCTTTCTCTTTTCTTTTTGTTTGCATAAGGTTTAAAAATATTTTTTATTTTAAAATATATTAAAATAATTCTTCCAAATTTTTTTTATTTTTAACACCAATACATTAAAATCACAAAAAAACTAAAATAATATTAATTTGATATTTTTTTCAAAGTAAACACACTTTAAAAATTACCCAAAATAAAAGTTATCATTCTCTTAAACGGTTTCTTCATTTGCAAGTGTCCAAAGGCTGAAAAAAAACACAAATTCTAACTCTCTCGTGCCTTTTGATCCAAAAAGTTGTCATATGAAATAGGAGGGATGGAAGGGTTGAAGAAATTGTTTGGATGTATTAGAAATTGCATTACATGTAATTACATAAATATAAGATTTATTGTAAAAATTATTCATAAATTTTAATTTTATGTGAAGAAAGAGAGAATATAACTTCTAGTGTCGTGAATAATTTCGCACAAGATTGAGAAAGGAATGAGGTGGTATATTCTTGAACACAATTCCAATGGCTTCAAACCAGCTTTGATATTATATTTGAGTTCTTCGTCATGTACTTACCTTGTATTAAACCCAAAATGATCATGCAATCATGCTAGAAGATCCATTTTCAATCTCCAAAGGTGTCTATAATTGCCTTTTTATTGACTAGTTCTCTCGTTGAGAAAATAAAAACATAAAAAAAGGAGGATTTCTCAGTGTAACCTTGTCATCAGAAAGTTCCAAATCACACAGCCAACCCCACCAGAAAAGGAAAATCTTCCCAATTCCCACCAAACTATAGAGTCTCATCGCTAAATTTATCGTACAGTTGTAGCTATGATGTTGCCATCAGACAGCAGCACAGTGGTAAAATTCGAATAGAACAACATAGTACACGAGCATAACCACCGACAGAAAACTACACAAGAACAGATGTACTCTACCCAAGCCATCATTTCTGTTGGCCATTAAATTTTGAGTGAAAACAAAGGAGGGTAGATAGAAAGGCTTCAATGATAGAACTGCCACCAAAAATCTTTGATATGATAGAACTGCCACCAAAAATCTCTGATATCTTTCACAATACAAAATGCTGAAAGGAACCAATTTTCTACATGGACTAACATAACGTCTCAGCAATTGGCCTCTGTTAGACTGTATTTTAATAATAGAAAGCACAGTTTGAACCCATGATTCGCAAGAAGATAGACTATAAAGTATAAACTACCGCTTCTTGGTATTTGCCTTTCCCTTCTTTCTGTCCCTTTTGTTTTGTGGCTTTGACCGTGATTTGTGTTTCAAAACTTTCTTGAATGAATTCTTTTTGCTCACGGATAACTTGTGCGATTTATCAGCTTCATTCAACCTTGGCACTGTCACTTGTGTCTTTTCACTATGGCCATCCTCGTCTTCACGCGAAATCTCGCTAGTGGTCACAGTAACTTGCATGTCCCCATTGTCGTACTTTGTTATCCCTTTTGCCACAAACAAATCCCAAAACCAAATTAATGATTATAGTGCTTTAGCTATAGCAGAAATAGATGGAGAAACGACACGCTCCTATGTTGCAAGCACTCTAAACATACTATATAGTTAGAAGTAACCTCAAGCAACAATCATCTCATGCTACTATTGCATTGGATTGGCTGTGTGCGATGATCACAGAAGAAACCATCATGAAGGGAGTGATTGTGATCCACTGGAATGGTTACCAACCATTTCTATAAACCAAAATTACCCCCAGAACCAGAAAAGTTAGCCCCAAAGGGAGGTTAAATCTGAAGATGCATAAGCATAAGGCTTTGTAAATCAATAGTTTCCATGCAGCATGCTTTTCTCTTGACATAAGCTGGAAGTTTATGAAAATACCACTTATTGATGCAATTGGCTCAATTTCTTCATCATCTTCTCCATAGTTATCGCTTTCATCAGCAGCTGGTGGAGCTCCTCCATTTAAAGCAAGTTCTTTTTCCAGTTTCCTCTACAACAAAAGTTAGGTGGCAAAGTCAGGACAATCAAAACTCAGGAAATGAAGTTCCCCAAATTCCACTAAGGTCATAGCCCATATGCACCAAGCCCTGTCCCAGAAAAGGTGACACTAGATCCCACTGGAAATTCTCTTAAAACCTTAGTTACGAAAAGCTACAATTTGCAACTTTCCTTAAATCTACCTTTTCAAACCACAAAGCCAAGAACACATTACGTGCATTCAAAACATTTTAAATTACAGAATAATGCATCGTTAATAAAATCTTGTGTTTACAGTAATTAACAGGGTCCATCTTATAATGTTGCAGGGACCACTGCCTTACAGACTGCATCCTCGCAAAGCAAAAGGTCCATTCCCCTTAATTTATTGTCATTTCATAAACTGCTAACTTGGCATAAGGGTGATTGCTGATTAGACATTTTACTAAAGCTCAGCTGCTCACGCGTTGATTGGACAGAGAAGTTAGGGAGTACCCATCAACGCATAGAGTAGAATAGGATGCCTCTCAACCCAAATAAATTCTTGTAATGTGTTGGCATTTGTCAGCATGTTAATGGCTATAAAACCAAGCATACACATGTTGGACTCGTGTTGGGGAAGTTTTTGAGAAAAAGACAAGCTCTGTAGTATGCACCAATTCTGTGCATTAGATGAACCAAATGATGGCAAATCATCTTGCTAAAGTACGGGGGCTCAGGATTAAGATGAAATGCTAATTGAAACTCAGCTGTCAAAGGTGTCATTGAGCTTATATGAGGGTATGCAAGGAACAAAAGAATCCAAAAACACTCACTGCTCCAAGGAACAGAGAGCAAGATAGGATATATCATTCTCATCAGTGTTAATTATCAGAAATTGAGAAATCTTTTCCTCTTTGGAATCGTAAGAGGATCGGAGTTTTGTTTGTTCTTAATATTTTACAGGTGCCGGACCAATCTCTAATAAAAGACTTTCCTCCCTATATCTTCATGACCAGTTGGGCGAATGCTAGTTTGGTAAGCTGTGGTGGTTGTGGAACTGAAAACATGCCACAACAACAGAAAAGTGCTCTCCATATACTAAACAAATAAAGAACTTCAGCTTCCTGTCTGGCCTATTGTGCATTTTCAAAGAAGTATTTGTTTATATATCAGATTGACCATAAATGCAGGTCACCAGCGACCAGGCTAGGGTTTCTTATCTGACAAATTAGAAACTCATCCTATTTACAAGAAGAAACATCATGGAGGACCCTTCAGTCTTCCCATTATTTATTATTCTCATTCAAAGAAAGCCATATCTAGAATGAGGCACCTCTGTCTCTAAATTGTAGCCAAAAGAAACAACATGTTCTCAACCTCTAATACAACCACTCAGGAATTGGACGTGTCCAAGGAATGATACAGCACACAACTTTCCACCCAATCTTACCAAAAACAGACAAACAGATTGTCACATGACAAATACCAACACCTTCAAAACGAGACCATTCATTCATTTTGTCTACCATGCCTTCAATTCAACTTGCTATCATGAAAAATAAAGAACAATCAATTGGAATCCTTTTAAGAACCTGTTTGCGTGCCGCGATACGCTTGTGCCTTAACTTCACCTCTTGTTGTTTAATTGCTTCCTTTCTCCTCTTCTTCTTCCTCTTATGAAACCCAGTAACATAATCCCTTAACAAAATCAAAATCCCATTTCACTAATCCCATCAACAAACCATGTTGAACAATAACTCTCTCGAATTATTACCACAACATAAGCAAAGTAACAACAACAACAAAAAATATGAAGAAACATTGTATGTAGTACCTTAGATCTTTCTCGTTGAAAGAGACAGACACACCTTTGTTCTTAAGAACTCGTTTCTTTATGTGCCCAACTCGAGTTGGCGGTATCTGTATTGCTCCGTTGTCCTCAATTTCACCTTTCATGGTAGCTTCAAAGCTGTTTTCTTGGTGAGTCTGTCTGGTCCATCTAGGGTTTCGAACTTACATGGAGAGAGCTTGAGGTTTATCAAACCGGTTTTGGGTTTAAAGTTGACTTCGGTTTCATTTCTAGGTTTGGAAGCGTTGGGCCTAATCATCTCTTTGGGCCCATTTATTTGAATGGGCTTTATTGTAGTTTTTTTTACTCGATGAAAAAAAAAGAAGGAAAAGAGATCTATTTTATTTTATTTCATTATTTCATGAAGGAAAGGTATGAACTTCGATGACCTAAAAGAATTTTTCTTGAGAGAACAGCTTTTTAATTATTTTTAATTTATTGTAAAGTGTGATACAAATTATTTTTTAAAGTATATTTTACTTAAAAATATATTAAAATATTATTTAATTAATTTTTAATATCAGCAAGTCATAAAAATTTAAAAATATTAAAAATTTTAATTTAAAATAAAATACAATTTAAATTTTGATAAAAAATAAATTGAATCTCAATATCAAACAGACACTTATTTAACTAACTTTTTTACATTAAAGTTTTGTTAGTATAAATAATTTATAAAACAAATAGTTTTTAACTCTCGATAATGGTTCAAGATTAAATAAAAATAATCTCAAGGTGAAAGCATGGGTTAAAAAGAAAAACTTGGAGTGACTTTTAAGAAGAAAAAAAGACAGTATTAATTATAATCTAATAAATTATAAATTCTTATTAAAGAAGGATTTTAATTCCATTTTTAATTTAAAACAAAATCCAAGTAAATATATTTTTAAAATGAAATCTAGCTTACATCAATTTGTAAAAAGTTCTATTAAAAGAACCTAGTTTTTTTTCTCAAATAGGTAATCCATCCATATGTTATTGAGACCTTTATCAAATCTAAAATGATTAATATAATAATAAAAATTAAAAATTAAAAATTAAATAAAATGATTAAAAATCCGAGCAATTATGTGCAAATGACATGGATGTTGTAATAATTTATTATGAAAAATAAAGATGTGAGGCTCACACCTTCCATCAAATTAACTCCTTTCGGTCCCAAAAGAAAGTTCAATGTGTGTGGTGGAAATAAATTCTAGCCGACTTTCAAGACAATTCCCAGGCCCATAAATGATGGCCCCAAGCCCATAAATGATGGCCCCAAGCCCATAAATGTTTCCTTGTACTAAGAAAAAAATTTAATTATAAACTAAAAACCTAATGTGTATGACTGTATGTTTTTTAAAAAAGAACATACGGTGTTAATAAACATAAATGTTAAAAATAATTGTTAATGCTAATTAAAAATTAAGTCATAAAATTTAAAAATAAATATAAATTAAAATATCTAATCTCATGTTAGGAGAAACCCTTTTATCTTTTTATTTAATTATGGTAATTTTTTAATACAAATGGTAATAAATTAAATTCCATAAAAAAAAATAATTTGCTAATATAATTCCTCCTTTCCTTATTTTTTTGTTTGTTATTTAATAAAAATAAAAAGCAATAAAAACAAAAAAAAAATTTGACCATTTGAAATAAGATTAAGAAAGGCATCTTTATAAGTAAACCTTTTTTTACTTTATTAACGCGCATTATTGTTTTCAAATTATTTTACCATAATATTTATTTATTTAGACAACATCTTATCATTACAGTAAAACCAAGTTTTGATTAAAAATAATAATAATTTGATAAATTAAACACAAGTATATTAAAATAACATAAAAACAATACATCACGGGCACGTTGATATGAGAAACTTTTTAAAAGTGATGCTAAACTCAGCTCAGCTTAATAAATTAACATGAAAATAACTCGACTCGAGTTTTAAATAAAATTAAATAGAAGTTGACCCGATATAATCTAATTAACTTAACTAATAAAAACATGATTAAGTCAAAACCTAGTTTGATTTAAGAAGAAAATTCAAGACCATGTTGTTCTAGTCCTTTCCTTATATATACCAAGAAAACAACGTCTTGAACCAACGTAAATTGACATGTCAAACTCACGATTCCGGTTACGAATTAAATTTAATTACTTTGTTTTTTGAAATATTTTTAATTTAATCATGTTATAATGAAAATTGGTATGCGCTGCAAAGCAACTAAATAAATATTTTAAAATAAAAAAGCACCTTACCAATACCAACAGTATTACCCAGCTTTTAAAGGTTTATAATTGTGATTTGGGTATCACAATTAACTCTTTCAATAAAGTGGATAATACAATTCAATGTTCTAATATATCTATATCTCATTAGATAGCATTTAAATGATTTAAAGGTGTTTAAGTGTAGTGAATATGAGATTAAATACTTGTATGCTAGAATATAAAGGTTTTAATAGTACTAATTTGAGTATATAAACAATAATTAATGATTTTGATATGTTTTTAAACTTAAAATAGCTTGTATATCATATAGATTTAGATTACATTTACAATTTTATAATTAGACAGGTTATATACATATTTATAACAAAAACTGATCGTTTATAGTTGTTACAATCTCATCAAAAACTTAAACGGATGATTGATTTAGATTGGTTAGGTCAATTAATTCCTACAAAATTTTAGATACTCATCACGAGTAAACAAGTGGTTAATCAATTTATTTAATTAAGCCAAACAATCATTCAATTAATTTAACAAAGTTAAATATTAATAAATTAATCAAATAAAAATATCTTACTCGCAATGAAGTCAGATATCACACTAGCTGGGAATAATATTATATGTGTTCTGGGTCGCATTAACTTTCCTTCTTCTTTTGAAACAGCTTAATCAATATATCAACCGTTACCTTCTAATATTTATTTATAATCTTGATATAGTTTTTTTAATTATCATACTCATTATATTAAGTTGCTAAATTTGGATTTATCAAGAGACTCTCCTCCTCATCCTCCGAGCATCAGGGGCTTCTAATATTTTTTTTTCCTAGCTATTTCGTATGTACCAATAAATAAATAATAATCGATGGCCAACTCTGCTGAATATACTAAAATATGATTTAGAGATTAAGTTATCATTTTTTGAAAACAACAGGAATAAAATATAATTTAGAGGTGTTTTAAATAGGAGTTGAACTATATTGTTTTAAAAAAATTATTTTTTTTAGTTTGAGATAATATTTTTTTTATGTTTTTAAATATATTGATATAAAAATAATTTTTTAAAAATAAAAAAAATAATTTTTTAATATATTCCTAAATAAAAAAAAATAAAATAAAATCTGCCGCAGCCAAAAACACTGCCGTAATAATACTCAACAAAATAACCAGCCCAGTCAGTACGCACTCAGCTTGCTTGCTTCCATCCCCCAAACAACCAAACAAGAAAACAGAAGGAGACGTCAGATATGGAGAATCAACAAGGAGACAGCTCAATAATATCAGACCAGGTAAAGGTCAACGGAAATCTAACCCCGTTAACTCTAACAACAGAAGGAAAGCTCCAGTGGACGACGGAGAAAGGTCAACATAGTCTGACCGTGGAAAAAGAGGTGCTTGGATTCACAATTCAAGGATCCGAAATAATAATCAAAGCAGTTACAGAAAAACGAGACGGAATCTTCTGTTCCGCATCCGCAGGAGGAGGAGCTCTGGCGAGGAAGGATTTTGTTTTTGAACCGTTAAGTGATGAATCACTGCACCTTTGGTGTCAACATCTCCGTGATTACATTAATTCTTTAGGTAATTAATGAGTAACTGTCTCTTAATTAATTATTAGTTAATGATAATTAGTTAATTGATTTCGTTGTTGTTTTTGCGTGATGATAGGGAGGCCGAAGAGGTTGTTCATATTTGTCAATCCATTTGGAGGGAAGAAATCGGCTTTGAAGATATATTTTGATGCGGTTAAACCTTTGCTTGAAGATGCTGATGTCCAAATTACAGTTCAAGGTAGAAAATTATCTGTGTATTGATTATTATTGATGGCTTGTTTTTTGTTTGTGATTGATTGAGCAATGCTAGACGTATAGCTTTTTTTTAAAAAAAAAATTAAAATCGAATGGTGGTGAATGTATTGTTTCAATAAAATGAACAATGTAGCGCCTCGATTAGTGGGTTCCACGGATGAGCTCGACAGTCTGCGTTACTGGTTTGTGTTTGTGGAATGTAGCGTTAGCTGGTAAAAAGTTTTGCTTTTGTTTGTGTTATTGATGATGATTATGTTGTCAGAAACTAAATATCAGCTCCATGCTAAGGAGGTTGTTCGCGCGATGGACCTTACGAAATATGATGGTATTGTTTGTGTCAGTGGAGATGGTATACTCGTTGAGGTTAGCTGGCTTATGTTTTTGTGTTATTGTTTGAAATGTGTTGCTTGCGTTTTGTTTTATTGCTAAACGGTGACCCTTTTAGTATCTGGTATGTTGTTGTGTTTTTTCTTTCTTTCTTATTAGTGCTGTACTTTTTAGTAGGTGGTAAATGGACTTTTAGAAAGAGAAGATTGGAATGCTGCAATAAAGATGCCTCTTGGAACGGTTCCTGCAGGTTTATTGTTCTTGTTTCTTTCTTGGTGCATAATTCTTGTTTGCCATGAACTGTTCATAGATCACAGGTTCAGTTATGGTTGGTGTGCCTTGGGAACTGATTGTAAAATTTCTTTATCAATGAACTACTAAGTTGTTAAATTTTAGCGGCTCTTGGTTTGTCCTGTTAATAAATGTTACCCAGGTGTAAATTTATAAATTGGTTGTCTGAACTATTGAGTACAAAAATTCCAAAGCTGACGCAACTCCAAGCATTCAGACTCCAGCAAAGCCT
Source organism: Populus deltoides (assembly GCA_015852605.2). Classification (NCBI taxonomy): domain Eukaryota; kingdom Viridiplantae; phylum Streptophyta; class Magnoliopsida; order Malpighiales; family Salicaceae; genus Populus; species Populus deltoides. The sequence goes on from CM027580.2 coordinate 4,243,705, forward strand.
CCCTAAAAGTACAAGTCGTGTAATCTATACTGTACAGGCTGTATAATTTTCTCCACAACATTATTTGTAACTTTCTAGATGTTCTTTTTATGATTGTAACCTATTTTGGATCTTTTCATTCCATATTTTAAATTGCAGTTCAGGATTTTGCATTGCATAGATCAGTACCTTATTTGTGGTTTTGATAATTAACACAAATTATATCTGGATGCAGGTACAGGAAATGGCATGGTAAAATCTACTCTGGATTCTGCTGGTGAACCATGTACAGCATCTAATGCTGTGGTTGCTATTATACGAGGTTGAACACAGCCTTTTAACTTTAATCTTTCCATGTTAAAATATGCAGAATTTTGCTTTTGTCATTCATTGGAGTTCATTGATCAATGAGTTTCTGTTTTATGTTTTCACTTGCTGTCAGGCCATAAGTGCTCACTGGATGTAGCTACTATCTTGCAAGGAGATACCAAATTCTTTAGTGTCTTGATGTTTGCATGGGGTATGGTTAATATTCAATTAATACTGGTTTAGAGTTGAATCATGACTTTCTTATGCTCCCAATAGTATGCTTTGGAATTTAATGCCATCTGTAATTGGCTTTTGCTTCACAACAAGCTGTAATTTGATCAATTTTACTAGCTGCTCTATTTCTTTCAGGTTTAGTGGCAGATATTGACATTGAGTCTGAGAAATACCGGTGGATGGGGAGTGCCCGTCTTGATTTCTATGTATGTTATTTTCATAGTATATATTTCCTTTCCTAGTGTTCTAACTTGTTATGTACATTTGCACTTTGATGGATATGTGCATGTGCATGTTTTTTGGTCTGCTAGTTTATTATGATTGCATTGTTTTGGGCCTAGAATTTATATTTTCAAATTAAATTAACAAATGAGTAGTTTTTTATTTGTTGTGTAAGAGCTGATCCCTTTTTTTTTAATTGAAGAGACATTTTATCAGAAGAGAAGGGTAAGAGGGTTGCACAAATGGAGAATTAGTCATCTTCCAAAGAGAAACTGAAACAATCCCAAAAATCAAAACGAAAGAGCATTTCAACAAATAGCTCGATATTATTATGACAATGTTCTTGGTGGCTTTCTCTTGCCAGAAGCCTAAGAATTATCAACCTCGCAATAGAATTGCTTTATTTATAATATTATCTAATAAGATGTTATGGGCCGCATCAACATGCATACCTTAGGTTATTTTTGTCTCATGTCAAATATTATTAAAGAAGGGAAAAATATATTTTATCAAGGCTAATATGTCAAGTGTAGTGAGAAATTTAATTAGTGTCGGACTTTGTTTTCCTCTCCTCCATGTGCAGGGCCTTCAACGAATGTTATGTCTGAGGCAATACAGTGGACGCATATCTTTTGTGCCTGCACCTGGCTTTGAAGCTTATGGGGAGCCGACCAGGTACAATGGTGAATTTACCAGCACACAGAGTAGTATCAATCCTGGCCAAGAGCAGCATGTTAAGGCTGAACAATACAGTTACCAGGGACCTGATGTTGACTTAACAAATCTGGAGTGGAGGACTATTAATGGACCGTTTATTTCAGTCTGGCTTCATAATGTCCCTTGGGGTGGTGAAGGTACAATGGCAGCACCTGATGCCAAGGTTTGTCTATCTTGTGCTTGTCATGTGATGCATAATGTAATAGCATGCTTCCCCTCCTGTTTTCCTTGCTCCCTTTCTTATATCATAGACCAACACACAATCATCTATGTTTTAGCATTTGCATGGAGTTTAATACAACAGAATTTAGGAACTCTTTTGCTAAATGACATGAACATAAACATACTATACATGGAAATTTGAGAAATACAGGTCCTGCATTCTTATTGTGCATGGGAAACCAAATTCATATGTTGTGTATGCATGTGTTTTCTTGAATTCCAGTTATCTCACCTGTTGAATTGCGGTATGGTAGTGCTTTGTGATCATTAGAAAGCTAAGATAAAGAGATTCATAGAAGTATGAAAGCATCAATAAGAAATTGTCAGCCCTCAAAATGAAGTGTTAGAAAAGGGGGGAAAAAATAGCTGCTTTCACTATGTTTTCACCTGTATCTCTTTCCATCTAAAATAGGATCATTTGTAGTAAAAGGCTAAGTGGCTGTATATTCTGTGCAATTTCTTGTTTCTTCTATTCCTGGTCATTTGGGATGAGATCTACCTCTGCTTTGTTTGACATATTTTGAGCATTATAAACCATTCCTTCTCATCTGTTTCTTTTATAGGGTCATTTAGATTACTCTCTTGTTGCGTCACATGTTTTTAGAATTGGTTTTATGGCCAATAAACAGCTTGGATGCTGCCACTTCTGTTTTTCCACTTCAGATTTCAATCATGAATGAGCATAGTTATAGCTCTTGGTCTGCTGCTTGAACCCCATCTGCGAAGGAGTTTAAGAGAAGACAGATTTAAATGATGCTTTCTCATTGTTTGGCTGTTTGCCCTGTTCTTTAGACACAAATGACAGTTTCCCTCTCACATGCCTGGTTAATGTGCAGTTCGCAGATGGTAATTTGGACCTGATCCTCATCAAGGATTGCCCGAAGTTGGGCTTGCTAGCATTGATGACCAATTTGAGCGATGGAGGTCATGTCAAATCACCACATGTCATGTATCTCAAGGTTAGTTGACTAAAGGAGTGCCATTATGTTGCGCCCGTGCTGTTTTATGCTAATTGTAAAAAAATGGGCACATTACTTTTCGTTTTCTTCTCTAGCACGACGGATGACATGTCTATAGGAGAAAGTGATGTTTGCCATAAACATGCATCATCCATCCTCATTCCAATGGGGGCAGAAGATTGTCATGTGCATTGATGCCGTCATTCTATATTTTTCTTTCACGCAACTTTTACTAGTGTACTCTACTTAATTCAGTAACCCCACACTATTCATGTGTTCCGAAACAAACTACAGGTGAAAGCATTCATTTTAGAGCCTGGTCAGCGCACCAAGGACCCGACCAGGGGAGGGATCATAGACATAGACGGTGAGGTCCTGGCCAGAGGAAATGGAACATACAAGCATGATCAGAAGACGCTGATGACATATGATAAGCTTCAAATAACAGTGGATCAAGGTTTGGCCACTCTATTTTGCCCTGTACAACAATAGTTCATAGTTTAACATGGGTATCATTTCATGGCCATCTGATATTTACCACAAAGGTGCAGCTTTCTAGGGTTCGTGTATTCATTTTTTACCATAAAAGTTGCGGTTGTACTGCAATGACAAACGGTACTGAAAAAAAAAAAACCTAAATGTAGTCCTCATGCATAATTTTATTCTAAATCTTTTGATCTTATCATTTTCATCTCAAATATAACAGTTAAAATACTAAAATATTCGGTCTGATCTGAACGCATGTATTTGACCAAAGCATCAAAATAATCAACAAAAGAGGAAAGTTTTAAGAGTTGAGCATCAAAGCAAACCCCAATTAATGATAAATTTCTCACCAACTAATAGCATAATATATCCAAAAGTATAAAATAAAGGATATTTTCGAGCTTAAGATTTTCCCTTTTTATAATCTTGACACTAAATTTGTAGTCTATTAATACTAATTTACTTATCTTCAATTCTTAGTTTAATAGCATGTGTAAATTACATGTAGATTGAAAATAATCTTCTAAATCTCACTGGTAGTTGATGGATGGAGGGTTAGGTAAAATTGATAAAATCAAAAGATTTGAGACTTGATTGACAATAAAACAATACTTTGTAGGCTAAATTTGAGTTCCCTAACAAAAAAATCTAAACATGATGCCCATATGACATTGGATCGTGGACTGGCTGTGATCTTCCTTGTCTGAGTGGGAGTATGGAAAAGAAGAACACCATCCTGTACCTGCACTTTTGTGATTGAAAAGTAGCATGGCGATTGGTGAGATGAGCCACGAGATGGCCGACTTTCTTTCTTATGATTGGGATCTTTCTTGTCTGAGTGAGAGTCGAGCATTTTGTTTGCTAGTGGTTGTTGATATCTCATAGTCAAAACCTAACATGTGCCGGAGATTAAGATTGATTTCACGTTTATTTTGGGATGGGCTAGTATTGTGGTAATAATTATTTTTAAAATATTTTTTATTTAAAAATATATTAAAATAATATATTATTTTATATTTAAAAATTTATTTTTGAAATCAGTATATTAAAAAAGTTTTAAAAAATAAAAAAAATACTTTTCAAAATATTTTTAATTTGAAAATGTATTTAAATAATTTATTTTTATTTTTAAAAATTTGTTTTTAACATCGACACATTAAATTTATTTTTATTATTTTGATTAAATCATGATAAATATTCTTGAATCATTTGAATGTTATTTCTATGAGATCTTGATAAGTATACTATTTTAAATGTTAATCAAGAAATTCTAACTCAGGAGGTCTGAGCAAATTAACCTTCATAGAATTAAAATTAATATTAGTTAATTAATATGTGATTTCATTAATCAGATTATTTTCATTGGAGCAGCCGGAGGAGGTTTAATGTCATTTTAGTCCTTGAATTATTGCAATTGTGGCATATCAAATCTAGAGATCTGGAAAAACACATTTGTCTCCTTAAGCTTTTGGCTCGAAGGCAAAAATAAGTTAAATAACCCTTCCGTAAAATAAATAAATAAGCAAAACACACAAAATGCCATAATGAATGATTGAAAAAAAAAAAGACATGGACATAAAAGTCCTTGCCAATAACATTTTTTATGTTATTTTTTTTTCCACTTTGTGAACGAAATAAAAAATAAAAAGTGCTGTAATTAAAAATAAATATTATTTTTTATAAAGAACAAAAAATGACGTTAAACTAGCAACTGAAAGCAATACCCAGAACCTAACTTTTCTTACGATGAAATGGGTAAAGATTTCACATTTATATAGTCAAAGAAAGAGATAATAAAAAACCTAATGAATATTAAAATGATTAGATTTTTACATAAATATATTAAAATATATATTTTTTATTTTTTAAAATTTATTATTGAATACATATTAAGATGATCTAAAAAAAAATAAAAAATTAAAATATAATTTAACCGAAAAAAATTAAAATGTAATTTAACCCTATAAGTGAAGGCATGGAATGATTGCATTTCAATAATATGCAAGAGAATGGAAGGAAAAAGGAAGAGAATGGTAGAATTAAAAAAAGAAGGTAATATTATTTATTTGATTATAGATTAGTTTTAATTCTAAGTAAATATTATATGTGTTTTTTTAATATATATATATACACACACACACACACACATATAATCTTAACTCCTACATAGACCATAATTTGAATTGTTAAAAGGTTCTGAACCCTCTCAAATCCCTCCCACATTTCCTTCCATGAGCAGTGAAAACCGAATAATAAATTAGGGTTCTAACCTCAACTTTCCCTCCCTACCTCTCAAAATCTCTATCAGCAAAATAATTGTCTGTCTTCTACTAAAAAGAAATAATAATCAAATATCCTTTTGTTTGAAATATTTATCTTGAATAAAGTTAGTTATAATTCCTTAAAAATAGATTTTTCTTTTCTACTAAAAGAAAGTCAATTTAACTTAATCATCAATAAATTTTGATTCGTTGAACATTTGAATAAAATTTTAAATAAGTTCAACCACGCACCCAAACAAAACTTTAAATAAATATCCTTATTGAATTTATATCGAATCCACTATTATTTTAAGTATTTAATTTAATTAATTCATAATCAACACCCACCATTAATTTAGATAAATATCAATCTTTAGATTTCGATTATCATTTAAAACTATAATCATAATTAAATAATGATGATTTCTTAAAAAAAAAAAAACCTAATCATTCAATTCGATTAGGATGATTAGCCATTGATTTTGGTTTTCACCATCATCATCCATGACCATAATAACCACATATCCACAATCAACGAAGGAATCAAACTGGGGCATTAATAAAAGCTTCTTTCTCCATCTTCTCTAGCTCAAACCAGGAATGATGACAGGGAAGAACAAACACACTTCCCCAAGGCCCAACCACACTTCATGTGCATTGATACTTCATAAACCTGGGATTCGGCTAGAACACAAGCATGTTTCGATCACGAAGAGAGTTTTTTCTTCTTTTTTTTAAGGAAATGAAGTGCTTTTGTTGCTTGTTTTTTCTCGTGAACCGTTTCTCTAGGGGCCTCAAAACTGAGAAAGAAGGAAGGAAGCAAGGAAGCAAGGCAGCCATGTCCGCTGTTCATTATCAAAACCAATGGTGTGGCCCCCCACGATAAGACAGCAAAGACTCAGCTCGAGAGAGATAATAAACGATCGATTTCCACGCCAATGTACGCGCATCATTTGACGCTAAGCTTTTGTCTTCGCTCGAAAAGCAGCCGATGCCATTTTTATAAAAACTCGTTCAGCTGTCATGTCAATACGGCGATCCATTGTCTGAGACTTTGCACGAGATAGCTTTTATATTGAATTGGATTGAAAGTGAATGGCATCAAATTTTAGTTTTGACTCAATTTATCAATAATTGTGTTTGTTTTTACTTCTATAAAACTTTTTTAAAAACTTTTTAGGTTTTTTATTTTAATTAATTTTTTAATAATTTTGAATCATTTAGATGTAATAATATAAAAATGAGTTATAAAAATAATAATAAAATATCATTTTAATGCTTTTAAAAACAAAAAACACTTTAAAAAATAACTGTTATTACAATTTCAAACATTATCTTAGTTCTTTAGGTAAAAAAATGGGTAAACTCTAGTTTAATTTTTTAAAAAAAGATTTAAAATGATTTTTTTTTAATTTTTATAGAGAAAGTTTAAAATATTATTATTTTGAATTGACTCGAATTAATCTATAAACAGAAAATTTAAACAATTAAACAAGATTGTTTAGTTTAACAAACGACATACATAAGAATATTATAGAAAATCTAAATTTCATGTAAGTTTAAATCTATAATCATACAAAATAAAAACACGTGCCAAACATGCTTTAAAGATATGTTCAAACTTGCAATTGATATTAATTCAAAATTCTAGCATACATACTAATAATAAAAGTATATATATTTAAATTAAAACAAAAAATTGATATTTGTTGAAATACTTTAAAGTATGAAATTTTTATTGTTGTTAATGATAAATTTTTTCTTTTTAAGGCTTTATTACTTATTATTTGTGCAATTAGAATATTTGTAATATGTCTTCCAAGATTCCAACACCACCGGCATCATCTTAATTTATATACATTTCTAGATAAAGACTGTAAAATAAATACTATATAACTCAAATATCTTTTAGTAAAATAAATTTAAACTCTAAATTTAAAAGGAAAAACAAAGCATGATAAGAGAAAGAAAAAATCTTTTTTCCAACGTTCTATACACCTATTTTTATAGTATATTTTAGAAGCTAAAAGGTTCAAATTAAAAAAAAAAATAGAAAAATACTATTAACATTCTTGAAATGAAGTAGATAAAATAATGAATTGGAAGATGGATTAGAGCCAAGTCCTATTTTTTTTTACAGCAAATAAATTTTTAGTTCAAAATATTATTTACAATAAATATAAATTCAGGCGCGCCAAGCACGAGACAAGATGACGCAAGCGTGTAATTAAAATATTATTTACCAATAATTAAAATATGAGTTTCAAGAAAATACATTAGAGTAATTAAAATGTTCAAAACTTCGATTTACACATCTTGTTTTTTATTTAAATTAATTTTGAATTCTAGTAATAAAGATAACATTTCAAGTTTAAGTTCATTTAATACATTAATCTGTTCCCCGAATTAAAACTCATAACTCTGTCATGAGCAACATGCAGGAGATCCAAACCTTAAACTGCTGTACCTTATTTTTTTCTGTACCTTATTTTTCGAGGACACAGTCAACCTACTACAATTTCAATCTTAATTTCCGATGGTCATTATCATAAATACACTTTAATCGGTCGGAATGGGAACTTTTTTTTTTTCTGATGACGGAGGACGCGTGCAAGTCCATTTCAAGAAAAAAAATTCCAACCAATCAAATGAGTTTCTTTAAAAAAATAAAAAAGTAACATGGATAACCTTTTATTTTCACAGTAACTCTTACGTATCTATTTATTTTTATGTTTTAAAAAAAATTTAAAAGAAATTTAATTTTTTTTGTTTTAAATTAATATTTTTTGGTATTTTTAGATTATTTTAATGCGTTGATTTTTAAAATAATTTTTAAAAAATAAAAAAAATATTATCTTGATACACTTATAAGTGAAAAGCAATTTAAAAAATAACCGCAACTATATTTTTAAATAGGCTGAATTAGGATTGGAAATCGGTGTTTTAGAAAATTCTATTTAATCTGGATTTATTATTTTAATTAGGTTTTTAGATTTTATTTGATTTGGCTTTTATTAACCATGTCGGTTCTAGCTATTATTTAAACAGTTTAATTATTCAAGATTATTATTTTTTTAAATCATGATTTATCGATAGTTTCGCTGTGATTTTAGAATTTAATTTTTTTTAATTTTGGTTTTTACAATTTCGAACGGTAATTTAAACTCTAACTTCTTTCTTATCGTTTAAGTTATACTTCGCTTTACTTGACCATTCTTTCTAGTGCCCCCACAAAGAAAAAGAAAGATCCTGAAAACAATACATACATCCTTTCCCACTTCTTTAATATTAAAGGAGACAAATTATGGCGGCAGATTGTTTTTGCAGTTGAAATTGTTTTTTGTGATTTTTTGATAATTTTTGTTTGAAATTATTATTATTATTTTGTGTTTTTGAATTGTTTTGATATATCAATATTAAAAATAAAAAAAAAATTTTCATGCATTTCACTACCATAATTTTTAGATTTACCGGTATAATTTTCTTTGGGTATTTATACTCACAGTCCATCGGCACGAAACTTGCCGATGTGATCACGGATGAAAATAATCTATTGGAAAAACTCTTGTCGGTGAGCCTGTCGGTAATAATTTTACAGATGGATTTACTGATGGACAAAGTGTGTCAAAAAAAACTTCACCTGCTTTATTTTGTTGGTACTTTCATTGTTGAATATAATATATCACCAACAAGAAAACCGTATGTCATTCCATCGATGATTTTTCTTTTCTATCGGTGAAACCGTCAAACAAACTGTCTGTTATTCCATCAATAAATAATGACATTTGCATTAATTTTTTTACCAACTCTCTAGATAGGTCAAAGGATTTGGATGGGTTGAAGAGGAGAAGGAGAAGAGAGAAGAAAACATACATGTACACGGAAAAAAGAAGAAGACAAGATAATGGGTCGAGTATAGAAGGAGAGATACAATAGAAAGAAAGATGAAGATTTAGGAGAAGGAGAGAAGAAGATAAATGTGCATGTTTGTTCTTATTTTAGGGATTCTGGTATTTTATATTGGTGCTTTTTTATTAACGGACAATTAAATATTAATACCTTTTCATCTTTTTTTTTATTCTTTATTTTCCCATTGATATTTTCATCAGTGTTTACTGATGACTACTGCGAGAGAATATTTTGTAGATATGCTTCAATGAAAATGAAACATAAAAAAAATAAGAAAAAACCATATATAAATCAATATATATATGTGTGCGCGCGCGTGTATTATTTGTGTCTCTTTGTTTTTTTATTAATATTGATAAATCTCAAAATCTAAGATGTTTATAAATAAAACTAATGTGTTGGGTATTTTAACTTATTTTTTAGTTCAAATAATCTGATCTATTCTATGTAGTCAGGGTATTTAGTGACTTGATATAAAAAACCCAGAGTGTTGGTAAGTGGTAACAAGTGATATCTGGTAAGCCAGACAATCGGTAACTATGATGACCAAGAACTGTGGTAGTAATAGGTGGTGTCTGGTAAGTTAGGTGACCGGTAGTTGTGGTAGTAGCAAGTGGTGCTTGGTAAGCCAAGCAACTGGTAGCTGGTAGTAGCAGATGGTGCAATAATATTTTAAAGAGAGAAACTCTTAAAATATGTATGCTAGAAATGTTGAGAATGAAAAGATTGTGAACCTTTGACTTTAAGGATTTATAGTGTATTTATAGACTATAAATCTTATCATTTTATGAAGAAGATAAGCTGGAAAAATAAATTTTAAAAAATAAAAAATATATTATTTTAATATATTTTTAAATAAAAAATACTTTAGACAGATAAATTTTATATCAAACCGGATTTAACGGAACATGTAGTACAACACAGAAACTAAACCCACCCTCCCTCCCTGGTTTGAATTTAATCGAACTTTGAAAAGGGGAAGGAAAAAGGAGCACAGCAAAAGCAAAAGCCCGTGTCATAAGAACTTAGGCATTACGTGCTTGCATGACTCTCGCGGGCGGGCCATGCATGAAATCATCAGAGTGTGTATTCCTCTGCTACTCGCTCAAGTACAGCATCCATCAATACTCGCCCGCGTTGCCTTTTCAGGGTCATATTCCACCCTAGTCACACACTACATCGTTCTTATCCTAGGAAAGAAACAAAAAAAAAAAAAAAAAAGAGGAATGGTCCATGGATCCTCGTCCGTATCCGACCATTTGATTGATTTATGAAATTGTTATACTAATTAGATCATTGGTTTAGTATATCCTAAGGGTCGGATTAAATTTTATGTTGAAAAAATCCAAATATTATCAATGCATTTTTTAATAAAAAAATTAATCATGGACTTAAAATATAATACGTATTGAATAATATTTTTTTTTGAAGTGTTGATAAAATGATAAGTTATATGATTTTTTTAAAAATATTGAGACGACTTGGGTTTATTTATCAAATCTATAACTTAGATCATAAGATCATGATAACATTATAAAAATAAAATTAAAATAAATTATAAATGTCAATTCTTAATCAATCCAATATTGAATGACGAAATTAAAAAATAAAAAACAAAAACTACCTGAATCAGCCCGGGTTAACTTGCTAAACTCACGACCCTAATTATATGATCAAAATAACCTAATAAAAAGCAAGTCAAAAAAATTATGAAACCCAATTTCCAACCAACTCAATATTAAATGATGAAATTAAAAAAGAACAAAGAAAATCCAAGTTAACATGGCCTAACCTGTTAAATTCGCAACCTAAACTATGAAACCGATATAGCTTTATACATAAAAATAATAATTATGAAGTACCATTTCTAATAGATCTAATGTTAAATGTTGAATTTAAAAAGAAAAGAAAAACTAAATCTATAAAATTGAGATAACTTCATATAAAACAAATTGAAAAACATTACAAAGCCTAATTCCCAAATAATCTAGTATTGAAGTGTCTGCATAAAAAAACAAAAGATTAAGTTATTAGAGAGTGAAATTGAAAAAAAAATCAATTAAAAAAATAAACTAAATCAACCCTAGTTGAAAGATAAAATAAAAAAATTAATTAAAAAAAGCAGCCTAAAAAGCAACTCTAATTAACCTAACAAACCTGTGACTTGGATCGTGAGAATAAGATAACTCTATAAAAAGCAAATAAAGAAAAATTATAAAACTTAATTTTCAACAAATTCAATATTAAAAGATGAAATTGAAAAAAACAATTAAAAATACAACTCGAGTTAACTCAGATTAACATATTAAGTACATAACTTGGATTGTAATATTACGATAAATTTATAAAAAAACAAATCAATAACAATTATAAAACTCCACTTCAAAAAAACAATCTAATGTTAAAATTTAAAATTAATAAAAAAATAAAATAAAATTTATTGGTTACGCTTGAATTTGCAGGTTTGGTCAGTGAGACCAAACTTCTTATAAAATTTGCACCAAGGTTTTTTCCTGTGCCAACGATCTTTCTCTTGGTGACCCGTCCTTTTCCATACGCCACAAGAAAAAGAACTTGCCTTTATTCTCTCCTTCCTTGGAGTCATCTGTGCCAGTGTCACGTCACCTTGTTTATTATTGCCTCGCGATTTTTATTTTTTATTTATTTCTTGTCACCTTTATTGGATGAAAATTTATTTTTGTGCTTTGTCTAAAAATCATCTTTGCTGGAGGCTTCATTTCTTCTCGATATTCTTTGTTTCTTGGCTTGTAAATAATTTAGCGATCTTTGAAGACGTAGTTGTGATTGTTTTTTAAAGTATTTTTTATTTAAAAATATATTAAAATAATATTTTTTATTTTTAAAAAATTATTTTTTAATATCAACACATTAAAATGATCTGAAAATATTAAAAAAATATTAATTTGAAGTAAAAAAAATAAAAAATTATTAATTTTTTTTAAAATACTTTTAAAATACAAAAATAAAAAAAATCTAAATAGCTCAATGATAAAGAGATATGAGTAATATCTATTGACTCTTCAATAATGTTGACGGCATAATCAAAATTTTCTATGAGGAAAATCAAGATTTTCTCCACCACTCTTTAATAAAACAAGGTTTCTGATCCCATTTATTTTTGTATTTTAAAAATAATTATTTTTAAAAATATTTTTTTATTTGCTTCAAATTAATATTTTTTTAGTGTTTTCAGATCATTTTGATGTGTTAATATCAAAAATAATTTCTAAAAATAATAAAAAATTATTTTGATATATTAAAAAAAAACAATTTTAAAAATAATACTAGGAGACTCTCAAATACTGATTTAATGCTTTCTTGTTGGAATTATAGCTAAAAATAGGGAAAGAAATAAAAAAGGGGGAAGGAAAGGCATGAAAGCCTAGACGAAGATCATCTTGCAACTTCACACACGCATTTATTGAGAATTCCAACATGCATTAAATTAAAACTAGAATATCCATGTTTTACATGTAGCCATCCATATATTGCGTACATTTATTATTAGAAAATAAGAAAATATATATGTAGATTTTTCGAAGAGTTTTGTTAAAAGAGTGTCACTTTCAACAATATTTTTTTATATTATTATTTCAGCTTGTACGCACCTCAACTAATCTCACGGCTCTTAAGTTAACGACCATGTAAGTCTCCAGTGGCTTTAAGGTTTGTAAAACTCGTACTGGTAATCTCTAAAAAACAAATCTAAATTTTGACCAATTAAGTTACATCCCTCGAGATTCTCTTTCAATAATTCTTTTATAATGATTAGGTAGTGTTTTATTATTTTATTGTATTTTTAAAAGATAAAAATTCATCTTCTTTCTATACTTATTTTATGCTCTAATACATTAATCATGGGAAACAAAAACCTTACATAAGAAAAGAAATAAAATTAAAAAAAGGGACTAATTAAAAAACAAAGCTAAGAAAAACGACGACGCCAAAAGAGAAGACAAAAACAAATATCCCAAACCCACGCCCACTCGCATATATAAATACCAAAATCCCACACTTTTTATTATTCCCTGCAATCTCTCTCTTTACGAACAACACCACGCGCCGCCCATTTCCACTCCCTCCCTCTCTCCTAAAGCCTCTCCATATTACACTCCAGCCCTAGAAATTTTCAGAACATAGGGTTTATAATTGTCATGTCTCACTCCTTAATCTCTCTTTCAAAATAATTATATTATTTTTTTCCAATGTCTTCCTCCTCCTCCTCCTCTCTTGCTGCTACTTCAACTACTGCTACTGCTACGAATAACAACAACAACAACAACACTTCATGTTGCTCTTCTTCTTCAACTGTGCTGTCAAGGAAGTGTTTCAATTCCGATTGTACGGACTTCAAATCTCGAAAAGGATGGAGACTTCGGTCCGGTGACTTTGCCGACCTCTGCGATCGATGCGCGTGAGTTCCACTCAATGACTGCGTTTCTTTTGTTTCAATTTTGGATTTTCTAAAAAAAGCGGTTGATTACTCGGGTTGGTTCTTTTATTTCAATTTTGGAGGTTTTTTTTTTCTTTTTCTTGGGAGGAGTAGTGGACCGTGTTTGTGTTTTTGTTACTAAATTTAGCAAGTGGTTATGGTGTTTTTGGTGTTGAGCTAACAAATTGTAGGTCAATTTGGGTAACTGGATAGGAAAGAATTCAATACCGTTAAAAATAATTAATCTTTTTTAACTAAGTGTTTCGGCGTGTAATTTTGGAATATTTATGTTTTTATTATTTATCCAAATTTCATCCCTGTGTATGTGTAACCAAAAGGAGTAAAATTCAGCCACACTCATTTTATGTTTCGGTGAATATGTATCATTTCGGATTTTATTTTCTTTTGGAATTAAATTTAATGCAGTTTGCAATCAACGAGTGTGGCTGTGATTTAGCTGTTCATGATTGTGTTTTATTAGTCTATTTGGCAATGGCTAGCGTACAGTTGTGAGAGAAAACCATCAAGGAATTAGTATTTTGTTTTTACTTTTGAAAATTTTGGGAATTGTTTTTATGGAGAATTGTTTGAGAGAGTGATATATCAGTAAGGCTCAGGTAAAATCTCAGACTATGGTTTTGGTAAGGCGTGGAACGGAAAGGTTGGTGTGTTGTCTTTGGGTTGAGACCATAAATGGTTACTATGAGTGGAATTTATTTTATTTCTTGCCCTTTTGTTTTCTTGAATTGGCTTTGCCTCTAGAGAGTAGCGGAGAGGAAAGAAATCCTTTGATAAAACTTCAAACAGGTGCTTATCAAGACTATTTTCTGGCATGTTCTTAGTTATACTTGACCAAGTATCCTTTTTCATGGTTGCGATGTCATTATTGTTGATATTATCATTATTATTTTATTAACTTAATGGTTGACTGGACCTTCTATTTTAGTTCTGCTCATGAGGAGGGGAGGTTCTGTGAGACTTTCCACTTGAATGCCAGTGGCTGGAGGAGTTGTGAGTCTTGTGGGAAGGTATGATGAAAGTCTTCTGGTTTGTTTATATGCCCTTTGCGCTTATTTTGTTATCAAGTTGATGGTATGTATCTGCCATGTCTTTTAGCATGAATCATCACAGTTTAATTTTCCACCACAGAAGGTTCATTGTGGATGTATTGTGTCACTTCAAGCATTTATATTGTTGGATGCTGGAGGTATTGCTTGCATCGCATGTGCAAGCAAAAGTTTTGTTCTGGTAAGGATGGATTCATCTCTTACTATTTAATCATAATCATTTTATGACCATTTATGATTTCTTCGATCAAATAGATGATTATCATGCCACTAGTTGGATAATGGAAAATATGTTCCTCCTGCTACTGCCTTCACATTATAATTTTTCTATTGTATGAGAGTAATCCACAAATTCTTCTGACTACAACCTCTACCAATGTGGAATTTGAAGCATAATAGATTTATTTATGCCCTGAATTTTGTTTTCCAGAAATCAAACCTTGCCTGGCCTCCTTTATTTCATCATTCTCCTTTTCCTGAAAGACTCAAAGACCTTTCTGTCAAGAGTTGGAGTCAATTAGCTGGGTCAGGTCCTGTACCATGGCGTCAAGCACCCAGTTTGTTCAATTCTTCTGCTACCCAGTCTGAATTGCAACCGAGGATGCCTTATGAAGTTGACAGGCTCAATGCTGGTGAAAGATTTTCTGCCCTTTCCCTAGAAAAAAGGAAACTTGAGGATTTTCCTGAAAGATTTATCAACGGAAGCCCGAGGAATCACTTACAGGATATAGTTGAGAATGGGAATGCAGGTACAGATCCTTAACCTGCATTTTATGCTGCTTCAAGGAAAGGAGTGCATGATGACTTGGCATTTTCATGCTGCCATGCTTGAGAGTGTAGTAGAAACAACTGGATGTGAATTTTTTGTTGCAGGAATCATTGATGATGAGCAACCACACATGTTGTCATCTTTAAGAGAGGATATATCTGCTCAACAATTTGGCATAACAATACCTTATGCATCTCCAAGCGAGTTAAAAGGTCAAATTGAGGGCTCTGTAAATCCTTTACTGCCAGCCCCTCTGCCTCCATTTGCTAAGCGTGTTCATGGGACTTTACATAAAGGAGTTGACTCATCAGTTGATGGCCAGATACGCAATGGAAGGCCTAGAATAGATGCCCGTGGAAAAAGCCAGTTACTTCCTCGGTACTGGCCAAGGTTTACTGATGAAGAGCTACAGCAGATATCTGGAAAGTATCCTTTATATGAATAATGAATTCTCTTCATTTTAATTTTTTTGCAAAGTCAATTATCATTTTAGATAATCTTTTACATATTGTTTGAGGCAGATATATAATAAATAGGACAATTCTCTGCTCTTCTCTGAATTTGTTTTCTGAACTATGAAGATTGGTTAGGTTCTGTAGATGTGTCTGCTCCATACTTTCTTGATGATGTATCTTTCCTGTCCTCTTTATGATCAGGGATCCTGAAACCTTAACCCTATTTAAGCCCTAATTCTGTTATCAAACCTTTGTTTGAGAAGATGCTGAGTGCCAGTGATGCTGGACGAATTGGGCGTCTGGTGCTGCCAAAAAAATGTGCAGAGGTTGGTATTCAAGTTTGTCAGCTTGACCTTTAACTTTGTTCATTGGTTTTATTCTGAAAGCTTTGCATACTGGATTTTGGAGGAACCAAGAATTTATTGTTTGATTCTTTAGAAAATGAGAAAAAAGAATAAACAAGGTGATGATACAAAGAAAAGCCTTGACAATATATGTGGATTATAGATATTTGCTTTTATAGTTGTGGTCTTATTTTCTTTATATGGACCGAAGAGCTTTGAAATCCGGTCGTGATTCTCATGGATAATAATCCTGATGTGCACTGTGCTCACAGTCAAAACTGCTTGTGATGACAGCAGCATATGCTAGCAGCAGTCCACTATAGTCTTGTGTACTCTTGCATGTCCTCTTATTCTGTCAGAGTTTTGTCCCAGCATTGTCAGTTGAAAGATGATTCTACATGTAGTATTGAAGAGTTTACAAGTGGAATTTTAGTTACTGTACACCACTTTAATGGCGCACAGTATGAGTAATAGAATTTCATGAGTACCTCTTCTCAATTTCATTAAGTAGTTCTTCTCCGATTTAATATTGAACTCTCTCCCTTTGCATGGAAACACGTGTCATCAATGATAGTAAAATACTAACATTGTACTCACTCTGACACAGGCCTATTTTCCACCCATCTCGCAGCCTGAAGGTCTACCTCTCAGGGTCCAAGATTCTAAAGGAAAAGAGTGGATATTTCAATTTCGGTTTTGGCCCAACAACAATAGCAGAATGTATGTTCTGGAGGGAGTTACTCCTTGCATACAAAACATGCAATTGCAAGCAGGCGATATAGGTAACCAAATTATGTGAAAAGAATGGTTCAGAAGAGTCTTAATTCAGCAATGGTTTATGTTGTTTCTGGGTTGTATCTTCATTTCTCTTCTCTCTAGTTAAGTTGGACTTGGTTTATTTCTGTTTTCTTGATTTGTCAATGTCATGGCTTTGGATCTGGTCAAACATCTTATTGCTGCTTGATAGTTTTTTTTCTTCCTTTTTCTTGTTTCATGCCTTTCAATTCATTTTAGTTATAATTCTTCCTATGCACTAGTGCATTATGGTTTTAGGGTTTATGGTTTTGGATCTGAAATTTAATTTTGTTTCCTCAGTAACGTTTAGTCGATTAGAGCCAGAAGGCAAATTGGTTATGGGATTCAGAAAGGCATCCTCAGCTTCACTATCTGATCAGGTATGCCCTCCTTTTCCTAGATTATTCATTTAACTTCCTGGAGGTCAAACAATATTTATGTAGATGTTTGCAAGGATAGTGTTTCTGAATGCTATGAGGTATCATTGGAAAAAAATTATAATGGGTGACCCTGGAGATTTGAAATCTTCTCTGGTACCTCATCATGATCAATGAATTTATATTCCAATACAAGAAATAGTTAAGTCCTAGTTTGATACTTAATTAACTCCATCCTTTCTTCTGAATTCATTGCAACATAGCCTGATCTGAAAACTAGGCATGGAACTTTACATGGCATGTCTTTAAAAACTTGAAGTTCATGTATCAATCAAATTCCGTGTGATGAATGGTAAATTTGTTGCCTGGTAATATTTATATGGTAATTCATTTTACATGAAAAAGGTTAAGGTGTGATAAAGTGGGGTTTTTAGTTCATTTTTTTTCTTTTCTGGCTAACTTCATTTGTGTTTCTGATATGTGGCAAAAATCAAGAAAACCAAATTGAATCCAACTCAGTGATGGATCAATGGTGAAAGGGTAAGACAGCTATGGTGTTTGTAAAAAGAAGACAAGAGAAGAAAACAACACACATCACATTCATGAAATTCTTGTTGTTGATTCCTTTCTTAGCTGTTGCAGGATATATAAGCAAATCCCGACAATTGCAGAGGCAGTTGTGACCACTGACATGTGGCTAACCAAACCAGACCACTCTAACACACAAACAACACTTACATATATAAACAAAAGCTACTGACTAATGAAACTAAATGACAATTCAACCAATCCTAACAGTAAAAGAATTCAAATCAAATGCTTCTCAACAATGAAGACCCTCTGGCTGCTCTCTCCCGCATCAGTTTCATGTCTGGCATTTCATCCGACGAAGCCTAGTGATAACATGAAAATAGGATGGTAGATAGTTTCATAAGAGTGATTGCAATGTGCTTCAAGATTTGGTTTGTTGCTTTTAGTTAAATCAAGTAAAAATTTGTGGTTTGTCAAATGATGCCCTTTCAGTTTGCTGTCAGCTTTAACAGTTAGTCCAAAATAAATTTAAATGTGTTATGTTTACAGGACAATGAAACTAGCCAGACTGGCGATGGTGTTTCTGCAAATGGAGATGTTAGTATCACAAAAACTTATACTAGTGGAATTGCTTTATTTCCTTTTCAAATTAACACACAAGGTCGCTGAGCTTTCCATTAACCTAACAGGCTGAATTGGGTCCTAGTCCTTGGTCTAAAGTTGACAAATCAGGCTACATAGCAAAAGAAGTTCTTGAAGCAAAATCTTCAATCAAAAAGAGGAAGAGCAGCACGTTAGGTTCTAAGAGCAAGCGCTTAAGGATTGAAAATGAAGATATGATAGAACTGAAGCTAACATGGGAAGAAGCGCAAGGATTGCTCCGCCCCGCTCCTGACCATGTTCCCAGTATTGTGGTGATTGAAGGATTTGAGTTCGAGGAATATGAGGTTTGATTGTTTCCTTGCCCAAAATAAGTTTCTGCCAATGAGGGGTTTTCTCTGTCTTTAGCCGCCCTTGGCATTCCCTTTTCCATTTGTTCCTCTGTTCTGCTTGTGTAGAAGTCATTGTGAAGGTAGAGGCTGCTTGTTTTTTATTACTTTGATATCATTAACTGTTGGTTTATTTATTTAATTGTCCCTTTGGAGTATAGTTACAGTAGCATGTACAGAACTTTGGTAGTACACTGTGATTAGCCACTTATCACAATGTGGCTGCTAATCTGGCGAGGGTGAAACCCCTTGAATTTTGGTTCCCCCTGCCAAAAACTCTTGGCTGGTGGCAGAAGATAAAAAAACGCAGAGATAAATTTCTTCCCACCAGAGGGCCATTTAGGGAGATAATGGGTATACATTGTTCAGTGCTGCAAAAGGCCCTGGAATAATCACATGTTGCTATTCTATTGGTAGATACTTGCCTTCTCTAGTCATTGAATTTTAGGTTCTGGCACATTCAAGTGTAGAAGAATATGAAATCCCAGAGGAAGATTGTTTCAATTGTGTGATAATGCCCAACTCTTGCACATATGCATGGGATTTTTTATTTTTATTTTGTGTGTGTTGTTATTACTGATACAATTGGTTGTTTGATTGAAGAACAATATTTCCTTGTGATTATAAGTAAACATCATTTAAGATGTTTTTCATCCTTATGCATTACATCATTTAGTGAGTTTGCATTGAAGGGTTTTTTTGGGTTTCTGATACATTTTCTTCCTATATGTTTTATGCTCTGAACTTAGCTAGCTAAAATTTATCCTGGCAAGGAGGTCCTGCTTTTATGGATTCTGACTAGTTACTGCTATAACAGGATGCACCAGTGCTCGGCAAACCTACAATTTTTGCAATGGATAATGTGGGGTAAATTGCTTATCCTGAATGCCCAAACTTTCACCTATACCTTTTTTGTTAGTTTTCTTAAATTCAACATGATTTGGCACACAAATGTCTCCCAAAAATTTATCCACACCTATATTTGTAAACCACCTGACATGGCGAGATCTCTCATGGCAGATCTAAGTGGTTCAGGTGTTTTTTTTCTAGAAGTATATCATCTATCTGTGGTGTCAGTGTGTGTGTATTAGAATCTATTCATGTATCACACTTGCAGGCTGTGCTAGCAGAAAAGTATTCTCTGTTCTATAAATTTCTATGTATTTGAATCAGCTCAAATTTCACACTAGCTGGTTGTGCTTTGAGAAATATATGATCTCTCTAACCTATAAGCTTGTATGTAAATCTGTTCACACTATTTGAGTGAACAATGAACATAACCTAGGATGATGTATCCATATTATTACGTTTCCTCGTTTTTCATCCCGGGTAAAATGGTGCTTTACTGCATTGTTTACTCTCTGTTGACTGTTATGCAGACTTGATATGCACTTTCTGTTTTTTGTTTCTAAACTTTCCTTGTTATAGCACTGCTTCATATGCTAAAATAGATTTGCAATGTTCTTTCATCTCTTTGAGGAAATATAATTCTAATATGATGTGTTTTCTGCCAGTCACAAGATTCAATGGGTTCAATGCGAAGATTGTCTTAAGTGGCGAAAATTGCCTCTCAATGTTCTTCTTCCCTCCAAATGGACATGTTCTGGTAACACATGGGATTCTGAAAGGTATAATGTGAATCCATTTATTCCTTCAGGCTTGGGTTTTTCCCTCTATCTGTAGTAGTTTTATGCTCCGAGAGCCTGTTATATAGTCTGGGATTTTAAAATGATTCTGTGGTGCAAAGCATGTATTCGTGTGTATTCTATTTCTTTACAAAATGCAAACGTGCATTTGAGGTCCTAGAATTCACTATAGCTGTGGTGCATGCTTGGTTAACTTTGGCATTTTCTTTCCCAGTAGCTCATAATGTTTGGCTGTTTCCATGGTAAATAATGAACGTAGGCAGTGCCCACCCTTCTCTCTAATGGACAAGGCAACATATGAAAGTTGAATGTTGCATGTTAATTGCAGGCTCCTTGCATTTTGTTTAACATTTTTGGTTACATCTGCTGCCAGATCATCATGTTCGGCGGCTCAAGATTTGACATCAGAGCAGCTTGAAAATCTACTGCCATCCCGTAATTTAGGTATAAATTGCTTACAGTGACTTTGCTTTTTGCTGTTTTGTCCATATTTAAAATTCAGCAATTTATGGTCGTGGAGCAATTTAAGTTATTCTCAAGTGTGGCACCTAGTTCCACTATCATGTTACACAATTTTTGCAGATGCTGTTTTTGTGTATTTTAATGATTTTAAAATGGAATTTCTTGTGCAAAATGTGATGATTCCCAACTGCCCATTTTGCACCTGGTGTTATGTTTGTGAATCAACAGTCACTTCCAAGAGATTGAAGGCTGCCAAGAAGGATATTGATAATGTTGAAGCTTTGGGGGGCCTTGACACTCTTGCTAACCTGGCTATTTTGGGAGAGGGTGAGGCTCTTCTGGCTTCATCCCAGGCCACCACGAAGCACCCCCGGCACAGACCAGGCTGCTCCTGCATTGTGTGCATTCAGCCCCCAAGTGGGAAGGGTCCCAAACACAAGCAGACATGCACATGTAATGTCTGCCAAACAGTGAAGCGCCGTTTTAAGACCTTAATGATGAAGCGAGAGAAGAAGCAATCAGAGAAAGAAGCAGAAACTACTCGGAAGCAGCAGGAGTCTTCTGCTGAGAAGTTGCTTGATGATGACCCCTCACCATCTAGCAATGCAGGAAGTGCAAGTGGCAGTCCTAACAAGAAAAAAGCAGTCAGTGAAGTTTCCGATGATGATCCTAACAGAATGAAATCCTCAACTTCGCCTTTTAAAGGCCAAATAGACCTGAATATCCAGCCAGAGAGGGAGGATGAGTTATCACCTGGTTCCGATTCCGGAGGCATGATGAGGATGCTCCAAGATGCCTCTGAGAGATACCTCAGGATGCAAAGATTCTTGAGTTCAGATGGTGATAATATCCCTGCCAGTAATCACTCGGTATCAAGTGGGGGGGCAGATGAAAAAGCCGGTAGTGGCATTATGCTTGGTGGCAGCCATCAAGATGCTAGTGAGGATCACCCCTCAGCTTTTTCATTGATCGCATCTGAATCTGCATCTGCATCTGCATCCACTCCAGCCACCTGATAGACAATGCCCTTTACTGTGCATGACCATCAACCAAGAAAGACCCCGTGATTGAACGCGAGGATATTCTCGTGGCATGTTTGTCCACATCGACATTTTAACTCCGTTGTTCTGTACATAAAGTAGAGAGGGGTAGGAAAGCGGTAACATGGGTGAGAACCAATATTTTTTCTGGTCCATGCTGTATAATATCTTCTTCTCCATGCTAATACAATTGGACACAGACATGCTTTTAGAAGATGATTGATGATTCAATCAAGTGGGTAGGAGGTTGCAGCTATGTAGTTTATTGTTAGAAGCTCACTGCTACCCTTAATTCAGAAACAGAGGATGGAATTAAGCTTGTGCTTTTTCGCACGCAAAAGAAAATTGCGTTCTTGTAAATTTTTGTTTGGGTTTCCACTCGGGGATTTTTTGCTCAGTCAACAGTAGCTTTTTGCTCTACGTGGTTGGAATTTAACAGTTGTTTTAATTCTTTGCATTAAAATGTTTTTCATTTTAAAATATATTAAAATGATTTATTTTTATATTAGCATATCAAAATTATCTAAAGCACTAAAAAGTTATTAATTTGATAATTGTTTTTTAAAACGCCTGCGGCAAAGTCTTCTGATGCATCAACTAATCTTACAGGTAATCTCGGTGCTATTGTTTTCTCCTTGCCAGTGAAAAACCTGAAAAAATGTTCTGGAAAGAATCTATTGAGATGTCCAGGATCTTCAAAATCTTGGAGGCTGGTATATATTGTTGAGGACACCTCCCATGTTCTCCTCCCAAAAAAAGTAGGCAGGCCATGAGCAGCAGTCATATCCCAGATTTCCTTTAGGCATCAAAAAGTAGTGAATGAATCCCTTCAAGTTTTTCTTGAGAGATGAAAAATGTTTCCCTGGCCATGTTTTGCATGCCCTAAAGTTAGAAGGAGGAGCAAAGTAAAGATTTTGATAGGTTTGTGCAAGCTCTATTATTAGATTTGTGGTTAGGGTTAAAGAAAAGGAAGACCAAGTCAGCAAAGCCATAATGGCTCCCAAAGAAGAGGGGGGAAACCGTTTGTAACATATTTTTGACAACCCTTGGAAACTTTGTAAACGGTCTTCCAGGCAAATCTTGGTTGGTCCTAAATCCTAATCTCATAATAACCTCAAGCCAGAAATAAAAGAAAATTTTGTTGGTCAGTTCTTGCTTTTGCTACCTCTTCCTTTCCCTTCCTCCTCATTAGGTTCTAGATTAAGAACTGGAAGATGATCACAAAAAAAAACCATAAAAAACTAGTGCACTTGTAGAAGAACAAGAATTGTTTTATCCTGGCTTTATAAGCTTTTTCCAGTAATCCCACCAACATAAAAGAAATACAACCGCCCAAGAATAGGATTGGTTGTTGTTTTCTTCCAAGATGAATGATTTGTTCTCGAGTTCGTTCAAGAAGTACACTGACCTCAAGCAGCAGGCTCAAATTGATGACATGGAGGCAGGGAAGGAGGGTATGAATCTGGACAGATTCTTTGAAGATGTCGAAAATATTAAGGAAGATATGAAAACTGTTGAGAGGCTGTACAGGAGTTTACAAGAAGCCAATGAAGAAAGCAAGACTGTTCACAATGCTAAGACCATGAAAAATCTCCGTTCGCGGATGGACATGGACGTTGAACAAGTTCTGAAACGCGTTAAAATCATCAAGGAAAAGCTCGAAGCCTTAGATCGATCCAATGCAGCTCACCGCAATATTCCAGGGTGTGGTCCAGGATCATCTACGGATCGAACCAGGACATCTGTGGTTAGTGGTTTGGGGAAGAAGCTCAAGGATCTCATGGATAATTTTCAGGACTTGAGAGCTAGAATGGCAGCTGAATACAAGGAAACTGTGGAGCGCAGGTATTTCACAATCACAGGAGAAAGAGCAAGTGACGAAACGATTGAGAATTTGATATCCAGTGGTGAAAGTGAAAGTTTCATGCAAAAGGCAATTCAGGAACAAGGAAGAGGCCAGATTCTTGACACAATATCAGAAATCCAAGAGAGACATGATGCTGTGAAGGAGATAGAGAAGAATTTGATTGAGCTTCACCAGGTGTTCTTGGATATGGCTGCTCTTGTGGAAGCTCAGGGTCACCAGCTGAATGATATTGAAAGTCATGTTGCTCATGCCAGCTCGTTCGTGCGGCGAGGAACAGAGCAGCTTCAGGAAGCCAGGGAACATCAGAAGAGCTCTCGGAAGTGGACGTGCATTGCCATCATAGCTGGTGCTGTCCTCATTGTTGTCATGCTACTACCATTTTTACCACATATCTTGGCTCTCTTGTAGGAATAATAGGGGGCGGAATTTCTTTTTGAACTCTAGAAACACATTTGATTTAACCCCAACCGAAAATTGTTGGTTGTAAGGTTATCTTGGAAAGCTTGGTCTTATTTTCCAATGGTAGCAATTTTGATATCTCCAGCATAAGCACAACAGCAAGGATGATTGGTAAGTTTCTCCTCTGCGAGGCATCCTAGAAACACATTTCTTGTTTGGCACCCCCAATTGAGGCAATTGGCATTGTTTGCATGAAATTCTGCGGCAAATTCCAAACTAAGGCCATGGCAGAAATCATGATAGTTGATTGGAATGAACGTGTAATTGCTGGGGAGAAGAAAATGCATCGAGAGAAAAATGAAGTCATTGTAATATCAAATTTTTGACTCTTTGAAAGGAATTGATTGCCTGTCAACTAGTTTTGTTTTCTCCTCTATTTCTTCTAATTCATTATACATGAAAGAATTCTCTTTTGAAGATGGCAATAGAAAACTATCAATCTTGCAATCAATGGTTGAATTTCTCTGCATCTCTGCAGAAGCAAGAAGATTTTCAACGTTTCATGAATGAACATACAAATGACTCTGCATATCTCACTATCATAAGAGAAATTATTGGTCTTGCTGAGCAGTTAATATAGTTAGGCCATGCATGAAACCTAATTCATACGAGGCAAACTGGGAGTCCCAATGGGGTACTATCAGCTTAGCAAAATCATTATTGAACAACTAGAGAAAAGCTAGTGCATGACTGCCAGGAAAAAAGTTGCATCATTTTACAAATGAAGAGACATTAATTGATGGACTATTTAGGCATGTACCTATCCGACTCGAGTACAAGCTGGAAAAACAGATTTCTTATTGATGATAGACCTGCAATTCTATAAATACAGCGCAACCTTTTTCAAATCAAACGCTCTCCCAATAGGATCAATTTTTTTTTTCCAGATTCAATAGAACAAAATCAAGCTGATCATATTGAATTTCATGATCCAGCAGTGCTTTAGTATGCTACATCAGATATGCAAGCAATTTTAACTCTATTTCAGTTAGAAGATGGATCATTTCACAAACAGGAGATGAATGAATACACAATTTAAGAAACCAAACTTAAGTACAAACCAATTTTTCATATATGACAACAAATACTCCCTTAAAATGGGCACAGAATACCATTCTCCAGCTCGAAAACCATTCAAAGGAATAAGCAGTTACAAAATTAGTATTTCTTCTGCTCCATCATCACCCAAGATTCTGCTATGCCACGGCAGTAGTAGACAGGAAACTATATATTGCATAACCCAAACCAAATGAACCTGCTTAGTAATATACAAGTACTTATATCAATCAAGTGCCAGCACTAGGCAAAGCTGCCATAAATGAATTGTACGAGGACTCCAAATCAAAGTGAAGTTGCCGAGCCTGCTGCTCTGTCAACTCATCTGCTGCCCCCATCTTAGACAACCTCAAAATCCATTCTTTCATCCTTGTCTTGCCCTCAAAGTCAGGTGGCAAAATACTCAACTTGTTCAGTGAAGCTGAGAGATCTGAAAGCAAAGGATGCACCTGGTCCACTGCCACCATATTCAACTTCAGCGAATCCATAGCTGTGATGAAGTTCTGAACACACTCTGCCACAACGGCAGCTGAGGTGGTAGATGAGGCAGCTGCAGCAGCACGGTGTTCCACCGTGGCAGGCACCCCCGAGGTCACAAGCCTGTTAATGGCAGCTGGGCAGTCCATCTTGTATGTATCTGCAAAGCGCTCAATGCTAGGGACTGTGTCTTTAAAGGTGGAAGCCAAAGTTTTGAAATGGGCAATGAGTTTCTGGCACTCAGTTTCATACTGAGATGAGGATATAATGTCACGAACATAACCCCTTTCAAGCTTCTCCGTGGCTTTGATTATAGCATATAGCTCAGCAAAATTATCATACATTTCTCTCTCGCGCTTGTCGTTCCATAGCTTGACCTCCATTTAATTACACAAAGTATAGACTTAAAGACGCAAAAAAAAAAAAATTCACTTTCAAAGTAGGATAAATAGGAATCTGTGGAGGACTGGAGAAGAGAACGGGACACGCGCAAGGAGCACTGACCTTCACTGCAAACAATCATACACAACATAAGAAAAAAAAATACAATCAATCGCATGAATCTAAAACGCAGCACCTGAAGTCATGAGTCTAAAAGCAACAAAGACTCCTTTACTTTTCTTCGGTTTAATAAAACAAATTCTGGACACACATTGTCCTTTCCATGGCGCGGTTCTAGAAACGAAAACAAATCACTCAAAACAACACTCATCTATGCCTAAACAAGCAAGGCAATTTGCTTGAAGGAAATAATGAACACACAAAGGACTAGAGACTTCAACAAGCTAAAAAAACCCAAATCATAAAACTTAAAATTCATCACCATAAAATACCCATTTCCACCACACCCTTTTACTTACCTAACCATCAGAGAACTAACAATAATGCTACCACCCTCGAAACAGTAGTCAAGAAAATTTCATTTCAATTATAAAGAAAACGCAAAAAGTACCTCTTTTCAAGATTCCTCAAGTTTCCAAAAACCAAACAAAAAAATCACCATATAAGCACAGCAGATCATGAAATCACAAACCATTAAGAAAGCCCAGAAACCAAAATCAAAACCCAGAACATAGAATGAAAGAAACCATTAAAAAAGCTCAAACTTTACCTTAAATCATTGTTAAAAAAGCAATGAAACAACCAAAGTTTAAAGCTTTAAATCACAGAAACAGACAAATAAACTTATTATATATATACATACAGAGTGAGAGAGAGTGGAGGGGTACCTACAGGGAAGTGAAACGCGGCTTTGAATAACGTGAAGGGTCTTTTCTCTCTTTCTCTCTCACTTTTTGCAGAGAGAAAAATTATAAGAAAAAGGAAAAGAATTGTAATTTGTTTTGACAAACCTCAAGTTAGTCTCCACATTATAGACTGAATGAGTCTTAAAAGAATTGTTTTTCTCAATCGGATCCTCAAAAGTATTGTAATTGATGACCATCTTTGCATGTGATTGGTTTAGAGGTTAGCCATAGCCAATCATGAAATATGAATGTGATTGTAGCTGTAATTGTTCTTATGAAAAAAAAATCTTTAATTAACCCTTAAGACTAAAGATGAATTTATATTAAAATTAAGATATTAGTGAATCTCTCTTATAAATAAGTATTTATTATTATAAAATTGATAGAATACTCACATAAATAATATCACACTCGTCGTTGGATGAGTGCGGATGTAATTGAGGCAAAACGTTATTTGTGGACTTTTATAAGAAATAATATATAGTCGGGGGACTTGTTTGTAGTTTACCATTATATTCTTTTTGTGATTTTGAGAAAGAGGGAGGGTTGCGTGTGGGACGTTATAATATAATTACTGCTTTCGGCATCTACGTGTAGCAGTTGAGATGACCAGAAAAGAAACCCATGCCAAGAACTCAAAAGAAAGTGACGGAGAGAAAGGCAGGGGATCTCCGTTAAGTTCCCAACCTTTTTCCACCGTTTGATTCTCTTTGTGTGTTTATGATTGATCATAGATCCTGATCGCTTTCAGTTTCCAAGGCTTGTCATTGTGGGCCCGTACTGATTTCATGTCAGAAAATTGGAAGTCCATTTTGTAGGGGTTCGTTATTTTATTCTATGATTTTTCAGGGGGATGAAAAAAAAAATGAAAAATTAAGAAAATTAAGAAAATAAAAAAAATAATTGAAAAAATCAAACCGTAAAAAAAATTAATTAAACCAATTAAAACTTTAAAAAAACTGAACAATTCGGTTTAATTTTGGTTTTATAAGTCTAAAACCAAAAAATTAAGGAAACCAAGAAAATTAGAAAAAAATAACCGAAAAAATCAAATCATAAAAAAAACCGATTATACCGATTAAAATTTTGAAAAAATCAACCGGTTTGGTTTGGTTTTGGTTTTATAAGCCTAAAACCCAAAAAACCAAACCGAACCCAAATCGAATAAAAACCGAGCCAAACCGGAAAAAAACCGAGCCAAACTGAGAAAACCGAGCCAACCCGGTTTGAACCGATTTTTGTTCTAAAAAACCAAAACCGGTCGGTTTGAATCGGTTTAATTTTTTTAAAAAAATTCAATTTGGTTATTTTTTTTATAAAAACCAAAACAAACCGAAAATGATCACCTCTAATAATTGTTGTTTTTCAATAAAAATATAATTAGAGAGAAAATGTTTTTATTTCTATTGTGCTTTGAATGGATATAAGTTTATTTTAAAATTATTTAAAAGAAAATTTTATTTTATATTTTTTTAATGTATTTTATAACTTTCTTGAGATACTGATTAAAAGTAACTAGTGTAAAAAAATAACAATTTAATTATAATTTATTGGATATTAACTAAACCTAAATAAATTACTTTTTTTTAAATAATTAATTTATCCCATAAATAATAAATATTGCAATCATGACTCAAAAACCAATTTAAAATATTTAAATCAGTATTATATGCATATATATTTAGAATATATTTTTTGTACAATTATTTCATAATAAAAAAATAATGAATAATTACTTCATAAAAGAAATAAACATAAAAAAAGAGAAAAAATCATGGTAAATCCTATCAAAAGTAATAAAAATATACCTCAATAATCTTTAAAAAATATTTTTTTTAATTTTATCTCATATTTTTTAATTAATTTTTAAGTATCATATATATTTTTTCGAAATTAAATCATATTATTAAATTAATTTTCTCCCAGTAAACTCATATTGTTAAATTAATTTCCGAAATTAATTCTCCAAAAACTCACCACAGGCTCCCGGCCCACAATATCCTTTTGGTGAAACAATGGGGCCAAAGCCCATACTAATTCATAATCCGATTCGAAATAAGAAAAAACAAGTCCTTAATAAATTCCCTCCCGTTAACGGTAGGAAATATGTCAAAAGAGAGAGACTGCTCCTACAAACCGCTGCAAATGCTCTCCTCCTCTGTATTTGGGTATTTCTTCTTTTCAAACCAAAAGAATCTGAGGTTTTTGTTTCTGTAATCCTAAGTAAATCCTTAAAAAACCCTAATTTCGATTTCAAAAGAACTGTACCCTTCGAATGATGATCTTCTCTACGAAGAAGAAATCTTGAGAAACTCGTTTTCTTTAAAGCTCTGGTGGCGTTATATGATAGCCAGAAGAGAATCTCCTTTCAAGAAACGTTTCATCATTTACGAACGGGCCCACGGCATTGCCTGGAAGCTACAAGCTTTGGCATGCTTATTTGGTTTAGCGGCTCGATACAGTTCGCAATGTTCCCATACTCATCCCCAGTTTGAAACGCTGAACAATACTTTTGAGAGGGCTTTGGTTAGTATGCATAAGATGCCTAGGATTTGGATTATGTATTTGCAGAGTTTGATTGGTTTAGTAACGAGGACGAGGAGGGTTTTTAACAGGGCTCTTTGTCCCTTGCCTGTTACGCAGCATGATAGGATTTGGGAGTTGTATTTGAGGTTTGTGAGTCAAGATGGTTTTCGTATCGAGACTTCTCTCAGGGGTTATAGGAGGTATTTGATGTATGAACCTAGTAATATTGAGGATCCTATTCTGGGCTTTGGCATTAGGCTGCGGAGAGGTTGGCGTCGGTGTTGAATGATGATCAGTTTTATTCCATTGAAGGGAAGACGAAGCATAGTTCGTGGCTTGAATTGTGTGATTTGACGACTAGGCATGCGAAGGAGGTTTTGGGGTTGAATGTGGATGCCATCATTAGGGGTGGGATTAGGAAGTTTATGTTAAGGTTCTCACACCTTAACAAGCAATGTTTAAGAAGAGAAGGAGGATGTAGAAGAGAACATTGAGAGAAACAGAAAAGAATAGAGGGGAGAATTATGCAATTGAATGAAATTGGTTTTCATCCATTACATACAAGCTGACTAGTATATCTAACTAATTCTCTCCTAACAACTGCTCGTAACTGATATAACTGCCATTTCTAACTACTGCTAACAGAATTCTCCTCGTGTGGATTGTAACAGCTTACGGATGATGTTGGGAGGTTGTGGAATTGGAGTTCTAAGTTTGAGAAGAAGTTACTTAATGGGTTTTGGTTAGATGATGATAACGACGTCGATTTGATGTTAGCACACCTTGAGTATCTAATGGATAGACGGCCTGGATTAGCAAGCAGTACTGTGCTTCTACGACAAAATCCACATAATGTGGAACAATGGCAAGGAGAGTCAAGCTGTTTGAGGGTAATCCAAATAAGCAGATATTGACTTATACTGAGGCTGTGCGGACTGTTGATCCTATGAAAGCAGTACTGGGGAAGCCGCATGCTTTGGGGGTTGCGTCTGCTAAGTTATATATGAGGATCACAAGTCACCACGATCTAGCAGTCAATGCAAGAGTAATTTTTGAAAAGGCAGTGCAAGTGAACTACAAAACAGTGGATAATTTAGCTGGTGCGTGGTGCGAGTGGGCAGAAATGGAAATTAGACACCAGAATTTTAAAGGTGCACTGGAGTTGTTGAGTCCACTCGAAGCCATATATGAACGGATAGTAGACCTGCGAATAGCCACCCCACAAATCATCATCAATTATGCATGGCTTCTGCAAGTATGGACTTCTATAATTCCTGTTATGAAACTTAAGTTCCTTTTAGTTGTCAGTACCTTTATTCACTTGAATTGACAATTTGTTTGCTGTATTGGCATGTTCAGGAACATAAATACTTTGAAGATGCATTCAAGGTATATGAAAGGGGAGTCAGAATATTCAAGCATCCTCGTGTAAAAGACATATGGTCACATATCTCTCGAAGTTTGTGAAGAGATCTAGCAAGACAAAACTGGAGCGGGCGAGAGAGTTGTCCGAACATGCTATTGAAATGGTATAGGCTTTATTTTTTTCCCTCTAGATTCTTGTTTGCTATCACATGTTTCTGCTCTTATCATCTATTATTTGTTGTTGTGAAAATTCTTATGAGTCCTGCTATAGATTCTCCAACGCTTGAGGTAGTTCTGATCGTGTGCGGCTGCCTCAAACCATTACAGGTTCATGAGGTCCTTATACATCTTCATATTACTTGTGTGACTGAAATATTTCTGCAATTCTGGTTCCTCAAACCATTACAGGTTCATTCTGGTTCCATGCTGATTCTTCACGTGCTCTGTTGATGGATTATGCCTTTCTGCTCAAGATTTTGGGACTGTAGGTAACTTTTTGTTCCTCGGTCATGTGGTCCGTCTTGTTTTTGTTTATGCTGTAACTTCTACGAGGCTTTGGCTTTGCCCCCAATGTGCTCCCCCACCCACCCCCCGCTGCTAATTTAGTGGTGGCCTGGAGGCTGGAGCCTTGGTCTAAGTATGTTTATCCACAAAAAAAGAAGAGATAGGCTTTAGCTTTATAGAAGCTTTAGCAAGTCGTGTTTCTTAACTTTTATTTCCAAATTTGTGGGTTTTAGCAGAGATTATGACCTGACATCTCTTCGCAAATGGACCAATTCCCTGGAAAAGTTTTTTAGACCTTCAAAGATTCTTTCCATCTTTCTTCTTTCTGAAACCCAAAACCAGATCATGTTTGAACATCATCCACCCTTTACAGCTACCATCAAAGTCATGTAGCTTTCAGCTTTTTCATCAATTTCTGGTTAAAAGAAAAAAAAAACAATTCTGAAAAATAAAGATAATAATACTAAAAAGCCAGAATTCATTTAAACACGAATGAAAGAACACAAAATTATAATTTTTTTCCTTTACACATTTCTATAAATCAAAATAAATTTCTTAACCCCATCTGTGTCTGGGATCTACCTAATAATAATAATTGAAAAAAAACAAATTCTTTATAGCTTCAAATTTTTAATTTAATCCAAACCCATCAAAACCATGTAATTAAACAGCACAACTTTTAAAAAAATTAATTAATGCCATGCCTTCTTCCACGGCTAGTCATCTCCTTATACTGATTCAATGACTCTTGCCTTTGCAACCTCATCTCCTCGTTAAATTTCTTAATAAAAGCCTCAACTCGCCGGTTCAACTCATCTTGACTCAGTGAAGGCTCTTTCCTTAATTTCCCCGAAGAAGGAGAGGACGAGTTGACAAGTGGCAGCTGATAATTGGTCCTGTCCTTGAACGTCGTTGATTTCTTCACTTCATGTGGGTCCACGACACTTGTATTAAACTGACTCCCATGATTCTCCCACGTGTCCTTGAACGTCTCCGATTTCTTCACGTGCCTTGTTACCGGCATGGCACGCCCCTCTGTTATCGTCTTCCAAGTGTTCTCCAATGTCTCGTGCCGTTTTGGCTTTGCCACCCTTAACGCCCTTCCACCTGAAGAAGGCATCGTAAAATCAATCAAGTGACCATTTTAACCTTCATATTAACCTCTTTGTGCTTTCATAGCACATAGTAAAACTTATACTATACGAGGACTTTTTGGGAATTTTATTCTGTTGCGTCAATCAGACGCCATGTTTGAACTTTATTTTGTCTTGCAAAAAATCAAATCAATTAAAAAAGTTGGAAACGCAAAAACGACAGCGTTGACGCCTAAAATTCAAACTTCAAAAGAAGATGAGAAAACGGCGCCGGAAAAAGCCTGGTCGACGCCGACCAAAGAGCTTTTTTCGAACCGGCCAAAAAATAGATACAGTGCGGGTCGGGAAATCTGCCTGGAAAATACAACCAAACAAAAATAGTTTTTTTGTCATGATAAAAAGAATGGTGGAATATATAGTACTGTACCTTCAGGGCTAGCTTTAACAAATTTCCGGTGACCGAACCTAGAAGAAACCAGGGGTTTCTCCACAGGAGAAAGGTTGTCCGGCAGCAACAGATTGTTCTCCGACGAATCAATCCTCTTAAAAGGCGGGACCCACGTAGACTTGGATAGCACAAAATCATCAACCGTTTCGTTTTTGCTATCCTCTAGCACTGCCACAGCGTTAACAATACCCTTGTCTTCAGTAACAACTTGCTCATGATGAGCCGCTTCTTCTCGTACCTCTTCTCTGTCCTGATAATCAATCTCAGCCCTCGATTCCAGGCCACCAAAATGACGAGTCTGAATCTCCAATGTGGAAATCTTCATCTCATCATGAAGATACTCATCCATTGGGAATTTCTCAATTTGATCGTGAGTAGTAGTGCTATTAGCGGTGCTGTGGCTGTGGTGGAAACGCGAGGAAGCAGCGATGGTAATGATGATGCAGTTTATGATAACGTAAAGATAAGGAGGTTTAAGCCAAGAAAGGATTGAACTCCAAAGAAGAGGAGCTTGATTTACAGAGAAATCATGCACTAATGGAACAGAGATTTTGAGACACAAGGACAAGAACAACACACTCGTTGAAAGTAATATAACTTTTAAGGAAAGTGAAAGAGAGCCCATGTTTTTGAACCTTGAAAACCTTACCTGGGCTTGAATGTTAAGGATTTGAAGAGCTGGATGTTGTGTTAAGCATGGGAGGCTGCAAGTGGGGGGCGATATGGAGGGTGAGATTAGGATGAAATGAGGGTACATATATAGAGAGAGAGGGGGGGGGATGATGGGGGGTATGGATTTCGGAGCGTTGGATTTGAGGGATGGGGATCTGGACGGTTGAGATTTGTGGGATTTTTCGAGCGAGTGTGGGGTGGAAGGAGGTTCCACTAACCGATCTTCTTCTTCGATGGTGCTTTTTTAGAATATTGTGGTGGCCCACTTGACGGGAAAGAATTGATTAGGGAAGAGAGAGTAGAAGGATAAAGTAGCGTTTAAGGGTAATTAATTAAAACTGGAGATATTGTAAAATGTGAAAATTGATTAATGTTTGTTGTTTATGGTAGGTGTGACATGGAAAGTGGTGTGTGTGTCTCTTTTATATATATATATTTCATTCTAGAATTTACCACAGTGATTGTCTCCATGTTAAAGTAATAATAAAGTGGGAAGTTTATTTTTTAAAAAAACTAATAAAATAAAGTGGAAAGGAGCTACTAAATGATGGTAAAATAGTAGAAATTATATCTTTCTTTACTTTCACAATAAGCAAAATTTATTCCTTTTTTTTAAGTTTAAACATAAAACTTTCGAGTAAAAATTTCAAATCTTAATTCAAATTCAAATTTCAATCTTAATATCTTGCTAATAAACTTGAAGAATTTTATGGCGCTTAAAAATTAACTTGTGACATCTTACTAGTTATTTTATGAGCTCGTGTTGAAAATAAAAAACAAACATGTAGAGGAGAAAAAAATAAAACTCACTATCCAATAATAATAATAATATCTTCATTGAAGATTTTAAAATTTAGTTTCCATGTACAAAAAAATATTAAAGTAGACCTTGATTTTTAAAAAACAATAACACTAAAAATTCATTATTTATATTTTCATGAGAAATTATAGGGTGCCCAAGATTGAGGGATCCAAATTGAAGAAAAAAAACAGACATAAACAGGAGAAATATAATAAAATTCATTATCCATAAAAATTAATAAAAATACTATATAATTAGTTACTTCATGATACCATAAAATTACTCAAATATTTACAATATATCTATTTCACATTATCCTTTTATATTTATAATGCAAGATGAATTTGGATTATATTGAATTTTCATGCTCTCAGATAGCTTGACCCATGAAAGTGAGAAGCCCAAATCAATACATAAATTTAAATTTATTTCACTTTCTTTATATTTTTTATTAATATTGATGTTCGATCAACTTGTGTATATCTTAACTAATTTTAAGAGTCTTGAAATTAACAACTATATAAGTTTTTAGTAACTCTAAAATTTATAAAACTCGAATTAGTAATTTCTAAAAAATAAATTCAGAATTTGATGAATTAAATTATATCTTTTAAATACTTTCTTTATAATTTATATACATAGCATTGCAAATGCTTAAGCAAGGTGGGCTTCCTTTCCAAATACCAATTGGATTCATCCTGCTCTGAAATTTCTAGGGGAATGTAAAGAGAGAGCGCTGCTAGTTCCAGGCATTTCTGAGTTTATTATTGCTCGAGAGGGGGTGTGGGTGTTAGCCTTTCTGCTGTCAGAAGAAACATTTGAATATTTAAATGAGCCTTTCCTCAACGGTCATATTAGTGACCGTTGCCCCCGCAGGCTGTACCAGGATCCCGGAGCGCTAGTCCAGTGGGTGCGGGCTGGCTCACCCCTGGCACGTGACCAACAGTTTGGTGGGTGCACCCCCCAACCGACCATAAACAAAGTGATTTTTCAAGTTTACAGATTGCATTTCAGCAAAATAAATGGATATTGAGAGTATGATTATGATGGGTTTTTTAAAGTATTTTTTATTTAAAAATATATTAAAATAATATATTTTTTATTTTTTTAAAATTATTTTGATATTAATGCATTAAAATAATTTAAAAATATTAAAAAATTATTAATTTGAAGTAAAATATAATAAAAACTTTTAAATTTTTTTTCAAAAACATTTTTAAACACAAAAACAAATAAAGTTAAAAAAACTTTGATATGAACGTAGAAACTCATAAAATAATTATCTTTAAGTGGTTTCTTTACGAAAATGTGTTTGTCTTCTAAAATGTTTTTCATCTAAAAATATATTAAAATAATATATATTTTTAATTTTTAAAAATTATTTTTTACATCAACATATAAAAAAATTCAAAAATATTAAAAAAATTCAAGACTTTTGAATAATCAAGTTGAAACGTGCAATTTAGCTACAACTATTAAACATAATACGAAATTTATATAAAAAAACTCTAAATTCAAGAATTTAAATTGAGTTTTTAATTAAAACTGTTGAAACATGTACCTACCAAGACAAAAAAAAAAATAAAAAGATGCTATTTTAATATAATGACTATAATGATTGATCCGGTGACCTTAGGTTGCCTGCATTTCTGGATCAATCGGTTTGAGCTATGGTTTCTTTGTCCCATCAAGGAGCGCACCTAACATTTATTTGGTTGAAGAGAACAGAAGCACCACATGCATTTATGCAATTATTTATATATATTTTTTTACATTTTATTTTACTATGAATAATTACCTTAAAACTGAGATAAATCTAATTTTAAAAAATAATATTATTGAATTATCAAATTCAATATGATTTGTAAAAATTAAACAATAAATTTAGTTATTAAATCCAACTAGTCTTGACTAATGAAGTGTTGGTTTAGCGGTTAAAACACTGTTATATCTCCCTGCAAAGGTGAAAACACAAGTTCGATCTTCATGAAGCGTACTTATTAGGAGGGGCAACCACGAACCCCGAACGGGACTAGTCTCATTCTTTAAAAGATTGTAAGAATATTAAATGAGAACAAAAAAAATCAAACTAATCCCAGTAAGTTTACTAGAAATCAAAACTTAAGTCATGTTGAGACTTTTATTAAACCAGATAAAATATTTACTAAAACTCAATTGATACAAAAGAATTTTTAATTATTCATATTACTCATACAAAATAGATTCAAATGATCAATACAAAAATAAAATAATAAAAAAATTTATTACTAGAAAACTATATAATAAATAAATAAATAAATAAGATGATATTTATATTCAAGAATTCCTTCTCTCTTTTTTTGGATTCAAGAATTCCCCTTGTTTGGTCAGGGATTTAATTATAAAAATCAAGTATGCTCCATGGTATATATTTCTTTCTTTAATACATCTTAATTAAAAATGCTTAATTAATCAATCAATCCCATTTGATCTCACAAGTACATCATCTTGATAGATTAAAGATTAGCTCAAGGAAAATATCTATCGCCAGCGCAACCTCTAGCAAGAAAAAAAAAACATATATAATTCAATTTTACTTTCTTAATTACGATCTAACCTCGTAAGCAGATTTCCCTCCAAGCTATATCTATATGCGTGGACCATTCTTATTGGTCAAGTCTCCTTAAGTCAACTTAGCAACTGTTTGACCTAACCTACCATTAAAAGATGATCATGCATGTGATTATCATAGATACACGTATAGTGTGGTTCCCCTTTTATACCAAGGCCATTTGTTTATGTATTTTAAAATTAATTTTTATTAGGCTCAAGTGCGTGGTTCCACTTTTATACTAAGGCCATTTGTTTATGTATTTTAAAATTAATTTTTATTATTTTTAGATCATTATAATATGTTGATATCAAAATTAATATTTTTTTTAAAATATATTTTTTAAATATATTTTTAAGTAAAATATACCTTAAAAAAAACTATAATCACATTTTTAAATACCCTTAATAAATAATATCTTGATTAAATCACGAGTTAAACAATAATCAACAGAGGTAGCTGTTGATGCAAGCTCCAGATCCAGCAAAAAGATAGGAAGCCATCGATGGTGTCTGATTGTATCCTCTGCCATGCATGTTTTCCTGTTCTTGCCACCTAAGCTAGAATAGACATATGAACATTCTTGTTGATGATGACATGCACCAAATCCACATTTAATTATGGGTCTTTTCAAGCTGTTAATGTATAGTTTTTTCTGATAATTAATATCATGTTTGTTTTTATTTTAAATGTTTTTTTCAAAAAAATTATTTTTTATGATTTAAATTCTTTTTATATTTTTAATTTATTTTGATGGGCTGATATTAAAAATTAAAAAAAATATTATCTTAATATATTTTCAAATAAAAAACACTTTAAAAAATAACTAAAATACTCAAAACTCTAGACGCACAAGATGGACCAATCAGAGTGAAGAATTGCGTGGCACGTAATTTTTGGAGTGATAATAAGGTGGGGATAAATGGTCGGTTGATCATTATATTAAATCACGTGAAAGGATGAAGACTTTCATAACAAGATAGAGCTACTGTCCACTACTACGCTAGTGTTTGTCCACGTGATTAGCTAGGAAGAATTAAATTAATGTTTTTTTTTTAATGATATTAATGTATTGGTATAAAAAAATTCAAAAAAAATAAATAATTTCCTCAATATTCAAGCCTATAGACTATAATATATAGTGGGCAAGGATAAAAGAGTTAATTATGAGATGTAATATATAGTCAAGAGGATAAATAATTGATTTCCTCTATTAATTAATGTTAAAATGTCAGTATATGAATGGTGGGCAACTTTAGGTTATGAAATGTAGTCTTGAAAGGGATAGAGAATTTTGTCTCTATTAATAATCGGCAGTTTCCTCCTCACTCCACACGATTTTCATTATGGAGGACAAGATTTTGATAACAAGTTGATTACCTACAAAAATAATAAAATAAAATAAATAGAGAAATCTTATAATTATTAGAAACTTTAATAATTATTAATTTTAAATTTTTTAAAAATTAGTTGATATAGACGTAAATTAACCCGAACATCAATGATTAGAAACATATAATAAATAAAATAAAAGGTAGATAACAATCCATAAAACATAAGAAAATCTAATTACCTCCATGTAATATGGAATTAAAAAAAAAAAGACAAATTTTTCCTAATTTTATTTTCATTATTTAATGTAATTTTTACAACAGGACTTTCAGGCTCCATGTAACGTATTCTATCCACAGAAAAAAGGGATCCAATTACCTCTGACGTCAAACACGGGAAGAAAGAAAATCCAAGCAATATTCATTGCCCATGGCCGGGAATATGGCAAGCA
Source organism: Populus deltoides (assembly GCA_015852605.2). Classification (NCBI taxonomy): domain Eukaryota; kingdom Viridiplantae; phylum Streptophyta; class Magnoliopsida; order Malpighiales; family Salicaceae; genus Populus; species Populus deltoides. Next base: position 4,282,821 of record CM027580.2, read on the forward strand.
ATTATCTGTGAATAAAAATGAAAGGATCAGGGAAGGTCCCACTAAAAGGACCAGGCAATCAAGGTTTGATCTGCTAAATAAAACTGAAATAACGTCCTGTCAGTCCACTTTGTCCCAGAAATTTCCTGTGCGCTCACGTACCATTGTAGAATTCCCCCTTTCACTAATTGATTTAATATAAATATATTTTACATTATTTTTATTTTTTTAAAAAAATATTAAGATTCACATTATCATTAAATCTAATTAAACGATTTAATCTTAAAATTTACTAATCTAATTTATTATCTATCTCGAGTTTTAAATTAAATTACATGGTAATTAATACAAAATAAATCATTTAATATAGCGAGTTTAAGTACAACTTGGATGACCAGTAAAAATATAATATTAAAAAAATTAAAAAGATTTTATTTTAATATTAAAATAGATTTTTTAAAACTATAATAATTTTATAAAAAACAAAACAAAATAAATATGCATCATTAAACATGACCTTATAGTTTGTTTTTTTTTTTAAAAAAAAGTATGCTTACAACTCTACGTTTTTAACTAGATTATACCTCTATTTTTCATGAGACTCGACCCCCGAGCCATAACACAGGTCAATCTCCGGGCGGCTTGGTCTTCATAACAGTGCTGCTCGTGCCCTTCTTCGTCAAGTAATTAATTCCACACGTACGTGACCAAAACATTGGACGGTGGTCCGATAGATTTTCTTTGAATGATTTCAAAATGCAATGCCCATATATAATCATTATAATTCTGTAATTGTCAATTAATTATTAAATTTCCACTTAATTAGGCCAAGTCATTAGTGTTCTAAGAATACCATCCATTCAATTTGACCAAAAACTGAAAAGGTGTCAGAGACATAATCTCATGATGACCTCACATTTGCATCATAGTTTAAGCATAAACAAGACTAATTATTATTATTAATAATAACAGCAAAACGATGCGATTGCAACACTAATGCTATTATAATATTGCATATTAAATTATTTTCTCATAACATATTACTTTACTTACAGGATTGTTGAAGAATATTGACACGAGGAAAATATCTAAATATAAATATATATATATATATATATATATAGCCATGCATGTGCTTACACGTCTTGGGGTTTAGAATATTCGTGTTGTGTAATATACTTGGAGTAAAATTTGTTTTTTAAAATGTTTTTAATTTTAAAATATATTTAAATATTATTTTTAAATTAATTTATTAATTAATATATCAAAATAATATAAAATATACATAAAAAATTTTAATCTTTTAAAATATAACAAAATATTTAAAATAAATCAATATTCTAAAATTTAAAATTACTAAAAAAAACTTTATTCCTACAATCCCAAACAACCCTCGATCCTTTTATGAACACTTGAAAGATTAAGGTTGCCTTGTCAAGTTCAAACCTCACAAGTTTCAGTGTTTTTTAAATTAGACACAGCTGGCGATAATTACCATTTCAAAACTAGAGCTAGGTTGGGTTTTGGGTTTGATTTCCAAAACAAATCGTTAAAATGGTGAGTTTATGTAAAACCATCCATTCAAATTAGCTAGTAATTTTATTTAATAGTTGTATTCAGAAAAAGTTCTTACTATCCTGATTTTTTATAAATTAATAAAATCAAACATAAAATCACATATTTCTTTAACATGATATTAACATCTTAATTAATGACTAAATAATTGGAAGTTCAAATCTCACAATTACGTTTTTAAATTAAATTAATAAAATAAACACAAAGCAATGGCCGTGGTTTGTTGACAAGTTGTTTCAGAAGGCCATGAAGATGAATGAATGGTCGGTCCATCAAGTTGGAGAGAGCAAGTCTTTTTCTTCAAAAGGATATGGTTGACTAGCTTATAAAATCATAGGAGTTGTTTTTGTCTCGATAATTGTAGTGACTTGTTATAAACACGAGTAGAATACCCCCATATGTCTAGGATATTGTACCTCGTATAATTTTAGCGTAGACATAACCATGAAGATAAAAAATATAGTTCAATTGTTTAAATTTTAAATTTATTTTTTATAAATTATTAATTCAAGTTTTATAAACTTCAGGATCATTGAAAGTTTATATAGTTGTTAATTTTAGAGCCTATAAAATTAGTTCGAAGTACACAAATGTTCTCGGACATCTACGTTAATAATAATAATAATAATAAATTATTTGGAACTGTATTTGAGTATATTTTAAAAATATATTTTAATATTGTTTTAATAATTTTAATGTATTAATATTAAAAATAGTAATTTTAAAATATTATTGCATCATGATACTAGACATAAACAGATGATAATTCTATTAATTTAAGCTGAAATTAACAAAATGAAGGGTGTTGATGGTATGGTTAGAGCATAATTAATTTAGTTTTGGGGAGTAATCTCAGCTAGAACCTTGTTCTAATTGGGTGTTAATCTCCATGAATTGTGGATTAATGGGGACGATCTATAGTTAAGAAAACACGAGAGGGTAAGTGGTCAAAAGCGAGTGATACGGTGACGTTATAGAGAAATAAGGATAACGAAACGGTTTGGTGCTTTTTCAATGCTAAGTCCAAAATCTGTAATCTCTAAGCACCGCCCTTTTCTCGAGTGGATGCCAGCTGTAAACCCGACTTCTCGAGGGAGGATCTTCTTCCTAGTTGTCTGGATATTCTACAAGGAAGAATTTTGCCTTTACTTTTTTTTTTTTTTTCTATATATATAAAGTTTTTATATTTCTTGGTATAGTTAACAAACCCCGGATCTGATGATTAAGCCATGTTTGTTTTGGTTTTAAATCTTTTTTATAAGTTTGCTAGAATAAATCAATTGACTTGGTGGAAATTGGATGATGAGTGAAAATTTAAGTGAGATTCAATCAAATTTTTTTAGTTTTTATTTTAAATAATACTGTTTTTTTTTTCTAAAACAATGTTGTTTTTATTAAAAACAACCCAATAGATCTAGGTCAATTCGTTGATTTGTGGATTTATTAGTTCAATCCATGACTTGGATCTTCAATGAAGTTGTAGATCAGATTGAGTTTTACAACTATATTTCTCGGTAAAATATAACTTTAATAAATTACAATAGTCTAGGTATATATTCTCTATTACATAATAATACAAATTATATTTTAGAATATCACCTATCAATTTAAACTTTTATGTTAAGATAATTCTTTGTTATAATAACAAAATTAAATAGTTTACAAGTTGAAACCTCATCACCCTTATTCTATTTAATAAAATTAAGCTCCTTGAATCGTTTGTATGCGAGATTGTTGATCGGTTTGTATGCGAGAAGTGATACAAGTTGTAAACCCTAGATAACTTGTCAAGCTCCTTGAATCGAGGAGAGATGGAAACTGTGTGGAAAACTGGAAATGGAGTGGAAAACGAGAAAGACAAACAAGACTAATGGGACTAGCCTAATGGGCTGTGGGATAGATGGATGAAACAATTGATGAAATGAGACAGAGATCATCATGTTAAATGGACCCAGAAGCCCATGTCAAACTCTCTGTTTCTCTCTTACAGAGCTTGCCAAAGAAGTGGTCTATCTTGAGAACGAAGTTTCAGATTGGAAATGGAATACACGCTCAGGAACCAGCATCGAAGACTTAAAGAAAAAGGACTGATACTTTTCTGGTAAATTCATATTCTATTTCTGAGAAAAAAAAGGGTTTCCATAGCCAATTAGAAACTGACTAGAAAGTCGAAAGGTCAAGTTCCTGTCAGAGTTGAGTGCCATTGAAGCATGTACGCAAGTCCGTAGGTTCCTTTATGATTCCAAATCCGAGCATGTTAACCAACTGCAGGAGTTTTGGAACCTTGATGGAAGAAATGGCAGGAGATCATAAAACAAATTATTCAATATGAAACCAACTTTACTAAACCAATGATGACAATAATACAAATAAATACAAACCAAAGCAGTGACCCCCAACAAGAAATTGGAAGAGTTCATGCTAAGTAATACGAAAGAGAACTTTCCTATGATTTAACAGATTTTATGTGAGAACGAATGTGGAGGCAATCCATCACCGCTTTGTATACATCCCTTGTGCCAATGATGAGAGATCGAAATATCCCGCGGGCTGAGTTGGAGCAACAGGGAATGCTGGAGGAGGCATAGTTGGATTAGAGTTTGTCATGCCATTGATAGGAGCTACTGACCCTGGCCTATACATGCTGCATATAATTCACAAGAATTAATTTTCAAGTGTCCGAGGCAAACCAGACCTTACAAAACATGCAAGTATCAGACCCATTTAACAGGCAATTTTCTTTGAATGAAAGATTAAAGAATGCCAACATCTATGCTTCACAACGATAGGTTTTTCAAGACTTTCCAGTTTCATCAGGCTACTTGCGAAAGGTAACTTTACAGCCACATTTTAATGCTATGATAGTCAAGGGAATGCATTGCATGCTTCGTAACCAAATCCAAAATCTATTCTAGACCGCATGTTGGGAATTAGGCTGTGTTCCTTCTCCAATCTCTTAGCCATGAAAGATGGGGCCGCCACTGATATTTCAACCGAGGGGCATAACCCTCACTCTGTTGCAACATGATTGTTTTGCTTCAGGTTTTGACCACTCTCAGTGTTGACTATGTCAACTCTAAACTGTGAACTAGCTGATTTCATCACTTAGAATAACTTAAGAACTTGAATTTGGAAACATAAAGTTCTAAGAACCAAACCCAGAAAGATCTATACTTGGGATTTATAAACTAAAAAAGAATTCAGCAATAAATAAATGCCCGCACCAGAGTCCTCAGTGTCTACCTTGATATTGGAAAATTAATTGAATTCCCTGCTGAATAGGTTTGTTGGCCGCTTCCCATCTGATGCGAGAAAACAATAATAGATGAGAGATCGAGCTTTTAAAATAAAAAGGTAAGGGGAAATCACTTCAAAGCTCAACCTGAATACATGTCTGTGGATAAGTGCTTGGCATCACCATCCCAGGAACTTGATAGCCATAGCTTCCCCAATTCTGAGCAGGTAAGTGAATGCCATTGGAAATGGGTCTATGTGCATTGGCAGGAACGGTTTGGGATCCACCACCAGTCCTTGCTGCAGCAGTCATGTGGAATTGTTGTTGTTGGGATAACATTGCAAGTTGCTGTTGAGGGACGGAAAATGGAGAAACCATACTGGACTGTGCATAATCCACAAACAAAATGGTAAGATGAACATGAATCTCTTTTACGCAAGAAAAGGACTAGATAAAATTTACAAATGGCACAAATGGACTGTTGTGCATCAAAGATGCCATAATGCCCCTTTCCATACTCCATTTTATCAAATGATAGAAAACTATGGACACTGAAACTTTACTAGCGATCTGTGTTAACAAAAAATTACAAAGACACCTTCACCCCTATTTTCTAGCCAGAACAGCCAACTGGGAAGCTAACATATATGCCATAGATGACCAAAAAATAGTGTTGCTTATAATCCTCTGCCATGATAGCTTTGTGATGGACACTCACACTCACACACAGCTCTTCACAACTTTTTATCATATGATCACTGAATTGAATCTTTTTTCTTCCACAATACCCTGGCCACATTTAATCATGCTTCTAAAAATTTTCAATGCAGACATTTTTTTCACAATACATACCTTGTTGAAGAGGTTCATAGGATCATTATTTGAATCCTTTAGGGGTTTCTCTAAAGGAGGTGAAGTTGAGTTTGGTTGTGTCATGCTTTCAATAAAATTTGATGTACCACTTCTCTCTGGTGTTGATTTTGCTTCAGCAGCTGCAAGATTCTTTGACAATTATGGAACTGGGAAACCAGGAAAAAATGGGAAAAGAGCATCTCAATGCCAATAATTTCTTTTATAAAATTATCAGGAGCAAAAACTCACCTTTTAAACCGGTCCATCCAATATCATGAGCAGGAGTCGTGGAATTACTCCCCCTAGAATCATCCATGCAAAGCAAATTAAAAAGTTCAGTTGCATAATCAACTTTTGGCGGTGTTACAACTTTGGTTGCACTTTCTTCCTTCTTTTCTAATTCAACTTTTGGGGCTGCTGGTTCTGACTTCCGCACAGGTTCTTGTGGTTTGGTATCACGCGCCACCTGTTTGCACAGTCTGTTAGTTTAGTTGTATGCAGGGCTGGCAGCCAAAGCAACACATTACCGTGCATGTTAAACACACATGATGACACACAAGGAAAAGCAAGATAAGCCATTCCTCTCTAACTCTACCGCAATTGATTGGTCAGACATCAAATGGTTCTTCAATTAAACCCCAAATGGAATCAACTGTTCAGAACTCTAATAATCAGTTGATAATCAATACAAATTATCTTCCTAATTTTTTTTTTAATCTTTTTATGTTTTCAAGAGATCTCAAGAAATTGGACAAAATAGTTGTTTCCCAATACGTCTGCAAAATGTCCCAACATTCTCAGCACTCAAATAATAATAATAAAAGAAATGCAACCCCAGTTTAACAACTTGCATCGATTTTAATTATTGTACAAAACTTTTAACAGTATGGACATGCATAGCAAAATATATGCACGCTATAAATACTTTGACATTTGTGTATTATGATTTTCGTTTGTTTGGTTATATATATACTTAAATTAAAATGGTACTGGAAGGGAGAAGGGAAATGGAATGTTGCATGTGAAAAAAAGGCAAGAGGAAGCAAAAATGTATCTACCGGTTGAGATGCTTTAACAGGCATTGGAGTGGATGCTTTAACAGGCAGTGGTGTGAAAGCTTTAATAGGCGCCGGAGTGGAACTTCTCGAAGCAGGACTACTGTCATTTGTAATGGGTGGATGAGTAATTCTTCTCTCCTCAGAACCATGGTTAGTGCCATTCATTCGGCCATGCCCACTACTTCTTGGTTCTGGTCTATAAATCGAGGTCCCCTCTCCACTCCCCCTCGAAGGTGATTTGACTTTTCCATCCCTAGGAACCCATCTCTTCTCTTCATATCTAACATATAACATAAGCATCCTTAAGTTCAACATCAGGTAGAAAACTAATGATATGGACAAAGCAGTGTGACAAAGTCATACTTTGCTCGAATGAAATTCTCGATTCCAACTCTGTCATAATTAGGAGGCAACTCTGCTTCCCAGTAGTTATTTGATCTCTCGTTCCCCGTAGCTGTGGAAAACAAGAACAAAAACCTGATCTCAGATGCAACTTGGAAAAATCAAAAGGTAAACAATTTAGAGAATTAAAAATCATGCTTACATTGGATAAATGCTATCTGCTCTGGAAGCCATGTGTCTAAAGTGGCTGATCTAACCTGTGTAAGGGTCATAAAGGAGCTGAATGAGCACATTGTAGATGAATGTGCGAATAGTTGCAAACTGAATCTCGGGATGGTCATCACTCTTCACTTGAAAAAAGAAGAAGATATACATGATTTTAATGGAATAAAATGCTCCACCTTTGATATGTGTACTCCAAGACTCCTATGGATACCTGAACACTGCATGCATATGAAGATTCCTAGATTCACACTAGCCCATCTAGGCCCTCTGTATAGAAAATGAGACAGCATTGCAAATCATAAATCCTCAAACCCATACATTGCAGTATACTACTAAAAAGCCAGTTCCTGATAGGAACATTGGCGTAACAAGAAAAAGGTCAGCAATTTGAAAACCTGCATTATTTCTTATACACAACATATATTGCGCTTAGATACCTACTTGCTTTTGCAGTCAGCGCACTCTCGATTCTCCGGTAATTTAAGGAGGCTTTCCAGTATCTGCAATCAAAATAACCACAAAAGTGAGTTTCATTTTAAATCACAAGCTAAAGAGAACAGAATCCGACTTAATTAATCCAATCAATTAATGACATCATATAGACTAGAAATTACAAGAAAGTTATCTGTAAGGCCATAATGCCTGCTATGAAAGAACAGTTGAAGCACCAATCGCAGAGCTTTGCTTTGGATTTTGCAGAGAACAGTCCACATTATATTTCGAAAATTATCATTGACTTTATTAATTTGTAAGCATCTTATTTTTATCAACTTTTTTAATTTGTAAAAATCATCATTGACTTCCATGCTAATGGCATGAGGCAGGTGGATAGAACACTAACAACTTCAATAAAATAAGAGTCTACAACTGTACAGCAAACTACAACTAATTCCAACTACACAACATGGATATGATATCTAACAAAAAAAAGAAAAAGAGAAAAGAAACACAGCCCCACAGGTGTTAATTGCACAAAATCCACAGTGCAAAAACCAACAACTCCGCAACACTTGTCTAGTTACAGACAGCATGACCCTTTAATTTTAGCCAGCCTCCGCATCACCATAAACCTTCGACAGCTATGTTGTGAATTTTAAAAAAGTTTCTTCATTTATTGGCTCATTTTTTTAGCATACATGATTAACAAAACATTCAATGTAAAAACAATCTAAATACATAAGAAACTAAGACAACTCAAAACAGATTCCATTCCATGTTTATAATTTGAAGAAAAACCAATTCAAATTGTGGAACAAGAACGTAATTTCAGACAAGTGCAATGAAAAAAAACAGATTAAATATAACTATGCCTTTCCTGTAACTGGCCAAGACACCTAAGATCTAGTCAAACATAAGCAAACCAAATGAACTTTTACTAAAATGAATCAAAAAACAAATACAAGAAAGAGACTTTATCTAAGAAACAGCTTATAATTCCAAACCGAACAAAGAAAAAGAAGCAAAACATCAACACAGAGAGAAAAGAAACTAAAGAAGAGACCTTTCTGTGCTTTGCATTAAGTTCCTTCGAAACATTAGCCTTCTCATTCATGTTTTAGCACTCTCTCTCTCTCTCTCTCTAATGAAACAAAAACTTACACTTCTCTTTCTCTCAGAGAAAAACTGAATATTTCTTTGTATGGCGGCTTAGAATCCAACAAAGGCCGACAGTACAGGGAAAGGAAGTTAAAAGGTATGAAAGAAGAAGAAGAGAAGCCAAAGTGGGAATCTTCTCTCTCTTTCTCTTTGCTTCGGTTTTTGAATGGAGACCAGCGTGTCCTTGCACGCGTTAAATGGGAACGAACCACTTTTGAGGACACAATCCCTCAATGTCTAGTACGTTTCTAAATCAGCATTTCTACTTTATTTCTTAACAATTTGACCCTCGTGAGTTGCGGGCCTTACTTATGGTTTACAATGAATTTATAGTTTTTATTTGAAGTTTTTATTATTTATATTCAATTACGCATCAGAGCCAGCTAAAATTTAACATATACATGAATTAATATTTATTTTTATATAATCTATTAATTATTATATTATAATTATGAAAAACTAATAATTAAAAATCCCCAAATCAAATAAACTCAATGAGATCGAACCAACGAATATAGAATTTGGATGAAAAACCTAAAACCCACCCCCATTCCTATCCAAGTTTACATTGATATTTATATAAGTGAATTGCGTTTCAAATGACGTTTCATGAAAATTAAGAATTTTCTTGTTTAAAATTAATTTTTTCTATGTTTTCGGATTATTTTGATACTTTTATTTTAAAGATAAGTTTTTAAAAATAAAAAAAATATTATTTTAAAGTGTTTTTCAGCGAAAAACACTTTAAAAGCAGCCGTTACTACACTCTCAAACACCTCTTTAGTAAATTAAAACGGTTAGGAAAGGCTTAAATTTGATAAAAGGTTGAGGTTTAAGGGGGTGAATTGACAAAAGGTCAATTGTTAAAGGACCAAACACAATTTTATCCAAGAGGTGGCCGCTCTCTTTTACGTGGCTTGTTCAAGCTTTGGGTGGGTGGCAATTTGACGCCGCTATTATTCTTCCTCTTCGAAAATGAAAGAGACGCCACGGAGAGGTTTTTCATTATTTTTTTTTCTCCTTCTTTTTCATTGCCATATCCTTACTCTTTCTTTTTATTTATTTATTATTTATTTATTTTTTTTGGCGTTTTAATTTTCTTATTTTTCCTCTTGGATAGCAGCAGGGCCACAGCCCAAAATGAAAGATCAAGAACCATGCTTGCAAGCAACCTCCTCCTCTCCAAAATAATGGTCTTTCATGTGATTTGACAATAGAAAAATTAAAGTCTTTATCAAATTTGATTTCTTAATTAGGAGTATGGAGTTCTCCCCGCCATTGATTGGAGGTGCTACCCAGCATCCTTCATTTTGATCCATTGATCAAAGTTATTAAAGGTAATTTAAAAATATATTTGGTTCGAAAAAGTATTAAATTGATATTTTTTTGGTGTTTTATAATGTTTTTAATGTTCTGTTATCAAAAATAAAAAAGTTATTTTGATGTATATTCAAGTAAAAAATAGTTTAAAAAAAACATTATATATCATAATATCAAATATACATTAAACTTGACTTGATTCATGACTCGACTCAAAGCATGAGTTAAAGATTTGATCAATTAGCCTAATTAATAAAAGAAAATGTTGTTTTGAAGAATTTTTTTTTTGAAAAGTAAAACCGAGTTTTAACTAGTTCAACCTAATCGTGGGTTTTCAATTTTTTTTAAATTTTGAATGCGCATGCTTAGCAACTTCTCATGGTTGCTTTAATTCTAGTTTTTTTTTGTTTTTTCAATTTAAATTAAATGGTAGGAGAATATTGTTGAAAGTTGAAACCAATGCCATGAATGTTGAAGAACTACCCTGGTTGGTGTGCCTAGACCCTTCTTAATCTCTCAACTTCACATTGACTAATATAAAGAAAGAATTATGGAAGGAAGATGTAATTAAGCATTTAATTAAACTTATCGCTATATTATTATATCAAGCCTTCTCCATACGAGAATCAAATCGAGGTCAATCATAGCTATTTTTACGGGTGTATAGTGTTTTTTAAAATTATTTTTTAATTAAAAATATATTAAAATATTTTTTATAATTGTTTTTTTTATTTTTAACATTAATATATTAAAATAATAATAAAAATATCTAAAAATATCACTTTAATATTTTTTATATAAAAAACTATTTAAAAATAAAAGATTATGATATTATTTTTTTTTAAAAAAAAAACAGCAAGTGGACCTATTTGTTGTTTGTGTCCAACCCCTTACCATCACCTGGGTCACCGTTCAACACGAAGTCGCTTGGAAATCATCAATTTTTTTTTTTTTGACAAATTGCAATTGTCCATTTTCCCTGATGATCTAATCCTTTTGCAACTAAAATTTATTAAACCTGAGTTGGCACGATGGATTGTTTCAAAAAATCTAAAGTTATTAAACTGGGTTGATCCGACTAAGTTGATTTATAATTTAACTATAACGATGGTATTTTGAATAAAAACAATATATTTGTTTTATAGCTATTTTGGATAAAATAGCTATAATGATGTTTTAAAAAATTTTACCTAATTAAACTTGGTTGACCCGACTGCGGTGATTTATGATTTGATTATTCTAACTAAATTTTATTCAGATTCGATGACGATAAATACTAAAAAATAAATAAAATAACTATAATGATGTTGTTTTGATTAAAAATAATAAATTTGATTAGATCCGGCAATTTATAAATCAACCCAACAACTCAATAACTCAAATCTTTTTCCCAACTAGGACCACAACCTTGGTAGCCATTCAACACAAAGTTGAGTGGAAATCATCATCTTTTTGACAAATTGCGATTGTCCATTTTCTCTAATGATCCACAGAATTATATTGTAACCCTTGATGGACATTAGATAGATCAAATCCTACTGATTGGATTCTAACTAGATTTTCCATTAATAATGCAAATGTGAATTATGTGGACAAGATGCCGGCTCCCTTCCAAGCTCTGTTCTTGAAAACCCAAAGCCGAAAGAAAGATCTTAGTGTCAGCTATCACATTCTGGATTTTCATTTGTATGTTTCAACTTACTGTGTGCAGAAATTGAAAAAAAAAAAGGTTCTTGTAAATGGACAAAACTTGGAATCACAAAAAGTTGATTGAATATTTGCCCATCAATGCCCGCAGGCCTTATCAAACCATTTTTTCTTGATTTTGTTACCTCTGTTCAACTACCATCAATTAGCACAGAAGAAAATGAAAATGATTGAGATGCATAATGTTCTTAGCACTAGCTAGGGCTTCGCCATTAGTCAAGGCAGCTTCAACGAGACCTGAAATCACAAGCTCAACCAGACTAAACCACCCTCATTAGGATAAGCTTGAGCTTACATATGCACAATGTACACTTGAGCGTGAGTCAATTGGTTTATCTGGGCCACCATCGCTAGCTGTTAGGAATCATGCCACTTCAGAATTGACTTCAATTACAAATACAATAATATGTTATCGGTACTGGTTCAACAGAACAATCATTCCATAGTATTCAGATTAGAATATTCAATCTCAGACAAAGCTTGTAAGAGAGAAAAAAACTAGAGCTGTGCTGTGATAATTGGATGGTATAAACAATATGCTTTGAGAGTTCAGAAGAACCCCACCTTGATGGGAAATTTGAACGCCATGGAAGTTGTTAGATGACTTGTGTCAGATGACACTGTAATGGAGGTTTCTTGAGCTCCAGGTGTAATTTTTGTCTTTCTGAACCCAGAAAAGAGGGGTCGGAGTTCTCCAAGAAGTGTCTAATTGTCTGTCACAAGACATGGTGCAGGAATCTCAACTGCAATTCTATATCCAATATTTGCCGAGTATTGCAGGCAGGATTCAAGTCCTTCATAAGGAAGAAGACCAACAGTAGCCTTTTTCCAACTGCTCTTGTCTTGGTGCCAACAATCTCAAATAGAAATCCTTCACAATGTTTCCAACCAGTATTAGCTCAGAAATCAAAGCCAATTTTGGTTTTGAAAAGCTGTCTACAGCTAAGAATCTTGTACTATCTGAAAAGTTTCAACAGCTCAATCATTGAAATTAAGATAAACTGGCAAGTCCCAGGTGCCCAATGAATTTGTTATAGTACAAGTTTGAATAAATCAAAGCGCCCATTTTCATCTCTGTTGTCAACCTCGCTTTCAAACAAACCTACTCGCAGACTGTCTCGGAGTTTTATTGCATTAAAGAGAACCAAGAAAGCATGTGAGACCGGATACAATATCGACGTTTTACTAGAATTAGTTTACGTGGTAGGCAGAAGAAAACTTTATTTCTGATAATGAGCAAATTTGTCCATAATAGACAACACAGCAACATTGCCACGAGAGATAAGGGAGAAAAAAGGGCACAATAGAATTAACAAAGGTAGACACCTCATACTCCATAAAAGTACAGAGCAGACCTATGGAAGTGCATTTCCTAGCATGTGTAGTGCCATGTCCCCTCCATGGTCTAGAATTCCGGTCATATCATTCTCTTTTCTTAAGCATCTTTGCATCAACTTCTCCACTATAAGGTGCAACATGGTATGCATACCGTTGGAGAACAGAGAAGACAACCATCTCCAAAATTACCAAGACATTCTGATAAGCTTCTTCAAGGTGCTCCACATCCAACCAAAAATGATTAGGCCGAATGATGCCCATCGAAACAAGCATCTCAAGCACTATTCCCTGCACATGGTAAAAAAATGGCCTTCATGGACAAGTGATGGCATCCATGTGCTATTAAATAACACAGATGAAAGGACACCATGAATAAAACTGGGCAAGACAAAAGCAGGGAAAGGGAGAGGCAGAAGGAAGTTGCAATCCTCTGTGGTCTGGAGATGCACATACATTCTACACAAAAACCTACATATATTTAGACATTTATAGCCACAGCTATAACCTCCTGATCTGTTCTAGAGAACAAGTTAACCCACTTCCTCAGTTCTGGAACTCTGATTAGACAGTCCAAATGATTAGCGGTGATTTGAAAAGCATTTACAATGAGTTTCCCGAAGGCATTCTATAGGCCCATCAAACTACAAAATGCATTAGGTATGCTGCACAGCTCTATTTCAAGGATTTTGAAGAATCTCCAAATGGAATTTAATCAAATATGCATGGCCCTGATCTCAAATTTAAAGGCGCAAGCAAACAAGCCACAGCCATCTTTTTTCAGTAACTTATCCATATCCTTATCCATATCGAAAGCACTAATCTGATATATTCGAGGCAATTAAAATCTGAACCACTCACACCAAATATCCCAATAAAACTTGAATCCGAACCATCTCAAAGCAAAAGATTTAGCTAGCATATAGAGTAGCTTCCCGTTAGAATGGCTCTGTTTTAAGTGACTTGCAGAGGCCCACCTATTTTCTTCCTAAATAAATCGTGAAAATGATATTTGCACAAGCCACAAGGTGCCAAAATCTTCAAAGATTGTAAAATTCCTTTGATCGGATTAACCTAGATATTCTCCTTTTGTCTATCCTATCGGGGACGAGGGAGATTTGGTTGGTTTGCTTCAGGTTGTTAGGTCTCCTTATGTGCCCTTGGAGCTCTTGAGGGCTTGGCTTATGTTGAGAAGAACTACAGATTAGGAGATGTTGATCTACTGTTGAAGTCAATTTGCTACAATTCCAGCTGGTATAGATGAACTGATTGAGTTGGACTCAATCACTTGTGGCTCCTACTTCCTAGGCACACGTTTGTATATATATACTCGATGTAAATACTACAGAGACATGAAAAATAAATAAAACTACTCTCCATTCTTTTTCATCATCTAGTTTTCATGGTATCAGAGCATATGAAACTCTAAAACCAAGCTTTCGCAAAATTCTCCAATGGAGGACAGTACTGATTCAACAAGTACTAACAAAAATACTACCCTTCCAAACATGTCCTTTTTAACCATTGATCCTTCTGATCCCTTCTTTATTCATGCATCAGATCATCCAAGCATGAATCTTGTTCCAAAAGTTCAACACACACCCACCCTTTGCACATCAAGGCAGGAGGGAGAGAGAAAAGATGAACAGGAAGCAGAATGAGTACGGGAAGGATACTTACCTGCCAAAAGCAAAAGAAGACAACCCCTTTGATGCATAAGAACTTTGCAAGAGGCTTGTGTGGTGCCAACTCTTTTGCAAATAGATGGTAAAACACTAGCAGAGAATACAAAGCCAGTGAAACGGAAATGTTGAGGATAATGGTGAATGTCCAACTCAACCAATTGGGGTAAATGCCAAGCATTTGCAGCGTTATCATCAAGATCGAACATGTTGGGCGAATGATGACAAATTGCCAAGTCCAGTGTTTGAGCACTACTAAATTACGGTGGTCTAGCCGCACTGTGTGAGGCTGCATTTTATAAAAACGTAATGTGCTTAAAAACTTGGATAGACAAGTCAATGGTAGCATTCCTCTCATGTAACTGTTATATATTATAAATTATAAACGGGAAAGAATCTGCAGAAATCATTTCCATACCACAAAAAGTGTCATTGGGAAGGCATGGTGAATTTCTCTTCCTTTGACCTCATCAGGCACAATATTTTTGCTAATGGATATTTTCAGGTAACTATACAACAATGACAAGAACTTGGCAATTACCTGCAAGTAGAAATGAGAAACTAGAACTGATGTCATAAGCGAAAGGAGCCACAAAACAAAGTTAAATCACAATTATTGCATTGAAAACTCACCAAGGCCTCATAACATTCCTTAACTGAATCCAAAAACGTGAAGAATGCTTCACTCCCCTGGAAATTCAACAAACCCACAAAGGAATCAACAGCATATATGGGAGCCATTAGGATAATAATTATTATGGCCCTCTGTTCCTTTGGATTTTTCCAGTAAAACAGATGCTGAGATAGGAGCTGCACTGTAAAGAGCAGTGTAAGCAGCACACAGAACGCGCACCCTAATAGGGTAATCTGTCCACGATTCATGTTGCTGAAATCCATAATTAAACAGCTAATTGAGAAGCAAAAATCTACAAAAGAACATCAGCAAATGATCAGAACCTTTATTACCAGTTCTCAGTGGTAGGAATAAATGCAGCAAATGCTGTTTAACAGATCAAAGTCAGATAATAAAAGGAGAAACAATAAGTTAAATTCTAAAACAATTGCAAGGTGGGAAATGGTGATAGCAGAAGCAATCAACTACTATTCCTTTATACTGCACACTCAGATCTGCAACTGGAAAACATCAATTTAGGATATATCAGTGGATGATAAATGTGTGAACTTTACTGATGCATCAAACTTAGGGTAACTACATATCCGTGCATATATGCACATGTAAATAGGCACACAAGTATCAAGATTTACAGTAAATAGTTACAGAGTTGCCAATGATGGCACAACCGAAATGCAATCCTCTAGTTTCAGAAGAAAAATTCAGCTATCTAATACACGAACAAAATTTTAGGAGCAGATGAAGCCCGTCACGAAAATAAATCCTCTAAAAAACAAAGCAATAATCCAACACAATTACCAAAGTTTGGCTCACTTGTATGTTCTTTTTGAGATAATGAATTCAGAGATATATTGGGAACTTCATCAATCTATAACTGTGGCAGTATTAATGCATACGCATGCACATATATGCAGATGCAAATAGGCACATGTATCAACATTTTTAAGTTAACATTTTCAGGGTCATCAATAATGGCAGGTATAAAAATGTCATGAAGCGCAACTACTGATTAATCCCATGATGCCGCAGCAATCTAATCCTCTTAATCAAACCATAAACTACATTCTAGTAAGAACCAAAGCAACCATTTCAAGAAGATACCAACCTCAGTGTAATCTTAAGAGAACTGAACAATATAAAGTTTGTGAGGTTTCTTTAACGTAGAAAAAAGAAACACTTACAGGACCAAGAAGATGAAGTGAGACTGAGATTTTCTTGATTGAGTTTTTTTGTCTTCTTTTCCTGCTTCTCTGGGATACTGTAAGAGAACCCACTATATATTTTTGAAGATACAATGATTGGAGTTAAACTAAACCATAAATCACTGTTCCAAGCGAATGATCACATGACCGGTTAAAAAATATCCACGTCTTGTTTCTTTAATTTTATCACAAACTTATAGCGTGATGGGAAGTAATAAATAAGGGCAATCAAGATCAAGATTTTGCCTCCAGTCAGTTCTCGACACCTAGCAGCCTGCGAGTCCATGTTCTCTTATTTATTTGATTTGCGATAAAAGGGACAAACGGGAGAGATTTCTTTCGTTTTCACTATTTTTGTTTTTATCTTTCTGTGGTGAAGAAGGGCCAAGGACCTGTTTCAAAGGAAACTGGGAATTAAAGAGGACTGGTGGATCGTCAAAGACGAAACTGTTAGTCAACCTATATATGGTTGTTGAGCCATAATTTAGTTTTTATTTGGGACTGTGGTGATGAAAATTTTTAAAATAGTTTTTAGTGTCAAAATATATTAAAATATTTTTTTAATTATTCTTAATATTATCCCATTAAAACTATTCAAAAACATGAAAAGATATTAATTTAATATTTTTTTAATGCTAAATACACTTTTAAAAATAATTTAAAAGCAGTTGTAAACACATTTCAAAACACAGGATTGGTGGATTTTATAAGTTGATTCACAGGTTCGAGATCAACTGAAAGTATGATTTAATTTTTTTTTGAAACAATATTATTTTAATTAAAAAAATATTAAAAAGTAGAACTTAGTACAAATCACGAGAGATTTTATGGCGTTTAGAAAGTAACTAGTAACATATTATTAGTTATTCTCTAGCTTATTTAAAAAAAAAATAGATACAAATAGGAGAGAGAAATCTTAAGTTGAGATATTCTTATAATTTTTGATGAGTTATGAATTTTACAATCTCTTTTTTTTATTTTTATATCTTTCAACAAACCACGAAGTTAAATTTATAACCATGGTTAGAGCTCGGACTCAATACCCGACACATCACAAGTGTGGTGGATTGGAATACCATGATGTTTGGTTTAGCATCCAAATTCTTTTATATTAGAAATTTAGGAAATGTTGCCTTTTTGAAAATGTTATTTCTTTAATTTGAATATGATGATATTTGGTATCTGAATTCTCTAATATTAGAAATTTAGGAAATGGTATTTCCATAATTGGAATATGATGCTTGGTATCGAAATTCTTTAAAATTAGCAATACTGGATATGTTATTTCCTTAATGATCTTTTAATGACATATATATTTGTATTTCTTTTTAAGTTTCACCATGAAGATTACATTATATATTGTATTTTTTTTTTTAAATTTGAATGGTTGTTAAACATAGCAAAGTGATAAATTCCTGAAAAACTTTTTGATGAAAATTAATTGGACTTTAATTTCTATAGTTGCATTAGGTTGGAGAGAAAATGCATGGAGATTTGCACGTGGAGATGGCTGGAGAGAAAATGCATGGAGATTTGTACGGGGAATATTTGTGCATGGGAGGCTTTTGCATGGTTGGAGAGAAAATTTTTAAAAACTCCAGTTAGAATACGCTAAACATCCCCTTAATTTTTGAACAATCATGAAGGTGGACAACCCACGTAGCCTTTGGCGCTACAACATACCGTCAATCGAAACTGCCAAAAGCAAGAAACAGGGCAATCTCGCATTTCACCACTCAACAACTTCCAAAATGTCTCTTTCTCATCAATTTCTCTATCGTCTCATTGTATCCTCTTTCGAAAAAACTCTCTTCCTTTCACAATCATCGCTGGACAAAACAAAGCTTTGTAAATGCCGTTTGGATAATCATGAACGTACAAGATTCTCCTCCTTAAAAAACGTTCTTTACTTATTCCTCCTTTTCAATTCAAACAAATGAAAGGAAACAAACAAAACCCAGAATCGATCCTTTCTTGATAATGTTCCTCTTTACATTGCTCGATCACTTTAAGGAGCAAAAGTGGTTCACTTCTCCCAGTTCCATAATTTTATGACCAGTGGTATTATGGGACGCAAGAATTCTTGTTTAGAATTGGTTTTGCTTGTTGTTTTAGTTTTTCAATGTTTCTGGGTTGAAAGAGTGTGGTGTGTTACAGTGACGTATGATCACAAAGCTCTGGTGATTGATGGAGAGAGAAGGGTTTTGCAGTCTGGTTCTATTCATTATCCTCGAACCACTCCTGAGGTGGGTTCTTGGTATTATCTCAATTGCATGTGTGCTGTTTTGATTGGTTTCGCTGGTTATATGACGTTGTAATGTGTGATAATATGGATTGTGTTCGTTGGTGACGGGATTTCAGGTGTGGCCAGAAATTATTAGGAAATCAAAGGAAGGGGGGCTGGATGTGATTGAGACTTATGTGTTTTGGAACTATCATGAGCCTGTGAGAGGACAGGTAATGTGCTAGCCCTTGTGTTTTTATGGTGAATTTAATGCATTATTAGATGGATAGGAAGTGTGACCGGTTATACAGAATGATGATTTTAGCCAGTCGTCTGCATGCATGTTTCATTGTTTGTTTAGTAGCAATTGTGTGCCTGTTGATGGTTTTGAAATTTGGGACAACTGCTTATTGATTCTATTGTCTTAATTTGTCGGGGGTGTTGATGATTTCTTTGGTTTTTACAGTACTACTTTGAAGGCCGGTTTGATTTAGTGCGGTTTGTGAA
Source organism: Populus deltoides (assembly GCA_015852605.2). Taxonomy (NCBI): domain Eukaryota; kingdom Viridiplantae; phylum Streptophyta; class Magnoliopsida; order Malpighiales; family Salicaceae; genus Populus; species Populus deltoides. Next base: position 4,302,294 of record CM027580.2, read on the forward strand.
AACGGTTCAGGAAGCTGGTCTTTTTGTTCATCTGAGGATTGGCCCATATGCCTGTGCTGAATGGAATTATGGGTCTGTTTCTTATTCAATTCCCCTCTTTCAGTCTTAACACTCCTCCTTTTCTGTTTCCACACTTTGTATGCCTCCCTATTCGTTATTTATTTTAACAAATTAGAAAGTTTGAAAGCGTGTTTGTGCTGATGCATTTCTTCAATGTGCTGCATAATGTCTGTACACTACATAGACAATGACCATAAGGCTCCTCATGATACAGGATAATTGTCAAGAAACATCATCATAAGTAATCTACTCCAAAATTATTCAGGCAGTTTCTTTCTAGTTTAGCATCAATATTATTTTTAAGTTCCTTAATTTATTATGACAGGGGTTTCCCACTTTGGTTACATTTCATTCCTGGGGTTCAGTTTCGAACAAGTAATGATATATTTAAGGTACAGTGTTATCTTGATGATGATGATGCATTTAATAGTAATAATGTTATTGCTGCTGATTAGTTTAATCTTTTCCTATAAGTTACATGATGCATCATTGTCCCTGCAGAATGCAATGAAGAGTTTTCTGACAAAAATTGTCGATCTAATGAAGGATGATAATCTTTTTGCATCACAAGGAGGACCAATCATTCTTGCTCAGGTGGTTGACCAATATTCTATTTCTATTTATTAATAGTAGAAACTTACAATCATAAGTTTTCATACTACAAAAGACATGTACTGTCTTTGTGATTATCCTGCTGCGTGTGAAGATTTTTGACACTTCTTAGATCTTAATCTTTTCTTGGTTGCTAGTTGAAAATTCTTTCAGGATGCACTATTGTTAAGCTCTGACATATATATAAGTTAGCCACTGCTGTTTATGAAATCAGCACTATATTATGTTGTGCAACAAGAAAGTCTTGTTGATTTCATGTCCCGTGTGTGCTGTAACAGGTTGAGAATGAATATGGAAATGTTCAATGGGCATATGGGGTTGGTGGAGAATTATATGTCAAATGGGCTGCAGAAACTGCTATTAGTCTAAACACAACTGTACCTTGGGTGATGTGCGTACAAGAAGATGCTCCTGATCCAGTTGTATGATTAATTTGATAACAAATCCCTTTTGTTCTCTGCAGGTGTATTCTGAACAGCTTATAGCAACTTCGGACTATAACATGCTTTTTATTTGTTCTTTCTCGTGTGTTTATCATTTCATTGCAGATAAACACATGCAATGGATTTTACTGTGACCAGTTTACCCCAAATTCCCCTTCCAAACCAAAAATGTGGACTGAGAATTATAGTGGATGGTAATAATCCAGAGCTGATTTAGCTTAATTGTTTCCTTGTGAGAGAACATCAAGAATGATTCAAGCTTCTGGTTAATCAGAGAAGTCTGAAGAATAAGATGTCCTATGTCCTATTCAATATTGCAGGTTTCTTGCATTTGGCTATGCAGTTCCTTATCGACCTGTTGAGGACCTAGCATTTGCTGTTGCACGATTTTTTGAGTATGGAGGTTCTTTTCAAAACTATTATATGGTTAGGCCGTAATATGTTCTGCTTCTCCTATTCTGTTTTTTACGTTGAATAAGTGAGCCTAATGTCATAACACAGTTATGCAACTCTCATTTCCATTTCTCTCCTCTGTGCTGATATTTATTTGCAGTATTTTGGTGGAACCAACTTTGGACGAACTGCCGGAGGTCCTTTGGTTGCAACAAGCTATGATTACGATGCCCCGATAGATGAATATGGTAAACTTTTTGATAATGGATATACTGATTTATCTCAGCTTAAAAAAGATCCCTAAGTCGATGCACCCCCAAGTAAATTATTCCATTTAACCAGTAAATCAATCTGCTGAGCTGCAATCTTATCATTGTCTTTGCACACAGTAGATACATTGGTCCTGTGCAACAATCACTTTCATGTTCACCCTTTTCAGTTCACTGTAATCTGCATCATCACCATGATGTTTCTGATCACTTTAGGATAGAATTAAGTCAATTGGCATATACTTTGCAGTTGACCTGTGTTAGTGATAAGAATGCTTTTAATTATATCTCTTGTCTAATTATATCAGAATCATATTTTTTTTAGCACTTTGCAAGGCAATATTTATCCGAGCTAAAGCTCAAGTTTCAAACTGATACAGAGTACCTTGTGGCTGTTTATCTAATGCAGGTTTTATTAGACAGCCAAAGTGGGGCCACTTACGTGATTTGCACAGTGCAATAAAGCAGTGTGAAGAATATTTGGTCAGCTCAGATCCAGTTCACCAGCAGCTAGGCAACAAGTTAGAGGTATGCTGGATGTGATCCATGAGTACCTTCTCCATCAAGATTGAATCATCGGAGCTTCCCAGAACCCTGAATTTAGCTTGTTTACACCGATATATATTTCTGTCTATCACTAATTTAGTTAGAAAATCTGTTTCAATTCTTACTCCATGGACCCCAGTGGCTGCTTTTTTTACCTACCTCATTGAAAATTTATATTCTGTTAATGCTCTGCTGTTTTAGATGACAGGCTTGGTGTTGTCTACACAAGTCTCCATTTCTTTGGAAACCAGCTTCTGATATATTTCGGTCAATTTGAGGACTAAACAATATATAAGACATTGTTGGGATAATCTTTGTTGCCAAGATGCTGTCCTTGATTCAGGACTAAGGAACATAAAGTTACTTGCTTATATTAAAGCTGATAAGTTGTTGACAAACCCCGCTTTTAGTGCTTCCCATTGCAATGTTAGCAATGACATGCTTATGTTTTCTACATGCCTTTCCCTACTGCATTATGGAACTCATGCTTTAAGATTCTCACACTATATGATGGCATTAATAAGCTTTCTTCATTGGTTTCCTGCATTTTGCACTGACCCTTTTCTTTCGTTTCATCAGGCACATGTCTACTATAAGCATTCCAATGATTGTGTAGCCTTTCTTGCCAATTATGACAGTGGTTCAAATGCAAATGTCACATTTAACGGCAACACGTATTTTCTTCCTGCATGGTCTGTGAGCATACTTGCAGATTGCAAGAATGTCATTTTCAACACGGCTAAGGTACTCATCGAAAGATTATAAATGACTAAAGACTACAAAACTTCTATACAAAATTCTTTTGCTGGTACATAGGAAAATGAAAATCTTGCGTGGTGATTATGTGACTGTATTGATAAATGTAGCAATCATTCATACAAATTTATAGGCAAAAGACATGCTTAAATTACGCAGCAATTCATTTCTCGCATCCTTCTTTGTATTGAAGGTTGTTACGCAAAGACATATAGGAGATGCTTTGTTTTCCCGCTCCACCACTGTTGATGGAAATTTAGTGGCGGCATCACCATGGAGTTGGTATAAAGAGGAAGTGGGTATTTGGGGTAACAACTCTTTTACAAAGCCAGGTTTACTGGAGCAGATTAATACAACAAAAGATACCAGTGATTTTCTATGGTACTCAACCAGGTAATTCATCCGGCCTTCATCATTAATATTGTTGGTTCTTGTGCGGACGAGTAATTGATTACATCTAGTTAACTTGGAAAACTTGGATGATCAGCTAAATTTATTCTTTTCGAAATCAAATGTTTCTACCAACCTTTTTGTTTTTTGTTCAGATGGAAAGTGATTTAATAAACTTGGATGATCAGCTAAATTTATTCTTTTCGAAATCAAATGTTTCTACCAACCTTTTTGTTTTTTGTTCAGATGGAAAGTGATTTAATAAACTAAGCAGGCCTCTGAAATATGTTTTTGTTTCCTTTCAGAAATCATTTGAATCTATGCTGTATTTAGTCTTTTCTGAAGAAGATTGGTGCCTTTTTTCACGAACCTTTTACCCATACTAACTCCTACTTTTTCTCATGACTCTTTAATTTTGGGTTCCCTTCTCCTTCGGGCTTTGCTTCACCATACTGGCAGTCTTTACGTGGAAGCTGGACAAGACAAAGAACACTTATTGAATATTGAGAGTTTGGGGCATGCAGCACTTGTTTTTGTTAACAAGAGATTTGTAGGTAGGTTTGCTAGTGGCTATCTGACTTGATTTTGCAATATATGACTTTTGTCTCTATGATGCTAATTCATGTTGGGATTTTGTTATGGATTTTTTTTCCAGCTGATTTAAATTATTTGTTCAGGATGCAAGTCTTCTTCTGTCTTGATTGATTTTAGTTTCTGTATTGGAAGCTTCATTTTGCCCTTTTTCTTCAGTTTTCATGACTCTAATCTGTTTTTAGCTGCTGTTTCATCATATTTTCAGCCAGCATTCTTACATCTTCAGTTTCTCTGATTGCTTATCTATTGATATCATTTCACATGGAATCATCTTGAATTACAGGGTTCCCATTTTAGCTAATTGCCTGCGGATACAATATCAGCCATTCTAATAAATAATTTTCAAAGCTATTTGTTGCTGCTTTGCCTATTGTGTCTATGAATTATTATGATAAGTGGTGCACATTGCATATTGGACACACTTCAGCTTTCGGATATGGAAATCATGATGATGCAAGCTTCTCACTCACTCAGAAAATTAGTCTTGAAGAAGGGAATAACACACTGGATGTTTTAAGCATGCTGATTGGTGTACAGGTAATGACAGATTCATTTACTTTCCAAGTAGATTGTACTGATGCGTGAACACAAGCACCATCTGATCAGTTTTAAATGTTCTCTGCAAGTCGATATGCATTGGCACAAAATCAGTATTGGACTTTTTCTCAGTGTCTTCCTACCCCAATCCATACGAGGAATAAACTCCACGAGTGTTGGACAATTTAGCTCTTCTTTCTGCCCTGCTATGACCCATTTGAAAATCTCTTGGCTAGTGGTCTGTATGCGGGTGGCCTACCCTCATAGATTTCCTTTGCTTTATAAGAGTTTGCCAACCTTAATATAAGAACATGTAGATGCACGTGCACATGCTTCTTGTTCAAGTGTCTGCCTTAAGCTTATGTTATTTCACTGACTATTTTTTTGCTTATGTTATTTGTCAACTCTTGTTCATAAATCATTCCTTTTCCCTCATAATCTAAGGGAAAATTCTACATTCCTGGTCCGTGTGCCATTTTGTTAATTGATGAATTTTTTTTCACGTTCTTAACAAAGTATCAATACAAGCCACTTAAACATGCATAGAATCTCACTGCTCTTGCTACTCCTCTAGTAGCATACGATGCTTCGTGTATTTAAACTAGCTGGTCCTTGGAGCAACAAACCTGTCTCTAGTTATTTTAAGCTATATTTGATGCTTGTTACTAGCATCTCTAATGTTTTCTCTGTGCATCAGAACTACGGACCATGGTTTGATGTTCAAGGAGCTGGAATTCATTCTGTTTTTCTTGTTGACTTGCACAAGAGCAAGAAAGATCTCTCTTCCGGGAAATGGACCTACCAGGTTAAAATACATCTTATATATCAGCTTGACTTGGAAAGATTCTGTCCTATATAGAGTTTTCTTTAATCTATCTATATGAAGCTCTGCCAAACGAAGTTCAATTTCTAGACATCACAAGTTAACTGTCTTTTTTCTGAGAAAAAGAAATTAAAATACCAAGCCCTTGCGCTGAGAACAGCCTATTACTGTACTCCCCCACCCTCCATGCAAGAGAACACTTCACTCCTGTTAATCACCAAGAAGATTTCAACTTTAGCTGCCCTAAACATTTTCTCCTCTCCAGGTGGGACTTGAAGGGGAATACCTTGGACTGGATAACGTCAGTCTTGCAAATAGTTCTCTGTGGAGTCAGGGGACTTCTCTGCCTGTTAATAAGAGCTTGATATGGTACAAGGTAAGTGGATACATTCAACCGTCAAAGGCATTAGTTCATTAATTTTTAATGATTAAGTGTATAATGCATATGTTTCAAGAATTGGTTGATGAAAGATTTCTCTTATATTTCTCATACTTAGCACTGGCTACAGTTAAGCCATCATTCTTGTTTCTCGATCCCTTTTATGGCTTTATAGGTTTGATGATTCCCTTCTTTTTCACATATCAAGCACCTCTATGGTTTAGCATTCATGGATGTTTGAAAGCCTTGACAGTTCTTGTTAAGTAGATTGCCGTTGTCATTTTTCCTGGAAAACTTTGTTGATTTGCCCATCATGAAAATGAAGTTTCTGTGTTGTAGATATGTGATGAGAAACTATTATTGATGAAGAAAAATTGTGAAACAGTTGAGTCAGGCTAGGGGAAGTTTTATGTATTATGAGCTTGAATTTACAAGCTACAACTTTTGTTCAGTTCTATCGATAATGAAATGTAAGGTGCCAGTTAAATAAAGCATATATTTCAAATCAGGCTCTGCTCTTCTCCAGTCACTTGTTGAAGTTACTTTTCCTAAGAGTTCACCACCGGACTACTGCATCCTTATTTTGGTTTTTGCTTTCATTCTTAGGCTACAATCCTTGCTCCTGAGGGGAACGGTCCCCTAGCCTTGAATCTAGCAAGCATGGGGAAGGGCCAGGCATGGATTAACGGGCAAAGCATAGGACGATATTGGTCCGCCTATCTATCACCATCAGCCGGTTGCACCGACAATTGTGATTACAGAGGAGCTTACAATTCATTTAAATGCCAAAAGAAATGTGGTCAACCTGCTCAAACACTGTAAGTGTAGTACTCACAGTGTTTACTCTATATGAATACAGTAAGACTAGCAAAATAAATTCCTTGTATGAGAACCAAGATCATAGCTAGGTTCAATTCTTTTGTTCTGCGAATGCTTTTCCATGTATTTTATCTAATGTTCATTTTATTGCACTTGCAAGTTACATCATAACTAAAACATAATTACAAATGATGAAATCATTTGCAAGTAATTTATCATTTCTCTCTAACCTATTTAACGAGAAGAGGTATCATTGCTCAGGTATCATATTCCACGCACTTGGGTTCATCCTGGTGAGAACCTACTGGTCCTACATGAAGAACTTGGAGGTGACCCTTCACAGATTTCTCTGCTCACACGAACTGGCCAAGATATATGCTCTATTGTATCAGAAGATGATCCTCCACCAGCTGATTCCTGGAAACCAAACTTAGAGTTCATGTCTCAAAGTCCAGAAGTTCGGCTGACCTGTGAACATGGATGGCACATTGCTGGTATCAACTTTGCTAGCTTTGGAACTCCTGAAGGAAAATGCGGAACGTTCACTCCAGGGAATTGTCATGCTGACATGTTAACAATTGTGCAGAAGGTAACAAAAACTTACTTCGCAGCATAATCTAAAACTCTTGGATCTCACATGGACCTGCTGAGTTGAGTATAATTCTATGATGACCCCAAGTTTGCTACCTGGGTCTAGTTTCTGTCTCAGTTCTCCAAGCATTTAATCTTGGCTTGCATGAGTCACATATTTCAGATGCTATCGTAACAGTAATTGCCACTATTGGCTCCTCATTGTGTTGAAGACTTAAGAGGCATGTTATCTGAAAGATAATTTCAATTCTTGCGCATTGCATTAAATGTTGTAGGATGACATTCTGAGAGACAAGCCTGGGTTTTGTATCTTGCCTTGTCAACTCCCAAATTGTTACATACTCGGGTTTGGTTTCCCAATCACAGTGCATTTGATATCAATCTCATAAAATGATTGTATACACAACTGGGTTGCTAAGCGCATTCTCTTATTCAATCAAATTTATCGTATCATGTGAAATCTGGATATTATTTTGGGGGTTAGAAGGATTGAGGCTTAATGAGTCACTGTTTCCTTCAATTGCCTTCTTGGAATTCTCTATAGCAACGTTTTCTTAGTTAAGAGTCCATTTCCGTTGAGCCATGCAATTGCTGGATATTTGGTTACTATTCTATTATTAATCATAGCACCTTCCTATTTTGGACTTGTGAAATAAATTTGTCCTACATCAATGGTTGTCTCTTACTCATAGCACCTTCCTCCTGCTTCTCTTCATCTATTACACGTTTGAATGATAATTACAGGCTTGCATTGGCCATGAAGGATGTTCAATTCCTATATCAGCAGCTAAACTTGGTGACCCCTGTCCTGGAGTTGTAAAACGCTTTGTGGTTGAAGCTCTATGCAGTGAATGATTCCAACGCTGCTCCGACGGAGGCGATTACTATAATGGCTTCTCAATAACAACTCTGGCTCTCCAGACTTGTCCTTCAAATCTGTGATTTTGAGTGTCCTGCATATATCAGAAATAAGCATTTCAAGCAGCAGTCAGTTTCTTCACTATCTTGTATTTGTTAAAAGCTCAAAAAGCAATATAAGTTCATATATGTGCCACCATGTAAACACTAAACAACTTCAAGGTACCAAATACTCAATTCATTGCTTATCTTTACCTCGTTTATTGTTTATTTTCTTATACAACTTTCATCTAACACTTTAGATTGCATCGTTGTCTTTGATGAACTTAATCTTACAACTTGAAAAATAATTCTGTCAACTTAATAAAAATATTTATTTTTTTAATCTAATTATACAATATTATTTTAAAGGGAATCTTCCTTAAAAAAAGCGTGCTTGATTGGCATAATAAAAAATTGGTATACTGAAACGTTAAAATCCATGTACTCGATTGATGGAAAGTGATTATTGTTTACTAACAACGCAATTTAGAGGCAATTCGGCATCACTCAAGACTCTCGGAGAAAGCAAAGAAGTTGACAAAAAAAAGTAGAACCAATTTAGAGGTTGGTGGAATACTTTCTCATCCAAGAACCATGGAGACCGGTGGAATAATTCCTTGCAAAAGAACTAACCAGAGAAGAGATGATCCTGGAAATCAAGAATTACAGAGAGGAGACCCACATTGACGTCCTTTTATGGAGAGAGTCCAAGAAGCTGGTTAAGGAGATGTAAGAAGTTCTTCAAAATGAACTTCATACCAATTCAACAGTGGGTTGAAATGTCTTCTCTTTATTTGGATGGCAAGGCAGGGGTGTGGTATGAAGGACTCTTAGGTGGGGGAGTACTTGATTGGATGGGATGAGTTTTTAAAAGCTCTATGTATGCAATTTCAAAAGCTCTATGGATGGGATGAGTACTTCAAAACCAAACAGGATTGATGAAGTCAGTGAATCATATAAAGATGATGAACAATTCAAGAAGATTGTGACTAAAAAGTTGATTAACATGAAAAACTAGCCATAATATTTATATGATGAAGAGGTTTTGAGGTATAACAATAGAATTATGATTGGTAGCAGAGGAAATCTGAGAGAGAAGCTAGTAAGTATAACATATGATTCTCAAGTGGAAGGGAATGCAGGTGTACAAAATTCATACAAGAGGCTTCAAGCAATGTTTTTCTAGCCTTGCATGAAAACCTCAGTTAAAGGATTTGTGGAAGATTGTGATGTGTGTAAACAAGCTAAGATGGAAGGAGTACCCTACCCTGCTTTACTGCAGCCGCTACCTATACCAGAAGGTATTTGGAAGAACATAACAATGAACTTTGTGGAAAGATTGCCAGAGTCAATAGGGAAGAATGCTATACTGGTAATTGTTGATAGATTCACAAAATATGAACATTTCTTGGCTGTAACTCATCCTTTTACAGCTCAAGACATTGCTCAGTTATTCTTGGAACATGTATACAACTGATAGAGACAAAGTTTTCACAAGTCTTTTGTGGAAATAACTATTCAAACTACTAAGAGTGAGGTTATTTATGAGCACATCATTCCATCCTTAAATCAATAGTCAGGTAGAAAAGGCTAACCAGTGCTTAGAAACCTATCTAAGATGTATGACCATGCATAATCCAAACAAGTGGTATAATTGGTTGTCTCAAGCTCAATAGTGGTACAATTTGAGCTATCACTTAGCTATATGGCTATCGACCTCCTACCTTAGAGGTATCTCCGTCTGCACCAACTCCAGTAGCAGTTGTGAATGAAGTTATTCGAAGGAGGGTGAACATGTATAGATGGTTGCAATCATAATTAGAAAAGGCTAGAAATAGAATGACGTAAATGGCTGATAAGGGCAGAACTGTTTGGAATTATATTGCTGTGTTTTGTGCAGGTGAAGGGATGCACAATCAAGAACAACAATGCTGAGTATTGAAGAACACGAACTACACACAAGGTGTTTGATAAAATGTCTCAGTCGGTATTTCCTTAACTTCGTGTCTTTAAATACATGAGAAAGCTTAACAAACTTTCCTAGTTAACTGCCACTAACTCTGTAGTGGACAATGTGCTGCCACCAACTTTATAGTGGACAATGTGCTGTCACTAACTCAGCAACAACTTCAGAAAAACAAGGGATTTACTTTGACCAAATCAAAACAGAAATGAAAGAAAAGAAAACAGACAATACTTGATTGAATAACAATTAGACAAACTGAAACACTAGAGTTAAAATGTCAATTGTCTAACACTCCTCCTTGACATTTTGACGACAAATTCCAATCATTTGTCTTAATATCTCAAATCTCTCTTTAGGTAGTGGTTTGGTAAATATATCTGCAAGTTGTTCTTCGGAAGAACAATGAATCAGCATCACTTCATTAGATTGTTGAACTTCTCTAATAAAATGAAACTTGATTTTGATATGCTTTGTACGTCCATGAAAGACTGGATTTTTTGAAATTGATACTGCAGAACTGTTGTCACACATGATTTTAGTAGCTTCAATCTGTTCATGTCCCAAATCCTTTAACATTTTCCTCAACCAAATTGCTTGGTTGACAGCAGAGGCAAGAATGTACTCGCTTCGCAGTTGGACCGAGCCGTTGTCTCTTGCTTCTTTGAACTCCAGGTGAAGACACCTGAATTGAGTGAGAATAAATACCCTGAAGTGCTTCTTGAATCATCAACACAGCCTCCCTAGTCATTGTCAGTATAGCCTTTTAGTTCCACAGCTCCTTCTAATGATCTTGGATAGAAAATACCAAGATCAATGGTACCTTTAATGTATCTAAGTATCCTTTTTGCTGCAATAAAATGAGTCTCCTTTGGGGAATGCATGAACCTTGAAAGAATGCTCACAGCAAACAATATGTCAGGTCTGCTTGCTGTAAGATATTGAAGGCTGCCAATTAAGCCTCTATACAAACTTTCATCCACTTTTTCAGATTCATCATCCTTGCTAAGCTTGATACTTGTTGTCATAGGAGTCCCCACTGGTCTACAATCCTGCATTTTGAATCTTTTTAGGATGTCTGAAGCATACTTCTTTTGGCATGTAAAAATGCCATGGCTGGATTGCATCACTTCCATTCCAAGGAAGTAGTTCATCATTCCAAGGTCAGACATCTCAAACATCTTCTTCATTTCATCTTTGAACTCTTGGATCATTCCAAGTTCACTTCCTGTGATGAGCATATCATCTACGTAAATAGATACAATTAGAAAATGGTTACCACAGGATTTCACATACAAAGTTGCTTCATTTTAGCTTCTGTTGAACCCAAGTTGAAGCAGATGTGTATCCATTCTGTCATACCAAGCTCGGGGAGCTTGTTTCAACCCATACAAGGCCTTCTTAAGTAGATACACATAATTTTCTTTATCTTTAACAACATACCCATCAGGTTGTTCTACAAAGATTTCTTCAGCAAGAAATCCATTCAAGAAGGCAGACTTGACATCAAGTTGGTGAATCTGCCAATAGTTATGTGTTGCAAGTGTAATGAGAAGTCTAATAGTATCATACCTTGCTACTGGAGCAAAGGTCTCTAGGTAGTCCACACCATATTGCTGAGCATAACCCTTTACCACCAATCTAGCCTTGTATTTGCATATTGACCCATCTGGATTGAGTTTTGTTTTAAAAACCCATCTTACACTTATCACCTTGCGATGCTTAGGCCTTTCAATCAGCTGCCATGTTGCATTTTTGTTGATCATTTCCATTTCTGCCTCCATTGCTCTCCTCCATACTGGAAATTCTTGAGCTTCAGTATAGCTGGTTGGTTCTAGAATTGCCATGTTGCATCTTAGGTGAATATCTTCCAATGATCTTGTGCCTCTAACTGGAAAGTCATCCACCGATTCATCGCCTACCAGTTGAGGTTGAATGGTGAATGGTTGATCAGAAATCATATTTTTCTGATGTTCCCAATCCCATGTGATTGCTTCATCAACCTTCACATCTCTGCTGAGAATTACTTTCTCTGTTTGTAAGCAAAGGATTCTGTATCCTTTGGTAGTTATACCATAGCCCACAAGAACTCCCTTCTGAGCTTTGTTGTCAAGTTTGCTCCTCTTTGGCTCAGCTATATGATAATAGCATATGCTGCCAAATATTCAAAGATGATCTACAGCAGGTTTGACACCATTCCAGCCTTCATATGGTGTCTTGTCCTCCAGTGCTTTGGTTGGAAGTCGATTCAGCAAGTAAACAGAGGTATTGACTGCCTCTGCCCATAATTTGTTTGGCATTTTCTTTTCAAGTAAGAGACATCTAGCCATCTCCATTACATGCTCGTTTTTCCTCTCACACACACCATTTTGTTGTGGTGTGTATGGTGTAGTGTCGGTGCACAATGCCTCTCTTAGGCACAAAACTCAAGAAACTGATTTGAGGTATATTCAGTACCATTGTCAGATCTTAAGCACTGAATTAGCATGTCACTTTGATTCTCAACTAAAGCTTTGAATGTTTGAAAGATTGTAAATACTTCACTCTTAAATTTGATGAAATACACCCAACACATCCTAGTATAATCATCAATAAAGAGAATGAAATACTTGTTACCACATAATGAGGTTGTCTTCATAGGTTCACACACGTCAGTGTGGATGAGCTGAAGCTTTTGGCTGGCTCTCCATGCTTGCCCTTTAGGAAATGGTGGCCTGGATTGCTTGCCAAGTTGACATGTTTCACACAATTGAATCTCACCATTCAATGTAGGCAATTCTTCAACCATTTCCTTTTGTTTCAAAATTGACAAGCCCTTTTGATTGAAATGGCCAAATCTTTTATGCCAAAGATTTGAAATATCCTGAGTAGCACTCACATATGCATGATTAGATACTTTATCCCAGTCAACAACAAAGCTTCTGTTTTTCATCTTTACACAGAACACTTGTTCTCCAAAAGGATCAAAGATAGTGCATTTATGATCCTTAAACTGAAGAGAATAGTTTTTCTCCATCATTTGTCCAACACTCAACAAATTTTGACTGATTTCAGGTATGAATAACACATCAGGAATGATTTTGATACCTGAACTTGTTTGAACATTTACTAACCCTCTGCCTTTGACCTCCAGAAATTCTCCATTGCCAACCTTTACTCTGGATTTGTAAGATTCATCAAGGGTTTTGAACATTCCAGCATCATTGCACAAATGGTGTGTGCATCCACTGTCGATAAGCCAAGTATCAGCTGAATAATTTGTTGAGAAACAAGTGACAGCAAAGAATTGCTCCTCCTGTGTATCAACTTCATCCGCAAGGTGAGCTTGTTGAGGTTTTGGGTCTGAATTTTTAAACTTGCAGACCTTTGTGATGTGCCCTGATTGCTTGCAATTTCCACAAATTGCATCTGGCCTCCACCAGCAATATTTTTCTGAATGTGTGTTTCTTTTGCAGTGAGTGCAGGGAGGAAACTTCTTCTGTTTTGAACCTTCACTGGTGCTGCCCCTTTCATTTTTGTCTTTACTTCTCAGATTAAGCAACTTCTTTCCTTTTCCAGCTTGTTGTTTTTGCACATAAAAGGCTCCTTCAGTCAATCTGTCTTGCCTGATTGTTCTTCGTTGCTCCTGTGCTTGAAGAGCACTCATTAGTTCACCTAATGAGATTTTACTGAGGTCCTTTGATTCTTCCAGAGAGGAGATTTTGGATTCAAACCTCTCAGGAAGAGTCACGAGAACCTTCTCCACAATCCTGCTGTCAGGAAAGTCTTCTCCAAGTAATCTGATGTTGTTGATAATTAGTGAAATTCGATCAGAATACTTGGAGATTGTTTCATCTTCTTGCATGTTAAGTGCCTCAAAATCTCTCTTCAAATTCAGCACTTGCATTTGCCTTGTTCTGTCACTGCCTTGGTATTCTTCTTTTAGTTTGTTCCAAGCCTCTTTGGCTGAATTGCATGCCATAATTCTGTAGAAAATGCTTTCGCCACGCACTCGGATGATTGATTTTGCCTTGGATTTCTTTGCCTTTTCCTCACTGCTGAACTTGATTTGAGCCATAGTGGGATTTGTTGGTAAGGGAGCTACTGGTTTGTCTTCAGAAACAATTTCCCAAAGATCATAAGCTTCAAGAAAAGCTTGCATCTTCACTGACCAAATGTGGTAGTTTTCACCAGTGAATATAATGAGGGAGTTTAAAAGTAGGTTGTTGGATGTCATTTTTGAGATTTTGAAAAAGATGTTTTGGTCCTGTAAGATCTAAGAGAGCTCTGATAGCACTGTTTGGAATTATGTTGCTGTGTTTTGTGCAGGTGAAGGGATGCACAATCAAGAACAACAATGCTGAGTATTGAAGAACACGAACTACACACAAGGTGTTTGATAAAATGTCTCAGTCGGTATTTCCTTAACTTCATGTCTTTAAATACATGAGAAAGCTTAACAAACTTTCCTAGTTAACTGCCACCAACTTTGTAGTGGACAATGTGCTGCCACCAACTTTGTAGTGGATAATGTGTTGTCACTAACTCAGCAACAACTTCAGAAAAACAAGGGATTTACTTTGACCAAATCAAAACAGAAATAAAAGAAAAGAAAACAGACAATACTTGATTGAATAACAATTAGACAAACTGAAACACTAGAATTAAAATGTCAATTGTCTAACACTCCTCCTTGACATTTTGACGACAAATTCCAATCATTTGTCTGCTTAAAGCTTCAACCTTATAAGCAGTTGAGTATGGCACTAAGGAAGAATGAGAAGCGGAACCCGAGGTTTTATGGTCCCTATAAGATCATACAAAAGGTTGGAGGGGTAGCCTATAATCTATCCCATGACTGATGAAGAGGGCAGAATCAAATTTAGTCCAATAGCAATCCTAGATCGAAAATTGATGAAGAAAGGTAACAAGACAATAATAATGAGTCTGGTACAGTGGTCAAATATATTCCAAGAGGAGCCATAGGAAGAGCTGGAAGAATTGGCAAAACGATTTCCAGAATTCAATATAGATTCTTGAGGATAAGAAACTATTGAAGATAAAAGTATTGTTATGATCAGCTTACATCATCAATGAAGTATTTGATATGTGATAAATTAAGGGATAAACATGTGAATAATAAGGAGAATAAAGGGTGGAAAGCAACTGCAGAGAAGTATACACGTGAGGATGCTAGTTAGTATAGTTGCTGTGGTTAAGTCAATTAGAATCTTGGTGTATATAAGCTATTGTAAAGAATGGAAGGCAAGTATTTGAATGATAAAACATCTCTTCTTCTTCTTCTTCTTCTGAATTTCTTCTCTAAAATTGCTTGTTTGTTAAGGCATAGCCTTAACATGTCCATGTATCAAAATGAACAGAATTAAAACTTAGTATACCATAGTGTAACTTTCCCCAAACCAACCCCATTAGAAACTAGTGTTACTCATATTACCGCTACCATCCAAAATCAAATATAAGCATCATAATCCCAAGCAAGCAATTGGGACAGCACAGGCCAGCCCAGATTGATCACCTTCTCAGTTAGGTAAGTTCGTTGCACAAACAGAAGTCCCTTTTTATCTCCCTCATTTTCCTTTTCTTAATCTTTTAAACTAGTTTCTGTTTGTTTCCCGAGAAAATGCCAAGAGAAAAAGAAAGAAAGGAAAACAAACTTTAATCTCAAAGTTTGAAACTTTCACGGTATCCCTTCTCAATCACGCAACTTAATCCATGTGGGCCATTTTCACTGTATTACGTAACTTCATCCATGTGGGTCACTTGAGCTGTTTCTTTTACCTTGAAATGTTGTACCGTTTTTGTTCTTTCTTCTTTCTTCCATTTTCTCAGAAACCAAGCAAGGGGGTTTAGTTGAAAGTGAAACTGACCCTTTATTGACTGAACAGAAATGGGGGTGTCTGGCCTGTTGTGGGCTGTGAGGGCGCTTGTTCTTCTTCAATTTGTTACTGGGATTCTTGGTTGGGGAAAGGAAGGTCATTATGCTACTTGCAAAATTGCAGAGGTGAGATTTGGTCTTTATCCTTTATAATTTTGGACTTTTTAAGTTGTCAATTTTGTATTTGGCTCTCAGTGATCAGAATTTGATCTTTGTTGGGTTCACTTAATTAGCTTGCTATGTTTGTAGATCTGCTTAGGTAGTTTTCTTTTTATCATTTTGGATGTGGGGTGATTGACTGATTGAGAATTTGAATTATAGCTTTTAAGAAAATGAAAACGTTTGGTTTTACTAACTGTTGGTATTGCTTTCATCGAATATTCCAATTCTTCTTGGACTTTTAGACTAGCCTTGATTGCATACATGCTCCTGTTTAGGAGTCGTTTTTTTGGTAATTTAATCCACCCGTCCTAGACAACTTTAATTGAGATTTAATTCAACTGAACTCTGAGTTTTGAGATTATGGAAAAATCTACAGTACTACTAGTATACCTGAACTTGTTGATACATTTTAGCTTTTGCTGGTCGCATATTGTGGGACCACAAATACTTAAATCTAAACGAGAGATGCGTGGACAACAATAATGATCAAGGTTTTGTGAGTTTTTTTAGGGTATCTTTGTTAATGATTAGAAGATAATGACTGAATGAGTGATTTTACCCACCCAATAGTAAAATCTTGCAAATAAAGCAAAACGGGCTCCCATAGAAAGTACATAATGGGAATGTGCAACCACATAGTAAGTACCTTGTAGAGCAATGTCTAGCCCAGAATCTGCCTGGAATATTGCAATTATTAATCCTATCTGATGAAGCACTTTTGATTCTTTAGGGGTATCTAACTGCAGAAGCTCTAGCTGCAGTGAAGGAATTGCTTCCAGAGTCTGCTGAAGGTGATCTTGCAAATGTTTGTTCTTGGCCTGATGAGATCCGATTCCACTATCACTGGAGTAGTGCTTTACACTATGTTGATACGCCAGATTTCAGGTGTAACTATGAATACTTTAGTAAGTTCGTCTTGCCCTTCTATTCTTTGGTTCAGCTAAATATTGTTTGCACTATTATGTAAATTCAATGGTAGTTTTTTTGTTGAGTTGCATTCATGACTTTCCACTTTGCTGGGGTATAGAGACAATTATTAGCCCTTTTAATGTTCTCCAGTTTTCTTTCAGGGGATTGTCATGACTCTTCTGGACGTAAAGATAGATGTGTTACTGGAGCAATTTATAACTACACGAACCAACTTTTATCGTTATATCAGAATTCCAATTCAGAGTCAAACTGTAAGCAAGCATTATATCATTGAATTTGGCACATGCAAGTGCTATATATCATGACATTTCCTTTTGCAAAGAATGATATGCAGACTATTCCTATGTTGGTTGTGCAGACAATTTGACGGAGGCACTTATGTTTTTATCACATTTTATTGGAGATGTACACCAGGTCTGCTCCTGTTGCCTATTGCTAAGACTTCACAACTTTAATACAGCACATAGGGTGCTAAATCTTAATTAGCATGGTAACTGGATTAGAAACCAAAAGGAAACCTTGGAATAGAAACCTGTCATCATTGAACAGGAAGTATTTGTTTCTGAAGGCTTTCTTTTTAGTACATAACTGGACAATGCCTTATTTGGGTCTCTACTCCTTTGGAGTGCTTCTGTGATATTAGTAAATACTTTATTTGTTGTGGTTTATATTTGATGATGTTTAGTAATGCTCATCTATTGGCTGCAGAGCCATTTAACTTGACTCACTTGTCTACTGACCTGATTTCAGAACTTGTTTTGTGATGACAGCCCCTGCATGTAGGTTTCCTTGGAGATTTGGGAGGAAACACAATACAAGTCCATTGGTACCGTAGGAAGTCAAACCTGCACCATGTAAGCTTTTCTGTAGTGTGTTAATCTACACACGTGGAGGATGATTCCCTTATAAACAAAGAGAATTTTTTGAGACAGTCAATGTGCATGGAATGGATTTGGATCCTCTCATGTTCTTGAGAACATGATGAATCGTGTTTAAATTCAAATCAGTAATTATATTTTAGCTTAAATTCAAGTACCTTGCTAATTATGTATCTGAAAACTATGTAAAAAATCAAGTTTAAACATGATTTATCATGTTCTCAAGAATTTGAGAGTATCCAAGTTGGTCTGTCAACTTGGATGATAGGCATACACAAGCAATATATAGCAATGCAGTCAAGGCAACTGATTTCTTTTGATCTAAATAGAAAAGCATCGTGGACTTTAATGACCATCAAATTACTTTGACATGACCTTCTTTGATGCTCATTTTGTTCTCTTCACCTACCTGTGGGTCAATATGGTTTCCAAATAATGGTCATCATTTATATGTTTCTGGAACAACAAATGCTCTTTCCCTTGTGTTTTTGGATGTCATTAGCATTATATAGTCTCCTATATTAGTTTCAATATTGTTACTCTCTCTCTCAGGTATGGGACACCATGATTATTGAATCAGCCTTGAAGACATTATACAGTTCAGATCTTGCGACCATGATACGGGCCATTCAGAATAATATAACAGTATACTTTTCCTTCTAACCTATTTCTCTGATTTCTAATTGGAAAATAGCATGTACAATGGTATCAGTAGTGTTGAAGGACAGTACTCGATATATCTGCTTCTTTTATTTTTCTGAATTGTTCTATATAAATCACATGAAAGTTATTACTTGGGGATATGAATTTGTTGCTTCACAAATTTATATTTTGTGTGAGTGCATGCTCCTGGATTTAGCTTTAGCTTTATTTATTTGCCATTTCTTTTAGTGAGAAGCTTTTTTTTATTGTTGATAGGAAAATTGGTCCAATCAACAACCACTATGGGAGCATTGTGCACACAACCACACAGTCTGTCCAAACCCGTAAGTATATTCCTTTTTCCTTGCATGCTTCATCCGCGTAATGGCAGACATGTAATAGTGCAATCAACCATGCACTGAAAGAGCTATTTTCGGAATGGTGAAAGCTGTACTCGTTTGAAACTGCTGAAACACATATGCATGTTGATTCTCCCATATAGAGTTAGACTTGATTGCTCGAGATGCAAGTTTTTCATTGCATTCGGGGAATAAATTCACTTCATCCATCAGTTGCAAGGAGTTGTTAACTAATGGCTTGATCCTTTTCCCTTCAAATTGTGCAGCTATGCTTCTGAAAGCATTAGTTTGGCATGCAAGTTTGCATACAAGAATGCCACACCTGGAAGCACTCTGGAAGGTATTCTCGTCAATCAAACAATCAATAAATTTTAGATTGTTGTTACAGAAGCTAGATCAGGGTAGCCTTGCATATGATTAAAATGTGACTCATGTAAAGCTTATACCTCATGAGTCTTGCCTACTTCCTACTGGTGCAAAGCGTGCCCTGCAGGTTGTTGATATTGGTTTTATTTTATTCCAAGTAAGGGGGGAAATGCCATTTTTGTTATCACAACTAACCTTGAAAATGCTATATATTTGTGTTTTTTTAGGTGTCATTTTATCCCATGAATCATTTTATCTCTATGCTCAAAGCTGCAAAATCGGACCTTCCAATATTTGATTGGACAATGCAAAGGTCTTTGTAGTCAACACAATATCGTATGGATGTTTGGACCATGCTTCTCATGTATTTAACCATGCACATGTCCAGTTCAATCCAGCATGTTATGCATGTGGACTGCGGCAAACTCAATCCAGCAAGTTTTTTAACAAATAGACTGTTTTCTCACGTCATAAACTACCTGAATTTCAGCCATACTCAATAGACTGTTTTCTCACGTCATAAACTACCTGAATTTCAGCCATACTCTGTTAAGAATAGTTTGTAATCCTTGATCTTTTGCGCTGCAGATGATTACTTTCTTTCCCGGCTGCCCGTTGTGGAAAAGAGACTAGCCCAAGGGGGCATTCGGTTAGCTGCCACCCTGAACCGCATTTTTGCTTCTCACGTGAAAATTGCTCAAGCATGAAGATAAAGAGAGAAAGAAGCATCTTCAGTTGATTACACAGAGCGGGGACCACCGCTCCAATTTATATATAGCACGAACTTACCTTATGCGTAATACTTTCTGTTAAGCAAGCTCCAAACTAATCTTTTAAACCAATTCTTGATTTCATTCCTGTTATGTGGTATGCATTGTCTTGGATATTCCCGAATATGCCCTTCTTGCACATGGAAAATGTCAACTTGAAGGGTACTCAAGAGTGGAATTTAATGCTTGTACTCAATAAGAACCCTTCTTTCTTTATTGTATAAATGTAACCGAACCTTTTCTAAGCTTTTTATATATATGTATCCAAAACTCAAATTAGTGGCTCATTTCGTTTCTCATGTTTTGTGATATTGGAGGAAGAAAACATCAAGCAGTTCAAGCTGAGAAAAAAATAAAGATATGGATAGGATTAGAGGTTTGCTGAGATTGTGTGCTCCTGCATTTGTTTTTTTTGCGGGTTTAGCTTCCATTTCATTGCCAGGAGCTCTGGGATGGAGCAAGGAGGGTCATATAATAACTTGTCGGATTGCACAGGTAATATATCGTATCCTTTTCTTCTAGGAAGTAGGTCCAAAGGTCTTAGGTGTGAAATATGTTTAAAATTATATCAAAAATCAAGGAAGATAAATCATCATTAGAGGCGAATATTCATCATCATGAGATAACAACCAATAAATTGAATTTGTTACTATAATTCTTACAAGTTCTCTGCCCTTTCCCCTGCGTTAACTCAATTCATTTTCTGGATATCAACAGTCTGTTTATTTGTGATTGTGGTCCTCTTCCACCTTGAATACAGAACAATGGATCCAATGAAGGCATGTGAGCCAGAATTATAGGGACTTAACCAGTTAGATTGGCTGGCATCTGGGAGCTGTGCATCAGACGCCTAAATGCTAGCTTGCTCAAGCAACAAACCCGTGAAATCATGATTGCAGTCCTGAAATTTGCTTCCCCCATTTACTAGTTAATTCTTGCAAGTTTTAAATTGTGTTTGTTAGTGACCTAAATATGGCCTTTCTTGCCTGAAATAAAACCGTAAGGTATTTACAAATGTCTTTCAGCTCACACAATACCCGTTTAAGAAAGGTACATCAAAGTATGAAAAATCAAAAAATTGTTACATGATGGATAAGCGAGCTTACTTTGCCTTAAAGAAATGGTCAGGAGATGCGTTTTTATTTTGCAACAAGACTATGAGTCCTCTTGTTTACTCACAGCTGAACTTTCATGACTAAAAGTCACCTTTCAATTAGCAGAATCTTTTAGGGCCTGAGGCAGCACATGCTGTAGAAAACTTGTTGCCCCACAACCTTAATGGCGACTTATCGGCACTCTGCATATGGCCTGACCAAATCCGTCATTGGTATAGATACAGGTGGACTAGCCCACTTCACTTCATTGACACACCAGACAGAGCCTGCACATTTGATTATTCGAGTAAGCTAATTTGTACCTCATAATTATCACTATTATTTTCAGTCGTTAGCATACTGTTGTAACTAATTTGTTACTTTGTGTTAGGGGATTGTGTGAAAGATGCTTGTGTTGATGGTGCCATCCAAAATTTTACCTCTCAGCTTTTGCACTATAGGGACGGCACTGCAGATCGTCGATGTAAGGAATTCCACATTCCAGGATTATGATTTTACTGTTGGAGTCCTGAGATTTACATGGTTTTATTAACTTTGCAGATAATTTGACAGAAGCCTTGTTATTCTTGTCCCATTTCATGGGAGATATTCATCAGGTATATATATAAAGACAGTTCCGGTGCTGCACGTCTTATCTTTCTTTTATCATAATTCAATGAGTTTCTTCTTGTTTTTACAGCCAATGCATGTTGGATTCACTAGTGATGAAGGAGGAAACACCGTTGAACTGCGATGGTTCAGGCACAAATCTAATCTTCACCATGTGAGTACCATCGATCAATGACCATCCTTGGAGCCTCAGCTTATGATGTATATTGCAGTGGCAGTTTTCCTGTACAAATAATATTGCAGTGGCAGTGTCCTTTTTCTTTTTCCTTCTTCTTATGAATGACTGAAGTTGAATTTGCTTATCTAGGTATGGGACAGGGAGATTATTCTTACAGCTCTAAAGGATTTCTATGACAATGACATGGTTCTCTTGCAAGAAGCCATAGAGGGGAACTTCACTGATGTAAGACCAATTAGCCTATTCACTTCACCTTTATGTATACATTAAACATCTGGTTCTCTTCAACTAACTGTTATATATTGCTTCCATGTTACACAGGGAATATGGTTTGACGATGTAGCATCATGGAAAGATTGTGATGATCTACTTTCATGTCCAGACAAGTGAGTTCTCTAATTCTAGACAATAGACATCTACATGTTTCTTTCAAAACACAACATGTTAATAACTGGGATTTCTCACTAGGTTACGTAGTTCAGATTTGTTAATCATGCTTGCCTTTTACGTGTGTAGGTATGCCACAGAGAGCATAAACATGGCTTGCAAATGGGGTTACAAAGGCGTCAAGGAAGGTGTAACTCTAGCAGGTACGTACGTACATATCACCTAAAGACAACATTGCACACTAATGTCAATCTGATAAAATCCAAAATATTCAGATTTAAAGAGTGTGGTTGAAGTTTAACACTTGAAAATATGTTGCATGATCATAGATGATTACTTCGATTCGAGGATGCCAATTGTCATGAAACGCATTGCTCAAGGTGGAGTTCGTTTAGCCATGTTCTTGAATCGGATTTTTGGGGATCCCGAAGAAGGGTTTGCCTCACCAACATAAAAAATAAAAAAAAAAAAAAAAAAACCCTACTAACCAGCACAGGACTTGGAAACTTTGACTGTAGTATTTGTTGTTACTGTAACTAATGTCTCTACAAGCGTCATATGTATGATCCTGGTCTTAATTTATAAGGTTGTTAATTAGGCTGCTATGGTTTAACTCTGCTGTATAAAAGCCACAGCCACATTTACTGTCATTTTGTAATTCGTGATAAAGTAAGTGAAAACTGTTCTCTTCTCAGATTCTTCTCAATTTCCTTTCCCTTTTCCTAGCTGGTACACTGCATAATCTTGAAACTCAAAGTTCATTCATTGCTTTTCCTAAATTCCTTGAAGATTCCAGGCCAAAAACAAAGATTTTACTACGTTGTTTTACCAATCAAATGTTCTGTTCATGGTATGACTTGATGGTCATGATCAAGTATTGAGACGTCATTAATTAGTTACAACTCTGACCCCAAATCTATTATTTTCTTACCCCGATCTGGTCACCCTTGCAAGCAGAGTAGAGTGCTGTTGATGTGATTAGTGACTGGGCCTTATCCTTCAATTAGTTGGATATCACCCCATAGGATCTTTTTTATTCAAATATAGTACCTTAAATAACTTTCTTAACCAAATTGCTTACGAGGCATATGAAGTAACGACCACTAATTTAACTTTTATGGTAGATAAGGTTACTATTGGTTGTTTTTTAAAATGACCATGAAATTGCTCATGACCTCATCATAAACACATAATTTGAAGTGCTCTTTAAATAATACTGAAATATCTCTTTTGTTGCTCCAAAATAAAGTTTTTGTTCGTACAATATATTTAAGTCTCATAATATCAATTTATAAGTCAAAAGTAAGAGAAAAAGAGAAAAAAATAAGAGGAAAAACATAAAAACTAAGGAAAAAAAAATAAAAGAATAATTTTATAAACTTATAAAACACTAATATAAGAAAGAATCAAGTGAAGAAAGGAGAAATTAAGAGATGAAATTTGGCTAACCTTGGGAGAGAAGAGAAATTAGAAGAAAGTCAATTGATAAGCATGAGAAGTTTGGATTTAATGTTTGATTTAGATATTTTTTTTTAAGCTTCCTTGATTAAGTTAGAAAGTAATTTAATGGAATTTTACTTTAATTTTCCTTAAATCCTTGATTCTTGAATTTAAGGTTCTTATAGGAATTTGAGGAAATTAGAAAGAGAAGGAAAAATGATGAAGTTAAAGTGGAATAACATGAAAACAAGTTGAAATAACAAGTACATGAAGAAAAAAGTAGGGGAAGAAAAGGAAGATGACATTCGGTCAAATGAAGAAAAAGTAGAGGAATGAGTTTTTGATGTTGATATTTAGGAAACTATGTTTAATCATGATATTTGAAATATTTAAGGAAGACTAAGTGAAGAAATAACATTAAAGTTGAGAAAAATAAGTAAATTCAATGTAAAAGAGAATTGAACTAGTTAAAAAAAAAGCATGAAAACAAGATGTTTAGATTGTGTTTGAATATAGTTCTTACATATGTTTAGATAAAATAAATAATATGATGTGAAGGCATAAAGATTAGTGTTTTATGAGTTGAATTTTGTAAGTTTACAAGGTTATTCTCTCACTTTCCTTGGTTTTTATATTTTTCCCTTACTTTTTTCTCTTTCTCTCTTGCCTTTTCTTTTCCTTCTTTTTCCATTTTGCTTCTGCCTAGTCGGCAGCATATAAAAGAAAGGGAGAGCTGATTTGTTTTATTTTTAATGGCAAATGATCATTTTACCCTTAATGAGTCATTTTGCTTTTATTTGACGGTCCTTTTTTTTTTTTTGTTAATACTCATGAGTTATATTCATCCTAAAATTTTAACCAGATTTTATCCTAAAATTTTATTCAAAATCTCAGCTTAATCTGGTGGTCGGATTGAAAATTACGTCCAATAATGTAAAAATTCAGCTTAATATGGTGGTCATATTGAAAATTACATCCAATAACGTAAAATTGATCAAATTGTGATTTCTCATCAAATTTCTGAATTTTTTCAAAATTCTAAAATTTTAACCCAAGATAAGACATCACATTAGAAGACTCTAACGTAAATTTTCAGAATTTTCTAATAATCAAATCGAGGGTTATGAATTTTTCTATATAAAACTAGTCGATTTATATATGATCTTTCGCCTAGAGGGTATACAAAACACCTTTTTATAATTGACTTTAAATTCTTATTTATAACTCTTTGTCACATGACGAGCTTTATTTTTCTCTTTTATGTTTCTCCATAACACTAGTTTTATCAATTTTTGTTTTATAAATCCATATGACATCAATTACTTTCTTCCTTTTTGGAAAACTTGTTAACTCTCACGCATGGTTCCTTTCAATTGCTTGAATCTCTTTTTTCATAGACTTGTGCCATTTTATTTCTATGATTTCTTCTTCAAACGTAATAGGATCACTTTCTGCCATTAACGCATAGTGAACAATAGCTTCCTTATCAAAAAGTTCATCTCCACTTGTATAATCCATCTTCTAGGTCGATTATCTCCCTAGCTTCACGTGGTTCTCTTAGCCTTGGTAATTCTAAAAATATTTGTTCAATATAGGAGAATAACTATTGTTCGTTGATTATTGCCACCAACTTCATCAAAGTCAATAACCAACTTGTTTGATATTCCTTTCAATTTATTAGTATCCCAACTCCAATATTTCTTCTTTTCATCGAAGTTCTCATCTCGATTGATGATAACGTTTTGAGTGTTTGGATCATATAACTTCTTACCAACCAAGTGTTATGGTTTACAAATCAAATCTAAGGGGAGGAGCATCCAAGCTAGAGTTTTAAACTCAGCCCAGTGGTTGACCGGGCCCAAGGCGCGGGTCACTGGTTTTGCTCGGGTCATTGGGTTTTTATCGAGTCACCCGGGTCAACCCTAATTTTTTTTTATAAATCAAAACGACATCGTTTCGAGTTAAAAATAAAAATAAATAATCATAGGTTTGCAATCATGTTTTTGACCGGGTCAACCTGCCGAGTCAGCCAGGTTTTTTACTTCTCTTATTTTTTTTTAAACCTGACCTGATTCTAGCCCCGATCAACCTGCCGGGTTTGAAAACTATGATCAAAACATTTAAAATGATAGAAAATATCAATCTTTTATATCAAAATCTAAATTTAAATTATAAAATTCTTATCAAGGTGATATGGTTCACAACTCAAATACCAAATAACTTTAGTATTTTGATATTAAGATTATCTATTGTAAAAGAAGATTATCTAAATATTAATGTTGTGTAAATCGTGTTTTTTTTTATTTTTATTTTTTTTGTTAATTTTTTTATGTTTTTTTGATTATTTTGATATATTAATCTCAAATAAAAATTTTTTAAAAAATTATTTTAATATATTTCTAAACAAAAAATATTTTAAACCTTAATAGATACAATAATTTCAACCAGATTCTACAATTAGCAACTAAAAAGAGGTATATTGATTCGAGAACAAGCAAGTCTCAACTATTTTAGCACATACATAAGCTATCTTCACGTGGAATCTACACCAATAACGATGCTATAATCAAAATATATATTCATTTGAATGGAATAGTTTTTTTTATTTTATTTTACCGTAAACTTGAGACGAGTTCTTTTTTAAATAGAGGAGTTTGACACGAAACAATTTCTTTTAATTTCTTGACATAATTTCTCATTTAGATTTTTCATTAGAGATTATTATAATAGAATTTAAGAATTTATTCCAAACCTTTTCGATTTAGGGTTTTCTTGATAGTTCTTGGAGCTTGAGAAACACGGATCCTAGACCTAGACACCCCATTGACCATGCCATTCATACTCCCTTGAAAATGAATAGAATGGTGTTATCTGGACCTAGTCGGTAATCAACAATTTCAAAGGTTCAAAAAGAACGAACCAATTAGCATTGGGCAGAAGGGCAGACAAACTTCGCCTGTCTGTCTCACTGTCTGCGTCTGGAGGGCACACCAGGTCGTGTTCAATTTAGGTTTACTTAAGCCAAGGACATGTCCTTATTAAGTGTTTTTTTATGAGTTTTGTGGTTGTGATTTAAAAAAAAAAATTAAAATATAATTAGGTTTAGTTGGTTGGATTTACATATAAAATTTGTGGTTGAGGTTTATGTGTAGTAAAAAATATGTATGAAATATTTGGTAGTTGTATGGTTGCGGTTGCTTTTCAAAATAGCTTTTACTTGGAAATGCATCAAAATAATTTTTTTATTTTTTAAAAATTATTTTTTATATTAGCGCATCAAAATGATATGAAAACACAAAAAAATATTAATTCAAAGTAAAACAAAATTAATTATTTTCAAAAACGCTTTTGAAACGCAAAAATAAATAGAGTTTTACGAAACTCAGTTGCAAAAGCATGTAAAAACTGCTTTTCAAAAACTGCGTTTCAAACTCAATTTTTTAATGAGCCCTATAAAAAAAACACAGTTTAGTGTATTATCAAATACCTTATTATATTTTTTTGCACCGGAAATGCAAAAATTCAAATAAAAAAATTATAGCAGTTATTTTTTAAAATATTTTTTATTTAAAAAAATAAAAAAAATCATGCAACAGTGAATTTGACCAGACTTTCTGAGATATTTCCCTGCCAGAGTGCCAGTTGAAAACGTGTGACCTGTGGTCATGCTGATTGACAGTGCTAATTCACAGTTTGAAAAATCAAAATCAGCATCAGCAAGAATGCCGCCAAGTCCTGAAGCATGGGAGGCTTCTACTATTCTAGGTCGTGTTCAATTTAGGTTTACTTCACCCAATACATCACTCTCTGCTCTCTCAAGCCAATGCCGTGTGACTAGCAAATATTTTTTATTTAAAACTATATAAAAATAATATTTTTATTAATTTTTAAAATTTATCTTTAATATCAACACCTTAAAACGATTTAAAATATAAAAATTTAATTTTTTTAAAATATAAAAATAAATATGTTACAATGAATGTGAGATATTTCCCTGCCAGAGTGCCCGACAATTTCAAAACGTGTGACCTGTGGTATTGCTGATTGACGGTGCTAATTCGCAGTTTGAAAAATCAAAATCAGCATCAGCAAAGATGCTGCAAGTCCTGATCCTGAATCATGGGAGACTACTACTACTCTGCGACAGCATCAAGACCAATAAGGAAGCAGACCTTGTTGGACACGTGAGCCTAAAACTTTTACACGAAAACTCCCTTCCAGATTCTTGGGGGCTGTGGTCCCCATCATATGTTTTCTTTCCATTGACTTTGTTTTCAATTTCCAAAAAAGTGGAAGATTTGATTGGAGATTTAAACCACCAACCCAACTGTACGCCATTAACTCTACTCTTGCTAACAGCCTGTCTGAACCTTAGTCAAACAAGGGTTTTACGCACCCTTTACGTTGTTTTTTTTTTTACCGGTTCAGTCGTCTTTTTCAAAACAAATTAGATTTTTTAAAAAATTAATTTTTTCTAGTATTTTTAATTTTTTTAATATACTAAAAAAATATTATTTTGATATATTTTCTAATAAAAAAATAATTTCAAACATATTCTAATTGTTAAACCTACTTGGCTCGTCTACTGAATTAATATGAGAAACTTGTTATTTAAAATCTAGTTTGGTTTGTAATTAAACTGGTAAAACATAATTAACTTGATCAGAATCTAATTAAAATAATCAAACCGCATCTAAACAGACTGACACAATTAAATCTAATTTTTTAATTAAATAATATGTTTTTAATAAAAATAATTTAGATTTTTTTTCAAGTTAGGGTTTGACAACTATGCCCTTCAGCCATCCACACGAAACACATGCAGACAACTGCAGGGACGTAATTGTCCTTCCGAAACGTGAACCACACCAAAACGCGAAAAAAAGGGGCCAAATAACAAGTCGTTTTGTAGAACGTTCTCTTTTTACTGTTGCAACATTTCTCGAACAATTTCCACGATGTTTTTTTTTTTTCTATGTTGATCGTTACCAGCGCACAAAATAAGAATATACGAAAACAGAAGACATGATGATTCGGCTTTGCTTCCTTCCTCGGACTCCGCTTTTGCTGTTTTAAATAATAGTCATACATTTTTCTTGCAACTCAAGTCGGCTCCTTAGTTTCTTCTAGCCCTCTCTTCTCTCTCTTCCCACACACATTCCTTGACGTGAGTTGATTTCTTCCTCTCTTTCTCTTCCCTCAAACAAGACGTAAAACACTTGAAATCTGTTTTTGTTGTTAAGTTCGTTCTTGTTTAGTGTTTCATTATTACTAAAAAGACAGCAACTTTGTCTTAAAAACGAAAACAGAAATCTTGGGTGCAGTTCAAGCCAGAACTCGAGAAAAGTTTGTGTTTTTTTTTAAGAAAGTAATGTTTTTTTGCTCTTTTTTCATGTTTCTATTTTTGTTCTTGGTCCTTGTTTATTTTGAGTATGGTAACTGATCATGGCATACGTCATTGCTTGTGTTAGGAATGCGTTACTATTGGTGGGTTTTAGTTCTTGTGCTTAACTTTGTTTCAAGATCTGTGGAAGTTCAATTCTTTTTTTCTCTTAAAGTTTGAAATTTCTATAATGGACTAGGATGGGGTTTCTTTATGTGCAAAATCTTTTCTTGCAGGGGTTTATATGAGTTTTTGTGGTTGTTTTAGCAGCTTAAACATGTTTTGTAAATTAGTTTTTTGATGTTTTGATGTTTGTGATTCGATCTTGTGACTGGTCATTAAAAAATCCACCTTCAAATAGCTGCTGCTTAATAAATTAATATAGATTAGTTTTAAATTAACGAATATTCTCATACCGATGCCACCATGTTGTATCTCTATGTGTTTGTGCTAAATCAACGCCCACTTTGGTTGCTTCAAGCGTTTTTATGCATCGAGAGAAGTTACCATCTTAAGTAGAAATGTAGAGTTCCTTGAATGATTATAATTCAAGTTTGGGCTATTGAGGATTTATCATCTAAATTAGAAGATAATTAGGCCTTTTGGGTTATGTAATTCACCCATGGTGCATTCTTCAGGTGGGAACTATATTTCCTGCCTTTTGGTTTAAGAGCTTGCAAAATGAAGGGGAATTGCTTCCGAACCTTAGAAGTTAAGAAGTGATCTGTTGTGAAGTTGCATAATTGAAATCATTAATTAGCTAGGCTTAGTTAGATGATTGCAGTTTTTTGGGACTAATTTGTAGCATGTGTTAATTTGGCAGCTAGAACTAGCTAGTTAACAAATAAGAATGTGCTTTGTTTTAGTTGTAGGCGAGAAATGACAGCTTATTGTGCTGCTAGTTTGCGTTTAGAATTGCTCTAGACGGTTTCTCTTTGTATATGCCATCAAATGATGAGGAAAGCTAAGTTTGGCTTTTGTTTTCTTGTCAACTAGTCATGGAAAGGATCGTTATCGAAGGAGAACAAATTTCTAGATGCCTTTTAGACCATAACTCCACTTGTTGTATCTGTTGTCTTTAGCCTCCACAATATTTGGAGTATTTGGATTGGCTTTCTCTATATAAACGTACATTGAGCTCTTCCTTCAAGAATACAC
The DNA here is from genome assembly GCA_015852605.2 of Populus deltoides. NCBI lineage: Eukaryota > Viridiplantae > Streptophyta > Magnoliopsida > Malpighiales > Salicaceae > Populus > Populus deltoides. Next base: position 4,332,621 of record CM027580.2, read on the forward strand.
AGATATGTGCTGTTTGCTTAGCTCATTTCTATCAATTTTATTGCAGGTTCAATAAGAAAAAGTTCCTATATTTGATCCTGAATTGAGTGGTTGAGGGTATCAGCTCCTGTTTCTAGACTGATACTTTATTGACATGGCATTTGCAAGGGTTGCTAGAAGTGGCTTGAGAAGAACAGGAGGTACCTTTGGCAGTTACTCAAGTGAAGGGGATGTGTTATTATGTGAAGGAGTATCTATCCATAGAGGTCCCTTACCTTCCCTTCAAAATGCCAAAGCTGCCAGTGATTTTTCGTACATTTCCAGCTTCAGGAAGATTAATCACGTGAATATGCAGAGCAGGGGAATCAGGGTAACTCCACGGTATCAATCTGCAACTGCAGAGAGGATTGTGGAGGAGTCAGAATCCGAATATGATGAACCAAGGTATCCAGGGCTTGAAGCAACAAAGCCTGGTGAAAAGCCAAGGGTAGTTGTCCTTGGTACTGGATGGGCTGCTTGTCGATTCATGAAGGGACTTGACACCAAAATTTATGACATTGTTTGCATATCTCCAAGGAATCACATGGTGTTCACACCTTTGCTGGCTTCAACTTGTGTTGGAACACTTGAGTTTCGCTCTGTGGTTGAGCCTGTTAATCGGATACAATCTGCGTTGGCAACAAGTCCCGACTCATACTTTTATATGGCTTCCTGTTTTGGCGTTGACACAGACAAGCATGAAGTGAGTCTTACATTTTCCCTCTAATGCAAATTCAAATAGTATTTTGATTGGATATGCAATTGCCAATCCAATGTAAGTTGCTTTCCATGTGAAAGTACTTAAATTAGATGTTACTTTCATGTGATCAGGTGTACTGTGAGACAATCAGCAATGGTGGACTGCCACATGAACCTTACCAGTTTAAAGTTGCATATGACAAGCTTGTCATTGCTGCTGGATCCGAGCCTCTGACTTTTGGTATCAAAGGGGTAAAGGAACATGCGTTTTTTCTTAGAGAAGTAAATCACGCTCAAGAAATAAGGAAAAAGCTTCTCTTGAATCTTATGCTCTCTGAAAATCCAGGTGAGTTCTGCTTTTAATTATAAAGTTTGTTTTCCATTTCAAACTCTGATGCCTTTGTTCAGAGTTTGTATAGAATTAAGAAGAAGAAGAAGAAGAAATGATCAAAGCTGTTCCTTTTTGTCCAATATTTTAAGTATTTGCTCATTCTTTGATCCAAGAACAACTCCAGGGAACCATTTCTTGAATTTTGGCTCCCGGTTTTAACAAGAGAATCTAGATTTATGCTCATTAGATATGGTTCTATTCCAGCCAACTTCCCAGGCAAAAAGAAGCTCTGCTTTTGTGTCTGAAGTTGGCTTATTTCCTCAGTCAGGCAGCTCCATGCTGTTAATTCATCATTTAAAAAAAAAAAATTGGAAGACTTATTCCAGTTATATTATTGCAGGCATACCTGAAGAAGAAAAGAAACGGCTTTTACATTGTGTAGTTATTGGAGGTGGTCCTACTGGTGTGGAATTTAGTGGTGAATTGAGTGATTTTATCATGAGAGATGTTCGGGACCGGTATACTCATGTTAAGGATTATGTTAAAGTCACCCTCATAGAGGTAATGTACATGCTTCTTTACTTGCTTACAAATAACTCTGCATAGAGATATTAAATTGCTAACATTTTGGTCTTGCCTTTTTTTCCTTTCTTAAACAGGCAAATGAGATCCTGTCATCCTTTGATGTTAGCCTGCGGCAATATGCAACAAATCATTTGACCAAGGTAATTTTGTTTGTACTCGAGTCTCTATTGTACTTGAACAATTTCTCTTATGAACTGCTTGTGACATTCTGGAGTTTTTTTCAGTCTGGTGTTGGTTTTATGCGAGGAGTAGTGAAAGAGGTGCACCCCAAAAACATAGTTCTTAATGACGGGACTAATGTTCCTTATGGTCTTTTGGTCTGGTCTACTGGTGTTGGTCCCTCTCAGTTTGTGAAGTCATTAGACCTTCCCAAGTCCCCTGGTGGGAGGTATTAAAACAGCAATTTCATTTGAAAATTTTCTACTTTCTTGCAATTCCTATATTTGGAAGGTCTTGCTGACTAATCTTATTGACACAGGATTGGTATTGATGAATGGTTGCGAGTCCCGTCTGTAGAAGATGTGTTTGCACTTGGAGACTGTGCTGGTTTTCTTGAAAATTCAGGGAGACCAGTGCTTCCAGCTTTAGCTCAGGTCAGACCCTCTAGCTAGTTTACCTCTCTGACACATCCATCTTCCACTGTTTTGTCACAACAGTCTAGCAAATCTAAAATCGTTGCATACTTTTGGTGATTGTGAAATGGGCAATTAAGGAGACAGTTTCTTTTTTCCCTTTTCTATGTAGTTATTCAGAATTAAGCTGCTCAAGGACAGGCAGCTGTAAGCTCATAAAATTCACAATTCATTTGCAGGTTGCAGAAAGGCAAGGGAAATATCTTTTGGAGCTGTTTAACAAGATTGGAAAGCATGGAGGCAAGGCTTTAAGTGCAAAAGATATCCCTCTTGGTGATCCTTTTGTCTACAAGCATCTTGGAAGCATGGCATCAGTAGGTCGTTACAAGGCGCTAGTTGATCTACGCCAATCCAAGGTACCCTGAGATCTTGCAAAACAATTTTTACAGCCATGCCTCCAGAGCAAATGGGCACTAAGCACAGTCGCCCCTGTAAATTTGGACCACTTGTGGCCCTCTATTGCTTAGCAGTTCTCTTCTAGCTAATTTTACCTCTGTCATCAGCTGATGAAACCTTCGTTTTATCTATGGCAGGATGCAAAAGGTTTATCACATGCTGGATTTGTTAGCTGGTTGATTTGGCGCTCAGCTTACCTTACGCGTGTGGTCAGCTGGAGGAACCGGTTTTACGTGGCAGTGAACTGGGCAACCACCCTGGTTTTTGGCAGAGACAATTCCAGGATAGGATAGGATACGGTGGTTTTACACGACAAGACTCAACACTGGCATTGCTGTGACGTAGTGTTGTGTTTCTTAAATTTGTTTGAGCTGAGGCTCTCTATTTGTTTTTCCTTAAAACCTCTCATTACCTTTGATTTTATTCAATTTAATGTTCATATGTTCTGGGCATGTTTAAGGTGAATGGAGTTTTGAGCGAAACTATAATATTTCTGATCAAATTTTTAAAATCAAGCTTTACTAATAGATCCTTATCTATATGTAATACAGTTAATTCATCTAGTTTTTCTTGTAATATTGTTCTTCTTAAATAAGATTTAATTAATTTTAATTTCCAAAAACTTCTTTCAGCTGTTGTAACTGTTATATGTATTATCAATAAAATTATATTAGTAATACAAGTATTTGGAAAAAAAAATTTTAATTTTATTATATAATCTAGTATTTAAAGTGCAGAACTGGTTTTTGTTTATAAAATTTTTTATAGGACTTTTACTTCTAAGAGCATATCTAAACTATTAATATTAGAATATATGTCATGCTTCAAACTATTTTCAAGAACTAAACAAGTTTTTTTTAAAACATCCTTAAAAAATATTTGAAAATGTAGTAACGGTTATTTTTTAAAGTATTTTTTATTTTTAAAAAATTATTTTTAACATTAACACATCAAAATAATCTGAAAACATCAAAAATGTTTCCGAAACGCAATATCAAACACTTTTTTAACTTAAACTCTCAAAATTAAATAAAAAACCAAACAACTTTTTATATGAAGTGAATTGTTTAAACTCATTTTGCATTGAAGAAATTACTTGATTTACCATGTATAAGAAATAATTAATTCGAAAAGATTCTTCAGCCGTTAATACTAAGTTATCATCAACAAAGTCATTAAAATTTCTAGTTATATGAATCATATGTTTTTCATGAAATACCAGTTCTATTTCCATTTCACTTTCTTTAGCAGAAATCTAAGCATCCATGAATCTTTTTCTCTATAACTTTTTAAGTATGATATAAGACCTTTTAATTGATCTTTAAGAACATAAACATGCATTTCTTCTTATTGCAAACTATTACTAATTAAATTGACACTTTTTTCTATCTTAGATCTTCACTTACTTTTGCTAATTGTAGCAAAGAATCTCTTATTTTTTGAGCTTGATATCTTGTAGCTTTAACACTTTCTACTTGATTTTCCCGAGTGTTTGTGACAATTGTTTAAGGGACAAACTTGGATTATCTTGTAATATTTTTTTATTTTTTTGTTTAGAAGTGGGGAACAATGAATATATACGTTGAACTATACCATAAAAATAATGTAGCCTTAAGACATGAATTAGCCATATCACATAAAAATAAGTAGAGATGAAAAAGATCGAGTCTTTTATGTACAAAGCGTTAAATTAGTACAAAATTTAGCTAAAAATAAAAGCCATAAAGTACAATCTTTACTTCTACCTGACTCGGGACTAAAAAAATCATCCAGTAGACCAGTTTCAGGGCATCCAACTAATTAAGAGATATGAGAAGCAGCTCGACGACTGGTATTGTGAGAGAAGAAAGAAGCAAAACAGTGAGCAAACCCCACCACTATAGCCACCTTAAGCTGCCCCCTCTTCGGAATCGGACGGCTAACAAAACCCCTGGAAACTTTCCCACCGTTGTAGCTCATAAGCCTTCTGGCACCTGCCATCGTTCTTTCTTTCTTTGAGAAAGATCAAACCTTTCTTGCAATAGAGGCAGCAGTAGAGGTAGAACCAACGTTTAGAGAGCTGAGAGTGCTCGAGTTTGCGTGATGAATCGAAGGTTACCTCTCTGGGTTTATAGAAGGTTTTCGTTGATTAATGCCCTTGGTCATCGATCAAATTACAGGGTATGGACATTGTTTTTGAATCCCCTGATAGTGCCAGTTGTACAATTCTTGATAGTGCCAGTTGTACATTCAGTTCTTTTTCTTAGCGTTTTTGTAAATACCTGGGGTACATGGTATTTTAACAAAAAAAAAAATTAATTAAAAAAATTATTTTTAATATCAATATATTAAAATAATTAAAAAATACTTTAATATCAATATATTAATATAATTAGATATTTTTATATGAAAAACAACTTTAAAAATACTTTAATTCATATAATCAAACATCGCCTTAATTGTTTTAAAAAATTTTTGGGGGGTGGGGGGGGTTTGACTTATAAAGCAGCTGGTTTTGCTTGGGTGTGTTGGCATAGCTTTGCCCATTGTCTTCCTTGTTTGAATCCATGAACTTGACCACCGTCCCAAATAACTGATCTAGTCAATTAATTTGAAGATAATGATTGAATGAATTTGAATACAATACTTTAATATTGGTATCTAAAATGCAACCATAATTATAGATTCATCTTCAAGAGCTTTAATTTGTTCATATCAATAAGAAATTCCATCTAACCTAGTCAAGAGAGATAGTATGAGAGTTTTAGTTGGGATTTTTCTTCAATTTTTTTAATAGTAAATACCTCTTCCATGAGAGTTTTGGTTATAATTCTTCTCCAAGCAATCCAAGTAGCAATACCCTTTGTATTCAATTAATGTTTGGTAGGGTAGGTCCTGTTTTTAAAATTATTTTTTATATAAAAAACATTAAATTACATTTTTAAAATGTTTTTTTAATTGTTTTGATATGATGATATAAAAAAAATATCATTCTAATTAAAAATTATTTTTAAAAACATCATATATAACACATAAATAATTATGGGCCAAACCTTGATTTCAGCATCTATCTTTATTAGAAAATAGTGACAACTTGTTAAGTGAATATGACTAATTTTCTTATAGGAATATTCAATCACCTAAATTGGTAGTTCACGTAATGATAATAATTTATAGTTTGGTTAGGTTTCGAAGTTAGATTGTAAATCAAGCAAGAGGGGAGATGTTTTGAAATCTAACAATCGAATGGTTCATCCCTAGAAATGAAGGTTGTTGGATTTCATGAAATGTAAACCATAGTTTTAAAGTTTGGTTTAATAGATTGATCCCAAAATTAAAATCGAACAAAGTTTAAGAAAAAAAATCAAAAACTCGGGTAATCCAACAGGTTGACTCAACAAGACCTGGTTGCAACCTATTGATTATTTATTTATTTTTTAACTAAAATGATATCGTTTTGATTTATAAAAAAAATTAAAGTTAACCTGATGACTCAAGGAAGCACATAAAACTTGTAATTCAAATCCTGAACTAAATTGATCACCAGAGAACAGGTTTAAAAACTCTGATTTAAACACTAATTATTATTTAATAGCAGGTTTGTCGTCTTTAACATGGAGAGAGAAACAACCGAGAGGACAAGATGATGGTGTTTTCGTAAAATAAGGATAAAGTATGGGTTAAAAGAAGGATGATAAGATCAAAAGTTAAGGTTGAATAATAAAAATCACGTGCTCCATTGTGTTGTTGCTTAAACAATATGAAAAGCAATCGTGCTGTCATGTCCCCCGCTCCCACGGTGCTTCATGTCGCCTTTTTTCTTTTTTCTTCTCTCTTTCTCCAAAGCTGATTCCACGCCCCGTTCATTAATACATAGATTAAATATCTGTTTGGTTATAGAAGAAAATGTTGTTAACTGTTTACTGCGTTGCAAACTCAGAAATCATGAAGCAGCATCCGGCTACTTTTGTTTGAACAGTAAACAATGGCCAGCATATTTACACACTGCATGCTAATTAATTAGCATGAACAGTGTAACATGTATACAGTTTCGGTAGAACCAGTTCCGGTTCAAAACTTAAAATACATTGAACCAGGTCCAACCCAGTAAAATAAAAACTATTTTTAATTTTTTAATTGTTTTTTATTCGAAAAACTAGTGTTTAACATTATTTAATGACAATATATAAATTAAACAGAGATCGCTTGATAAAGTAGCATTTGTAGAATTTGATTGCAATCCCAATTTCGTTCTTGATTATATTTTACCTGATGTTATTGCGTGCTTAAAAAACCAAAAAAAACTGTATTCCTTGTCGAATGTATTTCATACGTGATGGAATTGTAGATATTTTAATGGAACAATAAAAAATATTTTATATAAAATATTATTTATTTCATGATGTAATAACAAAAGTTAAATTTACAATATTTAAATTAAAAACTATCAATATTAATATATATTTTTTAAAATTATTTTATAACCTCAATTTTAAAAGCATTATTAACCAAACACATTAAACTACTTTTTTTCAATCTCAATTTCAACCACAGTTTTAACCAAACACCTATTTTTTCAAACCAACCTCAATTAAAAGTACTTTTTATAAAACAACTTTTTTCAAACCACAACCACAACAACTACCGCAATACCAAACACACACTTATATCTTCTATCAAATTTTCTTTCTTTCTTTCTTTTTTATTCGTATTTTTATATCAATTTATAATTTTAATTTCGCTTATTCTATATTAAGATTTGAACTTAAAAAAGCCAAAAAATAAATATTTTTTTTTAAATAGCATCACTTTTGTTTTTTAAAAAGTTGTTCTTTTTTCTTTGACCCTATTTATTTTTGTGTTTTAAAAGTGTTTTTGAAAAAAATTAAAAAATTTTATTTTTTTCTTTGCTTCAAATTAAATATTTTTTTGTGTTTTCAGATCATTTTGATACACTGATATCAAAAATAATTTTTTTAAAATAATAAAAAGAGTCATTTTAATGCATTTTCGAGTGAAAAGCAACCGCAACCACATTCTCAAACAAACTTGAATTGCTCTTTCGCCTTAAATCATTAAATATTTTTTTTTGTTTAATGTCAACTTTCAAAAATTGTGACATTAAGATTTATAGATGTTAATTTATTTTTATTTATTTTTTATATGCTTATCTCGATTTAAAAAATATATTTTTATATAGCTTGTCATATTTTTTTTAAAAAAAAGCTTCAACAACTTTATTACAATATTTTTATTATCATCATATTATATGATTAAATAAAAATATAATTTAAAAAATAAAGTAATTAAATCAAACAGAATCCATGACTTTATATTTAGTGGTTTTAATATTTAAAAAATAACATCCGCATGTGTTTTTTTTTTTTTATTTACGTTAAATAACTACTTGGGAAAAACTTCTCTGATGTGTAAAAGGTAACCCGCCGCATCGCACAGGCAACCTTTCATGAACATAAAGGATATTTTCTTTTCTTTTTTTCAGCATAGATCAATAATTTAATTCGTGGAAGCTATCACAGTCAATATTTTTCTCATTGAAAGAAATATTTCAAAGTCAGCACCATATTTCTTTTCATAGGGAGAATCGAAGAAATCCAAAAGAAATATATTTAAAAGACGATGCCAGGTCCATGGCCGCCATGCTTACAGCAAATTAAATAAGCTAAATTAAATCCGGATAGTTACCTCTCAACTGATTAGTTTCTAGATTTATTTTTAAAAAATTATCAATTTGAATTTTATAAATTTCATGATCATCAGAGATTTACATAATTATTAATTTCAAAACATATAAAATTAATTAAAATACACGCAAGCTGATCCATACATCCACTTTAATAAATAAATAAAAACTAAAGCAACACAGTATAGTACTACACTAAATTAGTATAATTAACACCATTCATCGAATCTGAGTCTTGCAAGTGGAGAAGGCCTCTGGATTCAATGAACTTCCTTCAATTCTTGGACAAAATTATTTTAATTGTGTCAGATTTTGTTAGGGCAGGGAATAGATTTGGTTCTAGTCAGATGGGATTTGAAATTGAAGCCGCCTGGGCAATTATCTGTGGTGGGTTTTAATAATTTATTGAGATAAATACTTTGTTTGAAATCAGGGGATGCATCTCCTGCTTACTTTATAGCATGCTTGACAGAACCCTAGAAAATCAAGCATTGATAATTTTGTGCACGCAGGCATAACTATTCTTGATAATTCCGTAAGAGCTTACATCATGATTTTAATAACTTAATGGGTCAAGTATCCTCCAAGGTTTATGCATCGGCACCTCACAGATTATGTGGATATTTCAAGTATGACATTAACATTTACTTGACATTTTGTCTTCTTCAAATTTTTTAATACAGGAGCCTTTAGGCATCGTGTCAAAGTTATTTAATCCCAGATGAGTCATGATCCAATCCATTTCTATGCTCGAATAATTAGGTTAATTTGAATTGATAGGTTAATCTAAATTGATTTGGATCAATTTAAAATAGTTCAAAACAATATTATTTAAAGTTTTTTTAAAAAAATAAAATGATATGGTTTTGATTTTGTTTTTAAATCAAATCGGGTTTTAACCAGATCAACAGAGATTCAATTTAATCTACTAATTCGATTAAATTATATCAAATCAACTCTTATACAGTTTAATTTAAAACTAAACTTGAATTCAGAGTTTCTAATTGACCAAGTGATTATAAGATTTTTTATCAGAAAGCTACAAACATATAGTTGGATTTTTATTTTTTTAAAACAGAGATGTTATTTTTTAAGTGAAGTTAACTCGGTTAAATCCGGATAACCCAACAAATCAACCTTTAACATGTTTAAAACTCAATTTAACTTTTAAATATATTTTAAAAAATAATATTGAAATATCAATGTTTTTTTTTATTTACATGACATGTAATTGAGTTTAAAAACTTTGATTTTAACAAAAACTTCTATACTCATGAACTTAAAAAAAAGAAAAAAGAGTGAAGTTTTAAAATATAACCTTTCCATAATAAAATTAGGTTTGGTAATTAATTACTCTACTGGTTTTAAGTAAACAATATTGTCTTGACTTGTTTATGCAAAGAAAACTCCACCCTCGTTGGTTGAACCATTGATCTGGGCAAAATTAATAAATCTCTCAACCACAAATTTAATTACTTGCTAATAATGGGAATTAACGATTTGCTACAAAATCTTGCCCATCACAAAGCAACATCAGAGACTAAAGAATCAAAGTAGACTCAAGAAGTTCATCTGAGATTAATTAGTAGAACAAAATCTCTGTACAATGGAAGAAACACTAGTAACCTCATAGAATACATGAACAAAAACGATAAAAAAAAAATTGTTCATTTCTAACGAGTCACTGAACTCGAGCCAAGTTTCTGAGCCTTCCATGGTCTAGTGCCTAGTGAGCTACCCGGAAAGCACCACGTTTCTTGCAGGGAGAAAAAATTGCAGCAAAAGTATGGGCCAAACCCAGTACTATCGCCACCTTAACTTGACCTCTCTTGGGGATCATACGGCCATAGAACCTCTGTTGTGAGTAACTTCCACCATTGATCATCACGCTCCTGCCACTAGCTGCCATCTCTATATGCTAGGCCTTCCTTCTTCTCCTGAGAGATTGAAAATGTAAGAGAAGAAGAGAGAAGTTGTTGCGGCTTGGGAGTGTAATTAAAGTGTGCTGGCTTAATTGGAGATTGGCTTAGTTTTTAGTCTTTGACGGTTTGGTTTATAAAGAGATTGGTCTGGTGAAAATGCCCTTTACTATTTGCTACAGCTAAAGACTCCCCATTACTTTGTTCACAATTTTGACCATGCTTAAGATCACAATTATACAGAATCCGCAAGGTTTGGCAGGGACAGGATGGTCATTTGGAACTCTTGTAGCCTAACGTAGACAGGAAGATGCTATTTTTTATTATCATATAATAATGTTGGTAAAGCAAGAGCCTTGAGTGGTTTTAGAGCAAGATGACATTATTTTTTAAGACATGTTGCATATGGTTCACGTTGGTGTTTTGTTTGCATTGGCTAGGGCTTCGAAGCCATAGTGGCCATTGGTGGCCATCACCAGAGTGTCACTGTCTTAATTGTTCGTCCTCTTTCTCTTCCCGGTTGCTTATTTGCTCTTGCAGATTACATCAATGGAGCAATTAATTAATTTTTTTTACACTTGTCTCCTTTTCAACTATTTAGTTTTAATTTCCCTTCTTGTTTTTACCATGAAATTCATCATGGCACAACTTTATACTTCATCATTGTGTTTGTTGACGAATACAAGATAAATATGTATTTCGTTAAAGAAATAAAAGCAAATACAGTTTTGAAAATTAAAATCTTTTATTTTGATATAAAAAAATAAACACAAAAAGAATTTTTGCTTCTTTAATAGTCTTGAAAACTGCGATTATAATAGATTGACAGACGATCTTCCCATAAAGATATTGAAATCAAGAAATTAATCATTTGAAATGTGACCTAATTTGTTGAGAAAAACTATCCAAATAATTTTTTTTAAGTGGTCAAATTGTTTCAGGTGACCTACTCGATTATGTGAAAAATAGGATGATTTTTCAGAAATGATCTCATTATAATGGATGATCTGTCTAAGAGAAAAAATACGATGATTTTTTAAAAATGATCTAATTGTAATGAGTTATCATTCCAACATTAAAAAATACAAGGATTTTTCAAATTTTTTCAATGTTATCTAATAGAATTATTTTTAAAAAAATGTTTCAACTACCAAAAAGCAATAATGGTCTTAAAAGATTTATATATATATATATAGATGAGGAATTAATATTTTTAACACACATTGCATTCAAAACTAAAAGATTAACAATCATAAAAATTGGAGGAGGATTAACTCATTGAATTTTTATGCATGTTTTAACAGTAAAAATTAACGCCCAGCTAACAGAGGGAAGAAATTGGCACAATTTTGATGGGTTGAGGGTAGTATTGGTGCAATCCGTAGAAAAGGGACCGAATTGAAACTTCCCTCATAAGTGAAGGGTGTATTTCTAGTTTGCCCTTAAAATGGTGAGCATTGGCTGACGATACATTTGCTGACACTTGCAATAATGTGCTGAGAAAGATTTAAGAAATACACTGAATCAAGACTTTTTCTTTCAAGTATTAAGCCATGAGGTTTCACTGTAGTTATTTGTCCACCAAAGCATTGTATGAATCCAATAATTGCAATAGGCTTGTATGTTCGTTGATTTAATCTAAATATTTATATTAATTAAAAAAATTAAAATAAATTATTACACATCCCGATAAGATACAGAAAAAAACAAAAAAAATAGATACTTAAAGTATATATAAACTTCGATAATAACATTTAAAGTACAATAAAAAAAATCTTAACAAGACGAATGTAACGATATCAAAAAAAGTTTTCAATACTAGCTAGAGTGGGTCACACGCATTATCTAAAAACAAGTATATCGGTTACCATCTTTGAATTATGTATATGATCCTTGATCTTATCACTTTTTGTGACTTTAATGAGTGTCATTAAATTCATTTCGTTAATATCTTTTAAATATTACCAAGTATTTTGATTTAAAATCACTATATACATCTCCAGTGATGATTATAAGTAGGAAAAGTTTCTTACTAATGCCCAGATGCAAGCCCTGGAGAACCATTCATTGTACGAGGGATCATGGATAGAAGCACTACATGCTTTTCAGCATGTGAAGAAGAAGACCGGCGTCTGGCCCCTTTTGCCTATTTAAAAAGAAGAGAATTTAAAAAACATAAGCCATCAACTCGAGCTTTTCAGCTATGAACATGGCATAACTTTTGTAGTCGATAAGTTACTGTGTGCCGCGCCCCACGGACCATTTTCAGCAACCCACAGCTCCCCTTTTTTATATTTTATATTTCTGGATGATTAATCATGACCCTGTTGACAACTTTGATAAGCTACAACCTTCTCAAAAGTTGAGAGATTTTTCAAGATCACCATCAAGATTTGTGAAGCAAAGATATTTTTTAAAATTATTTTTTATTTAAAAATATATTAAATTGTTTTTTAAGATTTTTTTAATCCAAAAAATATTCTAAAAACATCAATTTAATATTTTTTAAAAATTAAATATATCTAAACACAATTTCCCAATAATATTTTTCACTATCAAATGTTATATAAAATCAATAAAAAAAAGATGTTTGTATTTTTTAATATGATCTAATTAAGAGATTCAATGTAATTCAGTAACCCTTCTAGTTCTATATCTCTTGATCACCTTAGGCAGTTTTAATATTTAATTTACTAAATATCTTAAAGATGGAAAGCATTTGGGCTAGCTCATTTGGGCTGAAATCTGAGCTAGTTTATGAGTTTGTACCCAACCCTTTTATGGGCTTTTTTTTCTTAAAAGCCCATGAATAAGATGAACAAGAGTATATAATAATGGAATCATGATATTCTCATATTTTGACCGACAACAATTTAATTTGATCTCTTGGTCAATACAGGTGACTGAGAAGAAGCAAGAAGCAGCAGCCATGGCGATTAACAAAATAATAATAGCAAGTCCACGACGACTCAGCCACTGATCGTTTCATTGGTTTAGCAGGAATCATAACCAAATTGAATGAAAATAAAATATTTATTGTGTTTTTTAAAGAAGGCAATTGATTAACAGATAAAACGAGATTGTATAGAATAAGAAAAGAGTGTAGGTAGTCCACCGGTAAGAGCTCAAGTTCGAGCTCTATGATTGTTAATACAATGGTCATTAAAGGTTTATATGATCATTAATTTCAGGACTCATAGGACTAGTCAAGATAAACGTAATTTAATCCGAACACATATATTAATTAAAAAAAAAATTGTTTATTGTAAAATTCTTGTCATTATTTTTGTTCCTAGATGCGTTCTATAAAATAAAAGAGATAGAAAGAAATCAAGTCCATGTTTTCATGTTTTTTTTTTTTGAAAACATATTAATTCATTTTAAGATTATCATATATTTCCTATCTTCTTCTTCGTTATCTCTTCTGCAGATGAATATTCTATCATGAAATACCAGAGATCTTGACGCGCACTCTCCATGCATGATGTCAGGCAAACGAAAGGCTGAGCAGAGGCACCTCCCGACTGTTTTAAAAGCGTCTGGTAACGAATTTTCAAGGCCTTGTCAAGATCTTCATAGACACGACCGTCAAGATTTCCTGTTAATGTAAAGACGATTTGGATGGCAGCTTACACGTCCCGTGAAGAGTCTCGTTCGAGACTCTCCCATGGGGCAGGGCCTGATAGATCCAAGAACAGTAAGAACATGGCCAACACACATTCTACTGTTATTTTGACACAAATTCCATGCCACCGCATTTGTGAACTGCAGCGGTTAACGTCTCAGTTCATTTCCCAATCAAAGCAGGCAGCGCAAGGAATCATCATAGCCTAGGGTGTACAACCATGACATTGAGTTCTACCCATTTGTGACAATTGATATAAAATATCATATCATGTCCAAGTTTTAGATTGATTGATTATGGTGTGAATGTGTGATTCTAATTAACGGAAAGATATATTAGTGTGCTAATGGTTTTTCAATGTATTTTTAGCATGGAAATATATTAAAATAATATTTTTTATATATTTTAAAAATAATTTTTGACATTAATATATTAAAATAATCTAAAAATATTAAAAATATATTAATTTAAAAAATAATACTTTTTAAAATACCTTTAAAATATATAAAAATATATATACTAATTAAAGAAAGAAAGAGCATATCATCATTTAGATGAATCCAAGAAGTAGAAGCACTTTGAGAACATGCCCACAAGCATTCCCAAGATTTTTTTTGTATGACCCTATGCGTTACGTTTCTGTATGCATAGAATAATTAATGTGTCGATGAGCTCAGTATAACGTCTTGATGAACTCATATGTATAAAGGTATTGATGAAATAGATGTTGTCGACACAAGCAATTAATATTAAATTTCTGTATTTAAAACTGATTATTATCTGGATAGAGGAATATTAATACAGATAAAAATATATATATATTCATTTTAAAATTTTATCTTAAATATATTTATTTTATATTTTATATACATCTCTATATAAAAAAAAAATATCACACGTCAAGAGCATTAACCATGGCTTAGGTATACAAGATATGTTTACTTTTTTTTTTTTTGATTTACGTGGGTGTCCGGGCCAGCTTACATATACCACGACTAATCTCACGGCCTACTGAACATCCTGCAAGCGCAGTAGACAGGTAAGGCACCGCGGGGGTGACAGGCGTGCGCAGAGAGAGTCGAACCCAGGACGCTGGGCAAGGCAAGCCTTGCCACTGACCACTGAGCTAGACCCTCAAGCGCAAGATATGTTTACTCTTAACTCTAAAGGTTGCAGTTTAACTGGTTAAGTTCTAGATTTATTTTCTCAGAATCACTGGAGGTTTATATAATCATTAATTTCAGGGCCCGTGGGATTAGTAATTGTTGCTTACATTATCCATGCTGCCTAGTGATTGTTGCTTGCCGACGGAGTGTTCTTCAAAGAGAGCAGCAAAAAAAGTTAGATAAGCTCAACTTAATTAATTGAATCCACTCAACATATATAGTTGAGTGACACCCATCATTTGTTGGCGTGGGTTGATGATAAGTTAGATTTAGTAATTTTTCTCCAACAAGCCATCACTCATAATTGATTATGATTGCGGCGATAATTTAAAATATTTTAAAAGTTAATATCGTGACTTTTTTCCATGTGTTAATTTTAGAAAAAAAAACTATAATTTGTAACTTTTTAAAAAACACAACTTTTGTAAAAAAAAGAGAGGAAGAAGAGTCTTGTAAAAAAAAAAACTATAATTTTAAACTCACTTCATTGTTCACCCAAGTCAATTTTTAAGTTAACTACCAATGTAATAATGATTTTGATTTTTATATCTACAAAATTTAAAATTAACTATTAGGAGCATTAGGGTATTTTTATTAGTTATATTAATCATTATTAAATTAATTAGGAATAAATAAATCTTTTTAAATTTTAAAAAAATGGTGAAATAATCAAAATATATTCAAATGTAAA
This sequence comes from Populus deltoides, assembly GCA_015852605.2. Lineage (NCBI taxonomy): Eukaryota > Viridiplantae > Streptophyta > Magnoliopsida > Malpighiales > Salicaceae > Populus > Populus deltoides. Next base: position 4,348,366 of record CM027580.2, read on the forward strand.
AAATTTTAAAATGATATCAAGAAGCAGTTTGGTATTTTTACAATGGCTTTTTTGTTATTATCATATAAGATGAGGGGTAGTTTTCTATTTGATCAAATATAAAAATAATAAAAAATTAAAAGCACAGCGAAACGACCGAAATACCTTTAAAAAAAATATAAAATTGGTGTAATTAAAGTTTTTTTTGTCTTTTCACAATGATTTTTTTTCTTTTATTATTACCATGTCAACTCAGAAAATTTGGTATTTGACTAAACATTTTTTAAAAAAAAAGGAATAGGCATGTGTGGGGCACACACTAGCGTGTGGGGTGTGTTCGCGTACTGATGGAGCACCTTCTAGTGGTCAAGAATATCATTTTATCGTGTCGTTGGAAGAGTCGCTGCGTTCTCTCCTTTGTCACCCGTGGACATTTCTCTTTTTTTTCCCTTCTTTTTTTCTCTCATCCCCTAAAAATTACAATTTAGCCCTTTTTGTTGTTATTATTTAAACCCTAGTCCTTTTTTATTTCTAATTTTTCTTCCTTGGTCCTTTTGGAAAATATTTATTGGTTTTCAATTTCATCTTTCAATCCAAATTTATGATTTTTTTTTTAAAATTGGTACTTGTTGTTTTTATTTCTAATTTTATTTCTTAGTTATTTTATAAAAGTTTTGTTTGTTTTCAATGTGCGTGCTTGCATATCAACTAAAAATCAAATTCTATTTATTAAAAGAAAAGATGTACCAACATAAAACATAATGGTTGTTTGTAGTTTTGAATTGTGGTTCACGTTTATGTGGGCAGAATGAAAAGACAATACATACGATATATATACTTTTTTTTTAATGCTATTGATAATAGTAATATAAAATTTTCAAAATCATCAGAATGTAGTTATATGATAGAAATTGAACCACATCTAATATAATGATAATAATATGCATTTTAATTTATTGATTTTATGGTAATTTTAGCAAGTTGTTTTTAATTGCAAGTAAATACTATTTGATTGATGTTAGATATCCTAATGAATATATGTATTTAGATCCATATAAAGATTAGAGGTGTCACTTACAAGATTTTAGACGTTGTAGACAATCAAGAGGTCATGATGAAGTATTTAATCATGCACACTCAATACTATATAATGTGATAAAATGTGTTTTTGGAATATGAAAATAGAGGTTGAGAATTTTACAAAACATGTTTGTTTATCTATACAAAACGCAAATTCAAATTGTAATTGCATCATAGACACTATATAATTACATTAAAAGGATATCACAAGAAGATGTGACATTTGCATAATTTGATAGCAATCTCAATTTTATTCCTGATGATTTTTTACCTGATATTGTTGCACGCTTAGAAAATCATGGATCCCACAAGGCTTCCCGAATGAATTTTATATACGATGAAATTGCAAATAATTTAATAAGACAATAAAAGAACAATCTTTTCATAAATAATTATTTATTTTATGATGTAATAATAATTAAATCTTTTTATTTTAATTAAAAAACCAATAATATTAATAAATGTTCTTTTTAGTTATTTTATTACCAAACCTTAATATGAAAAAATATTTTTAACCAAACACACTAAATTATTTTTTTGTTCAACTTTAATTTAAACTACAGTTTTAATCAAATATTTATTTTATAAAACCAGGCTTAATTAAAAGTGATTTTTAAGAAACAATTTTTTCAAACAACAACCACAAAAACTCATACCAAACACTTCCTTATCATCAAAGTATAAAAATACCCACCAGTACCAAATAATGGGAGACCTCTTCATCGTTGCCTCAAATACTCTCCGAAATCTTTAGTTCTGTACCAGAGATGAGAGAGAGATCTGGGAAGCTAAGCCAACTGCTTGACTGACTGCTTGGGTCAATTTTATCAGCTTGTCACCTTCTCTTAGCCAACCTCCTCTTTTTTTATATCATGCTGCACAGAGCATTTATCATCGTAATCATATCCCACAAAGCCACAGAGACTGGGAGGCAGTGAGAGAGAGAGAGTGGTATCAGAGTCATCAAACCCATTAAAACTGATATGCCTTTAAATTGCTCAAGCTTGGCTACCAAATTTCCACATACCTTGGGAGGACTAAAAACTACTGCTACAACAACAACAATCCATGTAGGAAGAGGAGGTTTTTTTAACTTGTTTAATAAAACCCATCAAAACAATTCTCTCTACATTGCTTCCCTTTCTTTAAACAAGAGAAACAGCAGCCAAAGATACTGTCTTTCTTCTTCTTCTTCTTCTTCTGTAATGGAGGATACTAAAGACATGGGCTTATCTACTCTAGAACCTGGAAAGTATTCAAAAGAATTGGATATTGCTGTAAGGGCTGTGCAGATGGCTTGTTTTCTTTGTCAGAAAGTGCAGGAAAGTTTGATTTCTAAAACTACTAGTCAGGTACAAGCCAAGGATGACAATTCTCCAGTTACTATTGCAGGTATATACTAATTTAATATCATGGCTGTTTGTTCATCGTTTGGTTTGTGAAATGGGTTCTTGTTTTTTTTTTTTATTATTTTCTTTTGGTCTGGAATTAGTATTGGCTGGTGAATTTTGCTTCTTCACAGCAGATTCCAGAATCCTGAATTTGAGTTTAGAATTGGACGCCGTGATTCAATTTGTTCATATATAAGGTGCAATTAGTTTATGATTAATCTATTTCTTAACTTATTGTGGTGATAATAGAGCTACAATCATGATGTGAAAGAGACATTTGTTGCTGATAGTGAAGTGACATAAGCATATAGCTATTCCTTATTGTCTTCTTGTTAATTTTGGGTGGGAAGGAGAACTGTAGAATGTCACCAAATATGGTGGGGGAAGCAATAAGAATAGTTCAAGTTGGTGCTAAAATGAGTGACTTCAACGTGGGCTGGTTTGCTGCCTGCCACATGGAACTTGGAAATGTGGGCTTCCCCTGAATTTGCCAATCAGTTGATCAGGTCTCAGTTTTTCTTGCTTTATGTACCCAAAAAGTTGCAAATCTTCTGCCAATAAGCTGCACCTTCCATCCATCCAAGATTTCTTTTAATACCTTCCAGAGATAAATGAAAGCATTTTACTGTTTTCCCTGCAAAACAGGCAGTCTATCTTGGTGCAAAAACAATGAAAGCTTGATTTTGCTTTGCAAACTATTCAAAGAGGCAACATTGAAACCCTCGGCTTGTTGTTTATCCCAGAATGTTCCTGTTTCCTCTGCAAAAGGCTAGTAACCACTCGGTGTCATGTTTGAAAAGAAAATTACTGTTCAACAAGGCTCCGATTAAAATACCATATATCTTCAGAATCTTTCTTCCCACCTAAGAACCCTGGCTTGTAGGTAGAAAATCTTTGTAGCTTGTTGTAGTTATCTACAATACAAGCATATGTACATGTAAATATGCACTTTTGCTGTGGCTTCCCAGTCACTCTTTGACACATACAAGTCATGTCGATTTTCTTTATTCTGATATAGCTGATACTGAAGAGCAGTTTGATCTAATTGTCTGCTTCTTTTGGTTTTGTCATGTGAATAGATTGGAGCGTCCAAGCTACTGTCAGCTGGATACTGTCTGAGACCTTAGGGAGTAGGAATGTGGCGATTATTGCCGAGGAAGATGTTCAGACTCTCTCCAAAGCTGATTCAGCTGGCCTATTAGAAGCTGTAGTTCAGACTGTGAATGATTGTCTAGCTGAAGCACCTCGTTTTGGTCTTAAAGCTCCAGGAACATCCCTTGGCAGTTCAGAGGTTCTTGAAGCAATCAGTCGTTGCAACTCAACAGGGGGCCCTAATGGAAGGTTTTGGGCACTTGACCCTGTTGATGGTACATTGGGATTTGTTCGTGGAGATCAGTATGCTGTTGCTTTAGCTTTGATAGAGGATGGCGAAGTTGTTCTTGGAGTTCTCGGTTGCCCCAACTACCCAATGAGGAAAGAATGGCTCAGTTATCACCATCGCTATCATAGAATTATTTCCAAGTTGACCCCACCAACATCAGAATCTTGGGATAAAGGCTGTGTGATTTATACAAGAAGAGGCAGTGGTGAAGCCTGGATGCAACCTCTAATACAAGGACATAAGAAGCTAGTGTGGCCAAACTCTGCAACGCCAGTCAAAGTATCCACCATTGAAAATCCAGCACTGGCAACTTTCTGTGAACCAGTTGAGAAGGCAAATTCAAGCCACTCCTTCACAGCAGGACTAGCTCACAGCGTTGGGCTTAGGTGCATATGCTTTTCATTCCTCCTTTCCTTTAAATTTTTCTGTTGCCATCCATGAAAATGATAGCAAAGTTCAGCTTTGACTTTTAAATTTCCTCAATTCTTCATTGAATATTGAGATTTAATCTACATGTGAGTTGATGCATCATTTTCTTAATGCAGGAAACAACCATTGCGAGTGTACAGTATGGTGAAATATGCCGCGATAGCTCGTGGAGATGCTGAGATTTTCATGAAGTTCGCCAGGGCTGGCTACAAGGAGAAGATTTGGGATCATGCAGCCGGTGTTATTATCATTCAAGAGGCCGGTGGTGTGGTTACTGATGCTGGAGGACGTCCACTGGACTTCTCAAAAGGTATGTACTTGGAAGGTCTTGATCGGGGAATAATTGCTTGTGCTGGAGCCAAATTACATGAAAAGATTATCGGGGCTGTGGATGCTAGCTGGAACTCCTCTAGTTTGTAAGGCTTTTGTTGCATATGATATAAATACATGCAAATAAGGTTACTAGACAGGATGGGGAAATGATTGGTTTATTAACATTCCTATTCTTGTTATATAAAGGATCATAGAGGCCAGCTAGCATCTGTAACGCCCTTGTGAGGTTCTGTTCTGTATGCAGACTGTAGGGTAAAAAACAAAAACCTCCATTGTAAAGAATGCTATCAAATCTATGCTCCCGTCAGCAATTTGCAAGAATATAAATAAATGATGGTGTTCAAGTTCTCTTCGAAACATTAGCATGAAAATTTCCTGACTTCTCACAGTTCGAGCTAACATGATAAAATATACAGTGAGCTCCCATGTGACTTGCAACTGGATACAAATTGCATGGATGATTAAGGGCAACCACATCTATTAGTTTTTCACAACGTTAGGAGACCAAAAGCCTCCCAGGCCCAGGGGCAGATAGGCATCCCATTTTGAATTGTGGCTCAGGGTTGCTTATGCAGATAAAACTGGAAAGAGAGCCAAAGCCCAGATGTTTAGCTTTCAAAGACATTCACTATAATATAATTCAAGTGTAAACCTAAAAAGAAGAAAGGCCCTGAAATCCTAGACATGCATGAGGTTGTAGCTGGTTTCAGCCGATTTTGAGATCTTTAAAAGTCCAATACCATCTCTCTGTTATCTGTCACCACTCAAACCAACTTGGTTACTTGCTCTGTGTTATTGCCACTCCTCTCTTTGTCCTGCCCATGTAGGATGGCAAACACGTTGACATGGGTCTACTGCTTGAACATTTGAGGTCAGAAATCAGAAGAGATCTTAAAAAATAGTGGAATTCACATAGGTAATGGATTTTTCAGCAACACAGGCGTTATACTTCTTCTGTTTGGATATGAATCCTAGATGATATAATATAATTAATTACAAATCCATTTATTTTGTGAGCCAAACCTGCAGAAGTAGGCTTTATACTGTTACACGATGACTAATAGCTGATTTTAATAGGCATTCAAGTCCAAGCAATTCTTGATCCCGCAGTCTGGCCTGAAGGTCCTGTAAAAGCACACCATTGGGTGTTGGTCCACCAAAATGGAAAACTACTCAGGCTTTTGAATCCTCGGATTTTTTTTTTATTATTATCACAGCATAATATCATTTGAATTTTTTTTTAGTAAAATAGTATTATTTTTATTTTATCGATATTTAACTAAATATTATTATTTTTAAACATGACTACTATTAACCGCTGGTTGAATACAGTTATACAATTAATCAATTATTTCATAATTTTTTTAAAAAAATATATTTGGAATAAAATATACATCTTTGTTCAATTTATAGACTAAAAATTAAACTTCAATTAAAATCTTAAAAAGTTATTGTTTATGCAGTAGTTTTCACGAATAATTTTGAGCAATCAGGTATAAGTCTGTTATAACTAAATGAATATCTGCTCCCAGACATATTATATGAATGATCTAACATATGTATTTATGGGCCAATGAAACAAATCGAGATCTGGGAAGAGTTCTAGTTACGCGCAGATCAGAATAATGAATCAAAAAGATCATAACTTTTTATTCAACTATTGGATCGCGTTCAAGTTTTTAAAGAGGTTTCTGGAAGGTTTTTTTTGAAAAAATAACTATGAAATTGCTACTTCAACCGTCTGATCTTTAGATTTCAAAAACCTCGTCCTGGAGCTCTGCTTTTGATAGTTTTGATAATTTTATGATTTTTTTTACGAACCAATCGACCAGTTTAATAAACAGATCCACTAGTTAATCTTTAATTTAAATAGATTTTGTTATTATAAATCATGATATGAATTAAAATTCTATCACGAGTTTAACCACCACATTCAAAATTATGTTATTTTACCACCACTAAAAATTGTTCCATGTTATTTTGTCATTTGTGTGCATTTTACATGCTAATTGACAAATTTATCCCTGATGTAGCTAGTCTGATACCAGGCACTAAAATGAAACCGACGTCACTATTTAACCAAAAAAAGAAAAAAAAGAAGTCTAAAACAGGCCTTAAAGAGAGCATGATCCTATTAAATTCGGATCCTAATATTGACTTTCTGTCCATTCTGTATCATCTTACAATCAATCTTGTGGGGCAGGACCATTAGTGGCTCTGAGCTGGCTAGATAGAAACGAAACCAGTTCTGTACATTTCTTCAATTTTTAGTGCTTGCCTTCCTGTAATATTGGCAGGAAAAAGGAGCAATTGGGTACTGGTTTTGACAAATTAGGGACCGTTATTTTCCTCCAGAAAAGGCCTATGAGCAACCCCATTTGTTACTCTTCCTTGAATTGTCCAGTATCCCACCATGGAAATTGTTCAAGCAAAAGGGCTTAAAAAAGAAGAAGAAGAAGATGCTATCGACGTCATGAAAATGGAAGTTAGGTGATTTCACCATGTATGAACCATGACAGACCTTGGGAAGTGCTATAGTTTGGCATGCAATACTGCACAAAATCGCAAATTTTATAATTCTGAAATTTAACTGATTAAATTTTAAATTTATTATTTAATAATTATAAGTTTAAAAGGTCATTAAAACTTTACATGATGATAACATGTAAAATTAATAAAATTACATGTAAATTAACCAGACATATCAATATATGCAAATCTCCAGTAGGGTGGGCTGGCGGTGATAGATAAGATGGGACAGGAGATCCTTAAGCCCGCTGATTTTTTCCACCAAGTATAATTAATAAGGCTACTGATAAAATCAACTGCAGCAATCAAGCCAGAAGTCAATGGTGTCTTAATTGCCAAGAACAGCCCCAGCCAAGATCTAAAGCAAAATAAATTTTGACTCTGGGAAGTTTCTAGTGGAGGATGGTTGGTTCTTGGTTCAAAATTGATGTAAATGTAGTTAGGTTTCATGTGCAGAGAAATTGAAGGATGTGATTTAAGTACTAACAGGCATGTCTGTATGGATTTGATCAAGACGTCAAAACTAGATCAGAGGTCGGCCCTCCCTTTAAATGCTCCAGCTTCTCTTGTCTCGCTACTTGCTTGACGCACACCCTAGCTAATGGACACAGTAGTACATGGGTCCTCAGGTTATGTATCTTAATCTTCCGCCTTGGCAGTACATACAAAATCAAACTGTTCTTCAAAAAGTAGACGCATTTCTTGGACTCGTTTCCCGAACTCCAGAAAAGAAAAGAGCTAAAACTTTGAATATCTATGGCTCTGTGGGTCTAATGCAGCCTTCAATTTGATGCCTGAACAATATCATACACAGGATCCAGCGTGATACAATGAAAGACCAGGTGCACATCATTTGACTTTATCCATTATCTGGACTCGTGCACCGAATTGGAGTGTGTATGGATAATGCATGCGATCTATGATTGCGATCTTTACGTGTGAGCTTCGTCTTTTTTTTCAATGAATTTGCAGATTGGAAGTTCACCGCATTCATTCCATTTAATAGTGTTGTAGCTATCAAAATTATAGCTACTAAGAGTGGTGTTGTAGCTATGATTTCTGGTGTTTTTTTAAAATACAATTATTCTAATATATTATATAAAGAAAATACTTTAATATATTTTTAAATATAAAATAATTTTAAAAAATTAACATTATATATCAGAAGCATTCAGAGATGACAGATGCAAGTGCCATAATTGCAGCCGAACTACTCGACTCATGGAGGCCCTCTCCTTCTCAACTACCCTCCACCCCTAATAAATGCATGCTTTACCTTTAAATATTCCTTCGCGCTCTCTTCTCACCTTATCACACTCTCAAAAAACAACCTGTCATTTGCAAAAATGAAAACCTTAACAATCTTCTTTCTTTTGGCTCTTTTGCTTGTTTCATGTTCACTATCCACAGAAACCCGCCCCGACCCAAAAACGTCCACAAAAGGAAAACCCATCAACCAGAACAACAAAGCTAGCGGGAATGACGGTGGGGTCTTTGGATCCGGATCCGGTATACCCGGGTTTGATTATGGTTGGGGTAACGTTGGCGGTGGGTATGGAGGCGGGTTTGGTGGTCCAAAGGGAGGGAGCTCTAAAGGTGGCGTTATAAAGCCCAGCGTGGTGTGCAAAGAGAAAGGACCGTGTTATAAGAAGAAGCTGACATGTCCTGCCAAGTGTTTCACCTCCTATAGCCGGTCAGGGAAGGGTTATGGAGGAGGAGGAGGAGGTGGTGGGTGCACCATAGACTGTAAGAAGAAGTGTGTTGCTTATTGCTAAGAGGAAGCTGAAGAAGAAACGGATTATGGCATGGCAGCCAGTAGCTAGTAATAGTTCTATTATTATTAGTGATCAAGTATGTAACCATGGCGTGTTATGTTGAATATACTTATATTAAATAACATGGGAGTCATATATATATATGGGTTTATGAGACGTAAGATTTTGCTTGATCCTCCCTTTCTTTGGATGGATTTAGTCCATGAGCGCTGGTGGTGTCTTGTGTATCAGTTTAAATGGAAGGTATGGATTTCTTCTCGACTTCCAAAATTAGCAAAGATTTTGGTGGTGTCTTGAGTATCTGTAATGGGGTCCGTTTATTTAATGAAAGGCATAAGTTTCTGCACGACTTTCTAGGTATGGTGATGGCATGCCGCGTGAGACTTTTACATGGTAGAGATATGAGCTCTTCATTGCGTTCCATCTGCCATTCTGACTCTGAGAAGATTTTAAATAGAGAGAGAAGTGGTAGCAGATGTTGGTTGTTTGCAGAGGCCACTCCTCTCGTCAAATCTTTGCTTTGTTTTTCTGTAAACTAGGCTCTGGGTTAATTTCTTACCGATGTAAACAAATTGATGAACTAGGTTGTTAAAATTGAGTTGACTCATAAAATTATGTATCTAAATTATGTGTCTTGTTAAAAACTTAAAACTAGGAAAATTAAATTTTACTCTTGTAAAATTTATGGTATGAAAAGTTTAAATTTAATCTTAAAATATTTATTAAATAGTTATGTGAGATTTAGTATATTTTTTAAATTATATATTGGATAAAATTAAAATTTTATAGGGAAATATTAGATTCATGACAATATAATGTGGTAAATTTTTAGATCAAATGAAATTAAGAAACATAATAATTTAGAGGATCAAATTTAGTAAATGTTGTTAAATATGTCAAATAATATCTTCATATTTATAATATATCTAAAGTTACTGATAGAATTTTAAAGGTTTATTTTATTATTGAATTTATGTTTGTTAATTACTAATTTAAACTTATTAGTTTGCAACTCAAAATGGGTTTATCAAAACTTATTGTGATGAGAATAACCAGATTGTGGATTTATGTGTGATTCCTATCTTTTAATGATTTTTTTATATTAAAAAATTTTATTTTGAGACTTTTTATTTTTCCATATCATTAATTTATTAATTAATAATATTTATTTTTTTATATTTAGATCATTTATTAATTATAATATTATTGACTTATTTTATAAGATTTTATTGTAATTTAATTTTTTGATTAAAATTATCAATATATAATTAATTAAAAAAATTATTTACAATTTATAAACTTGTATTTTTTATTTTTATGTTAAAATATTTTTGACAACCTAATTCTTTAAAAGGAAAAAAAAAGTAAAATTTTTGTAAATAGGAGGCCGTTCGCATTATAAAAGTCAAAACACCATGAAGTGATGACGGAATGTATTTAATTTAATTAAAAAGTAAAATCTCTTAGAAAAACAACCTTCAACAAAGGATGAAAATAAAAAATCAAATTAACCGTAAATTTCAAAACAATAAAAAAGTTTATAATTAACAAAATATTAGTTGATAAAACCAAAAAACAAATGGGTTTAAAAAAAATCAAGTACATCCAGATAAATTTAATCCCAGCAAATTTAATAAATTTATGAAGTTATGAATTTGATAAATGTCTTTCTCAAGGACTCCCCTTGCATTTTAAACATAGAGGGTAACGTGGCAAGCAAACAATCAAAGCCTCGCCGGTTGTTTTCTAAGACATTTTTAGGGTTCTAAAGCCCCGTGAAATGTTGAATGAAGTTGAGCTCTTTGCAAACACCAACTGGATAATCCCATCCATGTTTCAACGATTGAAAGGAAAAAAAGCCAATTCTACAAAATAAATTAACTGTAATCTCAGCAAAACATTTACAAGGATATGGCACCCAGAAGTAAATGTAACATAAAAAGAACTCGTCCAACTAAGCCAGGCTCGAGCAGAGCTGTGTTTCTCCCAAATTTACGAGGTATCCCAATTTCATGCAGCTAATGGAATTTACAATCTAAATCCACACATGGTCCGCCATGATGCTTTCTTCCTCGAGCCATGGAATCAAATTGCTGCCCTCAATGCTCCTCTTGCAGCTTCCCGCTTCATCTCGGCAGCTTTACCACTTCCACGGAAGTACATGCCTACTTGCTGCGCAGCAAATGGGAACAATGGTGTGACGTATGCTTTCATGAAAATTCTAAATGCTAATGGTGGATAGATGTTATTATAAACAACTCATCACAAGGAAAAACGTGGAAATGTACCTGAATAACCCAGATGCTCAGCAGTGATTCAAGACAGAAACAACCGAATCCGATGAAGTAGAAAATCTATAAGCAAAAGTAAAAAATTAACCATCCGGCCTACAGAAAGTAATGCCATGTTGTTTCTAGCAATAAAACCAACGTCACAGTGGATAACTAACAGAGAAAAGTAGAAGGAACAAAACTAGGAAAAAGCAAAAGAAAAGGAAGTGGAGGTCTAACTTGTTCAAGCGCATAGTCATTCAAAAACAAGGATTTGGAAGAAATAGATAATCAGCAAGAAACATCACAAATTGATATCAGAGATCTTACCCCAGCTAAAGCATTTTTACTGACAACATCGACTGCAGCTAGGATACCACTGATTCAAAGTCCCACAACAAAAAACCATTAGCCACAAAATTTTAAAGGATTTTGCATTATAAAGAATGATGATTTTTTGAAGTTCGCAAGAATACTAGTGTGAAAACGGTAGTTAAAAATAATTGAAGAAACCTACGTGAGAGACTTTCCCTTGAAAACTATAGGTGGAGCAACAGCAGCAAAGATGCAGAAGCCAATGTGAAGCTGGGGAAAGGACGGAACAAAAGGTTAGTTATTCAATTTTCATTTTCATAGCAGATAAGCTGTACAAAATATAAAAGACAACCAAAAACACCAGCAAGATTAAAATTTACCGCATAAAACATGAAAAACCATCCGAACCTCATAGCACTCTCAGTCCTGCATGAAGGGTTTAAATTGATTTAATAAAAGAGAGAACTTAATTCAACAGAACAGTATACTGCAATATTTCTACGTTTTGAAATAACTATACATGATCATCCGTGTATGGAGGTAAATATCTAGATTAACAATACCCTTTGTTCACATTTTGTTTCAATCATCTAAACGTATATCATTGGATCAGAATAATCTTGACAATGAAAGTACATCATAAACATACATTCACCAATAATCTGCTACTTTTCAATGGTCTCATATATATTTCAAGCTTCAAAACAACACCTTTTGACCTCCCTGACATAAACCAGCCTTGTCTTCCAAGGTTTTGAAAAACAGCTCATAAAGCACAGTAACTCAACTAAGCCTCGGTCCTGAACTAGCTGGTTTTTTTTTTTTTTTTAAGGGTTTACTCTTCAGCCTAGTTCAGACTTAAGAATCACACAGAAGTAGAAAAAAAACGAGGTAAATACCTAAATGCACGATAGAGTGGACGATACCACAGAACATAAGCTCCAGGAACTCCTGCTATGAAGTAGATAACAGAAAGAAACCAGATGTTTACCCCTGCAACAAATGATGTTTCAAGATGAAGAGAAGTTTAAAAACAAAATAGATAATGGAACACCTTGCAAACACAGGATAGATGAGGCACAAGTTTCCTAACTAACCTCCTCCTTTAATCCATAATGTTGTAACAGATATGACATTCCAGAAAAGACAAAAAGCCATTCCTGCACAAGATCACCACTTATACTGAGCCATTTCACAATGTAATTGTGCACAATTACATCGAAGTTATTATAAAAACGAGAAATAATCACATTGGAACCAGTACTATATGCATACTTCAATCAATTAGATCGCCTTTTTGCTAATAAACTTTCCATCTTACACATGATATTAGTTGTAATCTAGGTCCGAAGCAGAAGTGTGGCGTGGATATGACATGATGCAAATTTCCCTCGGCTATATGGTCTGTAAGGGAGGTAAATAAGCAAGTGTTTCTGTGCAAAGATGGCATCACAGAACAAGGGGAAGAACAGAACCCAATTTAGACCCAGGAACAGTGAGTGCTTTTAATTACAAGGCAGCATGGAAAATGATAGTCTCTTTCCTTGGGGTGTAGGCTGGGAGCTGGGAGGAGAATGGTAGGGAAGGAGGGGATGGGAAGAAAAAGATACACTTCATGCAGATGATCTCAGATTGTCACAGTGATGGTGTATTTCACAGAAAACAATGGCAGGGTCATAGCTTAAAAAACCTTGTGGATGCTTCACGTTTGAAAATTGTCCCATTTGAAAAAAAAAATATTGAGCAGAAACACAATGAACACATGTAATTCTTGTACTAACAGCCACAGCAATACAAAACACATAGATCTTCCTAGTTGGGATACTTAAGAGGGCCAAGGCGCATGCCCTGGACCCCATCCAATAAACTAGATAGCGGATACCTTAAAATAATTGGAGAAATATAACAAGAATTCAATATCTAAATATTTCAACAAGGATTTGTTAGCCAAGCTTCCAACCTTGACAAGGATTTGTTATTATGAAAAAAATGGAAGGAATGTAGATTTTCAAACCCAGAAGTGTTCAAAAAAATGGAATTCTGAAGTAGACGCTGACAACATCAGTTCAAAGATCCGAATGGAGGCTCACATACCTAGAAATGTTGTAAACGCAACATATTGAATTTTCTGTAGATGAACTGGTATTTCATTTGCAATATCATGATGGATAATTGGGAAAAATGGTGGCCAATTTTTCTCTTCCAGGACAATTCCAGCTGTGAATGGAAAGAGAGAACTAAAAATGTTAATTGCATGACAGAACTAGTGCGCACCAATCAACCATACAAGCAAAGAGAATCAGTCCAGTTGTTCAAAAAATACATGCAACTAGGTATTCACAATGGAAAAAAGTAGTCTTGTAGACAAGCATCATCAGAAACAAGGAACAATTGGCAAGTGTTGCAAATAAAATACACCTACTTATTTTAACACCAACCAAAGTTCAAAGGACTTGGTTCATTTCCTTATTCATCTTTAAAAGAAAATATCCTATGCCAGATGATGTGAAAAGGCTTGATCAAAAGCATATTACCTCTAGCAGCTGCATCTTCTCTCCTCTTCACCTCCTGTTTAGCACCAGAAGGCAGATTAATGAGATGAATAGAATGCAAGGATATGAAGCGAGAAGAAAGTCACAAAAGAAAATCATCCATAATAAGTTTAAAAGGATGACAGAACTAATCAATATCCAACCTGCAAGATGTCCAACAATTATTGTGGGATGTTATATAAATAAATAAATAAAAACACTGCTCTGCACTGAAGCTTTTATAGCAGTATAAAACAGGTTCTATTAATAAACCAAAACCAGAACATAAATACATTTTCAAAAGGCAATTTCACATCCTTTAAAGACCTTTGACAACACAAACCATAATTGTAAGGATTCGTAAATGTCTTCCTTCTAAACAACTTTGTTCAGCGCAAAAAAAATTAATTACAGTTCCACTTGAATATCTAACACTTCTATCAGAACATACCTGCTCCCGCCTTCTCAGTTCAGCCTCCTTAGCTTGAAGTTCCTTCTCTTTCTTCCTTAAGTCCTAGATTCATAACATACTATTAAGAAAAAATAAAGTGTAACACTAATTATACAAATGAAAAAATGGACTCTGGTTTTCATCAGAAAGAGAATTTCGCCCATACCGCAGGTGCATCAATAGGAATGTCAACTGTATTGCCGTAATTGTAAAAGTCAGCAGGTTCAGGAGGAAGTGGTGAAAGCCTCGAGTTTGATGCAGGAGGAGCACTCTAGAAAATTACCAATATCATGAGCAAGAATTCCAGAATTCAATAAACAAAAGATTGGTACCAGAATCTACTGGTTCAAAATTGAAATATATGTCAATTTTTGCAAGAATTAGGCTTACTGCTGTGTTAAATGCACGTCCACCATACTTCGATTGCCCTGATGCTTTCGATCTCACAGCTGGGTCCTAATGATAAAAAAAAAAGACCAGATTAAAATTATCAGGCTCTTGAAAAATACAAGGCAAAAGGTCAGCCATCTAATTCCTGAAAATGATCCTGATCCACGTTAAGCACCAGCTTATCTCTCCCACCAACATGGATTACTCGCATTTTTTAAAAAAAAAAATATATGATGTCTATTAATATTTAACAACCTTCAACCACTACATAATTTGATCAATAATTCAGAAGCACAAGATCACTCAAGTCTTGATTAACGGTTATTACTGATAGGTGGAATAATTAACTAAGCAAAGTAATCAAAATTAAGCAATAATTAAATTTCCCTAACAAAAAGTTAAATCAATCACAGAACCATAAAAGTCAACAACAAAAAAGACCTCACTAAACCCTGTGATTCTGAGAATTCTCCCTTTAATCACTTCTAAAACCTACAAAACACTCATAAACACTTCCAAGAGAACACCAGATGGGACAAAGAACAAAGAAGACTGAAGAGAGGCTTACAGAGAAAGGGTTAACTTCTTCTTCATCAAAAGGGTTAGGATCGTACCGACCAGCCATCGCAGAAACCAAGGTGAAGAGAGACTCCAAAACCACCAAAAAACAAAAATCAAACTTCGAACAGAGAAAGTGAAAGAGAGAAGGCGAGAAGGAGCTTAGGCTAAGGCTTGTTGGGTAGTCAAGGAAGCAAATTATTTGAAATAAAATAAATGAAATGTTAAGGTAGACAAGGACAACAAAGTCAAAAAAATCATACAGTTCTAGAGAGAGAGAGACTTGTCGCTGGTCAGCTTCTTATACATGTACGGTTGATTTTTTTGTTCGTTGTAAGAAAATGGAATTTTGCAACGGGCAAATGACCCTCTTGTTTTCTGACATAACAATCTTTGTTTCTGTGGTTCGTTTTTAATTTATTCAAAAATATATATATTAAATTTATTTTTTAAAATATTCTTTTAATCATTTTAATATATTTCAAATATTTTGAAAACCACGTTACTAAATATACACTACATAAAAAAACAGAAACAATTGAAATATAAAGTATATATTTCTTTCTATTTTTTTGAAAAAAAACAATTTAAAATTATTACAAACTTAAATTTATTTTTATCTTTTTATTTAACTTTGTGTTTAGATTTGTCTCTTGAATCCTCCATGGTTAATGTGATTTGTTTGTTGGTCGTTTGTTTTGAAAAGAAATAAATGAATTTGAATTTGAATTTGAATTTATCAGCTACTTTTTGTTTTAATCTTTGTCTTGTTTTGGACATCACTGATGATGTTTTTCTTAATGGGATTTAACTTTTAGGAAATTTTTGGATTTTTGTTCAATAATAAGCAAGTCACCTTTTTTTTAATCCTTTTCATAACTAATAAAATTCATAGCAATTTTTACTTTTTATGGTCTAATTTGAGATTTGAAATCCAGCAATCAGTAAACTTTTAAACTTTTTTTTATTATTAACATGAATGTTCGGAACAGTCTACGTGTACTTCAATTAATTTTACAAGTTCTTAAATTAATAATTATATAAGTCTCTAGTAATTATTATATTAACAATAAAATAAACTTTATTTTAACTTAGTTTGATTTAGACATGTATACATAATTCATGATGTCAAGATGCGCATTTATGCCTTAAGCAAGCACAATTTCTTTTTATAACAAATTATCTTAAGATTTTGATGCTCACAATAATTAATATTTATGAATAAAAAAATGTGTATTTATGCACGCGACATGCAAGCAGACAATGACATAGTACATGAAAGGGTGTTTGAAAATATAGTAGGAGTTATGTTAAAATAATATTTTTTAAAATAAAATTATTTTTAATATTATTATATCAAAATAATATAAAAATAAATTTTTAAAATTTATTATTCGAAAACAAGTTCCGAGACAACTAACAGAGACGGAGAGGGGAATAGCGGAAGCGTCAAGAAGGTGCGAAGAAGGATAGGAAGGAGTCAAATATTTGTTTTCAAGAACGGAGAAGAACTTTCCAAACCGTGTTTTTTGAAAAATAAATAAAATTAAAGGCTCTAAAATGAGGGTTGAATTCAAAGTTTGGAATGCAGTCTGGGTATCTCTCGTGAGCCTAATTTGAAGCATTGGGTCAATAGTACAGCCATGTCGAGAGAGAATAAACCCCATGCTTTTCCATAGTTAATATAAAATCATTCCCCGAGCAATTTATTTTTTTAAAAAAGAAATTGATATAGTTTCACTTGAAGAGGCCTCAAAAAATAATTTTTTTAAATGTTTGGATTGAAATTTTAATTTACACTTTTGAGTGTTAGAGTATCAAATTCAAATCCAAACACTAAATAAACAACTAGAAAAAAAAAATCAACCCTCTTAAAAGTTCAAGCTTTATATATATATAATATAAGTCCTTGCATTAGTATTTTATTGTAGATTAACATAATAAAATCATTTTTTTTCAAAACATTTTTTTTACTCTCATCCCTTAACTTATTTTTTTTAATTAGTTATTTAACATTACATTTCTTTGAAATTGTTAGTGGACATTTGTTTTCATGCCTACATGTGGGGGCTTTGTAGTATAAGACAATATTCTGATGCTTGGTTGATACTTAGTTTGGTAAAATAAGATTAAATTTTACTAATTAATAAGAATTAGAACTTCAATTACCGAATTCAAAACATAAACAAATATTTAGTCCCTTTTCCTTGTTAAGATTAGGACTGCTTTGTGCGTTAAAGGAAAGTGTTTTCTTTTACACTTAATTTTTATTTTTTTTTAATTTGATCATTTCACATTCCTTGTTAAGATCAGAACTGCTTTATAATTTGTTTTAGTTGTCTAAGTATTAGGCTTTTACAATGTCAAAGGGAAAAAATTGATGCTTAATTAATACTTTGTTTTGCAAAAAAATAAAATAAAAAAAGCTAGTGCTAAAGGACCATAATTGTGGTCCCTTGAGTGTGGTGCTTGGTTTGGTGCTTAGTTTCAATTGTGGTCCCTTAAGTGTTAAAAGATCATAATTGAAACTAAAACAAATATAAAGACTAGGATAAATAGGTAGGGCAAATAAGCTAGTGCATGTAACTCACGCACGATCGAGTGAGAGGCTTTTATGATATTTAGGCAACATGCGAGCCATAACTAGGCAGCCAAATAGTAGCTTTCACAATGATGTTGGAAGCGTCACTTCAATGCCCTTCTAAGTGGTGTGAGGCATGTACAAAGGGTTGTGACGGTTAGGCTCTAATAAGATTTTTTTTCCTTCTCTTTCTCTTTTCTCTCTCTTCTTTTAGGGAATTGTGCTAGCCTGCAAAGATTCAAATGTGCCCTCATTTGTTATTTGTATCAAATATGGTCATAATTTTTTTTATTGCTATTTATTTTGTCTTGAATTCTTTTTTTATTGATTTGTTTTTTAATTTCATCTATTAGCATTGGGTTTTATTTAATTTTTATATCAAATTTTATCTTTAGTTTTTTATTGCTTTTTGTTTCTTTTTTGTCCTTTTCTTAATTGATTTTTTTTTAATTTTTTCCCTTAGTATTTGGTTTTATTTTTTTATGTCATGTTTTGTTATCATTCTCTTTATTACTATTTGTTTTGTTTTTTTATTTTTTTTTAATTTCATCCCTCAAAAGTTGTTTTTATTTGGAATTTGGCTTTATAATTTTTGGGTTTATGTCTCATGGGCTAGTCCCCACTCCATACCTAGGTCATTGGTTTTGAAGATTGACTCCAGTTGACCTCGATCATTTTTAGGTTATTTTTTAATTTAAAATAATTAACATAGTTGGATTGTTGGGACTCAAGTAAATGTTTTTAGTAAAACAATTGTTTCAATTTCAAGTTACCCCAATCCTAATATTTGAATTTTAAAGATTGAGTTTTGTGATTTTTTTTCTTTATTTTTTATAAAGTTATCTCAATCTTATGATCTCAGTCATTCTAGTTTTATGATCTAAATCACGTGTGTGGTGGATTTGCACAAGTTAGTTGAGATTTTTTTTTTCTCAAATCATTTCCTTAAGATTGAATATTTTCTCCTCTTTATTTTTTAATATTTGGTTTGCTCAAGCACGCATTAAAAATAATGTGTCTTAGTTTTTCACAAACAAAGCAAGTTCCTTCGAAACCTCTTTATTGAAAGAACTTGTCTTGTCATGATGTTTCATATTTAAGTTCACACCACTTAAATTATTTTGTATTTCTTTCTCATGTAGAGAAGGTTTAGGAATTAAGTTTGATAACAAGACAATTGAAACAACGAGGGCTACCGATATTACTGGTGCGTTACTGTAATTAACACTAATTTTAGCATTTATTATTTGAATAACAAGATCAATTTTAAAAATATATATCAGATATCATATCAAAGATAATACCCTTTAATAAAATTAATTCGAATTGAATTATAAAATCCTTGAACACACTAATCTTTGAAAATAACTTTAACCTTTGAAAAAATGTCTAGGCCAAATATGATTATTAAATTTGATCTAATATGTCAACCTTGAAAATTCAATTATTTATCTAATTCAAGTTTAAGATTAATATTATGAGAGTTTCACTGACATGATATAATTCAGTTAACTTGATTATTTCAAAGATGATCTGGATGATTGGTAAAAAATATGGTTTAACCTTAAAAGAATTTTAAGATGACATCATATTAGATCGACTTGGGCTTTACAACTTAACCCTTAAAACCCGTAACACGGATCATGAACTCTAGTAGGTTTAATAACTTTACTTTCTTAAGCTATTTTACTTAATGATATGACAACAAAAATAGACGCTCACAGAATCGAGTATCAACTAAATGTTAGGATGTTTGTTTGAGATTGCAGTATTCTCATAAAAAGCAAACTGAAACAAATTAAAAAGATTAATTCAAAATCAACTAAATATTTAAGGATGAAATTGATAAAAAAAAAAAAAAGGGATTCAACCGAAAGGAAAAAAATGGAAGATGGAATTTTTTTTTAAAAGAGAACTTATTTGCATTGTTATTAAACCGGACCCAACATGTCAACCTTAAAAACACTTAACTCAACTTTTTGTCTAGCCCGAGTTTAAAATTAACTCGTATGTGAGTTGACTTTATATGACCCAATTGATTTGGTGGGTTCAAAAGCAACTCATAAGAAAATAAAAGCATGGTTTGACTTTAAAATAACTTCAAGTTGATATTTTTTCTTAATATTAAGACGACGATATATTTGATCAACCCGAGCTTTGTGAGTTAGCTTTGTAGCTTAACTCGCAAAACCCGCGACCTAGATCATGAACTCTACTAAGCTTAAGAAATTTGTTTTTTTATAAAAAAAACCTATTTTTTATTTAATGATATCAATATGTAACAAAATAGACATTTGTAAAAATTATGTATCAACAAAATACTGAAATTTTTATTTGAGAATACGATAACTTCACATAAAAAAATCAAAATAAATTATTATAATTAATTCAAAATCAATAAAATATTGAAGATTGAAATGGAAGAAAATATTTGAAAAGTGGATTTTTTATAAAAAAAAAAAAAAGGGAAAATGTTTAAAATTTAAAAAAAGTATTTCACTGTTCATAATTTAGTTGAGAGAGTAATGAACACAAATTGACAAAAGACGTGTATTTAAAAAAGTTTCTTTTCTTTGTTTTTTTTTCCCAGTATTCAAAACATATCAAGATTGTCGCTTTATCAAGATTATTCCTTGGAAGATATCAATGCATACTGCACTGTCGCTTATAATCAACAGATAAATTAACAAAATATATATTAGACATAATCAAAATCTGTTATATTAAGACAGAAGCTGTTTCCCTTTTATTTTATCTAATGCACTTAACTTTTATTATTTATAAATATATGGTATCTGCATAACAAAACCCAGACAGCTTCCCTGTGGCAAGGGGCTGGTTGATTGAGTAAATTCTTGTTTGAATCCAGCTCCCTCAATCTTACTTTTTGAACAAACATGCGTGTTATTGTGTTCCAACAGAAATCACTGCCCAGTAATGAGGAGATAACAGAAACTATTCCATAAATTCTAAAGCATTTGAGAATTTTGAAGACTTGGGAACCTGATAATGGTGATCATTTGATCGAAACAGTAACTAAAATCAGCCTCCATGTTGCAATAACTTGCAGAGCTTGAGCATTCGTCGTTCCACTATTCGGAAAGAGAAGGCATTGGTCATTGTCAATTATCTTCCAAGGATCAAGTGTCTTGATTCTAAGTGGGGCCTTGCACGCTTGAGGTGAATCCGGTAATGATATAGGTTTTCCTTCTAGCTTACGAATTCCTAGTTTAGTTTCGAGGATCTGCCTTTTTTTTTTGTAAACGTTCAAAGTTTTTTACATTTTTTATTGGATACAAGTCATTGAACGTTGAATTTCATCTATGCATATGTCATAAATTTGCATAGTTTTGGATAAAAGATGGCCTGTCAAATTACATATGCATGATCTGGTTCTGGTGTAACCCACTTGCAGTCATATTTACTCTCAGAAATCCTAATGGAATCATATGGGGTGATAAATTAACACGGATGAACAATCGAACCATCGCCGGAGATATACTGTTTAGCTGCGATGGCAAAGCATGTATACTTGCTGCATAAGCCAAATGCTGAGCATTGATTCAAGACTGAACCCACCAGAACCGATGAAGTATACACAACCAATCTCTGCATAATCACCACCAGAAATGTCCAAAGCACTCAGAATGCCTTTGAGGGATCTTCCATTAATGGCTATTACAGGCGGAGAAACTGCAGCAAAATGCAGAAGGCAATGTGGAGCGAATAGACGTGTAGAAAATAACGCTACATGGAAGCATTTTCTGTCCTCAGAGCTTGACAAAGCAGACCATACCATCCGCAAAGTTCAGCAGATACGGCATTTCAAAAAAGACATTCAATCCTAAAAATGCTGAGAGATGCCACATTCAGCGACATTTTCCAATGGTCATCTATTTCATCTACTAAGGGGTTTACTTAATTCCAAAGTAGATTGCTACAAAAAGGACCTGCTGCCATGAGGAGAGAAATCTTAAATACTCAAGGAATGTGGAAGCTAGAAAATCTATGATACGAAGAGAACCAGAAAACCTATAGAAGAGAAGCAAGTATAGATTAAACAGGTAAAACAGGACAAAGCTAGAGAGGATTTTTTATTTTTCCCCCCTCTTCGTCTGTGCCAGTCGAACTTGAATTGCATGTTTGAACTAGTCCATGGAAAATACTTCTTCACACTTCCATTTCCTTTAGATTTAAAATAAGTGTTTTCCTTGTACAAATCTAAATCTAACAAGAACACATGGAAATCTTTCGTTTTACGTGCAAACAGTCCATCTGTAATAACATCTAGCAAAAAGAACACGAGTTCAGAAGACATTTTGTCCGCACATCTACCAACATGGACCTAGCAGCATGGCTGGTGACAGTATTTTAGCACTGCAAGACCCGCACATTACCATACTAAAAAACAATTGACTACAAATAAGACCCGAACTAGAGCCTGATATGGAAGTTCTTAAATATAAACGCTGCAGAACACGAAGTTGAGATCAGACTTGGTGAATTGTGCTGCAGTACAGCAGACCTTAAATTTCTTCCCCAAAATAACTCATTGTTCATCTATAGGTGATGCACAAAGGAATCTATATGCCTTGAATTTGCAAAATTGGAGCAACAAGTAATGAATTAATTATGAGCATCAATAGAAGCTAGGACTAAATTACATGTATAGATAAGACCGTGTGTGTATGATGTAAGATGTAGAAGACTAAGAAGACTAAACTAGGGTTTATGCCGTCGGTTAAGCAGTCTTAGTTTTCTAAGAAAAGGATCGACCCAATTTTTGTCCTCCTTTACAGCTTGATTCCAGCGATCCTTAAATATTTGAAGCTCCCACGTTGATTGCCTTCTAATCTGACCAGTCCATTAAAAGAAAACCACAGTTATCAAATTACTGAAATGATAGCATAGTTGCAAAGTAACAGTATTAGACCATGCTTGATATCAGAACCTACTATTCTATCAGTTTTTAATAGCCGAATATAAGTTGCAGATCTCAACAAAATTAGAATCAGCCAAAGAGCATAACTTGGAGAACATGTAAACAATCAAGGTAGCAATCCTAGACTACTTGGCAGCTCTTCTGCCTATTGCAGGCATTTCATGTCAAGTAGAATAGAAGTATTTAAAATGCTCAAAACATAGACTAGAGGACTATTCTCACCTCCATCCTAGGATCCATGCCTGTAGCACTGTGTCTCTGAAAGTCAGGAGAGAATAAATCAAAAAAGGGAAGGTGAAAATTATAGGAATTAATTGATGCAGCTACAATATAGCATTGATGAAAAAAGATAGTCTATTACACCAAGTATAGTTTACCTTAGTCAATTCTTCTTCTGTATTTGACGCCTAAACAGAGAGAGAGCAAGATGATATTAATAATAGAAAATAATAAGCATGTGGACAAAAAACACCTAATAAGAAAATAACTGTAATTCCTGTTCTTTTCTTTTTTTTTCCTTGAGAGAAAAAGGCGAGCAGGATGACCTTTCTTCCAGGGGGTCCATGCCCACCCAAAGTTTGTATGCCCTTGTGAACAATATATTCACTATCAACAACTCCCACCTTCTTCGTGCGATCTCCCTGTATAATGCCACATATCTCAATGCTATCATAACATTCTTTTCTACATTCACAAGTATACATGGCAAACAAGATAAAGAAATAGATAAAACAAAAAGGTCATCAAACATTGAAGTACATGAAAATAGGGGTTTGGTTCTATACTTGTAATGTGGTAAACAATGGTTAATAATTATTCTAAGAAAAAGGATCAGTGAGTCTCCTTGTCGGCACACTGACTTATTTATATCTGCATTTACTCTCAATTCCTAATTAACATAAAATGATTTCCTTCTAGTGAAAAGGTGCTAAGTCCCTAGGAGGCAGAAAAAAGAAAAGGATCAACTTTTCAATCCTAGCAACTTATGGAAATGGTCTTTGCCAGTGGGTTACAGTGAGGGCATGGCAAGAAGATTCTCCAGTGTGCTAATGATTGTTTATAACCATAAAATTCTTCCTCCAAAACCACTCATAATCCATCACTCTTCATGAAATTTTCTTACATTTTCCATATCTACTACACGATTTTTATGCTGCTTCATGAAACCACATTTATTTGGCAATAGCCATACCTCCTGCAACCTTTCCTACTACTATCTTAGTTCTGAAATTAACTCTGTTAGCAGCATTGAGCCAAGAATTGAGGGGGAGGAAAATAGTCAGAGAAACTGAAAAAAGTCCCAGAAATATCATGTTCAACATACCTGCGCACAATATCCAAGTTTCATATCCATTCCCCATCCATGGACTAGATCATTCTGGAAATTAAAAAAAGAAAAGAAAAGAAGTTCCATGATGTGTTAATCAACCTTAAGGCAAAAGTGCACTTAATTAGCAATCATGCTATAGCAGGTAAGAGTAGAGCTTAACCATATGTCCATATCTTCCACCTCACAAAACTAAGTTACATGCAATGCACCATTTATTTACGGAAAAGTGTTTTCTTGAAAAATATTTTCCTTGCTTTCCTAGGTTTGGTGCAGCTAGGCAAAATGAGTCAAAGGAACTCATCAGGAAAATATTTTCCATATACCTGCCACATCATCAGAAAACAACTCATCTTTTCAAACAATATTCCCCATAGAATTCTTCTTTTTTTTTCCTAAATCAATGAATTCTTCTTTTTTTTTCCTAAATCAATTTGTTTTGCTGCAAGCAAACAAGGCCTAAATCCTAAATGTTTCTCAACTAAATTTCACACAAGACAACCTGCTTAGACTAAGAGCATCAAATAGCAAGTCCAGAGGGGATCGCTGGCTTATTGATAGTATTACATAAAGAACCTTTTTTTACTAGAACAATCAAAACTTAGATTACCTGAATAAGATGCCAAGCACAGTACCAAGCAGATCTTGAAAATACTGGAGCCATACCCTCCACAAATCTACAGATGTGACATAAATAAAATTAGGATTGCTACAATCCTTACAAGAACAATAAAGTACATCTTTCAATGGGTATCACAAGTATTGAAGTTCCATGAAAAAGATGAACTCAAGGTGTAGCTTCTCAAACGGTCACTAAACAGAACTTCTAGTACTATTTGACAGAATATTAGATTAGTCACCCAAAAGCTTAAGTTGTTAGATAAGGCCTCAAGATATGATTTATATAATTTTCTAACACATCCTTTCAAGTGAAAACTCTTTGAGCTTGAAATTTGCAGACCCTTGGATTTAATTTTTATCAAATAGAATGGGGGAGGTGAGATTTGAACTTGTGACCGTTTGGTCAACAAGGCTCTTGATCAACAAGGTTGTGATACCTTATCAAAGAATCATCTCAACCTAAAAACTTAAGTTGTTAGATGAAGCCTCAAGATATGATTTACATAATTCTCTAACAATCAACTTTTCAAAAAAAAAAAAACCAAAAGAAAGAAATGATGTTTAGGAATGTCAAATGGAAAGAAAATTAAATAACCAAAAGTTAGCCACAGTTGAGGCAGTAACTGAAATAAGTAGAAGTCAGAAACATAGGATTGCACCAAATTATAAAGAGCAAACGACAAGACATATCACAACTACAGGAATGCAATAGGTTACCCAGTGCATGGTGGCCCCTCACTGACATCAGAACATTTGGTGCTGCCTCTGCGTTCATAAACTCTTCTGCTCATGGTAAATTATTTTGTATAAGAATTACAATTGTCTACAGAAATTTTAATATAGTAAAAGCCATGCCATTCACCTATGAAACTTCTTTGTTCTGGCACGAATAGTAATTCTATGATGTATTTCAGTTGAATTTGGGTCCAAAGCTGGCTGAGATATCTCCAGTCCTTCATATCTCACAATTTTCAGGTATCTAGACAAAAATTAAAAGAAAAAAGAATCATAAATCAATCTTGTTTTTTAAGACAGAGCTTGAGCCTATTCACTTACCTTCTCATAAAAAAAAAATTCCAAATCAAGTAAGAGCATCGAATTGGTGAACTCCGACAATCCTTGGTCTCTCTCCTAAATTATGTCATTCCAAATTGTCCTAGATATAATAATACTAAGATGGTTCACCAAGTAAAATAAACCCTCCTAGTATAAACATCCTTAAGAAAAGAGAACCATGTTCCAGCAAGAGTTTGGAGAGCAGAATAAATTGTAGTCATTAACGATCCAAAAGACATGATAAATGAAAAACAAAAATTGAATCATGGATATCTGTAAATGAGTGGTAAAATATAATAAAAATGGGAATGAAGATGAGAACAAGCCTAGTAGTTTCTAATAAATTGGAGTGCTGAGAAGGTCCTAATTGATTAATGTTTGTCAGACTTGGCCACAAGTCACAAGTTTATATTGTTGTGACAAAAGGCAAATATAAAGACAACCCATTACCAAAAGCTGGCACCATAAACATATGAAAGAGAGAAATGTCCAGCAAACTAACCTTCCTGGATTAAAATGCTCTACCCCCAGATCTTCATCCCATAGAAATATGTAATCATAAATAGAGACAACAGCTGGATGCAGAAAGCGTTTTGCAAACCACCTGAAAAGCAAAGAAAGAGAGTGTCTTTTAGAAAAAAGCAGGAACAATCCAGGAAAAAAAAAGAATTTGTCTTCTTTTCATGAGTTTAACCCATGAAATCCTGCCTCCATGTGAACTTTGAGGCTAAATGATTTTGCACCATTTGCTATAAATTAACACTGAAACGGTGTTAATCATCCATTTACACCATACAAAGAAAGGTGGTAAAAAGTAACCAAAATGGAAATTATCAAGGTTGAACATACCACTTCGTTTGGTTCTTAGCAGCTATGTGTATGACTTCATTACTCCAGTCTAGATCCCACCACCCATCCACTTTGCCATCATAATGAAATAGAATAACTGTAAAATTCTCTGGAAGAAACTGAATTCAATGATATTAGGCAAGAAATGTTCAGTTGATGAAACAAAAACATTAGACAAGACAGTGTGCAATACTTTTTGGACAATACGATTGACATTATCCTTTTGCTTGATGCCAACTGGAATTGCCAGCAAGAATCGACGGGTAGAAGGATCAGCCTGCATTTGAATTCCAAGATAAGTCAAGAATAACACTGCATACATGTTCAATATTGTTCCAGCACAAGAATCAAGCACTGTTTTATAAATAAACCAAATTTATATGGTCAGAAACAAGAACAAAATTCAGACACAACCTTGAATTGATGGCACAGTTCAAACTTCAAAGGGATAGAAAAAAAACAACCTTCGACCTTGAACTACTTGTTGACCACAGAGGCTTCAGCTCCAAATCTGAGCTCGCTCGTATAATACCATGAGGCAAACCAACCAACAGCCCAGATGCCAAAGCAGATTCCTAAGTCAAAGCACCGGAAGCGTCTTCAGATGCTGATGAAAACAGAACAATTACAGTACTTTGGAATTTTAATTGGTAGTTCTGAAATTACCTTCAATGAGTCAAAGGGGTACAACTTTTCTTCCATCTGACAATGGTGGAGAAAAACAAGTCAGCAAGCTTTCACCAGGATGTGAGATAAAATGGTAAGAGTTCAACAGAAGCGGCACCATTAAAACACACAGCTAGAGCTGAACCTATTTTCTATGTGAAAATGCAGCTTCATCTGTACTTAGGGGTAAATACAACAACAGAAAAGCTGTAGATGGACCAGTAAATGACACAAGAAGTTATTGAGATTCTGGACTTGACCATACTAAGTTACATTTCTTTCAGAAGTTTGAAATCATTGTCACCAAGTATCTTCTATATAATAAATATTGGAATTAATGCCTTCATGAACAAAAAAAAAATCATCAAATCATTCACCAGTAGAGAATTACGAGCACATTTTGGTTACTTGATTGATACTTGTAAGTTAAAATATGTATAGACTTGAAGTTCCATACCTCTGTGTGTTTATACTGATATGTTGTGGTTCTATACACAATGAACAACATTGTTGTAAACAAAAATCCCATAAACGGCAGCTGCTTCATCTTTAATCCCAATTTTACCTGCACCAAGCCGACAAAATTACATCTTAGATGACTACCAAAACAAAGGCAGATTCTGTAAAAATTCCACCTTCTTAGATGCATCCAAGACTGAGAAGCTTAAGTATCGTATGCCATACCCCATCAAAGTAGTTCCTTTTTAGCAATTTCCATGATCTGAATGACGTCATAGACAGTCAAAGCTTTTACAATGTTCTCATAACAAACTGCAGCCGATGCACAAAAAAGCTGAGACCAATATCAGAAGCAACCCTGATCAAATGCTACTACAACTTTTCTACTAGAAAAAATATTTATGATGAAAAGTTTGCAATTTCACTTTTGGCATAAGATAAAGTTCTAGCTTGATCAAAAACTCAACAAACAATTGTGTAAGCTGTTTTAGCCCAATTTCTTAATTAAGAAAGATTCCCAGAAACCCCCTCTATTGACTATTACTCAATTTTGAAGAACCTTTAATATGCATTCTCTCTTTCGGCATATAAACCTCAATTTTCACAGTAACCTTAATAAAAGGTCAAAAATTGTGGAACAAACTTGAATTGGCATCCCAAAATACCCAGAAAGAGAAGTGGAAATTAATTTTGTAGTTAGTTAGCTTGATTAGTTGCATGCATGCGATGTTAGTGAAATGCAAAGAAAGAAAGCTTAAACCTTTACTGATCAACTTGTTTTTAATGCTAACATAGATTATATGAACTATAGATTCTTGAAATCTCTACTTAATCCCACAAGGAAATAGGAAATTTAACAACGAAAACTGAATAAAGACATTCCCTCTTCAAAACATTACCAAATAAACTTGTCAGATGAATTTTTTTTTCTTTTTTTTCTAAAAAAAAGGAAACGAATCTACTTTCAGCGAAAAAGCAGAGTCTTTTGATATTCATACCTGAGAAATCTATCAATCTAGATAACCCAAAAAAAAAGTTTCAGATCTCGTAAACAGAGAAAACACAAATTTCCAGTTTTATCAGATAATTAAAAAAAAAACTCTCAAACTTTCAAGGGAAAAAAAAAGAAGAAGAAAAAAAAGAGGATTCAGCAGCGGCATTGTAGCTATGAGACTATAGCTTGTAAGGATTAAACTGAGAAAGAAGAAAAGATGACAAACCTTGAAATAGAAAAAGGGTAAAAATCGGCGAGAGAAAGCAGCTGGTAATACAAAGCACTAATAATCAAGAAGAAGCAATCTGAAGCAATATTGCGGGAAGCAGACAAATTTTGGGGCGTCTGATTCCGAAGATCTTGAAACATCAGAGAAGGTAGTGTGATAGGAGAGAGAGAGAGAGAGAGGAGAAGAAATGAGAGGTTTACAGGGAGAATCGAAGAGATTAACGTGTAAGAGTCACCGTACTTCTCTCATTGTCAATTCTCAAGCAGCACAGTACCGCACCACTTTGTTGTTTAATTTGTTATTATTTTATAGTAATAATGATGGTAAATGAATAAAAATAATTCTTTTGCATGCCGTGTTTTGGGGATTTGACGTGTTTGGAAAATGAATTTCAAAGAGACGGTGACAGAGAGAAACAAAGAGGTGACAGAGATTTGTTTTGACCTCTCGCCTGTTCATATCTTGACTTAGGCGTCGTTTGTTAACCTATTTAAAATATTTTTTTAATATATTTAGATTGTTTTTAATATATTATTATTAAAAATAAATTTTAAAAAATAAAAAATAATAATATTTTGATATATTTTTTAAAAGAAAGCAACTGTAATATTAAACATTATCTAAACGTTTCTTGTTTATGCACGGTTTTGGATTAGTATTGAACAGTAATTTTGAAAATTTTTAATTTTAAAAAATTAATATTTTTTAAAATATTTTAAAACCATTCTCGGCTATTAAAAAATACATGACCATCTAAAAAAAGCTTAAATTTTTTACATAAATCTTCTCCATTTTGTTTAAAAAAAAAAGTTACAAAAATCCTTTTCTGTATCCCTCTAATATTTTTTAAATGATCCTCTTTAACAATAAAAAACAATTTAGAACACAAAAGATATTTTGGAGATAAAATATTTTTTATAGTTTCATAATATTTCAAAAGAGTTATTGTAATATGTATCCTAGATAATATATAAGAAAAAAAATACCCAACTAAATTTTTTTTTATTTTAATATTAATTAGAATGTTTAAAATTATTTTACCATGCAAAATAAAAGATTTTTAAAAAATAGAATAGTAAGTTAAAAAATTGGTAGAATAGCACAATTTGTACTTAAAAAAATAGTGAAATAACATAATTTCAGCTTGTCACGTTTTCTAGTCGCGATATTCATGGATGTCATGGTTCTGAAACTCGATAATTTAACATGTTGTGAAATTAAATCTTCTCTACTAGTGTTTTGGTGGTTGTTGCAATCCTAAAACGTAACATTAATTTAAAATCGCGTCTCTCAATTCATAACTTTTTTATATATCGCTCAAAGTTAACGGGTGATTAACTTGTTTTTTGAAATTAGAGTAACTCACCTGAGTCATTATTAACGACCTTCTTTGATATTGTTGAATTCGTTTCATTAAAATTATTTTAATAGTATTAATAATATTTACAATCAAAATTTTGATATGTCTCCAGAATTTTTTCTCTTTTCTCTATCTTTGTTTTTCTCCTTTTACTTTTAATTTTATTTCTTTATATTATTACTACGACTGACAAAAAGTTATACATTTCATATTTCTCAATCGGGATATATATAAATCATACTACTTCACCTATTTATATTTATTTATTTATATTTTCATAATGTTATTTCACCAATATTTTTTAAATAAATATGCTCATAACCAAAAATAGCAAAAATCTTCTGACAACGTTAAAAAGTTTCACGTGTGACCAAGTGACAAAATTTTGAAACAATATAACACAGCCAATAGAATAATAAGGGCTGATTGAGGATGCTGGGTTTCGTGTGCAATGCAATCTAGCAGAGTCTCTCGTCGCTACTAAAGATTTATTATATATAATTCTGGTGGCCCCATTTTTTACTAATTCTTTATTCTCTAGTAAATAAAAAATAGAGACATAATTATCAGAAAAGCAGGGCGCCCGCGCCCAGATCGAAAGCCAGATAGCTGTGCAGACTGCAGTGGTTAACTTTACTGTTCAGCTGCGGTGGTGTAAATTTGTTGTTGCAGTCATGCAGAGCTTTTAAAAAAATTATCTTTTTATTTTTATATTATTCTAATATGTTAATATTAAAAATAAAAAATATTATTTTAATATATTTTTAAATAAAAAACATTTTAAAAAATTAATTACCACGTCAAAATTGTCAATAACCATGCTGCTATGATGATGATTGCTGCTTCACTACCCTTGTTCTCTTTATTTTATTTTATTTTTTTCCTTTGTTCATAACTTTTTACATGCTATAATGACACGGTGTCTAGTATCGGTAATAGTTAATTGCCTGTAATCTGCCACTAGTCGGATTAATTTCAAAAAAATATAAATAAAAACATCAAAGGTGTGATGATGTTTTTAATAATATTATTAAACTCGGTAAAATTAAATTAATTTTGAAATTTTTAGATTTAATTATTTTTTTAATTTAAATTAAAAATTAAATTACATGAAAGCTAGACCGAATTAAATTAATTAATTTCATGGATTTAAATATAATTTTGATGACTAGTAAAAATATAATTTAGGTTTTAAAAAGCTTTAAAATGACAATTATTTTTAAAAAAATATTGAAATAATAACATATTAGATCGATCTTGGCCCCCCCACGACCCATTCGTGGGCTCTATTGAGTTTAATAATTTTTTTATTTAATTACATGATAAAAAAATATGCTCACAAAATTAAGTATCAATCTAAAAACAAACACTTATTTAAGACAATAATAACCTTATAAAAAGCAAATGAAAATAAATTATGCAGTTTTTTTCCTAACCAATCCAATATTGAAAGACAAAATCGAGAAAAAAAAATTAAAAACAATTAAAGGACAAAAAATAGCATATTCGGTTAGTGGGTAAACTCGTCAAACCCGTGAACCAGGTAACTCAAGCTAGCACGCCAAACTTGTGCATCGGATTATAGACTCTAGTGGGATTATAATTTGTTTTTTTAAAAAAACTATTTTTTATTTAATTATATAATAACAAAAATAGACGATCGCAGAATCGAACACCAACCCAATATCGAGTTTTTTTAAGACTGCGATAACCTCATAAAAAGCAAAATGAAACCAATTATGAAATTGAATTCTCAATTAACCCAATATTTAAAGATAAAATAAAAAAAAGTTAAACTCGTCAAACCTGTGAACAAGTCCATGAAATTTATAAAGTTTAATAACATAGATTTCTCTGAATTTTTTTATTATTATACGAGAAAAAAATAGATGATAAAAAAATCAAGTTCAATTTTAAAAAAAAAATCATACTGAGCCCGTAAACCACGATAACCTAGGTTTACCCAAACAAACCCAAAAGTCACGCTAACCCTATAGAAAGGCAAGGAAAAAGAAAAAAAAATCACAAAACTAAATTTTCAATCATCCTAATGTTAAAAGATAAAATCAATGAAAATAAATTTGAAAAAAAAGAAAAGGAAAAAAAAAAAGCAAAACATTATGAATTACCAAGTTCAATCATAAAAAGAAAAAAAACACTCCACTAAACTTGTAAACCGGAGCAATCTGGATTATCCCACCAAACTTGCAAATCATGCTAACCCTAAAAAAAATAAAAAGAAAAAAAAATTATCAATCCAAATTCTCAACCACCATAATATTAAAAGATGAAATCAATAAAAATAAATTTTTAAAAAAATTATAACAGAAAAAAAAAACACAAAACACTATGGATTTCTATTATAATCCACGATGCACTAGGTATGAGTGAGCACTAATTCACACACCCTTTAGTTTAGTGGCTTGTAGGCCATACTAACAAATAGTTCAGGAGACGATTATGTGTTTAGAGAAGTGAGAGAAATCTGATAACCATGTTAAATCTTGATTAATTTGATAATACAATGAAAAATGAGGCAATAATGAAAAAAAAAGATATTTAAAAAATATATTGATCTCTGCAAAGCTATGGAAAAGAAAATAAGGCAAAAAAGATATCAATTCTTGTTAACTTTTTAAACCCATAACCCAAGTTATCATATTGAAAGCATTATACACGAAAAAATTGAGAAGCCTAACCCCTAAGAAATGAAACATCGAAGAATTAAATCGGAAAAAAAAAACTAATTAAAAGAATGAGGGTTAAAATAAAAATAAAAAAATAAATTGAAAAGCAACAATAAATTTTCAATTTAAAAGACAAATTAAAAATAATAAAAACATTGTCAAGAGGAAAAAAAGTAAAAAAAAATGACA
The DNA here is from genome assembly GCA_015852605.2 of Populus deltoides. Lineage (NCBI taxonomy): Eukaryota > Viridiplantae > Streptophyta > Magnoliopsida > Malpighiales > Salicaceae > Populus > Populus deltoides. The sequence continues at coordinate 4,381,738 of CM027580.2, forward strand.
TCCAAGACGAAAAAAAAGCATTATCAACTCAGGTTGAAGATTAAAATTAAAAACAATAAAACTTTTATAAAAAGATTAAGGACATATAGATTTTTTTAATATATTTTTTTAAATAAAAAATCATAAATGTAAATTGAAAAAATATTCACACATACAATTAAATAAATAAAGAACCAATGTGTAAAGAAATTAAAAAAAGAAGTCATAAACAATAAATAAAAACAAAAATGAAAAAGTAGATAAATAAATATAGAACAAGATATTTAATATTACAAAACGAGTAATTTACATACTTGCAGGATGTTTATTGGATCCGGAGATTAGTCGTGGTGTGCATAAACTGGTCCGAACACCTCAGGTTATATATATATATATAAAAGGTGGAAGGATTCTTGCTTTCTGTTTCACAAATCTGGATAAAGCCACGACATGACATGCATTTTGAGTAAAATTATTAATTCTAAGACTCTTGGTTTAAGTGGAGGGAGAGCGCCATAGCTTTCGCCTTCGCGAGATCAGGAGTCCATATCCTCCACTTCCCTTTTCCCAGACGACTACTTTTTTCAATAGTCATGGATTTTAAACTGAAATGTAACTTTTCTTTAATTAAAGAAAGCTATTTTATATACAAAAAAAAACATTATATTTTCTATGAAGTAATTATTGAAATTAAGGGATTATTAAGATTACATGGAACCATATTTTGATGATCTGAAAAATAGCCATGGAGGATGCTGGCTGGTTGGCAGTATTTGATACCATTTAGCATTAAGGTACAATAATGTTTTTAAATTTTTTATAGCTTCAAATTAATATTTTTTTATTGTGTTTTTTTATCTTCTTAATATACAGATATTAAAAATAAATTAAAAAAAATATTATTTTAATGTATTTTTAAATAAAAATTCTTTGAAAAACATCTTCTATCGTACTCTCGAAAATGCTACTATAGACGCAATCGGAATTAAATTGATGTTTCTTCAACTTGTACAAATAAATGCTTTATGGTGACATATAACCAGGAAATGGGAAGGCTTTCATGGTGATGACATTGACTAGCAGATGATTTGAAAGCCAAGTTAAACAACAAGAGCTAGAAAATGCAAGTGCTGCGGATTTGGCCTTAAGATATGCATAGAAAGGTTAAATCATAACTATTAAATTATAAAAAGGGCATGGCTCTATCAATAATATATTAATAAGATAAAGCCTCCCGTTGTTCAAATATGCTAACAATTTCTACCAAGGAAGGGATGTTCCCTCTTGATTTTATCGATCAAATTCTTGATTTGCACAACCTTTTTCTTGCAGCAGCTGGGGAAGGTTAGAAGTGGGCGGGTGGGTCATAAGTTGCTATGCATTAATAAAAGAATTTTTTTGGAAATGCGGGATAATTTGTGTTTTTAAAAATTTTAATTTTTTTTTACTAAAAACTATTTTTTTTTGTATGTTTTGGTTGGTTTTAATGCTCTGATCTCAAAAATAATTTTTAAAAAATAAAAAAAATATTATTTTAATTTATTTCGGAATGAAAAACACTTTGAAAAGTTACCGCAACCACACTCCCAAACAGACACCCACTATTAATTTTTTTATTTTAATATTAATTAGAATGTTTAAAATTATTTTACCATGCAAAATAAAAGATTTTTTTAAAATAGAATGGTAAGTTAAAAAAATTAGTAGAATAGCACAATTTTTTCGTAAAAAATACTGAAATAACACAATTTTAGCTTGTCACATTTTCTAGTCGCGATATTCATAGATGTCATGGTTCTAAAGCTCAATAATTTAATATGTTGTGAAATTAAATCTTCTCTACTAGTGTTTTGGTAGTCGTCGGGATTTCAAAATGTGACATTAATTTAAAATCGGGTTTCTCAACCAAAACTTATTTATATATCGCTCAAAGTTGACAGGTAATTAATTTATCTTTTAAAATAAGTATAGCTCACTCGGGTCATTATTGACGATCTTCTTTAATGTTGTTGAATTTGTTTCATCGTGATTTTTTTAATGATATTAATAATATTTACAATCAAAATTTTGATAAGTCTCCAGATTTTTTTCTCTTTCTTCTATCTTTTATCTTGCTTTTTTAATTTTATTTTTTTATATTATTATTACTATTAACGATAAGTTATACATATCATATTTCTCAGTGGGGATATATATAAATCAAAATACTTCGTCTATTTATTTATATATATATATATATATATATGTTATTTCACCAATATTTTTTAAATAAATATGCTAATAACCAAAAATAGCAAAAAGTTTCACGTGTGACCAAGTGACAAATTTTGAAACAATATAACACGGCCAATAGAATAATAAGGGCTGATTATGTTGGGTTTCGTGTGCAATCTAGTAGAGTTGATTTATCATATATAATTCTGGTGGCCCCACTTTTTACGAATTCTTCATTCGCTAGTAAAAAATAATTAAAAAAATAAAATAGAGACATAATTATCAGAAAAGCAGGCGCCCAGATCGAATACCAGATAGCTGTGCAGTGGTTAACTTTACTGTTCAGCCACGGTGCTGTAAATTTGTTATTGCGGTGGTGCTTTTAAAAAAATTAATTTTTATATTTTATATTATTTTAATATATTAATATTAAAAATAAATTTTAAAAATATTATTTTAATATATTTTCAAATAAAAAATATTTTAAAAAATTAATTACCACGTCAAAATTGTCAATAACCATGCTGCTATGATGATGATTGCTGCTTCACTACGCTTGTTCTCTTTATTTTATTTTATTTTTTTCCTTTATTCGTAACTTTTTACATGCTATAATGACACGGTGTATAGTATCTGTAATCGTTAATTGCCTGTCATCTGCCACTCGTCGGATTAATTTTTAAAAAATATAAATAAAACCATGAAGAATGTGATGATTTTTTTTTATAGTATTATTAAACTCCATCAAATTAAATTAATTTTAAAATATTTAGATTTAATTATTTTTTTAATTTAAATTTTAAATTAAATCACGTGAAAGTTAGACTGAATTAAATCAATTATTTTTACAGATTTAAATATAATCATGATGACCAGTAAAAATATAATTTAGCTTTTAAAAAAGCTTCAAAGAGACAATTTTTTAAAAAAATAATATTGAGACAATAACAGATTATATTGATCTTGGTTCCCGCACGACCCAGGTCATAGATTCTATTAAGTTTAATAATTTTTTTATTTAATTATATGATAAAAAAATATGCTCATAAAATTAAGTGTCAATCTAATAGCAAACACTTATTCAAGACAATAATAACTTTATAGAAAGCAAATAAAAATAAATCGGGCAGTTTATTTCTTAATCAATCCAATATTAAAAGACAAAATCAAGAAAAAAAAATAAAAACAATTAAAGGACAAAAAATAGCATATTCGTTCAGTGGGTAAGCTCATAAAACCCGTGAACCAGGTAACCTAAGCTAGCACGTCAAACTTGTGCATCGGATTATGGATTATAGTGGGATTATAATTTGTTTTTTTTAAAAAAACATTTTTTATTTAATTATATGATAACAAAAATAGACGATCACAGAATCGAACATCAACCCAATATCGAGGTTTTTTGAGACCGCGATAACCTTATAAAAAGTAAAACGAAACCAATTATGAAATTAAATTCTCAATTAACCTAATATTTAAGGATAAAATTGAAAAAAAAAATTATAAAAAAAATTAAACTTGTCAAACTTGTAAACATGTCCATAAAATTTATATTTTTTTAAAAGTTAAGATTCAATAATTTGGTGAAAAAAAAATAACACATCAATGCTTTATATAGAGATTAAAACCGACCTTAAAAAATCAAAATCTAAGAAGGAAATTAAAGTAATTAAAATCCAAATTCAACTAAAAATATTTCAAATAGTAAAAATAAGATATTCTGACCGTAATATAAGATTATTTTGAATTTCAACTGATTATAGCATATCAGCTTCTATATAAAACCATGTCTTTAAAATGATTTGGTGAAACTCTGGCCTTATCAAATGATCAAATCTAAAATTATGATTGTTTTCTGGGGGACTGGGCATCAAAAGTGTTGGATTTCCTCATGGTTTCTCTAAAACTTTGCCTTTTTTACTTGATTCATAAACATACTCGCAACACATTTCAAGTTGTATTTTTTGGGTGTGTTTAAGAGTATAGTTGTAGTTGTTTTTCAAATAATTTTTTGTGTCGAAATGCATGCCAATGATATTTTTTTATTTTTTAAAAATTATTTTTGATATCAGCATATCAAAACGATCCAAAACATACAAAACATATTAAATTTTAATAAAAAAAATTGAATTTTTTGAAAATATAGTTTACACCGCGTTTTCAAACAAGCTCGAAGTAATTTACTCTATCTTTGTTATTATGGTTGAGTTTGCATGGCAATTATAAATAATAATAAGGTTTCAATAAAAATAAGTTGGGCATCGGCTTACTTTTTAAAACTCGATGGTGTATTCAAGTTCATGGTTTTGAAAATTGAATCCATAGTAAATACTATATAGATCCTTAATTTTTGTTTTATCGAAGCTTCAACATACGAGTGAACACTAAATAAGTCCACTAAATATACAATGAATAATGTTGATTTTATCAAGAATATTTTCTTAGTATTTAATACCATTTATCATTGTGATATAATCGTGTTTTTAAATTTTTTGCACCTTTAAATTAATATTTGTTGTTGTTTTTTATCTTCTTGATATACAACTATTAAAAATAAATTAAAAAAATATTATTTTAATGTATTTTCAAATAAAAATTTTTAAAAAACATTTTCTATCATACTCTCGGAACATGCTACTATACACGCAATCGGAATTAAATTGATGTTTCTTCAACTTGTACAGATAAATGCTTTATGGTGACATATAACCAGGAAATGGGAAGGCTTTCATGGTGATGACATTGACTAGCAGATGATTTGAAAGCCAAGTTAAACAACAAGAGCTAGAAAATGCAAGTGCTGCGGATTTGGCTTAAGATATGCATAGAAAGGTTAAATCATAACTATTAAATTATAAAAAGGGCATGGCTCTATCAATAATATATTAATAAGATAAAGCCTCCCGTTGTTTAAATATGCTTACAATTTCTACCAAGGAAGGTATGTTCCCTATTGATTTTATCGATCAAATTCTTGATTTGCACAACCTTTTTCTTGCTGCAGCTGGGGAAGGTTGGAAGTGGGCGGGTGGGTCAAAAGTTGCTATGTACGAATAAGATAATGTTTGAAAACACGGGTAAATTTGTGTTTTTAAAAAAATTATTTTTTATTAAAAACTATTTTTTTTGTATGTTTTGGTTGGTTTTGATTCTTTGATTTCAAAAATAATTTTTAAAAAATAAAAAAAATTATTTTGATGTATTTCAGAATGAAAAACACTTTAAAAAGTAACCGCAACCACACTCCCAAATAGACACCCACTATTAATGTAGAGCAAGATGGTTTTGCAAAATAATTTTTAATTAAAAATAAATTAATATAATATTTTTTATATTAGTTGATCAAAATTATAAATAAAACACTTGAAAAATCACCAATTTAACAATTTTTAAATGAAAAACAGATCTAACCAATAACGTACAACTCACATTAATGGTAGGTAAGGTTAGGTTATCAAGGGAAGATTGTATTGGTGGGAGAATTCGGTGGGTGGAAGACTCGTGTTTTTGTCAAACGTGCATGCAAAGTTTCAATCATGGGCACATCGAATTCGTGGGATCTTCAATTTTATGAGCATCATCGAGGGATGCGACTGAGGGAAACCACGCACATACTCAGCTGAGTTAAATATATTGTTTATATTCAAAATAAAAATAAATGTTTCTTATTTTTTGACTGTAAATGATTGGATTAAATTGTAAGATTTATGCCTTTTGGATCGAATTAGACACTTCAAGAAACAATAAGAACTAATCAAGACAAAGCCAAGCTAAATTTTGTAAATTAAATAAAGTGTGAAATTATTAACATATATATATATATATATTAATCAATCAATTAATTAATTAGTTGAGAATCTGCGGATATAAAATTCAGCTAGAAAAAATCTGTTTGTGCTAAATTAATAACATGATGTAAAAAAAATAACAACTTTTTATTTGCTAATTATTAGATTCGACTTGAATTAAATTTCATCAGATGATTTTATAAATTTATTTATATGAAAGCTTATTGTTTGTGACCAATTTAGCTAGGGAAGACTTTTAATTTAGACCTCAAAAAATATTATTTGAACTAATTTTATTATTTTCCCTTTTATTTTCTGGTTTCCAGCTCTATTTCAGATTTTATATTTCGTTATCTACTCTGTAAATATCAGTTTCTAGCTTGGCTTATTTAAAGAATTGCAAATCTCTTAAAAAAAACACAAGATCAAAGATAATTATTGAAAAATAAACTAAAAAACAGGATTCTTTTTGTCATCCAGTAATTAATTAGATCATGACTTTAATTCCGTCGAATAGCTGGACGTCATGAGCATAGCCAATAGGTGATGAAAATCTTCCATGCATCAACTTCGTCAAGGTATCCAGGTTGTCCCATTAGGATGATTATTTTCATATTTCATATTTATTTTTAAAAAATAACTAAATTAAAATTTATTAAAAAAAAACTGAAACCGGTTCAAAACGACTGGTTTCGGTTCGGTTTTTTATAACAAAACCGGTTCAAACTGGTTTATCTCGGTTTGACTCGGGTTTGGCTCGGTTTTTCCGGTTTGACTAGGTTTTTTTCCCGGTTTAACTTGGTTTTTTTTCGATTTGGGTTCAGTTCGGTTTTTTAGTTTCACGCTTATAAAACCGAAACCAAACCAATCGATTTTTTTTAAAATTTTAATCAGATTTTTTTTACAATTTGATTTTTTTAATTATTATTATTTTTTTAATTTTCTCTTACTTGACTCTAGTTCCCATGCCTGGTCGTGATACAAAGGCCAAAGATTTCAAGATGGCAGCTTGGATTTGTCAGCATGTGAGCTTAGGATTTTAGGAATATATAACAGCTAGCTTGATGTCACTCAAGTTGGTCATCTATCTATCTCACAGTCTGTTCTTGATTTTCATCATCCTTGATGGCTGATGCTTCATTTTCATCTGCTTGGATACAATCATTTATTCCTTGCATTGCACGCCCTTCATTTATTTCTTGTTGTTTCATTTAATTAATAATAAAATTATCTTGCATATTAATTAAAATAAAAATTTTCTTCAAAAAAATCTCAAATTAAGATTTAATTTTCGTTAGTTTGATCATGTATATAATATAAACTTGACTTAAGAAAATCAACAGAGAGAACACGTCTTTTCAACCATGAAATCAATCTCTGAAAAGTTTACATGTTTATAATTATTACTATTTAAAATGTTATAATATTATTTTTTAAAAAATATTTTTAACTTCAGTATACTAAAAAAATAAAAAAATAATTTTAGAAATAAAAATTTAAATTTTTAAAAAATAAGATTTCAGCTGCGTTTCAAGTGCAATGAAGGTGGGATGAGTCCTGAAAATATTGGCATAATTACCTTTCAACATCACAATTTTGTAAAGCTAAGATACCGAGAAGAGCACGCCACCACAAGTATCAATGTCGAGCAAGTGTTTTTCATTGGACAAGAAAGACTTCTATCAGGGGAAGAAGACAAAGAGCAACTAGCTTGAAAAGTTAAGTGGCTGCGGTATGGTGGTGGGTGGTGGTTATATTTTTGTATGAGAGACAACGGATAAGGTAAATAACCTACAGGCTCGTGAGTCGTGTCTGCTGGGCTAAACAATCTCATGAAGAAATGCATGCTTCCTTCAGAATCCTCCATCTTCATTATATATATATATATATATATATATATTGCGTGTGAGACGCAGGGAAATGGAAAGCAGCAAATTTCTGCTTTCTGCGCGTCCAAATTAAGGTTACTGTTCAGTGAACAATTGAGCATGTCTACACTATTTACTAAACAGTTTTTTTTTGAAATAGTGGAGGCATGCCTCCACTGTTTGCTGAGTAATTTTTTTTTAAAAAAATCAGTGTAGTTAATTGATTTCACTCGCACTGTTTACGGAAACGTGAATAATAATTTTTTTTTTTGTTTTTTTTAGGGGGTTGGTGGAATTAAATTACTGCAGGTAATCTTAATTTTATTCTTGATAATATTTTATCTAATTTTGTAGTTCTTGTCGGATGAATTTTATACGTAATGGAATTGTAGATAGTTTTTTGTTAAAGTAATTTTTTTATATATAAAGTGTGATTTATTTCATGATGTAATAGCAATATTAAATTCACAATATTTAAATAAAACCACAATATTAATATATATTTTTTAAAAATATTTTATAACCTCAATTTCAAAAGCATTCTTAATCAGACACATTAAAACTACTTTTTCTTCAACCTCAATTTCAACCACAGTTTTAACCAAACACTTATTTTTTCAAACCAATCTCAACTAAAAGTACTTTTTATAAAACAATTTTTTTCAAATCACAATCACAACAACCACCGCAATACCAAACACACTCTAAATGTGAAGAAACTTAAGGTAAGTTGGCATCCACATTTACAGACATTCCCTTTTGTCAAGCCATGATGTTTGCTAAATTGTTGGGAAAATGCCAATTGCTTACAACTTTTAGGGTTGGGAAATGATGAATTATTTGTCAAGGTATTTTTAGTGCGGTAGCAGTTTTTTTTTAAAGTGCTATAGTTTAAAAATACATTAAAATAATGTTTTTTTATTTTTTTAAAAATATTTTTCACATCAATATTTTAAATGATCTTATAATACTAAAAAAACTTAGATTTTTTTTTAAAAAATTTTGAAATACAAAAATAAACAGCTTACAGGAATCTTCTCCCTTTCCTTTCTAGGGCAAGAACACAAATGGCCACCCTCGACTGGTTAAGCCCAACTAAAAATGGAATAGCTTTAGGGCTACTCATTCCAATGAGGCCTAAAGGTTCTCTAGGATCCGTTTCACATTCGTCGGTTTTCTTTAGATTTTAATCAAAGCTTAAGGAGCAGCCCAGGTTCACTTTTGATATACTGGACTTTCGAGTGGGCCTACCAAGGTAGTCCAGTTTCACATGGATCGTGGCCCTACATTTGGTGATTTGTAGGCCCAAATAGAACTCTCAATCCAAACACCTAGGCCATTGACAAGGGAGGAGGCCAACCTACAAAAACTAATGGGCCGAGCTTCCATGGCAAAATCCATTTCTAGCATGCTGTGGTTTTCGCATTCCACCGGCACCTTTTCATTTCTTTTTTATTGTTATACTATATAGTAGCAGAAGATATGAGGCTGTGTTATGTTGTGAGCACATTTTTATAGAAATGAGAAACATTTGAGATCCGGGTCATCTTCGCTGAAAGAGCGCCCCCTGAGTTGTAATATTTTAAAATAATTATTTTATTGTTAAATTTATTTATTTAATTTAATTTAAAGATAATATTTTTTAAAAATTTAAATTTAATAAAAAACAGAAAATAAAAATACCTACTATAAACCCGGGTCATCTTTAAAATTAGTAAAAAATCCTATAAAAAAAAAACCCGATCTCCAATTAAATAGATTTTAAAAGATAAAATTGAAACAAAACATGAGCTTTAAAAAGAAAAAAAAAGAAGAAACAAAATTTTTTAAACTTGCATTAATCTTTTAAACTCGTAACTTGCATTCAGACTCAATCAAAAAGCTTAGTTCTCAACCAATTTAATGTTAGAAGATAAAACCGGAAAAAAAGTCAATTTAAAAAAATAGTCAAAGTAAAGAAAAATTAGAGGATGAGGATTATAAAAAAATTTAGTTTAAAAAATTATCTCAATAAAATAAATAGCAATAAAAAAAATAAGAATTAAATTTGACATATAAAAAAATTAAAGATGGAAGAAATTAAAAAAAATCTAATTTTATAAATTATTTCAAATAAAATAAATAGTAATTAAATTGACATGCCCCAATCCAAAGGAACACTAAATTAAAAAGTTGTTTTAAAAATTTAAAAAGACATATGAGGAAATCAAGAAAAAAAAAAGAAGTCAGAAGTGTCAACTAAAATGTCCTTTGACAACATATTTTGTTTCAAAATGAAGAGTTTGCGAAGACGATTTCAATGTTGGCCTGGAAGTTAGTGTGTGGCTACCAAGCACTGCCGTATGCATAGTCTGAAGAGCGCAGGAACAACACAAGCACTAACACATGTAAATTATTTTTTTAATAATATTTATGTTCATTAAAATATTAAATTGCCTATTGTTTTAACTTGATTGTAATAAAAAAATTCATCATTAAAATGTGAAAAAGCTCCTAGATGCAAGTTTCATAAATTTTATTTGTAAAAATAATCTAGTAATTTTATTATTTTTGAAAAATTAAAAATACAAAACCGCCCGAGTTAATTAAATCTTGCATGTAAGGATAATTAAATGATTTTACTGTAAAAAAAGAAGAAGTAAATCAAGCTAACATCAAACACTGCATCTTTGCTCGAACTTCTGGATTGATCACCAATACTAGTTGGGCTATCTTTGCAGCGAGAAGCTGACAAAACATCAGCTGAACCCAAAAACTCACTTTCTCCAACACTTCCTTCCTTGACATCCTTGCTGCAATCTTTCTGCTTTCTCTTCCCTCTCCTCCCTTTTAAACTAGCTCCACGTCCTGCGAATGTGTTGTCTGACAGCTTCCATAAGCTTGGCATTTTCTTCTCTTCATGAAACACTGAAACTTCAGGCTTAATCTCTATCTCTGCAGCTGGCAAAGAAGTTGGAACTCGACATTCAGGTTTCCAATTTGTTCTGTTATCCAGAGTAAAACAACCAGTAGATAATCCATCCTCAGGTGTCTCTTTACTAGATGATTCAATTCCATCACATCTCTGAAATGGTACTGGCGATTGTCTGGCTGGAGTCATAGCTGACATGACAATCCTCCCTTCTCTTAGCCCTGAGAATCTCAAGTTTCGATTCCAGTGACCTGGAATATAACCGTTAAGGAATCTCTACAACTAATACGTGAACGGAGACTGCAATATACCCACAGGAAAACGCATCTGAAAACGACCCATGAAATCTTACCATGTCATCATAGAATAAAATAAAATGAGCATCAAGCAAGTTCAGGACGAGAGTCATGTGTTTGTCTTCCCATTAACACCTCCAAATTTCCACGAATCACATACTGAAGCTCTCCAAATTACCAGGTGTACATCTCCAATAAATCCAGCTCTTAACAACAAATACCAGGCGTACATCACTAATGTACAACCATCTAAATATCGAAGTAACTTGCACATTCATGATTTCATGCTTTGGCCACAAGACTCCAAAGTGCAAGTTCTTACGATGCTCCAAAACAATGTTTTCACCCTTGAAAGCTTATGCCAATCCTTCTAGCATGATACTGACAGTATAAATGCAGGGGAAGATGTATAACGCAGTTTTTGGACTACCAAGTTTTATTTTAGGACAATGATAGAGAGCAGTTTTCTTAACATGGATTTATAAGTTCAAAAAGTCTGAAACAGAACAGAATACATTTCACATACCCAATTGAGCCTTCAGATTGTTCTATAGCTCGCCTTAACTCTGCCATTCTTTGCTTTCGCAGCTCTTCAAGCCAATCTCTGAGGAATACATGACATGGAGTAAACAATGTGCCGTTTGTTTCAGGAATTTAACAATGAAAATATACTTACGAAAGAACATGCGCAAATAAATTTGATTCAAAACTTCAATTCAAAGCATGTGTTTTGCATTATCAAACAATAAGGTGATTTTTGCTACAATGCAATTGAATGTGACGTAACGTCATGTTGAGAAGAAATATAGTATACATGATCATCTCTTCTCTCCATTGCCCAGATGACTTAAAGCCCTCTAATTCTTTCTACTATAGACATTTTCCCAGATAACCCGTAAACACTAGAGAGTTTAGTTTTGAAAAAAGGGTTGCGACAAGAAACACCATTTTCTTTGCTCTTGCTAGGGTTAAGCAAAAATCTCTCCAGACAGCCCATGGATAGCTATAATTTCTACATGTACACTTGCATCCCGAATAACGTTGCTGCAAGTCCTCATACTTTGCTTTACATATCTGTAATAGAATTCAAATCCAAATAAATCCTATCATTAACTAGTTAAATCACATCAATTTTGCCAAACTAGGGATAAAACATCAAATTTTGCCCTTTTCTTCTTAGCTTCTTCTTTTCTTTCTTATAAACATTCTTCTATCCAATATCAACTTTGATATTAGATCATATTGCTTTAAACTTTTAGCGTGTTAGATGTCAAGTATGATGAGTGGAGAATCAAGTGGTTTAAGACGAATAATATTATAAGACTTTTTTAGAATTATATTTATCTCTTTGGATGCTTATATTAAAGAGTTTCCTAAAACTTTTTCCTCTAACACTAAAGCAAAATTTTTATTTTTTCTATTAACCTCATTTTCACTCTCATTTTGATTTATAGTGTTAATTCCTTCTTCTTGTACAACATCTTCATCTTGGTTACTACATCCTCATGATTTAGTTCATACTCCTGCACATAATAATAGAAATATCCCTATGTTTTTAGATAATTAAATGTTTAGAGGTGTAATTGAAAAAAAATATGGTCGAAACCTTGATATTTAACACATTGAACCTTTGAACTCATCCTAGACATTTTATTAACAACTCCTTTTCTTTTATTTTTTTTAATTAAATTAGGCACTACTAGAACTAAACCTATAGGGTGGAGCACCTAATAAAAGATTATTATTTATAAATTGAGACCTAAAAGAAGTCCTAAAAAGGTCTTGATGTTTTGTCCATCGACTTTTTATAAACAACTCATAATCTTGCTCTATAATATAGGCTTGGTCAATATTGAACGCACATATGAGACTGACTTTTTTTCTAAAATCATCATTCAAATAATTATAAAATTCACACAAATTCATGATTTCATTTAACTTATGACACATCTCATCATGTAATCACTAAATTATACTATATACTCGTTGATAAACTTGTTCCCTTATCTTAGATTGTTCCATTGGTTTAATAGTTTATTTTTATAAGATTAGAGTAAGTACTTTTTCTGTAGTTTTTGTTTTATTTTAGTCCAATCAGTTATGAGAGGTTTATCTCTTCTCTCTAAACAATTCTCAACATCTCCCCAATAAAATCAGGTTTCAATAATAAGTGTTATTCTAGCAAATCTAACTCTCTTACTATCAGACAAGCTATGTTACTCAAAGAATTGATCTATGTCATTAATTCATATATCAAATATCTAAGAGTCATGATGACCATCAGAAGTAGGGGCTTCTATTTTGTTAGGAGTTATGATTTGCTCATCAAGGTCATTATGTGTAGACTAACCTAAATGATAGTCAAACCGATAGTGCTTAGGGTAAATTTGCTTACAATGATTATTCTTGTGATATTTATTGGTCTTTGGATGCCTTATTCAAGAACTCTCTTAGAGTTTAATTCTTTTAAACATGTTGTTCACCTGAGTTTGCAGCTCCCCTTAAATAGTCCTAAGAGTATTACTAAGGGTTGAGTCTATGATAAGTGTAAATTTAAGTTTGGACACTAAATGATCATGACATAAATGCATGTAACACTAACTTAGAAATTAAATTGAGATCACAAATAGCTCTTGCAAGTGAAATCACAACACAAAAATAAAGGCAATTTTTTTTAATGTGGAGATTAATCAAGATTAAAAAACACCCAAAAAATTATAAGTACGTAATGCTAGACCTTTTAAGTATAAGCAATTAATCAACTAACAGTTATAATTTTTCATTATTTTCGGCAAGCTTTACAATTACCAAAGATGATTAGATGCTTAATATAAAGAAGAAAGAGATTGATAAGCAAAAATAACATATGCAAGATGAGAGTTTTGTTTTTTGCACAAAAGTAATGTTAATGACAACTATAAATGACAAGTGCAAAACCAAAAAATTAAAATTCAAGAAATCAAAAAGTAGAGTAATTTATTGATCAAGATTCAAATCAATTGATAAACAAAAATAAGATATTTAATGATGCATCGCTATTGTTCTACTGCTAGATGATATGGCGATGACATGGCTTTGATGTGGTAGCACACAATGACGTGTCACCAGCGTGGGAGCATAATGAATTTTTTTTGGATCTGGGTTGTAAACAAAAAGATTATTTTTTTTGTGCTGCGACATTCTTTATCATTATTGATGAAAGTTTCCCATAATATCTAGGATTTATGAATGAATTTTGAATTTGAAGACTCGAACAAGCCCATAAATTGTTTAATTATAAGAGTAATTAAAAGACCATGCTATGATACCAAAGTTGATGCGGACCAAAGAATATTTAAAGCCTCATAAGAAAGAAAAGAAATAACTAAAAAGAAAAGGCCAAAGAGAAAAAAAAAGGCAAAGAAAAGAAGAATGGGGGTTGAAAAAGTTTACAACTTTGCAATTTTTATTCAATTAATTAAAACTGTTTAACATTTACAAAAATAAAATATAAATATTAAAACCTTAAGAAGAACAAACAATTAGGCTTATAACCCATTAAAATAAAATATCCAACAACAATTAAATTAAGTTCAACAAATAAGGCTTAATTAATAAATCTCAACTAAAAGTTCAAATAAATTAAACCAAAACATAAGTTAAAATTCAATTTCTGAACGGTTTGGACAACGCTTCATCATTTATACTCATACAAGTGTGTAAACAATATCTCGAGTTCGGTGTTCTCACATAATAATGTTCAAAATTTGTGTTAAACTGAATTTATTATTCGTGGAAATGGTGATAAAACTGCATATAAATAGAGTGAGAAAACAAAGTGAAACCTTTATTTATTTAATTATTATTATTGATAGGAAAATGTTTTGTTTATTTAAAGGTAAATGTTTGGGCTATTAAAAGGAGTAAAGGGTCATATATGATCGGCATTTGGCACTATCAAATTGGCCTTCTCATGTGATGGCCTATCACTTGCTAAAATATGGCATACAAGAAGCTATGAACTTCAGCATTTTTGTATGCTGTCTACTACAATTTTCCAGCCATGATTATAGCATCATTTTTAGGTTGACCAAACCGAAATTCAAAGCTGGATTTGGTCATATCTATCAAAATCTTCACTTCTTCATTGTCACATGAAATGGCACAGCCAGCGACACTCTTCAAAGGCAAAAATGACTTTTAACGCATAACATGGTCCAGAAAAAATTGACCAGATATTGCGACATCCAGCCAAGCAATGCTTTTGCTTTTTAACAAAAAGGGCTGGAAGAAAGTGCCTAGGAACGAATTTCATTCCTCGGAACTGGAAACATATTCAGTACTCCGTTCGTCAAACCTTCGCTTATCTTCACAGGGAAAACTCGACATGCTTGTATGGTAGCCAGCCGTTTAACCCGTGGTATAAATTTTTTTTATCAAAAAAAATACTTGGTATATACTGTTTAAATGTGTTTTTTATATAAAAAATTTAACATGTACGTTAAAACAAATCTATGCAATCATTTAACTAAATAAATTAATAATTATTTATATAAATAAATAAATCATTTATAATAACCAAGAAAAAAATTACAAAAATAAAAATATTTAACCGATTATATTTACTGAGATTATTTATTTTGAAAAATAAAAAATAAATCAACCATAAAAACCTATGATTTAAATGATAAACTAGAATTGGACTCGGTCCAGAAAAAAAATTTATGCTTTTCATTGAATATAACAAATGGAGTATACATATGAATTGGCACTAATTACATTCATTTGCACAAAAGAACACATACAGTACTGCCTAGAGGCGAAGAATTACAAAGTGAAATTTCCTGCGAAGTTCAGAAAGGACCATGGTTGGAAAGATGAGATAATTCGTCCTCGGCGGTAATAGTTTCAAGGAAAGCTACTGCTCTGATGTTAGCCACTTTGCCTCACAAAACTCTCAAGCTGTAGGATGCCGTCAGTAGTAGTTGTAAAAACCAATATGATGGCAAGAAGTAGGGAGCGCCAAAACAAAATTGCGAGATTGACAAAACCATATGCAAGGAGTATCACGCTCCTTGTGTTTCTGCTGGCAGGGTATCAGTTGGGCCACTCTTTCAATATTTTCTGATGAAATTGATTCTAGATGTCACCATTTGCTATGACTGTTGAAGTACTAGATTCAATTCCAGAGCACTTTTTGTCAATAAACCGCCCCTCCTGTGCAAAATTGACAGAGATAACATCAGTGGCTAGGAAAACCATTTAGCATTCAGATACATGGGAATCTATCAAAAAAAAGCCACAATGGATAAATCGATGGAGCAGGATCAAGAAATTTCTGCAAAGAAAAGGACTTCTTGTTTTCTGTGATAAAGCCAACAGGATTTGCAGCTCTTTAGCATGGAATCCTTTTCCATGCGCAGTGTTGGTTTAAGTTGACCGCGCAATCATAGGTAGAACATAGAGAAAATGAGGCAGGAGCAGTACTCAAGAGTCAAGATAGAATGCTTGCCTTGCTAGTGCTGGAAGAATTTGCTGGATCTTTTGCAGCTGAGCAAAGCACTTGTTGCAGCATTCTCGCCTGCACATTATCCAATAAAAGTGAGTGTTCTGAATCACACAACTTAGATTAACAGAGCATTGCAGTAACAGAAAAGTGTTGAGTCCATGTAAATATTGATTAGTAACACCTTTGCTCTGCATGAAGATCAACACCAACAACTGGAGGTGCGGAAACAGCTGATTGTATTACCGGGCCAAAAACTGCTACAAGCTTCAGTAGCATCTCCAATGAGATATTTGCATGCCTGTAAATTAACATTTTAAGTCAAATATCTTCAAGAGTTTTCTTTGAGTTCCAGATTTAGTGCCAGTTTTGAGACAGTTTCATTTCCCTATGTAGGAGTATATGGTCACTTGATGAGAATTATTCATAATTTGATGATGGTCTGGCACTAAATCATATACTCTAACCTACCTTAAAACCTTTACCAATTTCACACGCTAAAAACTATGCCATTGATGGGCTCCAGGACTCTAACCTACCTTTACCAATTTCACACGCTAAAAACTATGCCATTGTTCTCTTCCAAGTGGACTCCAGGGACCGCTTATTTATAACTTAAAAAGGAAGAAAATAGTTCTTCAATAGTTGAAGTAACATATTGAGTTTGTTCATATTGAAGCTCTAGTCATGTAGCAAACCAGATAACATAGCTGTTTTTGTACAAGTTAAATGAAGTCATACTTTGCCACTTCTAAAGACAAAACTGGATGATATTTGGAAAGGACTGCAGTAAAATGGTATAAAGTCCCAAAGACCATATCTAGCATTAAAAGTATTCTTATTATATGCCCATGAAAGCTACCTTTCCATCTTGCTGTCTAGCAAGCCCACAAGCACAGGAAGCAAGCAAGAAAATAAATCTAAATTGAGAATCTCCATTTTGTCCATGAGAACACTGATCACATCTGCTTGCACCTGCAACAAGATTAAATAATATCAATGTGCAAGATATACAGCCTTGCAGACTGTCATTATCAACACAAAAATCCACTAGCATGAACCATTCCCATAAATACCCACAGAATAATCTGGCAGTTTCCTCAAGGCATTGATAGCACCTTTAATGTCACTTCGTTCCCAAAAATGTCGAATCACCTGCAAAATAACATCAGAGCTACTATTTTAGCGACATTGCCTCTCCCCCTCCCACCCAAAGGAAAAAAACAACAAGAAAAACATAGGTGCCAGAAAGGAATGTTTAGCCATAATGAAGATGCTGAAATAAAACATGCATAAAACTTGGTCAATCACTAGAATAGGCACATACATCTTTTGTCAGAAGTAGGATTATCATATTTTACAGTGCAATAAATCTTTAGAATAGTCAATATGTCATGCTTCTAGAAGTCATCTTCGATTGAAAAAATCCACCACTTGAGCACACCAATAGGCACAAGTAACTCAACATACCTGTAGCTTTGTCAAGCGGGATTTAAGGGTATTTAGGAATACATCGTGACTTTGCATCAGATCTTCAATAACATCCTTATAATTAGCAGAAGTGGAGTCCCTACCAGAAATTTGAGGCTCTTCATTCTGTCATCATCAAAAGAGAGCAACTGAGTTTGATTCGTGGAATGTGAATAATACAGCCACATACAAATTCATTTGATTGAGTTTGTAAGCATCAGGATCTTATGAGCATTGGTTCAGCCTCTCAGCTGATAATTTTAGAAAGATTCCCACAGAAAAAATGACACTATTCAAAAAGAAATTTTCTTTAAATTGTGTTTGCCATGTAAAAAAAATTTCAAGGAGACAACTGAAATTTGACTATTAGGTTTTCTAATTAGAACAAGAGTTTGGTAACAGAAAGAACGTTTTTCTACATTTAGTACTAAGGTAGCCCAGTCACAAATAGATGAACTACATGCATTAATCCATGCAGCAAGCGCTGCGGCCAACAGTGCTGCTAACACTTGGCAAGTTTTTCTGTATATAGTACAGAGGTGGAAAATACAACCAAGTCTCAAATGATTTTCTTCAATATCATTTCAGAGATCCAATGCTTCAAGTCATCTCAGGTTAGTACTTGAAAGGTTGGCTGGGAAATATAAGATGTTACCTGATTCAAATGTCCATGACAACATCTACAGCGACAGATAGAAGATGTATATTTTTTTTTATCTCATGTCTAATTCAAGACAGTAACTTGATTGTAATCACACCTGATTCCTTACAACATTTATCTATCCATTTCAAGTTGAAACTTCAGAGATTCTTATATATTTAGCAGGATCTTATGTTATACAGACCATAAGAACATCAAACCAATTGTAAATCCACTTATACTTGAACCATGAAAAATCTTCCTATAAAGGAGGCAAAGATCTTACCAGATTGAGGGGTGCTCTATCCATTTCACATTCGATGCGAGGGGTAAAATTAGTAGTTATGGAAGGTATTCTATCCACTGCAGGTATAACAGGCGTGGTTGTATTAGTAGGAGCAGGGGGTGTTCTATTCCTTTCAGGAATAACACGAGGGGTGATAACAGCTGCTACTGGGGGAGTTCGCATGGCAGTGTTTGTAGGAATAGGGGGTGTTCTGTCCCTTTCATGTACAACACGAGGGGTGAAAATAGTTGTTGCTACTGGGGGAGTCCGATCAGTTGCAGGTATAACACGAGAGGTCATACGGGCTGCTACAGGGGGTGTTCTATCTGTTTGCGATATAACACGTGACATCATATTAGTTGATATCGAGGGTTTTCTATCTGTTTCAGGTATAACACGAGGGCTTGATTTAGTTGCTATGGTGGCTGTTCTATCCTTCTCAGGTATGGCAATAGAAATCATTTTTGATGCTGCGGAGGCTGTATTATCTGTTTCAGGTACAAAACAAGGGTTCATTTTAGGTGCTATTGTGGCAGTTCTGTCTGTTTCAGGCACAATGAGAGGAGTCATATTTGATGTAACAGGTGTTCTATCTGTTCCAGAAATGACAGGAGGGGTCGTATTTGTTTCTGTGGTGGAGGTCCTGTTTGATTCTGGCACAGCTTGATGACTTGTGTTTAATTCTTGATCTTCGCTGCTTAATTTCTCCCTTCTTTCAAACCTCTCAACAAGACTACGTGTCCTGCCCGATACCACTGCAACTGCCAGAATGAAAATATTTGAAGAAAAAAAAATCAATTTCCATCCATTTTGCATATGCTTGAAAATCAAACACATGGCAAGCACCGGACAAACCTCCATTGACAATCTTAACAGGGGCAATCTCTTTACTGCTTTTAACAGATTCGTCACCTGAAACATACACAAATTGTTGTTGCCTGCTAATAAAAAGATTATCACAAACTATCAACCAAAAAGATAAAACCATGTGTGAATATGCTTCACATATCTACATTTCAAAAAGATAAACTATATTCATTTATTTGACTTCAGGAAGTCAACAAAATGTATATGTAAAACTTATCAAAGCATCAGATAAAAGCTAATGTGGGGTTTTGAAGGGCAAGCAACACAGAGAATGGGAGAAGATGAACTTAGGCATGGGAAGAAAGCTGTGCTCCACGGAGTAGCTCATTGCCCCCAGTGGTTTTCTAATAGACCAGAATGAGAAAGCTTCAATATATATCGGGAGCGTTTGGGAAGCGTTTGGGAGCCCAGCGTCCTAAAATTTTTTTTTTACTAAAATTTAATATGGTTTGTATGGTTTGGATTGTTTTGATGTGCTGATGTCAAAAATGATTTTTAAAAAATGAAAAAACATCATTGGCATGCATTTTGGCACAAAAAGTTATTTGAAAAGCACCCGCAACCCACACTGCCAAACACGCTCATCAACCCAAAGGCTGTGGTGGTGGTGATAAGATTCTGAATAATATCTTTGATCATAAAGGGTACAATAAAGAGCACTGGCAAACATTGCCAAATATGATTGAAAAAATGGAAACTTTATCAGCTAGTCACAGATAGTAATATACTTAGTCATCTAAATAGATGGCAGTCAAACAATATCTTCATAAAGTCAGCATGGCTAAGAATGAGAAGAAGGTATCGAGGTAGATGGCCAGATGAGATCCCACATGATCAGAAATGAAATGCAGCTGTGACAAATTAAAGATTTGGAAAAAATCACAGGACAGGGGACATTTGATAGAGAAGTGAGATTAAGATACGTGAGCTGGCAAAACAGGTGGCTCAGGCTTAATGGAAAAGGCAGTGAGAGAGTAGAGTAGATAAGACATCAGTCCAGCTCGCCAACCCAAAATTGTTGGGAAAAGAGAATGACAAGTAAAATGCAGTTCACACACACATGGAAAAAGGCTTACTCAAGAAATACCCAGGGGCAAAAAACATGGAAGATAGAGATATCAGAATTATTAAAAAAAAAACCTCTTATAAAAGCAAGAACTTACAGTTTCCCTGATTAGGTGTTTCTGGTGATAAAACTTTTTCAAACTTCTCTGTGACACCCTTGATACTGGGGCTTTTCTTCTCACGGGATTTTTGAGCTCCATCTTCTGTTACAATCTGGGATTGCAAGCTGGGATCTCTTGCACTTCCTTTCTCACTTGTAACACTGCTAAAATTTCCAGATTCAAGAGCCACTGACATCTTGTCAAAATCATTCTTGCTATTTGATGGCCTCCGCACATGAGCTGGTCTGAGCAACATACCAGGTTTGGTTTTTGTAAACTTGATAGTTTCCTTTCCAGAATTAGAAGAATCTTTTTCAACAGGAATGTCCCGAGGTACAATGGTAGGGACAATGAAAGATTTGTTAAAAGTTTGTTCACTCAAATTTGCATTCATTCCCATTAAAGGGCTCTGCTTCTCGGTTAGAGTACTCATTTCCTTGGAATCCAGTGAGAGGACTTCTTTTGATGAATTCAGGGAACCAGCTCTTTGTAAAGTAACAGGATTTCCACCAGTAGCTTTACATGAAAGAAGGAAAAGCACATTAGAGAGAACGTAGATTGTAGACAGTAGGGATGCACCATGCATGCCTAGACGACAGCATGTGCTGATTATTAATGGAAATTACAATCACACTCCATGCCTGCAGAATATTCTAGGGATGCCCCATGCATGCCTAGACGACAGCATGTGCTGATTATTAATGGAAATAACAATCACACTCCATGCCTGCAGAATATTCTAGCTTGGATAGGCCGGTTATTGTACATCCATGTAAATGGCCCAGGAACTAGGAAAGACATGAATTTTGGAAGTCCTGACTTGGTTCAAATCCAAAATCACAAAAAAAATATATATATGAAAAGAAAAGCTAAACTTCAGAATCAAATCAATTCGTGTTAAAGGAGTCTGGTATAAAAGGATCAGTTTTCGTTCAAGACGAATCCTCCTCAACACAGTCAATCCCTAAACAACTATCTTAAATGACTACAGTGGGAGTGCATTTACTGTTGGAAAATTTTAACTTATCCATTTTTTTTTTAAGAAAGCAGAAAACTATTCGATAATGTGCTCACTGGATAGAATTTTGTCAGAAAGCCAAGCTTCCTATTTCTTAAAAAAAATCTGAAAACTTTAAAGCTTAAAATACATTTTTTATGTTTTCTACTTTGTTTTCAGGGAAAAGAAAATCCACTTCAGAATATAGTCGTCCTACTAGGAATGCTTTTACATTTTCTTCTCGAAAAAAACCTTTTGTTATTTTAAAGGAGCCAAAAGAGGTCCTTATTTTCTAGTTAGAAAAATAAAACTAATAGATAAAAACATTCCCTCCATCTTTCATGGAAAAATAAATTGGCAGAATAGAGGCAAAGGTAGAAAAAAACATTCCCTGCATCTTTCATGGGAAAATAAATTGGCAGAATAGAGGGAAAAGTAGAAAAAAAATAAATTGGCAGAATAAAGGGAAACGTGAAAACTACTTTTCATTAGAAAACTGTAAGAGAACCAATACTATGCCATGAGTAAATCACTCTGTGATGGCTTAATTATGGTATTCTCTTAGTCTCTTGTTTCTTCTTAAACTTCTCTCTCAATTTCCAGCCTCTGTATCGTAAATTCTCCAGTAAAATTTATATTAAAATATTTTTGGCATCAGCTTAACGACCAAATGAAAAACTAACAAGCACCACAAGCAAATATTGGATGTGGATAAAAATAAAACTCTACTTAGAAGTTATGGGAGCAGTACAGTTCTTTAATGCAGATGACATGGAGAATTCATGCACTCATATAAACAAATAAGACACCAAAAAATGAATATCCAGAGTTGTCTTATTGGTAGAAAAACAAAATTATCAACTTACAGTCTACATATATGTTCTTTATTTCCTTTGTCTCGTAGTCAGGAGATGGAGAACGGAAACCCAAAGTTGATCTCACATCACTTCCTACTTTATCTGAAGAATTACATCCAAGGATGTTAAATTTCTGGTCTGTGCATTCACTTTCTTCGGGTACAAAACCATCACCATATGGCTCAATGCACTAAAACAGAAAGGAAAATATTAACACTATGGTTAATGGTGCCTTGAAAGTTTGGAAAATCAAATAAAAACTAAATTCATATAAACAGAAAAAAGGTTCATGAGTAGAAAAGGCTACCGATATATCTCCAACCCAAACTCCAACAGAGTTTCTATAGAATGAACAGCCCAAGAGTTTCCCATCATGAATGCAGAGGTCACCAAGTGTTGACCATCCCATATCAACAGCATCATGGCAAATCACAGGCTCCCAAGAATAAACCTACAGTTTTAAGCATAATTTTTTAGCTCCACACCAATTGACAAATAACATAATGCAGTTTCATTATGCCAAAAACCCAAACCTTCAGACTATCATCTAATCCACAAAAAAGTGTCCTTCCATCAGGATGAAAGGTAATAGAGCGCACTCCTGTAGCCTGAAAAGTGGAAGTATAACTTTTTTAGGGAAGATAATGGAAGAATTTACTAATTAATCATCCTGAAAACCACATACCAACATAAAAATTAATCAAATGAGGACAGGATAACCTAGAGCAGCCAGTAAATAAACTTAGAGACTGGAAAGAAAGTTGGAAGAGAGGGCAGAACTGAAGACCATATGATGAACCACATACTCTGGGACAGCAAAAGCATCTATTGTTATAAGAGATCTCAACTGATTAGGTTACAAAAGTTATTGAATATCAGCACTATATGGTTCCATATCAGCATAAGAATAATAGCCTCGCACCATTAACTGACAAACCATGACCATATCAGATGTATGAAACATGTCTTGAAACTTGATTGCTTCCAAGACATTCTTGACAAGAGACTTTAAAGAGGGCTTGTTGTCGTGAGCCCATCTCCAATTTTCTTATTTAACCACATTTTCATGACTAAAATTGTTTCAATTTATAAACACAAGTTTAGATACCTCAGGTCGGGCAGATCCAATCAGTTCGAAGGTCTCCAAATCCCAGAATTTCACGGTTCTGTCTGCTGAACCTGAAAAATTATTTGCAGGTTATGACAACATAGTAGTTGAGTACCTCAAGTTAAAACATGCTGACTGGTGGGGGCAAAGAAAGTAACAAAGAAATATGTAAATTTTACCACAATAAGGTTCTAAATGAAGCGCATTAATCAAGTATGAATTAGAACATTGAAGAAAATAGAATTACCAATGAAATGGTAATAATTTCACAGAAAAGAAGATGGAAGGCACCTGTCATCTCAATAATGGTGTCTTTCACACACAAAAAAGTGAGCAGAGTTCATGGTACTAACACACAGAATTCATGAACTCACCAGTAGCAAGGAGAAACTCAAGGGGATGGAAATCAATGGATCTAATATGTCCTTCATGGAACTTAAAATCATGTAAAAGCTTTCCAGCAGTAAGATCCCACACCTGTTCAACAATAACAAGGAAACACCAATAAACAGTGGAAATAAAACCTAAATGAAAGTCATGTTTGGATAGTGTGATTGATAATTTACCTTTACAACATTATCACATCCACCGGAAACCACCCAGCGACCATCGGGAGAAAATCTGATAGTGCTAATTCCTTGAGTATGACCCTTGTACGTGTGTATGCAGCCCTTTTTTCTGATATCCCAGATCCTCATATTCATGTCTGTGGAACCAGAAGCAAAGAACTCACCAAATGGATGGAATTCAACAGCAGTGCAGTTGGATCTGTGTCCAGTAAGAGTGCGAACCACTACACTTCAAGAAAAATAACAAATGGATTAGTTTTTTACTATAAACTACAAAAGTGATTCCTAACACACCAAATGCTTAATATGGAAAAGACTTAAAAAGGGTAATCACATTGCTAAATTCTCATACCATAGTTAAACACACCAACTACATAACCTTATGATAAACACTTCATTTAGGCAAGGAATACAATCAATCAATCAACTTACTCTTAGCTTCTTCTAAATCCCACAGCTTTATTGCACCCATAGAAGCTCCGGCAAGCACTAAAACTTCAGATGTATCAAAAGCAACAGATTCAACTGGACTTGTATGACCACACAAGCTCTGCATATCGACACCAATAAATAAACAACCACAGTTATGTATGTTAATAACACCACCTAACAGATGCACCCATTCCATTTACACTAGCATTTTCTAAATGATAGATTCAAACTCAAGTAATTCTCAATTCCAAACTGACAGTCCACTTTCCACTTTTTTCAGTAAATCCGATCGGAGGTTAAAATCTAAACTTCCTCTAAGATGCAATATTATATGATACAACACAACAGATTGAAAATGTGGCAAAATTAATGCACTGATCTAGCTCAAATGATAACAAGTAGATAAATCACACTCAAGAAAAACACATTAGAGTACCGGAATCAGGAAAACTTTAAATAGGTGGGCAAGAGATAAAAACAGAAAGAATAAGAACTAACCATTAAAGAAGTGGGTTTGCCAATTGCCCAAAGATTCACTTTATGATCATCACCACCGGTGATAAACATTCTACACGCCTTTTTACCGATACTTAAGCAGTTCACATTGGTTGAATGAGCCACAAATTCTTCTATTTTCATCTCAGTCAAGAAAATAAATGTACTGAAAATATTCTGATCTAAGATTCCAAAATACTTCTCTCTTAGCTTAGATTAAAACAACTTCTCGCCAAATTATTTGTAACAAAAAAATAAATAAAAGTACAGACCTGAAACTATAATTAAAACAAGAAATGAAGAAAAAGAAATTGAATTACGTTCAAGCAGAGAAAGAAAGCATTTCAAGAAAATCACGAGAAAGATTAAAAAATAAAAATAAAAACCTGAAATTTCTACAGTTAACCAAAAAAAGATCATTTTAAAAAAAAAATCAAAGTTTTAGAAAACTAAAAACAGCTAAAATCCAACTCGAAAACAAGCTCAAATTAAAATCAGCACTAAAAAAACCCTAGAAAACACGCTTGAAGTTAAAATTAAAGATGATTCAAAGCTTAAAAACATGGACATTACAGATGAGACGCAGAAATCAAGACAGAAAAGAAAGGATACGCAGCTTATATCCACGCTTCGCCATTTCTCGCAGATTCGAAACGGTAGCGTATTGAGGAAGGCGCGCGGTTGTCCGTCTGCTGCTACTGATGATTCTTGAAAGATTAGGAATTGGATTCCAGATAGAGAGGAATTTGTGTCTCTCTCTCTCAGATTCCTACAGTAGAGGAGGAGGAGCAGAGAGGAGGAAGAAAAGAGGTGTCTGGCTCCTTTTTTTGAGAAACGTGTGTTCTCTGTCGTCTAAGAAAAAAAAGAGGGGAGAGAGAGAAAGAGAGGAGAAGAGAACAGTTGAATTTCTTCAGATTTCAGACCATGATAGCCACTACTCCTACTCCTTTCTTTCTCATAAACTACAATCTAGTCCTTCAATTATTCCAGAGGTCCAAATATTTATTTAAGAGCGTGTTTAGCATTACAGTTAAATATATTTGTTTAAAATATGATTTCTTTAAATTAAATTTTTTTAATATTTTTAAAATATTTAATATGATGAATTGATGATATTAAAAATAAATTTTAAAAATAAATATTATTTTATTATATTTTTAAGTAAACAACACTTTAAAACACATCATTTATAATACTATCCAATATGCACTAAAGTTTCATATATCTTTGGATTAGTTTTTATATTTATTTAAACTATATCTTTTTTTATAGTTTAACAGGTTTTAAGTGTATTAATTAAATGTTTAAGAGGGTCGGAAATTTTATTTTTGGGTACATTTTAAAAATATTTTTAAGTATTTTTCTATAATTTTGATGTGTTGATACTAAAAATAAAATTAAAATTTTTTTAAAAAAATAATTTAATTTATTTTCAAACAAAAATTACTTTTAAGAAATATTGTATACTATAATATCAAATACATGTTAAATTATAAATTTTGTTTTTTAATTTTTTAATAAATTTAAGTTTTAAAAATAAAATAGAAGTAAGGTCATCTAACATCTAAATTAACAGTTAATATCTTATAAATTTTTAAATTAAGAGATTTGTACTTTTAAAATTATCTAAAAACACTTGATATTATTCAGTTATTTATTGTCAAAAAGCAGTTTTAGAAATTTTTTTATGTATATTCCTTTTTTTAACATGTGCTAGTTTTAGTAAAGTTTTTTCTTACATTTATTTTTTGTATAAAAAAAGTCATTCAAAATTCACGGAATTTACACTTCATCACTTAATTCAGTAGTTTATATGGGACTTTAATATAAAATAAAATTGTTCGTTTTATTTTTTATATAATATATATAAAAATTAAATTTTAATTTTATTCGAATGTGATTAACAAATTTTTAATTTCATTAATTATAATAAAAATATGATCCAGTACAAACAAAACAATTAAAAATATATTTGGTATTATGATAACAATTATTTTTTTAAATAGATTTTATTTATAAATATATTTAAATAATATTTATTATTTTTTAAAAATTTTATTTTAAATAGTAATACATTAAAATAATTAGAAAACATTAAAAAAAAATGATAGACTAGTTTTACGTACAGAGTGCAATAATTATCAGTGTTTTTAATTATTATTTTTTTGGCTGTTAATGTAAACATGACTGGATTAGAACAGTGCACGTAGTGTCGATGTCGATGTAGACAAATAAAACGAAATAGATGGATTATATATTAATATCGAGGAAAAATAGTTTCTCGAGTGACATCACACTAGTTAAATTTTATATTATTATAACCCAACTGAAACTTATTATATAGTTAGAGGACTATTTTATACTTTCATGTTTTTCAAAAATTCACATGTTGCCAGAGTATGAAATTACAAAAACGCGCATGGTCGGTAACTTCTTGACATACAAGCCCCCAGTGCTGGTGGCCAAGGTTTTTCTCTTATTTCATTTTTTTTTGTTTTTTTCGTAATTATTTTGTGGTGCAAAGAATTACAATTCCTATTTATTATAGTTTTAAAATCTAATTTAGCTTAGGGGTCAATTCAGAACCCGGCTGACTTGGACTAAAACTAAATTGGATTAAAAAAATAAGGGAAAAAAATCCTACGAGTTAACCTGACGACTCAGTAAAAAACCTGATTGCAGCTCGTTGATTTATTTTACTAAAATGATTTTTTTTATTTTTTTTAAATGGACCTAGCGACCTGGTCAAAACTCGGAACCCGAGCGTTGAATCGGATTAGGTCTAAAAACTATGCTATTTATGCTAAAAATACCAATCCTTCTTTTATTTTCTTTCATAATCTTTTTTATCCAGTTTTTTTGGAGTCTACCAAACGGTTGGATGGTTAGATTAGTGATGAAATTTGAAGTGTGATTTGGGGCATGAAAAGGGCTTTATATTAAAGAAGGAAAATGGAATATATATTAGGCCAATGACACCAAGAGAGATTCCTTAAAATATACGTTTGCTCGTAATTAAGGTTGTTGTTGGGAAATAGACATTTGCTAGTAAATTTAGGTAAAATATTCATTAGACTTTAGGTTATGATCTAACTAACTCAACTTCTCCCTTCCTGCAAATTCATTGAGTGGTTGCTTTTTCTTTTTTTTTTTTCAGTTATTGTTATTTAGTTTTAATATAATGATGTGAAAAATAAATTAAAAAAATATTTTTAATATATTTTTAATTAAAAAAATTATTAAAAAATATTATGCAACACAATATCAAACACGCACTATATATTTTTTTATATTCATAAATAGTTAATAATAAAAAATGAAAAGATAACAAGCTTTTCGAGCATGACATTCTCGTTTTATTTTTTTTATAATTATTATGATCATATAATAAATTAGGATTTTTGAATTTTCTGTTTGAGAATATAATAGAGATTGTTTTTTAAAATGTTTTTTGTTTGGAAATACATTATAATAATATTTTTTTTATATTTTAAAATTTATTTTTAATATTAACACATCAAAGCGATTTAAAAATACTAAAAATTAATTTTAAACTAAATTTTTTTTTAAAAAAATATAATTAAATCAAATGAATAACTGTGCACAAAAGTTGGAGTATGGATTCGGATTGTTTTTCAGATTTTTCTATTTGGGATGTGAAGAATCATTAATGCGTGTGAAGTTGCAAGTGTAGATTACATTAATGATCATAGATTGCACACAGTTCAGTCATGGTTGGCAAAGGAAACTGTACAGACCAGATATAGTTGGTACTAAAATAATCCAAGTGCTTGACATGTCTTTATAATTGTTCCTTTTTATTTTAATTTTGGACAAAAAAACATTTATTTTATGGTTATTTTTTAAAATACTTTTTATTTTTAAAAAATTATTTTTAACATTAGCACATTAAAATAATATAAAAATATAAAAAAATATTATTTTAAAATATAAAAACAAACAAAGATATATAGATGCATAATATGAAGCTTTTTCTTTGTTTGATATTTTAGTAACGAAAAGTTTTTAAAATATATTTTTAAAAAATACATGCAAGTAATATATATTTTTTATTTTTTAACATTAATACATTAAAACAATCTAAAACTACAAATTTTTTTATATATATAAACGTCGGTTTCTATCACAAGCATAGGCTGATAAATCATTTTCCTTTTTTCAATTCTGGTACGTGGTTCTAAGTTCCAATCTACCATCACTCCCTTGATGGAAAAAAGTTTTACACATTTCCATTTCAATTGTAATTTTCATAACCAACTTGGTGTGAGCGTGTGAGTGATTGGATAAAAGCCTTTCAATTTCTTGAAAGGTATCGTATATAGTAAGGTTGATCATCTGTTTGTGTAGTTTGATTTGAATCAAAAAAATCCAACCCAACAAAATGTTTTTTTGTTTAAATAAATCAAACTGAACTAAAAGGAACAAACAAGTTCATGCTAAGAGTTTAATTTGGTCTGGTTATGTTTGTGTTTGCAGCCAGCAATGTCTTTGAAATTTTTTTATTTTTATTTTTTTTAATCGTTTGGTATAAATAATTATTTTTTAAAATATATATTATTTTAATATATTTTCAAATAAAAAACACATTAAAAAGCAATATTTACTATAATCTCAAAGATTATCTATGACTCTCCCTGTTCAAGAACAGAAAAGGAGAGGGTAAAAGCTAGAGCTGGTCAAAAGGTAAATGAAAACAGAGGGAAAGAAAACAGAGCATAGTGGGCGTGAAGAACTTTTCTGGATGTGGGGTTGCTCGAACCATTTGGATTCTGGGGGCATAGGCGAATGTCTCGAGCATAACAACACTTGTGATACAAGATCATCCGTCCCCAGAAGCACATGTGACGCTACATTGTAACCTTTCCCTTTTTCCTATGAGATAATGACCTGTGAAGGAGATCCATATAATCCCATAAGCTCTATCCATCTTGGGTATGAACATCTCCAGCATGAACAGCAGCAGATAAAGAGTACAGTAATGATAAGACCGTCACATTCATACCCCAGTTGATTAGCTTCTGGCCCTCTACCCCCTCCACTGGGCATTGAATAGTAAGCTGACTTCAACGTGGACATGGAAGTCTATGTCAAAATTAAGGCAACAATTGGTTAGTTTAGTTGTTGTAAAATTATCTTACAAACTTTGATCCCTTACCGAATATGTCTCGTAAAATAATCTGCGCCTTTCTTTTTTGTTTTTTCTTTTATTTTCAGTTCAACTGGATCTGATAAAGATCCGGTCCCAAAAAAAATTAGAGTTTGTTTAGAAGTGTACTGTGATGCGGTTAAAAACATGTTTTGGATCGACCATAGTATGAAAATTTGCTCAAAAATCCCTGCAATGAGAAATAAAGTTACACGCAGGAAACCTGCAATTTAAAACCTAAGATTGAACTGAATTATTGAAGTCTTTAATCATTGGGAGTCTCCTCAAGGGCAATTTATTGATGGGCGCGAATAATTTATTCATGTGCATGGCATTGAACTTCTAATTGTCCGACATGTTAGGTTACTTTGAATGGACACTGATTTGGAAATTAAATATGATAAAGCAAAAGAATAGTATTTGACTGTCAGGGAGCCGGCCGACATCTCAGGCTCACCAGCAACCTAGCACCCATAAAATCTAAAGAATTTCTGTCCCCGGCCTTTGCCCTTTTACAATATTTTTATTTCTTTATAAAAAAATCACACTTGCACTTGATTACTGCTGCTCTGTTATGAAAAAGCTGAAGCATATCATTATAATTACAGAAAGGTGGCACTTCTGAAAATAAAAGGGAAAGAACTTAGAGAGACCCCTCACCATCCACTGGATCCAATTATGGAGATGAGCACATGGTTTCAAGTTAACGACTGGCTCTCGAGCTAATAGAAAAGACATGAAGTGGGCTGCCATCAAGTCTAACAAATGACCTGACGTGTGAAAATGACATACAAAATTGATTCAAAATGCTGCTCAATGTTGTTAAATATAATCAAGAAATCAAGAAGCGATTACATTAGAAAGTAATATTCAACAGAATTTTGATAATGACTATATACCAACACCTTTCTAATAACTAAAATGAACAATGAAAACCTACGAAAAACTGGTTGCTAAGTTACTTCGAAAGTTCTTCCCAAGTAGGATCTTAGCATATGAAAGACAATATTATGCTGCTTAACATAAGAAACACGGTCCTCCAAAGCGATCCCACCTCGCAAAAATCTTGGCCTGGCCATTTTCTAATAAGCTTGACTTTTGAGGTCCTCCTCTATAACATACATAAAAGATCCTGAACGATTTCAGACATAAGTGGCCTGAATTCGGGCTCCCACTGCATACAGAAGAAGAAAATCAATGGTCAAAAAGGTACTTGTCCCGCTAGATAAGCAAAGAACTGCTAAAATGAATTTTTTTTGTTAAAATCAAGCAAAAATGCCAGTAATAAAGCCAGGTAAGTGTTAAAACTTCAGTTTTCATAGTGTGGCATGCTCCCTGACTCTCTCATTCGATCCTTTCACCACATCCGAATTCCTCTACAAGAGGCACTTTCCCCGCGCAAGAAAAGGTGTCTTCTACGCATGAAAAGGTGTCTTCTAAATGCCATAGGAGCTCATATTTACATGCCTGGCTTCTTTTGTTGTTGAAAATTAATATTGATAATCAAAGTACAAATAGTAAATAATTTCCCCCCCAACACACTTCTGAAAATCAGTCCATATAAAAGAATCTAATCCAGATAATTTAAAGGCCTGCTGCTCTTGGTCCAACACTGACATATCCAGTACAATGCTCCCAGATCCACAACTCACCATTCCAGAAACATGTAACTCAATTATAGATAATACGCCAAGAACAAAATATCCATCCGCAAAGGAAAGGGAAACTTGCCTGCACACATCTAGATATTATATCAGCAAAACGTGATAAAGACTTCACAGGACATGCCCCCTTTATAGAGGGGTCAACCATCCTAGAAAGTGCATCTATATCATGAAGCTGATGAATTGCCCATCTAACCAGAGATTGCTCCCCTCGACTCAATGACCTACAGGTTTTCAGTGAGAGCACAACATTAGCTGAAAACAAATAACTAGTGAGCTCAATTTGATTCATGATCAATACGGAAGTCTCCTTTCAAGAGATTAGTAACCTGTCATAAGATTTTCTACCGGTGAGGAGCTCTAGCATCACAACTCCAAAGCTATATACATCACTCTTGCTAGTATAACTTCCCAACTCAAGCTCTGGAGCCCCATAACCATGAGCACTGAGGACGCGCCCTGATAACTGAAAGGCATGTTCTTCAACATCAGCAACAAATTACAAATAACGACAACCAAAGTCAAACTTTGCAGCTTTAAGTGGACACATCAATTTAGGATTAAAGTAATAAATCATTTTTTTATTAGCACTGGATTAAGAAAAATTCATCAAGTTTAATAATCAATTTTAGCACCTTATGCTATTAATTTAATTTCCGTAATCCTGCAAACTTGCCCACTTGAAATCTTAACAAACAGAGAATCAGATGATACGTTAGCAAAGTTTCAGATCTAGATTTTTAGACCATAGAACAAAAATATTACCTCAGTTGCAAAGCCAGATGATTTCAGAGGAGCCAGGCCACAGTCTGAGACACGAGCTACTAGCTTATCATCAAGGAGAATGTTGGAAGATTTAAAATTCCAGTGCACAATAGGTGGTTGACAAACCTCATGCAGATACCTTACCAAAAAGAAAAGTAAAAAGACAGTCAGTTTGACTAATGACTAAAGATTGGAGGCAAATGACCTCTGTTTCATAATCATGCAAGCCCAAATGAAGGAGGTAATGGACATGTGAGACATCTAGGAATCCCTTAGGCCACCAAGATAAGAAACGCAACAAAGACAATGTATTGATCATCTGGCCTAATATGATCTTACAGTTTTAACTATCTAATCTTACAGTTTTAACTGAGTATCTAATTACAAGTCATTCAAATAATGGTCCTCGGGTTTAGTTAGTTGGTAGCTCTACTTACTGGAGGGCTCTAGCAGCTCCTAGTGCCAGCTGGACACGTGCATTCCATGAGAATTTCCTATGGATTTCATCATCCGCATGCAATGCATCATACAGTGTCCCATTTTTGCAATACTCATAAACAAGTAACCGTTGCCCATGCTCATTACAGTATCCCACAAACTCCACGATATTATCATGTTGAATTTTCGATATGCTAGAAACTAGTTGAAGAAATTCCTCATCAGTCTGTTGCATGGAAGCTCCACTGTTTAGCTTCTTGACTGCCAGTAGCTAACAAAGATAACAGAAACAAAAAAAAAAAAAAAAGAGGGTCAATAAATAGAAATCAGATGTCAGGCTATAGCCATCCTATGCAAATCAGGCCACTCATGGCCGTCCATGAGACAGACATAAAAGAATTGCACAAGAGTAAGAAAATGGATTAAACTTGCACACTGTGAAAGTGCTGAAAAATCCTGAAGAATTCTCTAAACATTTTAAGTTAAAGTTCTTCACACTTTGAATTGCATGTAATTGATTGGCCATGAAAGTATCCTAGCAAAATATGAAGCAAAATTTAGCTTAAGACCAAGGAAAAGAAGAGAATCTTACACTGACAGAGTTTATAATAAATGAAGACAAATGACAGTATAACATGAGCACAGACATAAAGTTCAAGTAGGAAGCGCAAATAAGTTCAGAAACAACTCAATTTAAGGACATGCAATGCTATAACACTGACATGGGAAGGCTTGTGAAATCACATGAATGACACATGGCATTCCCAAAATCAGCTCAATGCTAGAGAAGAGAATCTTACTTTTCCAGTAGGAAGCTCAGCCCTGTAAACACTGCCAAGTGTCCCTTCACCAACAAAATTTTCTTCTGAAAAGCTGTTTGAGTACTGCTGAAGTGTAGCAATGGTGAAAATCCTTGGACAGTGTGAGCTCAGAGTCCCGGTTGAATGACTCTTTTCATGAGCTGCATGCCCAATTGGATTTGCAATGACATTGCCAATAGGAAGGCTTGGCGGAGGTGGGGGCAGTGGCTGCAGGGGCATAAAATTTGCATCCATGCTTGTCATGTTTATCCCATGATCCATCTTTTGCTTTGAATATGCAGCCATTCTCTTCAAATCAGTGTCCTGTTCACCCTGTGCCTTTGGATATGCTTCCTGCCTTCTGGCATCTTGTCCATATTGATCTTGCAGCTTTACGGTTGATTCTTTGGTAACTGCTCAAAGGACCTCTTCTCAGGCAAAAGGACACAAAAGAGAGTGGAAAATTTTAGTAATTTTGACCAACAACCTGCAATGATAGTTACCTTTCTCTTGATTGTTTCGTTCAAATGAAGATTTACTGATGGGCTCATCTATATGGCTCTTATATACACTAACACTGTGCCTCTCATTGTCTTCTTCATTTGCTTTCCTTCCTTTGCAGCATGTTGACATTAAAAGACATAATCCCAGTATGATAATAACAACAACTACCCCTATAACAGCAATCCAAATGACCCTCTTAGATGCAAAAAATCCTTTTGATCTTTCAGACTTTAGTGTTACTGAGGCAGAAGGACCATTTGCCTGCTTCTGAGGTGCTTCTGCAACAGGTGGCAAGCTTGGAAATGGAGAGATGGCAGGTGGTGGAGAAGGAATGATAGATGTATTGAATGGATTTCCATCTTTTCTGCAAAATACATGCTACCATTACAAGCAGATAAAAAATAAAGATTATACCATACAAATTGAAAATGCCAAATGAACAGGCATGGAAAATCATCCATCATAGAGGCCATCAACCTTCCAAATAACTTCAGAATATATAGCATCAACAATTACTATGACATGCACAATTTGGCTAATGAGATTTTTGTGTCTTTGGATGTGGACACGTTCTCTCGAGATCCCAATGGCTTTCTCCCTTTCTTTATGCTCTAACCATAAGTCTTGTACATTCTTTTCTCCATAAATGCACATGTATATCTGATAAATTTAGGTGTAAAATATACTAACAGATAGTTTGTCCTTCACCTGAAATTTGGAATATCCAGCAGCTTCTCCGGAATAGGCCCAGAAAATAGATTGTTCTCCACATTCCTATGCAGAAACAAAGGGATAGCATGTCAGTTGTTGAGGAAAAGGTCAGTACATCATATAAACCAACTAGGGGATTGCTGCCTCACTGATGCAGGATTAAGTAGTGAATCAAACAGAGTATAGATTTGAGTCCTGTGTGTTTGTTTCTTTCACGACTTGATTATACATAACACCCCCCCCCCCCCCAAAAAAAAAAAAAAAAAAAGAGAAAAATAAATGTACAAAGAAAATAGCATAAAAATTGAATCAGAATTGCCAATTAAAAGACTTAAAAACCAAAAGAACACTAGGGGTCAGAAAGGTGGCAAGAAAGTTACAGATACTCGAGGGGAAGATCCTGCAGGACATTAAGGGTCCCAGTAAGTCTATTGTTCTGCAAATGCCTGCAAAACAAAAATTATGTATACATCAAGTAACTATAATCTGTTGCAGTATTAGCAAGAAGCCAAGTACTCTATGAGAGCCTCACAATGTGCTGAGAGAAGACAAAGTTCCCATTGAAGGAGGCAGCTGATCACTCAAATTATTACCAGACAGATCCCTGAACCAAAATGGATGATTAAAAATAAAATCTGGCAATTTCTATTTTCAACAAGAATAATGGATTGAACTTGAAATACTTACAAATTTGTCAAACTTGTCATTTGTTGAAAGACATCTGGTATTCCTCCAATTAGCTGATTATTGTGGAAAGATCTGAGGAGAATAAAAGTGGATTTCAGATGGACAAACATAATGTAAAGGTAGTGCAATTCCACAGTATAAAACAATTAAGAAGTTTTTTGTGTGAACATACAAGTCTAACAGTTGACCTAATGAGTTTAAAGTATCTGGAATTCTTCCAGTGAATTGATTGCGAGCAAGAGAACTGGAATAGGAAAAGAAGCCACACAAATTATTTCCTCAAGGAAATGTACATGTTAGGAAAGGAATAGCAGCATTGACAAATAACAATAATTTTCTAGAACTGGTTTGTTAAACTGGTGATAAAAGCAAGGTTGAAGTTTACGCACAAGTTCCTCAAGGTAGAGGGTAACGCCGATGGAATATCCCCTCCAATATGATTATCACTAATATCTCTGCAACAAAAAAGTGATAGAAAGTACCATAAGTCTTTAACAACAGGGGCTTCAAAACTTCCATTTACAAACTGCATATATCATGAACTTAACCATTGCCAACTCGTCACTTCTTAAAATCACCCCGGATGATTCTGGTCATTAACCATCCTCTTCAAACTTTTTAAGGTAAAACTCATCAATACTATACCTATGAACTAAAACAGAAACAACAATCATGAAAACATCATGATCCATAAACAGGTTTGATTGAGAAAATTATGTCGCCAAACTAATCTTCCCCACCAATTTCATAATTACATAGACGTGACCAGTGCACTTACATATCTATGATTGATGTAAATTTATTGAAATCGCTGTTCAAGGTTCCCCCTAAATTCAAGCCATTTAGTGTTCTGTAAGAAAAAAGATTCGATTACTGAGTTGAGTAGAAATTTACTAATTGAAATTAAATAAATAAAGAAAGAAAGATACAAATAGAACATACAATGAGGTTATGTTTGAGAATACACAACCAACTCCTTGCCATGCATCTGAACATGGGTCTCCTCCCATAGCAAGCCAACCAATCAACTGCGGATATTGCAAGCTAACAAACAAGCTATTCATTGCGGTCACTGGAAAAAAAAGAAGAAGAAAAATAAATGAAACATATATATACTGAGTCAGAGATTATTATACAAGTTGAAGCATTCGAGACTCACAAAAATGAAAAAAAAATAAAACCATATTTGACACTATCATTAATCAAGCAAGGATAAAATAGAGTTGGGTCAAGAATTATCATAATAAGGAATATTAGGCAAGTAAATTAGATGGCATGAACAAACTCTGTCTAGTTACCAACAAAGTATAAAATTCAGTAGCACAAATTTAACTCATTCTTTAACATGTTCCCATAAACACAAATGATTAAAAGAAGAAGGAGATCATTAATAAGCAAATCATGGAAATATTTCAAAAAAAAATAAAATAAGAAGCATAGATGTACAGATGTCGCAAGCCAATGAAAGCCAAGCAACTGACAAGACAAATCAAATAAAATATCAAAACTTCAGTAACAAACAGAGCATTATGAGGCAAAACATCCAAAAGGGCAAGGAGGAGAAACCAACAAAAGACATGACAGCCAAAAAAACATGAACCCAGAAAAGAAAATGGTTTACCATCATTAGGGTCAGTGTAAGAAACAGAAAAGGAAGCCATGAGAACCGCCACCAAGACAAAAAACACCCCACACTTGACAAACCCCATTAGTGCTCACTTGAAAAGACTCAAACTTTCCCTTCTTTTCTTCAATATTTTCTCACAAATCAAACATGCACAGATAAAAAATAATGTTTTGGGGCATAATTTTACATTTATATAGAGAGAGAAACAAAAGGAAAGGTTTTTGAACAGAAATTGAAAATCTTAAAGATTTCAGAGAGAGAGAGTAAATCAGATGACAATTGAATGCAGACAGAATTAAGAAGCGATAGTTATTGAAAAAATCTGAAAATTCTTGTTGAGATCAGAAGTACAGTAGAGAGTGAGTTCAGAGTTGGGGTTTCGGGAGAGTGGAGAGTGGAGAGTGCAGTGCAGATGTGCTGTGTTTTAATGAAAAGAGAAAACAAAGGGAAAGCAACGGCATTATTATGGAAAACAATGGTTGCTGTTTCCTCTGTGAGAAAATGTAATATACTATAATTTATATGCTTTCACTTTATTCAATTGGAATATAGAGTATGGTGGGCGATGGGACACTCAAAATATGTGGATAAACCATACTCTTCCCTTTCATCAGAATTTAAACTATACTCTTAATTAAAGAAAAACTAGTCAGGTTAGGCTGTGTTTGGATTGTGCTTGAGAGTGATTCTCAAGATATAGGTTAGAAGACGTTCATCCAATCTAATCTTTATATGAATTTTTAATCTTTTTTAAAATTGGTAATTTTATTATTTAATATAATATATTTTTTTAATCTTATCATTTATTAAGAATCTTTATATTTTTATTCATGAATTTGAAGTTTAGATTATATTTTAGGGTTTATATTTGTATGCATGGATTTGTTTTTAAGAAAACGTGTACCGCCAACAAAACCCAACTTTAAAAATAAATTCAAAGCCCATTGAGCGTCCAATTGAAGTCGAGAATAAAAAAATTAATCTCATATCATATGTTAATAAGTGAACGATGAATGTTAAAAGACAATTAGCTATGAATCCATTGTTTAATTCAATGACTAAAAAAATATTAAGAGCTTGTTTGCCTCCTACAATGTCTATAGTGTTATGTTCTGCTGTGATATTATAATATTAATCTGTTTAGTAATAAATTTTTTTATTAATGTGGATGTCCCAACTAACTTGTGTGTACCTCGATTTATTCTACAGGTTCTGAAATTAATAACCATATAAGTTTTTAGTGGCTTTAAAATTTATGGAATTTAAACTAGTAACTTCTGAAGATTAAATTTAAAATTTAATCAATTAAAAAATACGCTTTAAAATTAATAAATTGTTACAACGTGATGTGAGTGAAATCAATTTAATTATTGGGAAATCTACTCTTGTGTTATTGCGAAAGTCAATCTCATGTAGTTTTTTTTGTCAACTAAAAAATAAATTAATAAAATATAAATATTTTTTTATACAGAAAAATAATCTAACCCACGAGACACACGTAAGGCGAGCAATAATCCAGTACTAATTAGAACAATCGAGGTTAGTTAAACCTATGACATGAAATAGCTACATCTACGTCTGTTATAGAATGAGGACAGTCGTGGTGTCTATTCTATTATTCAAGTCTCCGTGATGGGTGCCTTCTGTCACGATCTCTCAGTCCACCAACCAAATCCAGAGACTGCTCGTAAAAAACATTAATAGCGTGATTGATATTGTGTTTATGGATGTTTTTTAAATAATTTTTAAAATTAAAATATATATTAATGATATTTTTTTATGTTTTAAAAATTATTTTTAACATTAACACATTAAAATAATTCAAAATATACAAATCATATTAAATTTTAACAAAAAAAATCAAATTTTTTAAAAATACAGCCGTAGCCGCGTTCCCAAACATGCATTAAGTAAATTTTCCATTTACACATTTTGCATGCTAATTTCCAGCTATATATCATTTCTAAGATAGACCTCATTCTAAAAACTTGAGCAATCGACTCCTTAGATTAGATAAATTGAAAAAAAAGAGTTTTCTTTCCTATAATTAGAATTTGTACACATCATCCGACATAAAGAGCCGGAGTATAATTACCGTAATAGTTAAAAATGTTTTTTATTTAGGAAAACATAAAAATAATATTTTTTTTATTTTTTAAAAAGTTATTTTTGACATCGGCATATATTTGAAACATAAAAAATATTTAATTTTAAATAAAAAAAATATTTTTTTAAATAACACGGTAGCTGATTTCTAAGCATTACCAAAACCCCTGTTCATATGTTATGTC
Organism: Populus deltoides; assembly: GCA_015852605.2. Classification (NCBI taxonomy): domain Eukaryota; kingdom Viridiplantae; phylum Streptophyta; class Magnoliopsida; order Malpighiales; family Salicaceae; genus Populus; species Populus deltoides. Next base: position 4,421,820 of record CM027580.2, read on the forward strand.
GGATGATGTATACAAGAAAAAAAACACAGAAGAAATTGTTGATAGTGGACAGACCACCTTACCAAACATATATAACTACCCAGTGTAATAAAAAAACGTGTCAGAACAGAGAAGAAATATGGTACAATAAACAAGCAATGAAAGCATGAAAACTAGAAAAGCATTAAGAACTGAGAATCAAGGGTTGCAGTTGTGGTATAAAGAGTTTCCAGCCTTCATACACACTGTAAAAAATAATGATAGAAAAAAGAAAATATAGAAAGCTTCAAGGAGGGATAGGAAACTAGAGCATGCATTGTGTTCATTAATCAAAGAAAGTTACAAGCTACAAGTGTTTTTCTTCCTCTACAGAAAATTTTGTTGCTAGAACAATCTTTTGTAAAGGATATAGATATTAAACCTTATTTAACTTGATAAGTCAATCCACTAATCTAAAATTTGATTCAAGTTGAGTTGACTCAGGTTAATTCATTCAACTCATAATCTAAATTTTGAATCGATCTATAGGTTATGGGTTAGACGTAATTTTTTTTATTAACGTGAATGTCTAAGTCAGCTTACGCGTACCTCAACTAATTTTACGGGCCCTGAAGTTAATGACCATGTAAATCTCTAGTGATTTTGAGATTTGTAAGACTCGAACTAGTAACCTTCAGTAAATAAATTCAGGATATGACTAGTTAAATTATACCTTTCAAAATTATATTAAACTAATTTAATAGCTTTGGTAAGGAACTACAATGTATGTACGAAGGTAATCATTTCCATTAGAAGGAAATAATTCTGGACCGGCACACATTCTCCCCTCTCTTTATGGTATGCTCCCATAATCAAAGAACGATAAAGAAATTACATGATGGTTCGATATAATATAATAATCTGTCATAATTTAGTTACTCGAGGTTGGTGGCCATATAATTAACCCAGGAAAGTAAAACCCTAATTAGTTTTTCCACCAAGCTACTCCATCACCAAAGAATATGGTACAAGGATGTAAATTGTGTGACTATCACGCTTACTGATGGAATATAATTTATGTTCCAAGTAATCATGTTGTCATGCAAATATAATAATAATGTTCTTCGTCAAAAATAATAATTTGTCGAGGCCCCTGATAATTTTCGTGTTCTAGACTTGAAATATCGAGGAAAAAATAAAAACCAGAAAATATTTACCTCGTCCAGAATGCTCAAGTTTTTGATAGTGAAATTTAATTGTTTTGTGTTAACAGAATTAATAGACTAATGACAATTAGAGTGTTTACTGTTTAGGATTAGAGAGGCTTTAATGATTAGAAGTGGTGTCAACAACACAACACGGCCTCCACTCTTTCAATCATGGCGATGGAGCCGAATCCATGATTAACACTTTGGAGTAAGCTTGCTTTATTCAATTCATGGCTGGAAAACCAAATTAAGGATCAAATGGAGTATTCAAATTGTGTTTGGAAACGCACTTAAAAATTTTGATTTTTTTTATTTAAAATAAAAAAATTATATTTTGAAATCGTTTTGATGTATTGATATCAAAAATAATTTTTAAAATATTAAAAAAATTATTTTGATTCATTTCAAAGCGAAAAACACTTTGAACCGCCATAGTTACCACAATCCCAAACATGCGTATTTGTTGCCACCGTGCTCGTGCCGGTCCGGTTTAAAGTGAACGGTGGTCCTTGCCAAAACTATAAATAGCGGCATTGAATTATTATACAAATAACACTTAACTTAAATCGATTCTGGTTACTACTTATTAAATGTTTAGAATACGGTAATATTTGTTTTTTAAAGTGTTTTTAGTTTTAAAATGCATTAAAATAATTATTTTTTATTTTTAAAAATTATTTTTAATATTAGAACATCAAAATATTCTAAAAATAAAAAAAAAATTAAATTTTTTTTAAAAATATTTTTGCTACGCATAGGAGGGTTGGGTATGAGCTATGAAATTGGCCGAGAATCAATGTGCATCTAGAGTATCATTGTGGGCCATAGGTTTGCACCTCTAGCCCGATAGAATATGGGCTGGGCTCCAATTTCCATCCTCGAGCGAGATTGAAACGTTAAATGGTACAATGACTCGTGTCTTCGACCTCTTCACATACAAGTATTTAAAAAAAAAAAAAAAAAGGAAAACAAGAAATTGTATTCTTCTCGTATGAATCTGGACCGACTTAAATGAGAATTTGGCATCTTGTAAGGAAAAAATCAAGAAATCTTGTTTCTAAGAGAGAAGGAGACGGGCAAAGCTAGAAATGAAGCTAAAACAAGAACTGGGAGTAGAAGAAAAACTTGTGGAGCTTTGATTTCATCCACTCAATATCATAGAATGTATATAATACAATCATAAATGTTAATATAGGGAATTTATTTTGGGTGTCGGTTACATTATATATTTTAAAAGTGTTTTTTAAATAAAAATATATTAAATAATATTTTTATATATTTTTAACATTAAAATCATAAAAAATTATCTAAAAATCATCAATTAAATATAAAAAACAATTTTAAAAAATATATTAAATCCCAAACAAACACACTCTAGAAATAGAATACCATAGGGTGCACATCCGGTACCAAGCTGGGTAGCATGCCCAGCTGGACGTGCGCTTGTTTTGAGCATACACCCAACTTGGATTCGAGCTACCATGTCTGAACCTATTCTTCTTGGATGCTGAACTCGGGCTACCATATCCAAGTCTATTTATCTTGGACTCGGGCTATCTATTAGGCCCAAGCTTGATAGTCCATATCCAAATAATTTCTTGAGCTTTTTAAAACGGGTTTTGGACTCATTAAATTTAAATTTATCATTGAAAAAATAAAATAGATGGGTAATTTTTTTTATTTATATATAAAGTTGATAATTTGAATATGATTATTCAAAATCTTTACACAATGAGTAGTTGTTAGGTTATGGTTATTGATTTTTCTACTGATATGGTTATGGTTATACCAGTATTTAAAACTTTATATATATTATCCAAGTGATGGAATTATGATTATTGATTTTTCTACCTGCGAAGTCACCTAGTTTTAGTCTAAACTAAATACACTCAAACATAATTACAAATACAAAAACAAAGTATTTGTGCAGCAACATCATCATCAGCGACCGAATCACTAGCACAGCTGCATTTTTTTTATGTGAAAATAACATCTCTCTTCATGTGGGTTTTAGAATCCGAGTTTAGATTGCATGGATAAACGCAGCCATGGTCCCCTGGTCAAATTACAGGCCGATGGTTCTTGCTTCATGTCCATGAATTAGGATTGATGCAGATCAAGCCACACAACCCCCTCCTCCCACATGTTCTTGCGCAGTAGCTTGAGCAAAGAAACTTTCTTAAATACTCTGAATCTATCATTGTCTCCATTTATTGTCTTACTTCTCTTCAGTGTGCTAATGCTCTGGGCACCATGAATATATATATATATATATATATATATATATATATATATATATAAACACAATACATACTTTTGCAGCATATTTAATGTGCGGATAAGTTTGATTCTTTCTTGCCTTCATAATCATAGATCTCTTGCATAAGATTCTCAATAATGTAACTCCTGTCAACATTGTATCCCTTTTGCGGCGGGGAACATCAATAATACATGGCCCCTCTCCATTATTGGAGTGGCCCTTGGAAGCCGGAGCTATGAACTTCTGATATTTCAGGATTACTTGTTGCATCTTCGAAAATGGATTGCTTGTGTAAAACCCAATGGAAAGAAACTCAAAATCCACATATAAATTGATCTGAAAATAATTTAACTTAATTTACAAGTTAATTTAGTAACCCACCAGTTGATCAAATAACCCAACTCTGTCGCCGGCTTAGATTATTAATGGGTTTGACGTTCACTATTTGCAATATAATACTGTTCATTTTTTACAAAGCCTATTCCATGCACATGCTGATCATCGCATGCAATTATCGGATGAATCTATTCATGTTATTGGGAATCTCTTCAATACTGCAGGCTTAGCTTAGAAATTTATGTAGCCATGACTTTCGAGCAAGGGGCCCTCAACCTCCTGCAATCTGGCAAGGCCCTCTGCATGTACTGCGTACTATGCCTTAGCGTATGGCTTTTAAGAATTTCAGATTCATAATTACAATACTTTATGGTGTTAGGTTGGTGTCATGTCATCTCTCTCAATTCCCTATAATTTTTATATATTTTTTACATTTAAAACAAATTGATATTAATATTGTGGGGGCACAAGCCAATATACTTACTTCAAGTTTAAAATTAAGCATTTTAGATATAACTTGCGCTAATGCATGATATGCCGTGGTGTTTTTGTTTAGCTATTATTTTTTAAATTATTTTGTATCTAAAAATATATTAAAATAATATTTTTTTATATTTTTAAAATTCTTTTTAAATTAAAATATCAAAATGATATAAAATAAATAAAATAATTTTTTAAATAACAATATTTCTACTGTAAAAACAAATAAGATCGTAAAGGGAAAAGGTACAGCAATTCACTGGTTTGTGCCCTCGCTCCATTGACCTGACCATTTTTTTTTCAATGAAAGAAGTAAATAAATCTAATCATTGTAAATGTTTTTCTATTATTAATTATAAATAAAAAATTAAATATTTGATTTTAATAAAATAAATTAAAAAATATATATATATATTATAAAAATATTATCACTAACTAAAAATTGAGATATTAAATAAAAATAAATATACATATTATAATCACATCTTGAATAACTCATTGACTTAAATAATAGTGCTAGGAACAACTTCCAATTGAAGTTTAAATGAAAATGCAGAAGTCTACATAACATTTAGATAGAATTGGATTTTTAAATGAAACTTTTGACTGAACTGTAAAGTTGGTTCCTTACTTCAAGAGTTCTTGATTCAATGCTCTTGCATCAACATCATGTGGGATATGTTAAATTATTTTTATTTAACTATATATAACAGTACTTTAAAAATAAAAAAACAATAACATCAACTATATTTTTTATTAACAAACTTTGCCAAACTCGCTAGGTAAACTTGATAACATGTAAATCTCACCTCTAGATTAGTTTAGATTTTAAAGTAAAGTGGGTGAGAGTTGATATAGTGTCACTTGAATTCAATTGAACTAGCTAAAACTCGGTTTATTTTTAAAAAAAAATTAAAAATGATGTTGATTTTATTTTTTTTATATAAAAAATATCAGAACAACGAATGTTTTGAATAAACCCGGGTTAAACTAGCCTAACTCACCCAAACTATGACCCAAGTCATGGTTATAATCGGGTTTTGATAACCTTGTTTTTTAGAATTTGTTTTTTATCTCATAAAATGATTAAAAAAGTTATTGTAGGAAAGATAATGTGCAAAATTATTAAGGAAAAATATATTTATTCAATTAAAACTCCATCTCATCATTAATGCACATCTCCGTTATTTTAAAGAAAGCATGTTTTTTTTATTGCATGCACTTTTTAAAAATAATATCTTAGTGTTTTATATATGATTGATGGAAAAGAAATTTGATAGATGTGGTAAAATAATGTCAAAAAGATTAAAGAACATAGATTTTTTTATTAAATATTCACAATCAATTTTTTCTTTCTTATTTTTTCATATTAGATATATAATAATTGAAAAAAATATTAAAATTTCCATAAAAATTTATAATATTATTTAAGAATTATGAAAAAATTAAATAATCATTTAAATATTATATAAATTATTTTTTTATAGTGATTTTTGATAAAACAATATTAAAAAAAAAAGTATAAAAAGAGGTCCGGCACCAACACCAAAGTGCCAAGGCTTGCGTGCCTAGCCCAACAAAAAGAAAATTCCCATGTGCAAGTGTTCAATTAACACAATATAAAATGATGAAAATAATTTTTAATATTAGCATATTAAAATAATATAAAAACATAAAAATAATTATTTTAAATAAAATATTTAAAATTTAAAAAACATGATTTACATTAGGTTTACAAACATACCAATCTTTTCAGGCGTGGGAGCAAAATTAGGTTAACTTTTTATTTATTTATTTATTTATATGAAAAGTCAACCTTTTCTACTGGCATGAGGCATGACTAAATGGTGAAATTCTCAATATACCTATTATATTTTGAAATATATGCATATTATGTCATATAATTTTATTTTTTTATTGTGAAGACACTTGATATATTTATTTTTTATCTAATAAATGGTGAAATTCTCAGCCTTTATAAATAAATATAGATAACTAACCACTGTAATCATCAAATATTTGCAATTTTATTTTAATTAATTCTTACACGTGCTGAATTCATGTACCATTGACAACTAGCCCTTGCGAGCATTTAAACATCGATCGGATCGATATCATTCATGTTAGCGATCTTGAGTTTATCAAAAAAAAGGTTATTAAAATCATTTTTTTTTAAATAGAATTAATATTGGACGGTATGAAAACTCATATCGTAAGACTCTAACTACTAATATACTTTATATTCATATAATAATACTAATAATTAATGATTTCTCTAACAACTATTGTAATCAATTAATTTTATTATTGTTTTTAGATGCATGTCTCTATTCGATATACAGGACTTCTGGGCCAGAAAATGTTAGATAAATTATCGTATTTAACTATATCCTAAATTCCAATTTTATTCAAGTTATTGTTCGTTCATTTGTTTCCTAGTTCTATTTATGAATTTGGTTTAGATTTGGAATTAATTTCACCTCATTTTTCTTTCTTTTGGGCCTTTGAAACCTAAAATTGGCAAGGTGCGAATTAGGTTAAGGTTTGATTCATTTAGTGTTTTTTTTTTTTTATTTTAGATAAAGTCTTTTTATTAGATTTTTTTTTTTACCCGAAAATCCTCACATATTTTTAAATGGTAAAACTAGTCTCGTTCGAGATTCGTGACCGTCTCTCCCAATAAGTGTGTTTTTTGAATATCGAATTTGTATTCTTATCCTTACAGGAATATAACAATATGTTAACTACTAGACTAACATTTTATTAATTTCATTTAGATCCTTTAAGTTGTCACGTGATACAACTTAATTAAAGGAAAATTTGAATGAACAAAGACATCCTGCTTGTCTCAACAACAGCAATAAATCTTCAAATATGGCAGCCTCAAAGTAGTTGGCAAATATATAAAAAAGAAAATATAAAATTTATATAACTATTCATAGGTAAATGCAAACTGTGAAATGCAAATAAAAATAATTAAGCTGCAATTAAAAGAAAGCAAAAATAGAGAAGGAAGTTATATATATATATATATATCTAATTAAAACATTTGAGGTGGAAAATACTGTTTATATAAATAATAAACCAACACAACTTTTTTTTTTCACTCAAGTCTTTTTTAAATGGGTTCTTTTGCTTTTCATTTAACAAACCTTAATCTCTTTTGATCCATCTATGTTTTTTTTATTGGATCTTTTTACTTTTTATTTAACAACTGTAATGTGTTTTTATAAAATTAAAACCCCACAAACCATGAAATGATATTTTAAATCATGAATGGTCAAAGTATTATGAGATAAAATAAAAAATAAAAATAAATGATGAAAATACAACATAGAAAAAATACATAATTCATTGTGTTTACCCACAATGTTTTTTTCTTTAACTTTTTTATCACTTTACTTTTTTTATTCACAGTTTAATTGTTTTATATTAATTTAATTTGGAATTTATTTTGATGTTTTGTTTACTTTTTTTATTCACAGTTTAATTGTTTTATATTAATTTAACTTGAAATTAATTTTGATGTTTTGTTTAATTGGCTTTATATAAAGCTCAATGTTAAGAGTAATTTTCAATGTTGAATTAATGTTTGATTTAACAATAAGAAATTCAATTTTATTTATTCATTTCAATTAGGATCTAGTTTCAAACTAAAACAAACATTAGTTTTTTTCTATAAAAAAATAATATTTTTATCTTAGTTTTGTACTTAGTCCTTAATTATAATTAACAAATTTGATATTATTAATTAACACATATAATTTTTGATTTATTTTATTGAAATAACATGTAACTTTTTTGAATTTATTTTATTAAAAAATAAAAATTAACAATTAAAAACTAATTATGTTATCCTCATCAACAATATATATAAAATCTAGAACATCTAAAACGAGATTATAAACACAATCACGTGTTTATATAAACAATATCGAACTCTGACCTAAGCAGTCTTCTCGTTCGTAAAAAAATATTATATATTCTTTCTCCTTAGGCTTTGTTTTGCGGACAACCTCAACACAATCAAACAACAAGATTCTTCTCTTCTGTCATTAATGCCAAGTCTTTTAAACTAAACTAAAAAAAAAAAAAAAATTTCAGTCCTTCTAATTTATCACAACTTTAAAAATGCCATATTTTTTTAAAATTATTTTAGCAAACTCTTCAATTTTAAAACATCATCTTAATCAAATATCACGAACGATTCACTACCGTCATTCAAAATCCCTTTTCAAACATCACCACACGCTTTTTATTTTTGTGCATTTAAGATAATGATATTTTTTTATTTAAAAATATATTAAAATATTTTTTTTGTATTAATACATTAAAATCATAAAAATACTAAAAGAACACAAAAAATATAAATTTAATATTTTTTCATCTCAAGCCTACTTTTTAAAAATACCCAAAAACAATTTCACCCAAGCCGACCACAAGCAGGGCCCCGGAATGCAGCAATCCAGAGAGTCAAAAAAACGCTGTTCACCGTTGATCACTGACTGCCTAACATTCACATGGCCACGATACACCGCCCGTATTTTATTTTGTCATATACCTTCACATGCGGTGACGGTTGTAAGAAAACAAAACTTCCATACCCCAATAATGAGAAACATATTATGCGCCGCTCGTTAAAATTTTCAGAGCAAAAATGATAAGGCACAGATCACGAGGGCAGTCATAAAAAAAATAAATAAAAAAAATAGCCATAAACAAGTCCTCAGTATTTTTTTTTAAATTAATATCGGTATCCAAATCACTAACTTGCTTACGTATTTCTTAATTAATTTTAAAAAAAAAGAGATGAGAATTTTTTTTATAAATTTTGCAGTTAATTTAGATCTTAATCAATTTGATTAGGATATAAATTGATTTTTAGTTTGATTAAGCCTCTTACAGGGGAAACAAAAATCATGTATTTAACATTAAGAGAAGAGTTAATTAAGTTTTATACTGGTCATATGTCATTCATGATTGAAAATATTTAAGGGGTTGGTTGTTTTTTTGTTTAAAAAATATTTTTTAAAAATTTAATTTTTTTATTTTTTATTTATTTTAAATTGATTTTTTAGTGTTTTTAAATCGTTTTGATGTACTGATGTAAAAATAAATTTAAAAAATAATAAAAATATTATTTTAATATATTTTCCAACAAAAAAATACTTTTAAAAAAATCTTACACCAAATGAGCTCTAAATTTTACAAGATGGGAGTTTCAACATCATGCTAAATCATAAAAAGCTGTGGTTAGATTAACAAATTTAAAAGTTCGGTAACTAATTTGTTAGCCACTATATAAGTTGGGGACTTTCGTAACAATCCAAAAGGTGAACAAAAAAGAGAGAAATTTTAAGAGAAATTTTAAGCTAAAAAGCACGATTTTTGTTACAATTTAAATAAAATTTTAAAGGTTCCAAACATAATCTAAAGCGTGTGAATGATATAGCATTTTAATTAGAGTTTTTAAATATTTTGATTTTTTTATTTAAATTAATTTTTATAATTGTTTTAATATATTTTATAAAAAAAAATTTAAAAATAAAAAATATTAATTTAATATATTTTTAAATAAAAAACATTTTACAAAACAACTATTACCATTACCATGTTACAAACAACCGTATGAAACGGGTCCCAGCTGTCCAAAGGATCTTCCAAGAAAATATTATTGCTAGATTAGCTTGCATTGACCACACTACACCCTCGCAGGGGATTTTTATTACACACATTCACAGCTTCACACTCCTTTAACTGCCTCCAATTTCTCCCCTTGTTTGTCTTTGTCCCCTCTTGTCCAAAACCATTTCACTTGATACCATGTTCTAGCTTGTGGTGTTCCATCGGAAAGCCAAAGCCCACCAGCGATCAATTCTTGAACCAATCCCAACAATATGTGAATCTTTCCATCACTTCTTGAATTTATCTATAATGGGTTGTTGTGTTAGCACCGCCAATGAACCTTCAAAGCTGAAAAAACAGCAACATTCTCAAGTAGGATCTGAATCTTTGAAGCAAACTAAGTCACCACCTCCTTCTCTTTACCAAGAAGAAACTGTAAAAGAAGTCCTCTCTGAAATTCCCAAACCACCACAGAATCCCATCAAGAATCCACACCAGGAAACTGACCTGCAACAACAAGAAGTCCCCAAGAAGGAAAGAATCCACATTGACCCGGCATTTCTCGATGAGATCAAGATTGAAGAGAACAAGTTCCAGAACCATGAGAAAATCTCGAATGAAGAAGTTCATCATCAAGTTCAGATCTTTGAACAAGATGAATCTGAAGTTTGCAGCTTGAGCTATAGTGAAAGCATCTCAACAACAACAACGAACAACAATGACAGAAGAGACTATTATGATGATGAGAATGAGGTTAATAAGCAAAGAGTGTCTAGATCTCCATTGCCACCAAGAAACCGCGTTTCAGGTGAATTGGGTCCGAGAAAAGACCGGGTCGTGGGCAGGTCACCCACCCGGAGAACAACAGAACAGTCGCCAAGCAAGAGAAATGGTGCAATGAGAGGAGGGCCAGTGAGGTTGGTTCAGGGCCGGGAAACGGGTTCCGGCCAAGTGGGAATTAGGAGGGGTTTGAGACCCGACCCGAACAGGAGGGACCCGGGTGAAGGGTCAGCGAGAAGGTCCAGGTCACCGGCTACAAATAGATCTTTAATGGGTCGGAGCCCGTCCACTAGAAGGACAAACCGGTCCCCAGGCCGGGTCAGGAAGGATCCCAATGAGGGTGGCGGTAGTAGCGGTAACAATGATAATGGCATGGAGGCCAAGTGGCCAAGCACTAATAATAGTGATGATAATGGGACTCAAAACGAGTCACTAGAAAACCCTCTAGTGTCACTTGAGTGCTTTATCTTTCTTTAAACGGGGGATATTCCGGTGGAATATTCCAGCCGGGGTTAGTGTTTACCGATTACTTGGCTCACTTTTGTGACCAATTTTTTTTTAATTTCTGGTTTACTTCTGTTTTTAGTGAATTATAGTAATGGTCAATATGGAGATGCAGACAAACGAGGAGATATTGTGCTGTGGCTACTCAGATATGCAAAGCCATTGAATTGACCATTGATTCCCTTTCTTGCCTTGTTTGCCAAGTTCTCTGTCCTTATGATTAGTCTATTCGCTTGCCTACCATGCAAAAGATTTGCCTACCGAAGCATCTGATTTTTTCTCCTATAATGTAGAAAAGACTGAAAAGATTCAATGAAATTACTTTGCTTGTTAATTGTCAAACCAGATTGCTTTCTGCTTCCTGAGTTCACCTTTGTTCTAAGAACACAGATGGGCCCTCTCCCTTTACACGATTAAATGAACTTTCCGAGAAAACACTTCACATTTCTTATATTCTTGAATATTTTAGCTTGTCAAATTGCTGTATTGATTGGTAATAACACGTTAAAATAATTTAAATATAAAAAAATAAATTTATTTTTTAGCTTGTCAATAAACAGTGTCAATTTATCTTAGTTGTTTTTTTCAAAATGGTTTTTTTTTTTAAAAATACATCTGATTTGTTGATGGAGCCAGAAGTAGTAGTTTCTTTTTTCTTGGCAGAGAACATAGTCGAGTCCCATAAAAACCTACATTGGTTTGCAAGAAAGGTGGAGCGGCGTCTTGAATTTATGGTATGAAATTATTTATTACAGCCCTTCACAAGTCGAGCCACATTCGCAACTAAACATTTATTGGTATATGCAACTCCTACTACGATTCATTTCACCTGAAAAAAGGGTAAATTGTAAGAAAAAAATTATGAATGCTTCTGTCTCGCAAGATTTGTGTGCTCATACAAGTTACGAGCACCATCAATAAGCACCATCAATAATGCCCAACGTAGCTTGAGATTATAAACTTGGATTCAATTATGAATGTCGGTCTCTAATTTAAATTTTAAAATTAACCGATTTTATTTACTAAGATGTTTATGTTGTTTTTTAAAGTATTTTTTGCTCGAAAATATATTAAAATAATATATATTTTTAATATTTTAAAATTTATTTTTGATATCAGCACCTCCAAACAATTTAAAAATATAAAAATATTAATCTTAAACAAATTTTATTTTTAAATTTTTGCCTAACAGCGTTTCGACATAAATAATTTTGGCACACTCATGAAACTCAAACAAATGGCATATGATCAATTACTCAAGAAGCTAATTATTTAGAGACTCAAAATATTTTACAAAAATAATTTATTTAGATTTGTTTTAATTATTAATATCATCACATCAAACTACATATAAAAAATTACTAAAAAAGCATCAATCAAATATTTTTTTAAAACAAAAATTATTTTTTCAAAAATATCTAAACATGAAAATAAAAGCCGCCACAAACACCCCCGAGTACTATTATTCATAGAATGCAATGAGTTTCACAAAAAGAGGGAGATTTGAATTTTGTACATACATGCGTGCTGCCTTTTCATTAAATACGATGTAACCTTTTCTTTCCTGTGGAAGCGTGGCGGAGTGGAAAGAAACAACTGCTGGAAAACGCAAGGCAGCCATGAAATTGTCTTGCATGAGAAATTGAAATTTTAAGGTGGGAAGGAGGAGGGGAACCCCACCTTTTGTAGCCGTTTGAGGATTGAGAGGATACGGACAGCATTATCAGTACTGGTCCAAGTTTTTAATATTATGCCGTTGATGGCGTTTGGTGGTGGCTTTTGTGCAGAAAGCAAGCAATAGGCAAATGTATCGGTTATTTTGGACTGTTCCTTCTGGTTCTCTTTCAACTTTTAAAGGGTTTTTTTTTAAAATTTATTATTATTGTTGTATCAGTTCTTTTTTCTTCAAAAACATTAAAATAATATATATTTTTTTAAAATTTAATTTTAATATTATTACAACAAAACGATTCAAAAACATTTAAAAAAAATAATGTAAAAAAAACTATGCATCCTTGAGATATCACATTTCACATTAAAAAACTGTCCCTGGGGCTCAAGGCTGGAAATTAAAAATTAAAATGAAAACCAAAAGAAAGGCTAGCTTTATTAAACCTTGAAGTCACTGTGTGACTTTGGTGTAAAAGCCACTTTGGCCTGTCTCTTGAAAAAGACTGAGAAAAAGAGAGTGAGGTGGGGCAAAGCAAGAGACGGGTTATTTCAAGTGGCAAGATCGCATGGTAAATTGAAATCCGATCCAGCTAAAATTTGACCATGTTACTCGTTGTGGAGTGAAGGGTGTGGATCTAGGAGAATCGTTTCACTAGATTTATTTCTCTTGTTCTTCTTGATTATTCGAGAGATCCGTTAGTTTAGAGAGATGAGATTTGTTGATAACTTAGCTTAGAAGATGTTTAAGAAGGTAGCAAATGTTGTTTTTTAAAATATTTTTTTGTTTGAAAATATATTAAAATAATAATATATATTTTTTATTTTTAAAAATTATTTTTTATATTAATATATGAAAATAATATGAAAATATTAAAAAATATTACTGTGAGAAATTGAACTTCTTCTCTTTAATTCTCTTTAACTTGTACGTGTTTTCTATCAATCCATGGATACTAAGCATTAACCCCTTAACTAACATGACACAAGAGTGAATTCATCATCTTATTTGTTTTTATGTTTTAAAAATATTTTTTTAAATTAATTTTTTAAATATTTTTTAAATATTTTTAAAAAATAAAAATATTATTTTAATATATTTCCAAATAAATAAACACTACAAAAAATAATCAATCACATTTTTAAAATCAAAATTCAGCTTTTTCAATGCCCATTAATCTTCTAATTTAGGAGACAAGCCCATAAGGTAAAGGCCCATCTAATGAGGATTTATTGTGATGGGCTTTGTGTTACTTTCCAAGCCTGCCATAACACTGAAAGTATTGTTGAAATAAGCTTACCATAAAGTAGAGATAGGACGAGATCGTAGCCCAAAAACATCACACTTTCAGCCAGCCAGTTTTTGCAGGATTGGGCTTCTCAAGTCTGTCTGGGGGACTTAAAAAAAGGGAATTTGTTCACAACTGAAGGTCAAGCAAAGGTCGGAGGGATCCTTGTCTGTGTTTCTGGTGCCGTATTGATGACATCACACTTTTAGCCAGCCAGTTTTTGCTGGATTGGGCTTGGGGGATTTACATTTTTCTTATTCGACCGTAAGAGGAGAACTGAATCTTTTTTATGGTCAAATAATCACAAATATATAGTTATTAAGTAGTCAAACCCGTAACTCAGATATTAAAATCAACCGGGTTTAATATTTCTTATATTTTTTAATTTAATTATATAATAATAAAAATAAATGCTTTTAAAATTAAGAACCAATTAATATTTGAAGATTTGTTTGATAGCATGATAAACCAACAAATATAAAACTAAAGCAAATTATGTTTGTCTAGTTAAAAAAAATAACAAAATATTAAAGAATGATTTTATTTGGGAAAAAAATCATGCGTGGGTTGGTCCATACCAGGAAAAAAAATAAACAAGTTTATTTGGATCTCTAGGATATTTTCTAGGTGTTTTTAATAAATAAAAAAACAAAGGTTTGAGATTGAATTTTTAGGCGTGAAACCTATTTATACCTTCAAACACCCCAAAATATATCTAAACTAAAAATACTAACCTGAAACCAAAAAAACAAATCACGTTGTTATGTTTTTCTTTTTTTATAAAAAAAGCAATTTAAAAGTAAAATAACTCTACTCATCAAATAAAACCCTTAAACACAAAGATTGACTATTTTTATTATTGGAATTGTTGTGAAATAAGATTTTTTCTCTCTTACCTCAAATCAAGGACCAAAAAATAAGAGAATAGAAGTTTTGGAAGAAAAGTGAAATTTAAAAAAATTAAAAGGATAAAAAATTAGTATGTTGTAAACTAAGAGGATCATAGCGAACGTTTTAAGTCAATTTTGAAATGGTGATATAGTTCTTATGTTTTTTTTATATTGGTCTCCTGTCTTATAATTCTTCGCTTCCTTACAAAATATAAACAATTGGCTACAAAAATGCAATAGATTAAAAAAAAAAAGTTTAATAACCAAAATATATAAAAAAACAATTTCCTATAATATTCCATAATAAAATGGGAGTAACATTACGTTCTGCGCCTTTTAAAATTTCTTATAATAATTAGTCCTCCTGTTACCTCAACAATTATTACTCCATCAAATTACTTTTAAAATTCGTGGTGGAGTTTGGTATTTGAATAAAATAATGTTTAAAATTTATTTAAAAAATTTTAATAAAAAAATAATTTGAATTGAATTTTCATGAAAAATTTATTATTAGCATAACTATTTTCATATCAAATAAATAATAATTGAACAAAATATTAAAATTCAAATAAAAAATTATAACAATATTTCATAGGTCAGAGGAACGTGCATGCCCAACAATGTCTTGGAGACCAAATTCAGAGAGAACAAGACATCCTCTGTTAAAGAGTGCGGGAAATGGTTTCCATCACTGGAATATCTAAAAGCAAAAGTCACATCTATCTGACAAGTTATATGACCTCTGCTTCAATATCTAGGGTTGCTACCGCTATAGCCTGGTGGGTTTCCTTTTCCCGCCAAGACAACGCAGGCGGAGTCTTGAATCATGTCAACTCCCAGATAAGTATGAAGGATAGACAAGGTTTCCCTCGAGTCATTAATCATCTTGCCATTGCATAACTTTGAATTATCTTCTTAAAACTGAATCCTTAACATGTGTAAGGTAAGGCCCTTAAACGTACTCGAGAATAATTACATTCCTCAACATTTCTTTTTTACAAGTGCAACGATCCTTTTGACAGGAAAAACAATCCATCTTCGGGGATCCAATCCCACCTAGAAAACTTTCACATACTAATATAAAGCAAGATGAACCTGGGGATGGAAGCTTCTCTGCTGATTCGAAAATGAGTACATGCCAACGCTGCGAACTCATTCAAAAACTAATGTCGAACATACATGACATAAAGAGAAGCCTTTACTCCAGATAGGATGGTCTGTGAGCCATCGAACTTTTGCCAAGTTTGTGATCGATTGTATTGGGTTTTACGATGGCATTTTCATGTCTAGTTTTGTTGTGTTGAGATCGAACTCGAGCTTGAGTTTGTGTCAGGGTTGGCAGTGGGATTCGGTAATTGATTGATATGTTGTTGATTGTGAGGGTAGGAGGGGCGTTCGGGAGGACAAGGCACTGGTGCTGGAAGTGCTATGAAGGTGGGAATGTTATCTCCAGGCATCAACACAGAAACTCCATTTGCATATACAGTCATCTGAACAAATTCAAAATGAATGGATGTCAAATTCCATCAACCTCTCAAAACTTGAGAAAAACAAACAAACTGCATTTGGAAAGGACTTTGCAGTTCAGTAAATTAGATGAATCCAGAGTAATTGTAAGTGTATCACAAGTCATAAGCTAGTATATGGACGTATAATGCAGTTTCAACAAAATCAGCATTCCTCTGCTAGCAGTGCTTGTCTGTGTTACCATCAAGCATAGTTTCCATTCATGCAATGTAGACAGGTTCCATCCATAATTTGGTGGTTCTGCAACCTCATTAATTATACTTAATTTTGTAACACGGCATTAAACAGAACAAAATCACTTGGGATCACACGGTTCTGGATGGTTGAAGCAATAAATAAAATTAACATGACAAGCAAAAATGACACAAACAGATTAAATGTTCAGAAAATCCATGCACATGCTAGTGTTTGATTACTGCAGACTTCAGTTTATTTTCCATGTTCGTAGTTTATTGGATAAGGTACGAACTAACAACATTATCCCAACAACGAACATGTGCATTTGACTATTGCTCATTTTTTATAAGATGGCCCATTTAATTCGTGCACGCCGAGGACAAACAATTCAATATGAGGATGGTCTACAGTACAGCAGTGCTAGCAGATGCAAGGCATTTATGACTCGTATCCACGTAACAGCTGGATTTTGTTACCGAGTGACAAACATGTGCACGGGACTTATTTCTTAGTGCAGAAATACATTTAATGTCTCAAACTACATGATTAAGGCCTCTAGCTGATGTAACCTGTACATTGCTAATCTAGGAAGATACCAACTTGAACTCTAAATTACGTATTTTATGTGATCTCAAAACACCTTTGAAAACATGCCTCATGCTCCAGTGGCCCTTTTCTCAATGCTTTTTCCTTGAGCTTCACCTAATTTCTATCAGGTTTTACAACTTAAGCTACTGCATATCACATCAACTCAAAGATCCAGTATGTTGATGTGGAGCCAATTGAGTTTAACGAGAATCATCTGCCCCACAAAACAAGACGAACAGTTATCTTCCAACCCTGGACCCTGAAAATAAATGCAGTCCCCCAACTGATAATCTGAAAACACTTAAACGACCACCTTGTCTAAGTTGATAGGAAGTGCCTATATGGGTCCTTAAGCACTATATCACAATAAGTAACCTGATTTAGACCTATCACAGAAAAGCTCCCACGAGCACTCTTACAAGCTGAGAATAATCAAAGTGATCAACTGATTAGGATTCTCATTATCTGATAATTTTAGATGAAGCTTTAAAAACGCACAGTTTCACAAACAATGGATTGTTAGCATTTGTATCACTTCATAAAGTTGAAATCACTTCTTTTCTTATGTCCCACATAAGGCCTAAGATTGAACAATAAGGTTGGATCTACAAGTGGGGCTTGGGTGTTTCTTTAAAGGTATGGCACATGGTAGACCAGAGAAGTGATGCATCAAGCAGGACCCCTCCTAGGATACTACAGGAAAAAAATCTTAAACCTCAGATGGTTTATCTCCCTTCATAATAGCACATAGCTACGTTGTTTAAAGCTAGCAGGACACTTTTGTGACCTAAAATAGCTAGTAGGACACAGATAGATTTGAAAATTAATAAGAAGATGATAATTAAACTAAGGATGTGTCCACAGAAAACCTGTCTCCGACCATAAGCTCTGGACATGCGGGACAGCATAAAGATTAGTACTATAGAGGCTCATAACCAACATGTACTAACGTACAATGGTGGGTTTAAACAACAAGTACATCTCTACTCTTTTAACTCATTGGTTTGGGGCCAACCATTCATTCAATAGACAACTTCTTGGATGGCCCATTGCCCCATCAATCAAAATTTGGGGACAGGACAATTCCTAAATGATGAAATTTAACTAAAGAATGAAAATGCAGATGGGGAAAATAATGTATTTTATCAGCTTCAGTTTTATGACTTCTGCAAAGTACATGCTTACAGAGCTAGTAAATCTTGCATTCGAATCGGACTTATCTCGAGAAAAGGTTTTAGCACCGGTGTATCCTATATGTACTCTAGTTTATTCGAAGTATCCCAATGGTGTAAGGCTGTCGACTTCTTGGGAAAAAAAATCACTTCGATCTCTTGTTTCGGAGAAATAAGTGGCTCCGATCACTTTGATAGTAAAACCAAAAACCAGTGGTTAAATCTGTTTAGACATCAGACAGTAACTCATTCAAGGACAGCTAAAACTTGCTTACGTGGAAACATCATATGACACACATTCAGGCTATGGCCAGTCCTGGGAGATGAGGAGAAGGGTTACAGGTGGTTAATCAGAATCGGTTTAACATGATTACATGGCTAATGTAAGGAGAGATCTTTGTTTATAAGTTTCAAGGGGACATTTGGCGATGACAAAAAACAGAAGAGCCAGTAAAACAAATAAAGCTGGTGAAAATGTTTAAAGAAATATAAACAAGTAATGAGATCCAGATGGAAATTTGAAGAAAAAACCAAGAGGAGTTGGTGAATAAGGCTAGAAGCTTATTTTAATGGCCAGATTCCTTTGTTATGTTTTGAAGCAAAATAACCAAGATAAACCCTCTTGAGTGCAATAAATCCTTCTCTGAAAAACATATTATGAATCAACCGAGAATAAGAACACCTAAAATTATGAAAAGAAACCAATTCTGCAGCAAAACATTAAGACAGACCTACAATCATCACTGTTTGCAAAAATCAACATAACCATCCAAACTGTCCCAGAAAAAAACGAAGAAGAAAAGAAAGAAAGCAAGTCACAAAATTTCCCTTCAAAAACTTGCAAAAAAATGTAACATTTCCCTAAAAAACTGAGACTTTTTACCCTTCAGAAGGCTAAAGAAAACCACACATTATCCAATCAAACAAGAAATTCTTGAACAAAGAAAATTAAATGCAAGCATAAAGGACAAAAGGGTATCACTCACTTTTGGTGAAGGGTGTCCAAGCTTAGAATTGAACCTCGTTTGAGACTCAAGATCACCATGGCCACCTCTACCTGAAGTGGGTCCAAGAAACCTTTCAAAGATGGCCATAACCAAGAACATTGAAATGAGAATGGCAGTAGCTACAAACCCAAAAGACACAGCATTAACTGAATTGTCAAAATGTCTCCAGAGTTGATCCTCTCTTTGCGCATTTAACAATGGAGATTCTGTTGGTGGCCAAACATTATAGCCACCATCATAAGCAACCATTTTCTTTCCTTTCTTTCAAGTCCAATATTTTAGCTCGTGAGCTTCAGTTTCATTATCATTACTTTGCTCACGAGAAAGGGAAAAGCAGAGAAATTGATGCTTGATACCTGACAGCTTATGGTGTGTTAACAAAAGGTAAGGCGCTCCTTAAGGCTTTCTAACTAGGAAAAAAAAACAAAAGAAAGAAAAGAAAATAAAAAATCAAAGCTAGATCGACCTTGATGGACCGCTAGACTTTGGTATTTCAAGGACTCAAGAAGGAGAGATTAGAGAAAGAGATGTGGGCTATCTTTTCTTTACAGAGAGGTGACTGGGCTTTAGAGGGAGGAGGAGAGAAGACAGAAAGCTTTGGAATTTGGATAGCTTTGTCTGCTTTTTAACTCTTTTGGCGTTATATAAATGGGGAAATGGTTGTTGTGGCAGTTGAAATTGACTTTTCAGTTTATTAATATTGTTACGTTTGAAATTGTTAATTTTTTTAAAAAACATTAAAATAAAATTTTTAGATTTTTTATTTTAAATATAAATATATCAAAACCATTAATTTCAAGCCAAAAAAAATCCTTTTAAAACACTTAAGTCCTGTTTATTTTTGTAATTTAAACATGTTTTTTAAAAAAATTTAAAATTTAAAATTTTTTTCTTTACTTCAAATTAATATTTTTAGATCATTTTAATGTGCTGATGTCAAAAATAATTTTTTAAATAAAAAATATTATTTTGATACATTTCTGAATGAAAAGTGCTTTGAAAAACAACTGCAACCATACTCCCAAATAAATAATTAAAAAAAAATATATCACTCTCAAACATACCCGACTTGCAAGTGTTTCTATGTTTGTTTTTCTTTATACATTTTACCGAGGAGATAAATTTGGTAATTAACATATAAAATAAAAGAATTGGTAAATTAATATACCATCGAATTATTAATTTTGATAAAATATCATACTTTTGAATGTTATATTTTTAAATTGAAATATTTAATTAAATATCATGTTTTAAATTATGATATCAATTAAATTTAGGGCAAATTGATCAACTAGTTTATAATAATTAGTTAAATCATCCGATCGAAAAATATAAAATAAACACTATGTAAACAATAACTTTTTAAGATTTTAATTGGAGTGTGTTTTAGATTCTACAAATTGAACAAAGATATATATTTTTTATTCATAAAATATATTTTAAAAATATTTATCTATAATATAAAATAATCAATTAATTCATATAACTAAATCAATTGACCGATGATTGAGCCAAATAATTAATAATAAAGTTATATATCAAATTGTCTCCTTTTAAAAGTACAATAAAGTAAAAATAGGATACTTCACTAACTCTTTTTTTAAAAAGTATTATTCTGCAAAAGTTATGCTGTTTTTTTTTTTTTTTTAAAAAAATTCTTGTCGTGTTAGTCTTCAAAGTTAAAGACAAGCCACGGCCACTTGAGGTTTTAAAGTTCGAGTATATATTGTCATCTTGGAATAACATTCAAGAGAATTGGGATGATGGGATTTAACATGAATTCTGAATTCCATATCAAATGCCTAAATTTATACTTGTAAGAAATATGGCAGATCGATGGTATGAATCTCTATATATATATATATATATATATATATAAGAAGTGACAAATACCCCCATATTGAAAATGAATTTTTATATATTATTTTAGCATTTAAATTTATATAAAAAACTTATTTTTAGCGGTTATTTTTTAAAATATTTTTTACTCAGAGTATTTTAAAATGATTGGAATATATATAAAAAAATTTAAATAAAAAAATTGAATTTTAATTAATTTATCTTTGGACCGCAATCCAAAAAAATAAGCAAAGAAAAATACAACATGGACACAAACTTAATGGCTCAAGATTAATCAAGACTTTGTTTTCATTTTTTGGGTTACAAAATGCAGAATCGAACTTTGAAATAAGAAAGATCTAGGGTATAACAAGGCTACTGGCGTGATCATAAACCACACTCCAAGAAACTGAAAATCAACAAAAAATTCAAGTTTAATGAAACTGGAATGTTAAAGTTCTTAGGAGAGTGATGGCAAGGAGAAAGGATTTCGACAAACTTTACATGGCCAAATTAAAATCTCACAATCATGGCTAACTTTTATCATTCACTATCTTCATGCATGCCTTTGACTGGATAAAAAAAAACAAACACGTATCATGCAAGGTTAAAAAGAAGTGAGCTCCTTTCCACCAGTACAAGCTAGGGCATCCTAACCAAACAGTTCAGGCCCCTTGAGCATATCTTTTTCTTCCCTTCAGCATCACGCTACAAATCATTTGTGACAAAAGCTTTCTAGACAGGTTAATATTTTGACTTCAAAAAGAAAGGGAACCCAGTTCTCGTTCTGCGCATGCTACAAAAAAAACTAATACAGATTAAATGTTAATTCATGAACTTTGTTTGATGAATTCATAGAACTGTTTTTGCACCTGACAAGAATCGAAACTAAGATATTGAACGGGAACACACCATACCCCACAGATCTCCCTCTCCCATGCGATTACAGATTATCCAAACACGTCTCCCCGGCCCTCTAATGAAAGTATTTAATAATTCGAGTGTAATATATATCCAAAGCTTGGAGCTCAACTCCTTTTGCTTAACTATGAAGAAGGAAACAAAGTTACGGGCCGGGAGTTCAATCATAATTGCCATCAATTTATTAGGGAGCTTTCTATATTAGGGGAGATGCATGCATCAACTTCCGTGTTCATATTGGACTTGTGCAGCAGGTAAGAGATAATACACCATATATTTATTACTTTGAAAGCATGCAGCTAGCTGATAAATTAATTATGGATTCATTTTATATATAAAAACTTCACTTAATGTGCTCATAATTCCTTTCCAATGTCATATATTTATTACTTTGAAAGCATGCAGCTAGCTATTTTTTTATAGGCACCATCTACTTTTCTTGGGTCAAAACTTCTCACAGAAAAACTGATTTAGAACTCGATCTTGTCATTTTGGTCCTGGAAAATCCTTTGACAATGTGCCGTTTAACTCAGTAGTTAAACATCCAATTAACTTCATATAATGTCTGCGCAAATCTCAAAATTTATATTTATACATCAGCAGGATTCTCATACATATATACGAGATTTCTTTGATTAAAATATTCCTTAGATAAGAAAATAAACAAGTGTTTATAAAATTTCACACGTGAAAGTCTACCTACAGGTACTCTTAATTATCCCATTTCTGTGTGTTTTAAGAATTTACATGTAGCGCACGAAAGAAATATTATGAAAAAAAAATAAAAAAATTCAAGAATAAACTAATACCATTACATAAATGGAATCCAATTAACATTGGCTTTCACATTAATATCGACCTCTATATAATGACTTATAATCTTCATAAAGTTTTTCATTTATTTATTACTTCTCCACATATATAAAAATACAGAGAAAGCAACTGCCATAAAGGAAACCTAATCTCAAAATCTAATAAAATTTATAGAATAGACCAGACCTCAAATTTTGATGAAGTTGTCCGATGCCATCCTCATTAGTACGTACCCCATCTGATGATGGTGAAATTAATGGTCAGTATGGTGAGGGCTTGAGATGGGACTCGATCGGCTGTGGACTTTGAGCCAGGCATGCAGGGGGGAAATGGAGCAGTTAGCAGTGGACTTTGAGAATGCAGGCTGGTATTTATGAAAGTATATTTTTATTTTATTTTATTAATGTAGGTGTTTGGAGAGTTTACATTAATTTCGATTAATTTTATGGGTCCTAAAGTTAACGACCATATAAATCTTCAGTGATCCTAAAATTTATGATACTCGAACTGGTGATCTTTAAATAACAAATCTAGAATCTGAACAGTTAAACTCCATCCACGTAGTTAATTATAAAACTAAAATCTAACAACCGTGAAACTAGAATCTTAAGGATATGGGGAGATGTAGAGATGCAAGAGCGTCCGTTTAAAATTGCAGTGGATTAGGTGTGTTTGGGAATACGGTGCAAACCGCGTTCTTTTAAATTTTTTTTGTTTAAAATAATTTTTTATATTTTTAAATTGTTTTGATATATTGATGTCAAAAATTATTTTTTAAAAATTAAAATAACTATATTTTAATGTATTTTTAAATAAAAAACACTTTAAACTGCTATTAGTACCACGATCTAAAATACACCCGAAGATGGTTCCATGAGGTTACCCTTACGTAGAAATTGATTGATAAAAAGAACAGCAAAAAACTAAATTAAAGATTCGTTTCTTTCTTTCTTGCTTGCAATAATTTCTTGGCTTTGAAGAGAAAATGTGCTAATATTTTTATGTTCCCTTTATGCTATGCTCAACCCATGCTTAGAGATACATTTTGAATCGGATGCAAATAATTTTTAAGGTTTTATTTTTCTTTTCAATGTATTAAATCGGTTAATATAATTTTTTTTTAAATCAAATAAAAAAATTATTTAGTTCATTTGCCGTTTATTATCTCAATGGACAATTGAATATGCTCTATATTGCATGCATTGAAAAAGTATTTCTCGGACATTTTCCTTTTAATTGATTGGTTAAAATGTATGAAACTACATTGAGTAGGCTAAAAAACTAAAAATCATTATTTTTATATTAAAAAAATTTAAAAAACATATTAAATTATATTTACCAAAGATTAACCATAAATAGCAAAAGGAGGCATGAAATACCCCATTATTTAAAGAGGTTCAACAAAACAAAGAATTAGGAATTGCTGGATATATAGGTGGAAATCAATGTTTGTTTAGTATTGCAATTCAAAAGAAAGTTGGTTAAATTTTATTTTTTTATTTAAAATTATTTTTAAAATTTTTTAGATTATTTTAATGGATTGATATCAAAAATAATTTATTTAAAAAAATATTATATAAATATATTTTTAAATAAAAAACATTTAAAAAAATCTATACTTCTAATAGCAAAGACGTGTCCTCCGTACTTTTCATATACCTAAACGAAAAGTGACCTAAAATAGGCTCCATCACATGCAACCATGTCGGGTTATGTGTCCATGTCTTCCATACCCTATTAGCCCTATGGTCCCCTCTTGTATCCTTTTCCCACGTGTCACTCCATATCAATTTTACAAGTAGCACCAATAAAAAATACAAAAACAAACCGACATATCAACTTCTAGTGTCGGCCTTTCCAAGTTCTAACCAACATGTGGACATCAGACTTCTTGAGATTGTCTCCCACATCAACGGTCTAGATCACTTCTCCCACCCATCAAATCTTAGCCGTTGA
The DNA here is from genome assembly GCA_015852605.2 of Populus deltoides. NCBI lineage: Eukaryota > Viridiplantae > Streptophyta > Magnoliopsida > Malpighiales > Salicaceae > Populus > Populus deltoides. The sequence goes on from CM027580.2 coordinate 4,446,818, forward strand.
TTTAAGGATGCTCATCGTAGTCAAAGCCAAGTGGGTCCAACATCAAGAACTGCAGTAAATCCATGCGTGCATGGTACGATTCGCACGTGTGGTTGCTATTGTAAATTGACAAGTCGTTGCAATAGAATAACAAAGAAGTGGAAGAAGCAGCGAAGCGAGCGGCTGTGCCAGGGTATCTCAAAAAAATATTTATCTTATATTAAAATAACATAATTTAAATTATATATAGATTTTTTTTATTTCATATTAAAAAATTAAAATCTTTATCTAATTCTTATATAATTAACTTTAAAATAAGACAGTACAAAAAAAAAATAGTGGATTCACCCACATAAAATTAGACTGAGTAAAAAAAATACTTTTGATTGCATCCTTGCACTCGAGATAACGCGTATTATACTATTTAAAACTTTTATGATTGGCAATAATTTGTGTCACAAAATTTTAATGATTTTTTTATTTTAAATTTTTTAAATAGTTACAACTCTTTAATTATACTATAATTTTTTAATTTTTTTAATTTTTTTTTAGCTCCTATATACCATGAACTCTTACTATCAAAGTTTGCTAAAAACATCATAATAGTTTTTTTTATATTTGCAAAGTTTACACGTATTTACTTTAAATTTTAATTTAATTATTTCCGTAACCCTTGTTTTAAAGAAGAAATTTGTTAAATCCAAAAAAACAACCTTGAATAAATATATTTAAAAATAGTGTTTATAAATAATTCAAATTTTATTTTGTTTTTGTTTTTTTTATAAATGGAATATCCGAACTAACTTGTATACACCTCAACTAATATCATAAGTTTTAAAATTAACGATCATATAAATTTTTAGTGACTCTCAAAAAATTCAAACTCATAATCATTACATAGTAAACTCAATACCTCAATAATTAAACTATCTCTTAAGATTATTATTATTATTATTATTTTTATTAATATGAGTATTTGAGCCAGTTTGCGTATATGTTAACTAATTCCACATGTTTTAAAATTAACAATTATATAAATTTCTAATAGTAATTATATAAATAACTACAAAATTCAAACTTGAAATAATAAAAAATAATTTTAAACTCTTATTACTGCTCACCTCCCGAATATTTTATTTTTGTTTTCATTGTACAAGAGGTGGGTGCATGGTGGCTGGTGAATGGTGATAGCCTTACGGGCTCACGTGAAAGGATCTATTACTTGCTTTTTCAATTTCTTGGCTTTTCATGTTCTATTTTGCTCATAGGTATGAGTCACTTTCTCTTCTTTTGATGGTACCATGGTGCAGAAGCCATTGACCGTTTGACAATAAAGGGTCATGGCTTGGGGTTGGGCTTGCAGGCCTATGAGGTATATATTGAGATTGCCGTTAAAATTTTGTTTTTTTCAAATTTAATTTTTTAAAATTTATTTTACATATATTTTTAGGTAGTTTTAATGGATTCATCTTAAAAATAATTTTTTAAAAATAAAAAAATATATTATTTTAATATATTTTTAAATAAAAAATACTTTAAACCATCATCATTACTATAATCCTAAATAAACCCTATAAAAATTGATGAAGAGGTCTGATATATAGGGTTTTATGTAGCTCTTGCACTTCATGAAGAAGATCTTTGCCATGTAGCTTTTCTTGTGTTTGGAAATGTAGTTTTCATTGTTTTTTATAAATATTTTTAAAATATAAAAATAAATGATATTTTATTCATTATAATCTAAAGATAAGCATGTATTTAGGTAACAAGTTGTGTTGGTATAGTTTGTAAATAAATAAATAAATAAGATATTTATCCCATATCAGAAAGAAATACTCTCTTTTAAGTGTTTATAAATATGAGTTACTATTGTGTAGTAAATTAAGTGAAAATTATGGTGAAATGATTCTTCTAGTAGGATTCTTAATGTTATTATATGAATATTTATAATATCAAAAGATAATACTTGAAATGTTTTTGAATTAATTTATTTAATTTTCATAATTAATTTTAATATTTATAAATGTTGAGATAGAACTGAGTTTAATTTAAAATATAACTGTTTCATTAACAGTCATATAATTTCTTTAACAATTATAATATTAAAAGATATAATATTTCATTATAATGTTTTCAAATTTAATATAAAGCTACAGATAATTAAAAAAAATGTATTTAATTTTCTTTGTTTCATCTTTTTATTATTTTAGAGATTTAGAGAATTTAATTGTATTATGAAGATATTATATCTATATATAACAAATAAATACTTTAAAAACAGTGTTTTAACATCTCTAAATTAACTGTTTATTTGTTTATATTTTAAACTATTTCTCTAACAATTGAAGCATCCAAGCAAGACGAGTTTAGTACACTACAAAAGTGAATCTTGAAAAACCTTATACATAAGATCCTATTATCTATGGCATCAAAACAAGCAAGGCAAAAGGATGATCTACACCTAAGAAAAGAGAATATCATGGACATTTTCAAGTACAAGAATTATTCAATTAATTCTAATGGTGTCTTCATTACATATGCTTTGTATTATACAAGGAATGACTAGCATAAGATTGTCACGTCACTTGCGACTGTCGTCCATTGCATTTTTCGTGCTAGGTTGCTTGAGAAATTCTAACTACGCAACAATGACTACAGAGTTCTTTCACTCCCTCCTCTTCCATGGGCTCAGAGCTCCTCCATGCATGTCTAGTTGCTGTGGTGTCGAAAATAAGGACCATTGACATTATACGTGACAATTCCCCAGCCATCCTATAACCTGCCATGAAAAATAACTGAGTCCCAATTGGTGCCATGGTGAGATATATCCTTTGGATTGGTGGCCAGTTTTCATCGCTGGCTTCTGATGTCGAGATCGGTGAGCTGAGAGTTTGCAAATGTATCCATCAACAACATTCCATATGTTGAGCTTTCCATCATAGGCTTCGATGTGACCTTTCCATGCCTTTAAGCAATCACCAGAGCTGAATAGTCTTCCATCAATTTCTACAATTTGATTTGGTGGGACATCTAATTGCCACATTCCTGCCGCTAGATCCCACTTCCCTGTTTGTGGATCATACACCTCGGCAGAGCTCCTTTCGGTTATAAACGGCACCGTTTTATCAGAGCCCCCTCTCATGGCAAACCCCCCTACCACATGAATTTTACCTTGCCATGTTACACCCACACATTTGTACCTCAATGTGCTCATACCAGGCAGGGGGTTCCACACATTCAGAGCTGGATCATATACCTCGGCACAGGACATCCCCCTTCTACTATCCAAACTGGACTTGCCTCCTGCCACATAAATTTTATTTTCACATATAGCACAAGCAAAATCGTATCGTGGCACGCCTAAGGGAGCACATTGAGACCATTGGTTAGAACGAACATTGTAGCGAAGAACCGATCGTAGTACCTCAACTCCGAGGTCGATAAATTCATCCGACTCGTCGAGATTGTGAGGTGGTCGTGCTCTGCTACATTGCAATCCACCAATTATGTAAATTGAATCACCTAACGTAACCATTGCAAAACCTTTCAAGACATGGTTTTCAATTAGGCCAGGAATTGAGCTAACATAACTCCATATGTTATTTGATGGGTTGTAACATTCTATCCAATTGGAAACATTCTTGTGGCAAAATGAGGCATATACCCTATAGCTCGATGGGGAAAATTCGGGAGATGGCGGTGGTGTTGTTGGCTAGGGTGGAGAAGGGAGGGAGCCCATTGAAGCAGCACTGGCAAAGGTGAGGTGGTGGTACTAGCTAGTAGCTCCTATATGCTTTTAAACAATCTTAGGTGAAATGGGAATTATATGTAGAGAAAAATGGAACATATAAATAACACAGCGGAGAACACAACATAACGGTTTCTTGTGTGCATCGACCAAGGATTATGCATGGAGGGTAGCTAATGTCAAGATTGGAGCATTATTGTAGGACAAATATTACCTAGTTGATGACCAAATAATCAAGGCATAATCTGGTGTGAGGGAAACTTTTGGTGGGTTATTGTCTCTTGCATTGTCATATTTGGATCACGATAAAGATTTTTCTGAGAAATCGAAGCTAAATTAGAGGGAGAATCGGCAGTGGAACTCGAAATAAGGAATCTTCGCTAAATCGGTGACCCTTTTGTTCCTCTAAAAGATATAGCAGTAGCATCCTTAATTTGTACTCATCTTTGGCCATAGTCGATATTGAGATGCAAGTGACATTTACCTTTTCCGAATTTATTGTATGATAACAAAGGTTTTGTTGGTCTAACCAAGGAAATAGCAATTCATCTTGAGAGAGAAAAAAAGGTTCAATGCTTTGGAATCGTCACTGGGACATTGCCTAGCAAGTATATATGGCTTTGCAATATCGAGTTCATCTTGTCATAGCTTTAATACAAGCAATAACACCTGCAATGCTATCAATTGTTCCCTGCATGACTTACTGAGCAGTCTTTTCTCTGTCATTTCATTTAAAACATGATGTAATTAATCAATGATCAAGAGCACATCTCGATTTCTTAATTTGAAATGATCATTGATCACTGTAATGAAAAACACCCTAAGTTTTGAAGACTTGAATACTAATCTAGAAGTGGTCCTAAGAATGGAGGACTCACATAAGTATATACGCAGGCATGCGTTTAACCAATGAATCTACTCTGAAAAGGCACAAAAAAAGAAGGAAAAGGGAGCAAATCCATATGAATACTACCACATGATACTAGAAATCTTGAATCTCACACAAATGTTCTCATCAGGCCAACACAAGATCGGCTCTAGGCATTAGGTCCGATTACCAAGAAATGACCCTTTTCACTCATGTTAATAAAGCAGTTAGTTTTATAATCAGATGTTATCTTCTGGGATCACATCTTTATCTTCTCTTTATCTCTGTAGATTCAAGGGCTAATCAAGTTGTTTTGAGCAGTTTTTTGTTTTTCCTTTTCAAATTGGAATGTTATTGGGTTGTTGGATTAAATTCTTAAACAATATTGATATGATATTTTTTTAAATTAACTTGATTGAGTTTGGGTTATATTAAACCGAGTTAATTAAATTAATTAAGTTTTGACTGAATGAATTGAATTTAAAGTAATTCTTTTACTAGTTTAATTTTAAACTAATTAACTTGTTAAATTTTCAGTTTAATATAGAGTAGTGTGAAGTTTGACAACTATAATAATTAATATTCTTTTTAATTATATGTTTTTTTTGTTTTTCTTCATACAAAAAGCTATCTAGTGGGTTTTTTAGAAACAAAATCCCATATGTATAGATAGATAACATTTCTTTAACATGAAAACTTATCTGATGATTGACCTTTTAATTCCTCAACTAATAACATGAATATACAAGAATTGAAAATACTTTTTATTATTTTATATTCAAGAACATGGCACACCATTTAGAAAAACCATAATGATTTCATGAGTGCCAAAACCCTATATAAATCCCTCTGCACTCCAAACTCCTTGTCACCATAAGAAATTCTTATGTTTATTTTTATGTTTTATAAATATTTTTTAAAAAATTAAATTATTTTTATTTTAAATTAATTATTTTATATTTTCAGATTATTTTGACGTGTTGATATTAAAAATAAATTTTAAAAAATAAAAAATATTTTAAAAAACAATCATTAATACATATAATAACAAAAGCTATGAATCCATTAGTTTTGATTTTCAAAGAAAGTTTTAAAATTCAGGGTGATCATTGTTTGTTTGTTGTGCTTTTAGAATGTGGAGCTTAAAAGCTCATCGTCAAAAGCTTAAATTTATCAATCCAAGGGATAAAGGCTCTAAATATTTTGATGTCGGAGGATCTATGCCTATGAAGATGTTTGATAAGGTGGGAATTATAAAATTTGATAATGTGACATCCATTTGAGGGATGAACTCCAATAATCTGGATTGATGTTTAGGTCAATAATTGTACATAGTGGACTTATTGAAAGTGAACTTTGAAAATTGAGTTATGAACTCCATAATTCCATTCAATTCTATGTAGTGGACTTATCGAGAGTGAACTTTTAAATTGAGTTATGATGAACTCCATAATTCCATTCAAATAAGGACTGATTATTCAACAAGGAAGTTTTGATTCCACTTCTTATAGGTCTAAAAAGTCTTTTAGAGAGAATTTTCGTTGATTGTTCAATCAATTACTTGAATGATTTGTCAATTGTTATCAATTGCTTATTTGGAATCCCACAAAAAAAAAGGGTTCTTAACTTCTATCCAAGCAGTTACACGAGACCCAATTCAAGAGCTCGACCCTAGCATGGTGATCCTAAAGGAATAGCTCCATGAAATGAGTTGAGGCATTATAGTTTACTGGATAAGGGACAGGGAAATAGTATTTCAAGGCCCATTAATTATATGCCCGCGTTGATACGCTTAACTCTCCATGAGGTAACTCTATAACTGTTGGCTAAGCAAATCAATGGATAATCTTGATCCGAAGGTGAAGGCATTATGTGTGGTTATTGGCAAGCGTGGAGCAACTCTGATGAGGGTTGTGGCATTCCAAGGTTAGCTTGGGATAAGGTGTGCATGAACAAGAAGAATTGTGGAGAATTTCGAAGCATCCCTCAATCCAATGTTGCTTTGCTTGCTAAACAAGGAAGGAGATTGGTATCCTTTTATAGCACAAGTCCTACAGGCTACAAGCCAAATACTTTCCCACCACTAACTTATGGTCTGCGTTGTCTGAGATGTATTTTGGCAGCTAGATAGCTTTAAGCAGAGGTTGTAGGCTTGTAGCTAGATGGGTTATTGGTAATAGGAGTCAGGTCACCATAAGGACTGATCGATGGCTGCCATGTTATTTTGGACTTCAAAGTTCAATCTCCTAAGCCATTGGGTATATCTCGAGAGTTCGTTAATTAGTGACCTCGTTGATGTGGAGAGATGTTGTTGTTGTCTCACTGCTATCAGTTTGATGCTCTCCAGGTCCTACCTATCTCTTTGAGTTCTTGATTTTTAAAGGATAGAATGCTTTGACACTCTTCTAAGAACGACGAGTACACTTTTCCAAAGAGATATGGGAATGCTATTGCCCATGCTCTAGCACAGTTAGCTAATCCTAGTGTTTCTCAGAGAACTTGAGAGGAAGACGTCCCCGATTCTGTTTTATCTCTTGTACTGCTGTATTCTCCTTTAGTTTAATGTTATGTTTATTCCTGAAAAAATGCACAAACAAGACCAGAAAATGAAAGAAAAAGATACAAGCTTCCAGTAAGAAGAATCCGCAAAGGTACATGAACAAGCACTACCAAACTGGGAATGAGAACAAACTTGGCATGGAACTGTGAGATCCAGCTAGCCTTGAGAGAGTCTGAACAATTGGATTGACTAGTGATTGTGATGGATCTGGTACAATATTTTGCGCCTATAATGTTCTCTGCTGTAGGCTACCAGATGGTTAAAGGCTCATGATAAGAAAGGCCGACTTCAAGAAAAAGCCTAGTGGAAAATTCTGACCCGTTGAAATTTTTGATACCAAATTCTAAGAAAGCCCATATTCAAGTTATAAAACTAAGGTTTCGAAACTTGATCCAAATTAAGTTTATTTCTAATGGGATTTCTTTAAATCCAAATTGATTTTATAAAAAACATAGATTGATTTGCAAGCAAATTCATGATCCAAGTTCTGCTCTGGGCGACTATGCATGCAACTCACATCAAAATAGAGAGATAATACTCTGGAAGGACTCCATGGAGTTTCCAATGTGGAAGACAAGCTTTGTTTTATTGGCACAGAATGTCAACTTATCTGGGAATGTGTCCACAAGCTCCATCGGCAGGCTAGGGTAAGAGTTTGAAAAAGCAAGTGATAGGGCACCATGCCACTGGCAAACATAGAAGGGAGCTGTGGAGTGAGACAAAAGAGAATTTAATGAGTATGAAAAGGCAGAAAGTCTTTAGAGAAGAAAACAACGGCATATAAGGTAGAAATCCAGGAAGCAGACCTACCGTCTTCCCACATGAACAAATATTGTATAGGCAGCTGAGAGGTAAAAAATAAGACTGATTTGATAGATCATTAGAGATCTCCAGAGCCCACTTTATCTACTTGTGATGCATGTGATGGTCTAAATCACGGATGGTCCTTCATAGCTTCAATTAACCTATGCTACAGAAATTATCAGTGCAAGGACCTTTTACAGTGACGAGCAAATCATTGTACAAATATCAACGACTCGGGCCCTGTTAGGGATCATGGCTGGTTTAGGGCTAGAGTCTCAGACACCACCACCATTGCTGTTTCATGTTTGGTTGTGATATGTTCCTCATACCTGAGATGATAAAATATGTGGAGCTTCTCATGTATAGTTGGTTTTGAGTTATATATCATATAAGTTTTTGTGTGTTAGTATATGAAAAATATATAAAAACTACTAAATATTTTTTATCGTGTAAATTAAAAATTGAACTTTAAATATGTCATTTTTATATATATAATTTTAATGAAAATTACATTTCATTCATGGGTTTTTTTTTTATCTAAACCTTAGTATTTAAAAGTTTATTGGACTCCGACTAATCTAGTTAAGCCGGGTTTATTCATTAAAAAATAAAACTTTTATTATAATGATATACTCCATTTACAAGACTCGAAATCTTAATCTTGTTTAAAAAAATAAACACCTAATCACTTGAAAAAGTTATTAAGCATATCTTTTTTTTCACACCATCATTGAATGTTTTAGCAGGGTTGATAAGTCTATTGGTTAACTAAAACCAAAAAAAAAAAAATGTAGGATAAGTGAACCAAATTTAATTAATTTGAGTAATACAAAACATATTCAAAAATCAAATTTTAAGATGAATTGTAACGTATAAATAAGAAAATAAAGATGAACAAATACTAGAAAAAAAACCTAGAATAATTAATTTTCTTCTTTAAATTTCAAATTCAGAATCTTTACTCAAATAAAAAAAAAAAAAATCTAACCTGTGAGTCAAACCAGCTAGCCAGTTGAAACGAAACCGCTTGACAAGTGACTTAGAAGTACTTTATAAAGCAGTTAAGTGCAACCTTTGCTTGTCGCAACCTACAGGTTGGTCTAGTGACTCCTTCTGGTCTCCCTCCATTAACATCGTGCCTGAGTTTTAGCCCTTGACATAGGTAGGTGCCTCTTCTTGCTAGGTAAGAATACTTGAAAAGAAAGTAAAACCCGATGCGGACAAGGAATTCATCATGAAGTGCGAAGGCGCACACATTTGTTATAGCAGTACAGCTACCACAACAACAATTTGATAGTGATAGGACTATGGAGAGTGAGAGAGGCTCTCCTGCCCACTGCAACCTTCTCTTTTCTCTCCTTTTTCTTATAGTAGATGATGGAATTTGAGCACCCAATATCATGTCAAAAGAGGGCACATGACTGTGGATGCTGCAATTGAAGCTATAGCAGCTTCTTTGAAAGACCCAAAAGATTTGCTTGTTTTATTGCTGCACTCATCCATTTCATTCTTCTTTTTTTGGTATTCTCTTTTCTCATTCTCTGAAACAGTTTGCCAAGTTTTCTTGTTTCTTCTCTCTTTATAAAGCGAAGAGATACCTGCAAGCCAACTTCCTAATCTTTGTTTCTCCTTTAAGATATCAGTTCTTGGGTTGTTGGTTTTGTTTATGAGAATTGAGGGTTTCTGCTTATTGATTGACATGGGCTTATTGATTGGAAGCTTTGAATGTGTGAATAGTTACAGCAAGAAGCAATGCAGGGCCCTTTTTTGGTGGCTCAAGGCAGCAGTGAAGAAGGCCGTGAAAAAGAATGGTGGGAAGCAGCGATTCAAGTTCCAGTATGATCCTTCAAGTTATGCTCTCAATTTTGATGATGGTTGTTGCAATTTGGATGCAAGTGGAGATGCATTCAAACATGGTAATACGAATACCAACACTAATATCCTTCAGGAGAGCCATCTTATTCTATGGGTCTACGTGGTGTGGGTAGAAGAACATTGAGAGTGGTATTTGTTTGTTTTTTTCAGTCTGTTCTGTACATTTTCTTTACCCAATTTTATGTCGCTGTTGTTGCCAATCAACCCTATTAAGCAGCTGAATAGCAGAAAGCATTCCATTATTAAATGCTCAGTTAAATGCCCTGCTGGGCATTTTTGTCCAGGCAAGTGAATTGCGGTTCCTCTCATCGCTTGCCCTTGAATTTGTTGTTGGGATATTAGGGGACATCAACAAGACAACATTTTCAAAGTTTGGTCACAGCCTTGAAATCACTTGTACTAATCTCATTGCGTTTTTGGATAATATGCCATAATCCACAATTTCATAGGGAGCAAGCAATGTTTGGAATAGAAGAGAAAGAACAGCAAACAAATTGTAAAAAAGTTGCATCCAACAAATAGCTGTCTAGAGTCGCTGTAATATTGAGTACAGAAATTTATCATTCCATCTAGTTTCTGCATGTGCAAGCTAGGCCAAGCCTAAAACTTGCGCGCAACTCAAACTGCAGGGTCTTCAAGCATGGCAGTGGATAAATCGTTTATTCGAGGATAAACAGCTTTCTCATCAAGTTGGTTCTGAGCCCATAGCAACATTTTTAACAAGCTTGGAAGCTTTGGATCTGTGATTACGTTATAAATTAATTCTTCATATAAAAATATGACGGTGCAAAAAAACAATATCAAGAATCAACTCACGAACACAAGCCCAATAAAGCATGACGGCTGTGAGAACAAAAGAAACAGTCAGGACCCAAACTATGCAACCTCTACTGCTTGCATCTCTTTGCTTTTGCCATCTTCTCTTTGAGAATTCAGCAAGTATTGTGAAAGAAAATAAGCATGTCTAATTCATAGCTACTGATGTGACCTAAGGAGTAACATACGCAAATTCCCTTAAGAATGCCTTTCTCAATATTCCTATATATTCTCCCCAACGGAAAGAATAAAATGGCCGCATTTTAAGTGAGAGCCAATGTTCAGGCTCTTAGTGCTACTGAGTGAAGATCAAGCACCCTTCAGGCGGGTCCTTAAATCAGCAAAGTTCAATTGGGCAAAAATATAAAAGTTAAATCTGACATAAAGGATGCTGTTACAGTAACTGATGCCCATTTTAGACCAGTACCTAATTGACATGTCTGGGAGGTAAGCATCCCTTTGTACAACTATGAGAGTGGAAATTTGTGTATGATGTTTTAATGAATAGAAGAGCATGTCCAGAAGATATATCAAGAATAACAATTTATTTGGTTACCAAGACGATAACCAAGGTGTTTGATTTCTTCTCCTCCTTTTTTTTCCTTTTGGTATATAAAAACAAAGAGCAGCATACATCACCCAAGTACACGGGAACATTCATTTCTATTTACACACACACACGAGCATACCAAAAAAGGAAGAAAGAGGAAAGAAATCCACCAACCTTTTTCACGACTCTGGCTTGTAAGGATAGCTGCATTCACCTCACTTGCTGTCTTCAGGCGCTGTGAAATATCCAAAAGTCCTCCAACAGGGCAGTTAGAAACATCTTCAAAAGCCAGCAGGGCAACAGTCCTCTCCAGTTCTTCTAAAAAGCTTTGCTGCAGAATTTATCAACTTTCTCAGGTCATTTATTATCACCACAGTTGTCATGTGAACGTGTCTACTAAGACAGTATTTATCTTCAAGGTGACTACCATTATTAGTTTCAATAAATATGAAACCCGTTTAATCATTTAAGTCTGATCAAATTGATGGAAAAAAAAAGAGCCATAAGGAATTGCAAATGATATCAAATGCAATAGAAGTCAACATAACAAAATTATGAACAACTCAGAATTACGTTTTCTTCTCCCCTTGGTGCAAGTTCCTCCTGAGCAAACTCCAAAGCCTCTTCTACCTTGCCATTCCGAATCAGTTCTATAAATCTCTGTTGCTGGAGATGGAAAAACAGTTGCGGATTTGTGTCCAGTATCTGCATGAAGTATTTTCACATTAGGAAATCAAGATAGAAAAAAGGCCATACTGTATATGGTTGTCTTGCAACACACAAAAACAAATACTGAAAAGATCAGACATTTATGGCAAAATGAATAACCCTCACTTGAAAGAATTATGTTTCTGAAATTCCACAACCGCCATTAAAGACGAAATTTCCATACTCTAGCTTTCTTTATTACTTTCCTGTCATTTCATTAGTACACACAAACCGGGCAATATGCCAAACACCATGCATGAGAAAATCACATCTCTCTCTTGGCTAGACTAACATGAGTTGCAAAGATGCAACATGCAAAATGGTAACGTACAATCCTGCAGTTTATTCATTTGCTTCCTTGAAACATTCATAGCTAATAAGCACTCAGCCCATAAGCAGATCATTGGCACGCACAATCACGTAGTTCAAGTCATATTTTATTCAAACCTATGAAATCAGTAAAGGTAGCTAGGATGCTGGAGCTATACCATAACCAGTTACTAAGGGCAAACCATTAATTTTGCTACAAGGATGAAACAATTATATGGTAATAGAAAGTTGAAGGTCTCTTACAGCTCAATGCAATTGTATGCTTGTTGAGCAAAGTTCAAGATGTTACAGCCAACATAATCATGGATGACTGCCTAACATGCTTCCTGATCCTTCTAAGGAAGAGGGAGTTTCAAAAAAAGACATTCATGAATACAATAAGCAAACTGCAGAAGTCCTTTTAGACACTTAAAACGCTAAAAGTTTGAGAAAACAGATTAAACAAACAAACAATGTAGTCAAATCATTCTGACAAACTATGACAGGGACTGTAATTTGTGTATAATTGACACACAAGTCACCTTCGCATAGATTGTAGCAACATAATTAAAAGTCTAACCTCGGGATTTAAATCATTGACTTTCTCAATAGCATCCTCAACATTTCCACACTGCACAGCCTTCTTAACAGCCATTCGATCTGTAATTGTTGCAAGATCTATATCTGCTGTTTCTCAATAAGGAAAAACACAGGATCCTCACAAGGTCATGCCACCAGAGCACGAAACATAAAATGCCAGCACTAAGAATGAGCTAATATTGAAGATAAAGGATACGTTCAGTTCCTGATTCCATCTGGAATTTCTCAGCAGCATCAACATAACCTTCAGTAACAAGAAAGTTCATCACCAATTTATTCATGTCTTCTTTCCTGATTTTTACATCATTAAGCTTCTTTTCCCACTCTTCTCTTGTAATCACCTTTTTCGACGTAGCCTGTGCACAACAATAATAAACATCCAAACCTATCTAGCTATTCCAGTTCCATTAAATTTGCTCCAGTCTGTATTTTGTACACTCAATGCCACACAAATTAAGCGGTGTAAACGCAAAATTTCATATATTTTATTTCCCATTTTTGCAAACTAAAAAAAAAACAAAGCATTGGCACGTATTTTACCATTTGGATCTAATCTAACAAAACTGTAACTCAAACTACTTGTCATGGTTATCTGGCAAGTGCAAAAAAAATACTCTTTTTCATTGAATTCACAAGGCCCTCTTCTAGAACAATATTTACCTTATAGTTGACAAATGACAAAACCTTGAATAATCAAATTTCATTCGCTTCAACAATGCATGAGGTTAAACACTTCAATAACATCAAATCAATCAAGAGTCACAAAACGCTAATTCAAAGCACTTATCACAGTCATTTGGCTAGTCTAAGTGAAGGGCTCGCTCTCTTTCCAAAAATCTTTCATTTCCTTCAAAGAACACCACAGCATCAACCGTAACTGATCACTACTGAAAATAAAATCAAGATTAACAAGAAATGAGAAACAGAAACCCTATTTATTTATTTTTTACCATTGCTTCAATTTCTGCAAGCTGACGAATCACAATCCAGAACAGTGACATCATTGAACCATCATCATCGGTAATCCAAAACCGGACTCCACTTCTCTCTGTAACCAAACAAACACCGAAATTAAAAACGCTTAAAAGGCACTAATATCCACACCGTAACTCTCATAAAGAATTCAACAATTGTATTTACACTCGCCAAAGAGTCAAAATCCTTAACTGTATTGTAATTTATGATTCGGTAGATTGAATTGGGTTTTGAGTTTCCGGGAAAAAATTCACTTTCCAGGAAAGATTTTGCGCGAGGGAGAAAATTTTGAGAATTAGATTGGTTTTTTGGCTTCTTCTTTCATCACCCTGCTTTGTACGACTAAGAGAGTAATTATTTTGGTTAGGACTTACGAGCTGCTATACGGGTATGGGCCTGGGTTTATATGGGCCTTTGGTAGATATACTATTGTTCGGCTAATAGCCCAATAGATTATCGAGGGGAGTCCTTTACATATTCGGACTACATCTCAATGAAATATGAATTTATTCAATTTTTGTAAATGTACTTGAGCATATAAATGAAAATACAGTATAACCTTGATTAAATTATTTTTTTATTCAGATTTAATTTAAAATTTAAATAATATTTTAATTAATAATATCTTGACTGGTTAACAAATTTTTATGATCCCAAGCATATTAATTTATAAATTATACATATACCAAAACAAAAAAGTGTTTTCTTGTAGGAATAATAAAAATGCAGATTTTGCTAAATTTTTTTAATGTAGCAGTGATAAAATTTTAATTTTTGGTTTTTTTAAGAGAATAAGTTATATTTATTTGCTTTTCACTTAGTTTATTTATCACCATTTTTTTCTTATCTTTATTTTTTTAATATCTTTTTACTTTTTTTGAAAAAAAATATTTTTTTATGTTTAACACTTTAAATATTTATCACTTTATATCTATTTATACTATTTTTTTAATTCTTATCTTTATTTTAAAAAACTTGTAAAATTGATAGAAATTAAAATTCAATCAATAGTGTCTTGTTGAAAAAATTAAGTGTAAAAAAAACACCTAATTTATAAAAAATATAAATACTAACAATAATAATATTAAAAACATAATTAATCATCTAGTAGATAGCTTAGTGGTAAGAGTTTGAGACCAAAGGGTTTGCTCTTCCCGTGGTCTCAGGTTCAAGCCCTATAGTTGCTAATATGATTGTCACTAGAGGCTTACATGATTGTTAACTTCAGGGCCCGCCACGTTAATTAAAAAAAACAATTATACATAAACAAACATGATTAAATCAATATATCACATGAACTCATTTATCATAACTATGGCATTTCCAGGCAATTTCACATGGTTAGATGTCCAATTTTACAGTAATAAAAAATATTATTAAGAATATAAAGTGGAAACCATGGGTGTTTCAGTGCTGATAGTTTGAGATTAAAGGGTTTGCTTCTCTTGTGGTCTCAGGTTCGAGCCATGTGGTTGCTAATATGATGGTCACTGGAGGTTTACACGGTCGTTAACTTCAAGACTTATAGAATTAATCGAGGTACACGCAAGCTGATCCGAACACCAATATTAATAAAATATATATATATATATAAAGTGGAATAAAAAAATCCAACTTCTGACTGTAAAAAAAGTTCGTTAAGTGGCTCTTCTACTTGCCAAACATCAATTATTGGTAAAGCGAGGGGGGCAAAAAAACACTTGTTTATTTAAACTTTATTCCAGAAAAAGACAAAAACCCTAGGTACTTAACTGTTAAGGAATCTGTGTAGAGGCAGCTACACGCAATGTGTGACTTTCGATGCATTCATTGACGAAAGGGTGTTTCCTTCAAGTCAATAATTGAGCTGCGAAAGCCGAAAAGTCACTGCTTTTTTTTATCTTTAAGTTGCTTGAACTTGGTGGAGGCTGTATTGCCTGTAAGTGGCCAGCCACCCTGTTCGCAGACTTTTCTTTTGGAATAGGTTAATTTCAAGCTAGTGTACTAAAATGCATTAAAATAAAATAATTTTATTTTTTAAAAATTATTTGTAATATCAAAACAATAAAATAATCTAAAAATATTAAAAATTATATTAATTTAAAATAAATAAAATATTTCAATTTTTTTAAATATTTTTAAAACATAAAAACAAATAGACTCTAGTAGCTTAGGACTAAAAGTAGGAGTTCGTAGATACATGGCTGCTTTGCTTTGTGTGGTGGTGTTGGAAGCGTGATAACAGTTGTTTTTTATTTCAAAATATATTAAAATAAATTTTTTATATTTTTTAAAAAATATTTTTAACATCGGCGCGTCAAAACAATAAAAAAACATAAAAATATTAATTTTTAAAAATATTTTTATAAAAATACTGTTTGGAACACAATTACAAACTATAATTTAGAATCTAGACATCTCAAAAGAAAAAAGTAAAGAAAAGCTATTACAAACGCAATTCTTTGAACTGTTTTTGAATCGTCTCTTGTTAGTAGTTTGTTTATTTGGGGTTGGTTGTGAAAAATAAAAGCTCAGTTCAACCACTCGAGGGCCCTTCTTGATTTTTAGACAGAGATCCAAGTGCGGTAGTTCATATCAATTAAAAATTAAATAAATTTATTTTTTTATATCAGGGACATATTTAAAAACACTATTTTCAAGAGTCAATTTATATATATAAAAAAAGAGTTTGCCTACAAGGACACACTTGCGTGTAAATTAAAAACACAAGGTGGAGATTAAGAATTCGAATTTAGAAATGTCTCCTTGCTGTTAGACTTATTTGAATATTGGGTCAGAAAATTCTAGATAGAGAGATCCAAGTTGATGGTTCTAGATGATATCCAAGTTGATGTTGCTTGCTGGATTTAATAGAATATATTTATTTAATTATCGAGTTTAAATTTTCTAACTTAAAAAATCCTTGAAAAGAGCAATTTGTTGATTGTTTGGTCTTATTTGTTTTTGCATTTTAAAAATATTTTTAAAAAAATTTAAATTTTTTTTATTTTCTTCTTTACTTCAAATTAATATTTTTTTGATATTTTTAAATTATCTTGATGTGCTGATGTCAAAAATAATTTTTTTAAAAAATATTATTTTTTAAAAAATATGAAAAAAACAGGAAAATATTTTAATTTGTAAATTTTTTTATTGGGTTTTCTTATGCTTTATGAGCAAAGTCTCATGATATAATTCTAAAAACAGGGGTTATTTTGGATTGAAAATGATTTTGTATTTTTTTATATTATGGTACAGTGTTTTAATTTTGAGAAATACCATCATAATAATAAAGATACTTATTATGTGTATATAATCATTTCAAAAAGATAGGAATCTTGCTTAAAGTTCTATTTGGTATTATGGTTTAATTGTATTTTTGGAAAAACTTTAATTTTTTTATTTTTTTAGTTTTAAATTATTATTTGTAGTTTTTTATAATTGTTTTAATGTTTTGATATTAAAAATAAAAAGATTATTTTAATATATTTTTAAACAAAATAATATTTTTTTAAATATATATAATACAGTTATAAAAACAATTTTAAAACCAGAAGAATCATCTCGTGACATGGAGGGATGATCATATAGTTATGTTGGTTTTCACGTCTTCTATCTTGGTCTATTTATCTTTTGGAAAAAGACCAAACATGCCACTTCTACAAGGTGCTATCCTAGTAACTTCTCACAAAACGCTGGCAATAATTTCTGGCTATCTTACAATAATTTATCGGTGCTTGTCGTTTTACGTCTATGACAACTAACGTATCCATGAAGGATGATCGAAGTGCCCAAAGACCTTTTTATTCTATCCCCAAGTATCTATAAACACCAGGATACGTATGAATCACTTTAGAGCATCACTACTAGTCTTTTATAATTTCACATCGAATACATCAACTAATTCTTAAATTAAGGAAAAATCATTTATACATTATAGTGCAAAACAAATTAAAAAAAATTCAGTCCAAACAAACATACCTAGGTTGTTTAAACCAAGTCCGAATGGGTTGACACACCCAGTTGGTTTGAACTTCTTACTTGTTCGGGTTGAATCAACTATCCAATCCCTTTAGCGGTCCAAGCGGGCTTGCCCCGAGCATGCGACCTTGTCCGTAATGGTCATGGTCTTCTGACAGCTATTTTTTGGGCTTAACCCAATATAATGCACATAAGGTAAATCGGCGAGTTTCAAGAAAGTTAATAAGGTATCGAACTATTCTCTTCAGTGAATGTTATCATAATGCTTACCTTTCTCGTCAATAGCAACCTACATCTTTCACCAATCACTCGCAAGCATCAACCTCCTCACTAATAGCAAAACGAGGCATAACAACCGATAACTCATTTTCTCCGCTCTTTTATGGGTACTTGCAAGGAAAAGTAATAATTTTTTATTATTATACTATTCTCTGTGAGGTAAGCTTACATGATTAAAGTCTGTAAATATATTGGATCATCAAGTAAATAGATTCATTTAAAGAACTTCATTAAAATTCACAAGTTCATTCATCAATACAGAACTCTATTAAGAGTAGCAGAGCAGATCATACAAGAAGGCAGGTTGCTCTTTCCTTGATCTTGCTCCTCTATCCATATTTTTTTTTTCTTACTCCTCACATTATTCTCCCACTTAATTAAACATTGAATAGTTCTTTAATTTGATAAGGAAATTGTTTTTGTAGGGAAGCATGAAAGTTACCCCGTCAACTTACCAAGCAGTAATCAAGTCTAATTATCTCATCAACTCGTTAACCAAGTTAAGTTCAATTACTCTAGTAGTTCAAAACATAATCGTGAAAACTCAATTCATTTTAAAGTTTCCACAACTTTATCAATATAATATTTTAAAAACATTTATAAGAAAAAAAAAAGATGACACTAGGTTTAGATTTAAATTTTACTTACTCTAAATACCAAACATTATTTTTTCTCTCTCAATTGACGGCTATTCTTTTAAACAATTACATGGGAAGTTTTTCGTGTCTCGAATTAATTTTGTAAGAAGTCCTATAAATGTTATTGGGTGATCTCACGTAAACCTCTTAGCAAAGTCTCATGAAATAATTTAAGAAAAAGGGTTTATTTTCGATTGTAATTGATTTTGTTTTCCATATTAACGTACATTTTTTGGATGAAAAATGAACTTAATTATTTATTATATTATCATATATTGTTTCTGTTCGATTCAAAGCAACCCTCGATCTCTTTCTTAGAACCAAGTTTTAATTTTAAGAAATATAATAAGAAAGATATAAATCATAGATACACATCACTTCAAGGGATACAAATCTTGCTTAAAACTTGAATGCGAAGAGATATGGTAGCATTAGATAAGATATTCAGCAGAGAAAAGTAAAAAAACTGAATAACTGATTAAACCGATTAAAATTTTAAAAATTGATTGGTTTGGTTTTGGTTTTATAAATTTAAAATTAAAAAAACCGAATTGAATCCAAATCGAAAAAACCGAGCCAAATAAGAAAAAACCAAGCCAAACCGGTTTGAACCGGTTTTTGTCATAAAAAACCGAACCGAACTGGTTGGTTTGAACCGGTTTCAGTTTTTTTTTAAAATCAATTTGGTTAATTTTTTTTAATAAAAACCAAACCGAACCAAAAATAATTACTTCTAATATCCAAATTTCTAAACCATAAGAAGAACCCGTGACATGGATGGAGCTAGCACCAATAGTTTCATGGATTTTCAGGTCCTCTAATAGTAATTCTTGGCTATCTTGCGATAATTTCAGATCAAATACATTAGGTCACATTAATTTTTGAAATGATGAAAAGTCTTTTTATTTTTTTTAGTGAATTTTATTTGTTTTGTGTTTTAAAAAAATTTAAATTTTTTTAATTTTAATTTAATATTTTAGATCATTTGAATGTACTAGTATTAAAAATTATTTTTTTAAAATAAAAAATATTATTTTAATATATTTTAGTAGAATTTTTTTTTTATAGCTTATAAAAATTAGAAATTACACAAGACTTTCCAAGTATTGGACCTGACAACCCCTCCCTGCGACTAAGAAGTTTCTAGCACAAGTGCCATTAGAATAACTACTGTTGGATTAGGACATGCTGCATGCAGTTGCCACGGTCGGCGATGAATCGAGCATTGGATGCTTCTTCTTTGATCACAACTACCAAACACAAGTTTGGCTGATTCCATACGAAAACGAAAACTCCAAGGGAAAATCCGAGGACACGGTTTTCTACATATGTGAAGATATTTTGATTTTAATTGTTTTTTAAAATGTTTTTTATTTGTAAATATATTAAAAAAAATTAATTTTTTTAAATTTATTTTCAAGATCAGTGTATTAAAATAATTAAAAAATACCTAGGAAATAATTAATTTAAGATAAAAAATAATTTTTTTTTAAAAAAATGATGCAACAGCAAAGACAACAAACAAAGATTGGAAACAAACTGAAATTTCTTGTTCTTTTCGGCAGCAGAAAAGAAACAGAAGGAGCATCTGCCTGCATGGAAAACAAGTCGATGAAATTCCCTTACATGTACCCCAACTTGGTACTTTCTTAGTAACGTGAATCACGAGGGCTTTAATTTAAATTTCATTCACATTTGGCATTGTTAGGAATCTTCGCCAACTAGAGTTTTCTTTTTCTACGAGTTCAGTGCTAGCACAGTTGTCAGCGGCGGTGACTAAGGAATTTTTTGGGGTTGGGATACCGATGTGATTTAAAATATTTTTTTTATGTTAAAATATATTAAAGTAATATATTTTTTATTTTTTAAAAAATATTTTTAATATCAACACATCAAAACAATATAAAAACATTAAAAATATATTTTTTAAAAAAATATTTAAAATTTAAGAAAACATAGTTTATACCGTGTTGTTTTATTTAAAATTTAAAACAGGTAAGAAATGTCTGATGTTCCTTCATTCAAAATTTGTTTTCTTAATCAAATTGAATTTTTTAATGTTTTGTATTGTTTTAATATGCTTATATTAAAAATTATTATTTTAATACATTTTCACATAAAAATATTTTAAAACAGAATATATAGCACACTTCAAAACAGACAATAAGTCCATAGTTCATTAAATTATCATAAGTTAGCCATGATTAATTCTTTTATCTAAATAATATTATTTTAGAATTTTTTTATTTTTTAAAGTTAATCCAATTAAATTTTACCAAGTTTATTTAAGTTAACCAAATCAAAGTCAAATCCATTAAAGAACCTAAATCTAGTTAAATCAATATTCATCAGATTGTACCATCGAATTAATCTACTACACCGGTGAGTATAATAACTATGATTATCCAAAATAATAATAATAATAATAATAACTATGATTATATGATGCGTGTATCTTACCTCCCATGTAAAGGCAAGCCTTGACGTTCCCATCCATGATTCCATTCCCCCGCCATTTTCGATCTATTTTATTCATAGATTGAGGACTTTAAGTTTTTTTTTTACTAATTAAATCCTCTTTGCTTGCCTTTATTTTAAAAAAAATTATGTGCAGGAATCTTAAACCACTAAAATGAATCCTTACCAAACTCAAGATAAAGACATCTTTAATTTTAGAGAGTTTTATAATCACATTACTTTACTTATTTTACTTCATTACGACACTGCAAGTAAAGTTGAGAAAAATAGAGTAAAGATTTATTTTCTATACTTTGGATTCCCAGGCAAAAGCTTGTCACGGGAGATGTTTCAGAAACTTATTTTAGTTGATAAATCCTTATTTTCTCACCGTCGAAACTTCTTATTTTACTCAATTTAGGGTATAGTAGTAATTTTAGCTTAGCTTATATATAATTTATTTATATTTAGATTTATAGAAGAACTTTAAAATAAAATAATCAATGAAATTCTAGCTTTTTTTTTCCTTTTTTATGTTGTACTTTTTATTTATTTAATTTTGAATTGTTTAACTTTAATATATATAAAACATGTTTAGAAATATGGTGTAGATGGTATTTTTTAAAATTTTTAAATTTATTTTATTAAAAAATTTATTTTTATGTTTTTATATTATTTTAATATATTAATATCAAAAATAATCATAACGTGTGTTGGGGGGGTGGGGGTGGGGGGGGGGGGGGGGGTTCCTAGTGTTCTTTGAAATACACCTCGCATTTTCTTTTAATCAATGTTGATTTCAAATCAATTGCTAATATTAGTTAAATTAAATTAAACCTTGAATATTGGCGAGGGTGTATTATTATTTATAACTGTTCATTGTAGTGTTCGCACGTACATATTTTACTGTTCATTCAGTCCACAATTTTTTTTATTTTTCTGATTTTTATGAACTTTATGGTAGTTTTTTTGTGATATTTTTTATTTTAGTCTTCAAAGTTTGTTTCTATTGCCTTTTATCCTTTGTTCTTTCCGCAAAGCAAGAGGAAAGAGAGAGAAGTCGATTGAGATGAGTTTAGCTATTTATTTTGATAAAAAAAAAAAAAATTGTTGCTGAAATGCTCTCTACATTTAAAGTGTGCTTGCGAGTGGTGCGCTTCTGAAAAATTATATATATTTTTTTATTTCAAGTTACTTTTTTTATATTTTTATTTAACTATATAGCAATAAGATTTTTTTTTTTTGCTATAAAGTCATTATTTCAATAATGTTTTTTTTTTTAAAAAAACATCATAAAAAGCAAGAATCTCGTCCAAAAAAAACAGAATTGATTGATATCTAATAAAATAATATCTAAACATAATTTCTCCCGTTTAATTATAATTAACTCGAATCAAACATAAAAAGAAAATAATCACAAAGGGTCATACAAAAAGAACACATGATAATATATATCTATACACACACCCTGGACCCAAGATCGAGGGCATACGCATAATCCATTTGATTTTTTTTGCTTGATTGGACGTACAACCAACATTTTTCTTAAAACGACTAAATAACGCATCATCTCTAGTTTGCTTGTTGGTCATTTTAGGTGGCTACAAAGTCAGATCTTATAATTTTTAGCCAAAAAAACTTATTTTGTATAACAGAAGCAGATATATCTTATGATTGCAATGAATGAAATTTCCCTCTTGCTTTATTTGATAGAAGGTCTGTGTTATATACAGAGTAATTGAGAGTGTAAAATAGGAAACCTTTAAATGATGAAGCTAATTCTATGCTACCGTTACAATTTACAGCTATATAATTTAGGCTTAGAATCAACTCTTAAAACCAGAATTAATGACAAAATATTTTTCCTGATTTTAGGCTAGACATGCTCTGTGTTGATTTGAGCAGGATTAACAAATGCTTCCTTTACACATCCCAGCAAGATTGAGCTTTCATCAGCAAGACTAATCTTGTTACGAAGCAATGCTTTGCGCTGTTTGGATAACAGTTTTGTTAACAGATCAGCTAATTGGTCATTAGTGTGGACATGTCTTACTTGAAGATGATTTTTCTGCACCAGGTCATGCACAAAATAGAGGTCAATTTGAATGTGCTTCATGCGCGAGTGATTGATCGGGTTGAAGCTGACATATGTAGCTCCAAGGTTGTCACAGAGGAGATGAGGGGATTCTGGCACTGGGAATGCAAGATCCTTTAAAAGCGTGGACAACCACATTGTCTATGAGGCAGCGGTAGCAAGTGCCCTGTATTCAGCTTCTGTTGTGGATCAGGCAACTGCTCTTTGTTTCTTGGAGGTCCAAGAAATGGGATTAGAGCCCAAGAAACTAATATATGCATAAGTGGAAGTACGATCATCCACATTGCCAGCCCAATCAGCATCGGAGTATGTTCTTAACACTGGGTGGCCAAATTTTTGAAGGTGAATGCCATGAAAAATTATCTGTTTTAAGTAGCGAAGAAAGCGTTTAATGGCTGCCATGTGATTGGTAGTGGGCTTGCGCATAAATTAAGAAAGCTTGTTGACTGTAAATGAGATGTCAGGATGTGTCAATGAGAGGTATTAAAGGCGGCCAATGATGCTGCGAAATTCTGAACTGTCTGCAGCAGTAGAGCCATCAACTAACTGAAGAGATGTTGTGGTCGAGAGAGGAGTAGAGACATCCTTAGCACCACTCATAGAAGTGTTGGCTAACAGTTCTTGAATATATTTATGTTGGGAGAGAAATAAACCAGTGCCGGTAGGAATCACCTCAAACCCCAGAAAAAAATGAAGAGGACCCATATCTTTGAGAGAGAACATATCACCCAGCTGCTGAATAATCTGAGCCACAAGAAGAGTATTATTTCCAGTAATAACAAGATCATCAACATATACAAGGAGATAACAGAGATTTGATCCTTGGTTGTAAACAAAAAAAGAAGAATGACAGTTTTTAGTACTGTGTACCAAGCCTGTGAGGCTTGTTTAAAACCATAAATCCCCTTTTTTAACCTGCAAACATGGTCAGGTTTAGACAAATCCTTGAACCCCGATGGTTGCACCATAAAAAAAGTCTCAGTCAGTTCACCATTCAGAAAAGCGTTGTTAACATCTAGCTGCCGCAAATCCCACGAATGCATTACTGCAAGTGGCAATACAGTTCTAATGGTGGCTGGCTTAACTACAGGGCTGGAAGTTTGTTTGTAATCAACACAAGGACGTTGATTATAGCCCATGGCAACCAAGCGGGCCTTAAATCTTTCCACTGAACCATTAGCTTTCCTTTTTACCCAGAATACCCATTTACATCCCATGGGCTTGCAACGTGAAGGTGGCAAAACGAGATCCCAAGTCCCATGTTTCATCAGAGCAGTAAGCTCTGTAGACATAGCTTCACGCCAGTGATGATGAGAAATGGTTTGGTTTACACTCGTTGGTTATAGGATTGGAGGGAGGGAATGCTTGGATACTGTATGAACTTGTTTGGGTTTGAAAATTTTGTTCATTGATCTGGTGGTCATGGTGTGAGTTCAGTGGGTTGGATATGTGAAGTTGGAGTTTTGGAGATGAGGATCGGGAGGTAGATGTGTATCAATAGGGCATGATGATGACAAAGATAATGCAGGACTAGTTCGATTTGGAGGTGGAGGTGAAGAAGGATGCGGTTGAGTGATGCTGGAATGATGGGTTGGCAAAGAAGCAGGAAGTAAAGAGACACATGGTTCAAAATTACCTAAGGGGGACGCAACAATGACAGGTAAACCTTCCTGAGAGATCAATGAGGCAGGTGATCCGGACAGCACTGATGGAGGCACTGTAGTTAGCTGGGCATCAAAAAGAGAAAGACGACTGGGAGCCGCTGGAGATGACTATTATGACACTGAGGATACAGGATGAGAGGGGTGATGTGCTGGTGATGTTCATCAAATAGCACATGGCGGGAGAGAAATAATTTTTTGGTTTGAGGGTCAAAGCACTAGTATGCATTATGAGTTTTGGAATAACCGAGAAAAAGACAAGCTTTTGATTTTGGTTGCATTTTATTTGAATTATAGGGTTGTGTTAACGGATAACAAATGCAACTAAATTTTTTTAATTTTAAGTAGTTTGGTGGTTTACCAAAAAGAACTTTAAAAGGGGATTTGCCCTGAAGAAGAGGGGTGGGTTGTCTGTTTATGAGATAAGATGCGATTTGAAAAGCATAGGGCTAGTAGGAAAAATCAAGGTGTGCATCATGAAGAAGCGTAAGGCCGGTCTCAACAAGATGACGATGACGACGTTTGGAGACACCATTTTGTTGGGGAGTGTATGGAGCAGTGGTGTAGTGAGATATGCCATGATGTAAAAGATAAGATTTTAAAGCTATAAACTCATCACCATTGTTGGAGTATAGTGTTTTGATGGATTTTTGAAAACGGGTTTCAACGAACTTTTTGAAATGTGGAAAAATTGTGGAAACACTTGATTTTGTGACCATTGGATAGAACCATATATATTTTGTGTAATGATCAACAAAAATAAGATAATATTTTGATCCATCAATGACAGTATAATTTGCAGGACCCCACACATCTGTATATATTAATTCAAGGGGTTCATGACTGTGAAGACTATTTGCATGAAAAGGTTATTGATGGGCTTTATTAATAGAACATGAATGACATAATGAAGACAACTTGTTGGTGGATGAAGTAGGGAGAAAAAAATTCTTAACAAGATGATGGACAATTTTAAGGGTAGGATGCCCAAGACGCTTGTGCCATCCATCAATAGAAGTTCGTTCATACATATAAGCAACCTTTTCGGACGCCGTCATTGAGGTGGGGAAGGTGTAAATGCCATTGTTACATGCTCCTTTTAGTAGAATCGTCCCCGTGATCTCGTCCTTCACAAGAAAGTAAAATGGGTGAAAATCAACAAAGACATTATTTTGTTTGGTGAGATGATGAACAAAAATCAATTTTTTACAGAGATTAGGAACACAAATAGTATCACGCAATGTAAAAGTGCGATGAAGTGAGTGTAAAACCAAAGAGCCAATGTGTGAAACTGGCAAACTTGAACCATTACCGAGAATTACTTCATCAGTCCCATCATATTCAGAATGAATAGATAAATTGAAAATATCACCCGTGATATTATGAGAGGTAGTTGTATCAAGCAACCAAGTTTTATCTTTTCCAGTAGAAGTTGTGGCACAATTGGCAGAGGCATTCTGCGAGTGATATTGAGGACATAACTTAGCAGTATGGCCTAATTGGTCACAAATTTAACATTTTGGCTGGGACTGCCTATTAAAATTATTTGACCTGCTAGAATAGTTGTTGGATTGATATCCATCATGTTGAATATTGTTTCGGCCTGAGTGATAACTTTGATGTCCACGTGTATTAGAGTAATTGTTGGATGACCACGATTTATTTCCTCTTTGAGCATACTGTTTCATCTTCATGAAATTGGCAGAGGCAACCAATTGTTGCGTTGCAGTTTCCAGCCGCCTCAAATATGCTTCATGTCCAACTAGAAGATCATGCAGCTCTTCAAAAGTCAATGATGATTCTCTGGTTCGAATCGGTGCTGCAATCTCCTGAAAACCTGGACCTAAGCCATTCAACACATAAAGGGTTAGGTCATCATCTGAAATTGAATGATCGATAATGGCTATTTCATCAGCCAAGGCCTTCACAGTATGAAGATATTTTAGAATTGACCGATTTCCACGCTGGATTAAAGTGAGTTCTTCCTTTAACTGCATATCACGAGTTCTGGATCTGCTAGCAAATAGGTTTTTTAGTTTTTTCCAAGCTTTATGGGAAGTCTTTGCTGCAGCAATAAGTGGAGTAATTGAAGGAGATGTGGAGGCTAAAATAGCACTCAGGATAAGCTTATCCTGTCAAACCCAGTGGGTCTTGCGCAGCTCATCAATTGCTATACCTGCAGATGAGGGACACTGAATAGTGCCTTCAACGTAGTTGAGTAGATCATAACCAATAAGGAGAGCTTCAAATTATGCACGCCATTGAGGGAAGGTGGAGGGAGTAAGCTTTTCATTGATTTGTGTTGTGATGTTGAGGGCAATTAATGGCTTATCTGCTGTGGAAGGAGGTTGGGTGTTGAGAGTAAAATTTGAATTTTGATCGAAGGAGCTCATGGTGGCGATTTGAATCTGTGACTCGTTAGAGATTGGTAGCTCTAATACCATATAACAGAAGCAGATATATCTTGTTATTGCAATAAATGAAATTTCCCTCTTGTTTTATTTGATAGAAGGTCTGTGTTATATATAGAGTAATTGAGAGTGTAAAATAGAAAACCTGTAAATGATGAAGCTAATTCTATGCTACCGTTACAATTTACAGCTATATAATTTAGGCTTAGAATCAACTCTTAAAACCAGAATTAATGACAAAATATTTTTCATGATTTTAAGCTAGACATGCTCTGTGTTGATTTGAGCAGGATTAACACATGTTTCCTTTACATTTTGAACAGTTTTTTACCCAAGAATTGTTATATCCTAATTTTCAGCACAATTGCACACACACATAATGCATATACTATAAATTCCGGGTAAAATTCCTATGAATCGGTTAGATTTTTGGTAAAATAAAAAAATAATAGTAGTAGTGGTAGTAATTGATTCGATATAAATTTTTATTTGAGAAGTTTAATGATGGATAAGGATAAAATTGAATAAATCAAAAATTTGAAAAAAAAATTATATGAAAACATGAGAGAATAAATGGGCTTAATTGTTCAAACAATAAAAAGAGGTTTATAAGTGAAAAAAAAACAGAGAAAAATTATTAATATTCAAGCATGAATAGTGTTGAAAATGGGCCAATGTGGCCAACCGTTCTAGATTTTGAGAGATGGGTGGATATTGAGTGAAAAATCCACCAACAAACACCTAAAATTCATAAAAAAAAAGGAAAAGAAAAAGGGATAGATAGAGTGATTATAGTCTACTACGAGAGGATTTGAGCAAGGGAATTGCAAAGTGTCAAATAATTATCTTAATCCAATAGCTTAAACTGTTAGATGAGGTTCCAATATATAATTTATATTATTCTTTAACACATCTCTCAAGTGAAAGCCCTTTAGGCTTGAAACTTATATAAGCCCACACTACAATGTATTTAATTTTTATCAAATAAATAGGGATTATGAGATTCGAACTCATGACCGCTTGATCTTCAAGGCTTTGATACCATGTCAAATAATTATCTCGACCCAAATAGCTTAAACTGTTAGATGAGCTCTCAAAATATGATTTATATTATTCTTTAACGTAAAAAAATCAATGAATTTGTTCTTCGAGAGGTACGCCATTGATAAAGAGAAACATCGAGGAGAAAAGAATTTTTTGAGGTGATTTCAAAGCTTTCAATCCTTTACTTCTTTGAGTTGGAAGGCGATAAAATCCCTTCTCCTGATTAAATTATGTATTTTTGGTGTGTGATGATTTATTGCTTGTGTTAGTAATAATTGTGATGTGAGTTGTGATTTTGGTGTATGTTAATTCATGAAGTTGTGATGAATTAATATCTAAATATACGAAATAATAATGGGTAATGTTTCAATTTGTGAAATATAAGTGAGAGAAAAACTAATCCCTTTTTCTTAAGGGGTTTTGACAAAAAAATAAAATAAAATTAGGAAGATAAAATTTGATTAATAATTGATGTTAATTTTATTAGTATGTGAGTTATAATAGTGTCTATAGATTTGAAAGAAGTTTAATTGAAGTTGCTGAATGGAGAATATAAGCATTCTAATTTATTTTATGAATGTAAGCATAATGTTGGGAATTAAATCAAATTGTTGGTGTTATGTGAAATTAGAATATATGAAATAAGCAGAGAGTGGATAATGATATATGAAAAGAAATTAACAAATTACAAAAAATTTATATTTCTTCACCAGCTAGAGGGGGTGTAAGCACCAGGTTGGTGCCTAACATTTTGAATTTTTAGTTTTGAAATTTAATCATGACCTTGCTAAATGTAACTTTTGAATGTTATGCTGTAGATTTTGTTGTATTAAATTGTTTGTATGAAAAATGATTGGCCAATTATCCTGGTGTGGGGCTAATGCCATGTGAATGGGCGAATGATTGGCCAATTTTCATGGGTTGCGGCTGGTATCTTGTGAATGTACAGATAGTTAGTAAGTTTCCTGGTTTGGGAGGTGTTATGGGAATGAGATATAGATGATATTAAATTTTTGATCTCGAAGTAAAATGTGTGGTTAAAATATTTGCAGTGATATGAAATGTTAATTAAATTATTTTAAATTAATTATGTTTTGTTTTATAAATAATTGTGTAGGTTCATCGTAATATCGTGCATCATATTAGTTTCATAATATATTTTTTGGCATATGTAGTTCTTCAAAACATGATTATATAAATATAATTTTTGTAATACTAATGAATCTTAAATAGACTAGTTATGCTAACTTTTAATTTAATATGCATTTATTTATGTGCATGGTAATGGATGTAAATAATTAATAAATGTCCTTTGTATTTTAATTAAATATGTTATGAATTAGGATTTTAAGACGTATGAATTTAATTGTTGTATGAAATTAATTTAATTGTTTTTTTAATTAGCTAGTATGTATTTTCTTTAAATTGTTAAAAGTGAGAATGCGTAAAAATATTGACTATTAGATTATTGATCAAGTCCAGACTGGTTGGACCGTTGATAAAAATTTGATTGATGTTGTGTTGAAATTATCAATATCCTGGGGTAGATTATTTACAGGGAAGATTTTGTCAAGTTTTTAACAATATATATATATATATATATATATATATATATATATATATATATATTTCCTTAGGATCTTGAATTCCAAATGAAAAATTATTTAAAAATTTAGGGTCATTATATATACAATGAAATTAGAGTATTTTTTTTAATTCATATTAATATTCTACCAAAATTTGAACATAGTTTTTTTTTATATCCAAATCATACTAAATTATCAATCACTTTTTATATATATATATATATATATAATTAATGAGTATATAATTAAAAACATAAATCATAAAACAAATAAAAAAAGAAAGATAAACAGGGTTAAGTAAAATTGATACTAAATTCAAACATCCACAGAGCTTACAAAAGGAAGAATCACAGGATAAGTATAAAGTCCATTAATTATACATGATATGTTAAAATTACATTACCGAGCAGCACGGTCCCCGTCGAATGAGAACTAGAGGGACGAGATAAAACAATTAACCATCCCCGAGCAGCACGATCCCCGTCGGATGTGAAAACGACCAGCCAAACGAGAATAACCAACCCAAAGCCACCGTCACGCCTTCACTTTCCCATCCCCAGCTAACACGCAATTATTGATTTATTTCTATCACCAGAAACAAAATGTTATTATTAAAAAAAAAAGAAAAAAAAAAGAAAAAGTCGTTAACCTACGCACCGCCCCCACCTCAGGCCTTCGTCTCCCTATATTTAAACCCGCGCCACTTGCATTCTTCACGAGAATTCCTTTACCTTTTTTTTTTTTTTATTCTATTCTATTTCTACACATTTTTATCTTCTTTTCAGTCTTTCCGTTTCGGATCATGAAAAAGTCCACAAACCACAACACACGCCATAAAAACACTAAAACCCCAACCCGAAACTTCGCTGTAATTTCCCCCCTCCCTCTCTCAAAAACAGTTACAACTTGGATTTGGATTTGGATTTGGATTTCTCCTTTAAAAAGAATTGAATTGAATTCTATTCACTTTTAGGGTTTTTTCCTTCCGTTTGTTTTTGTAAGTTGTGTTGACGATCATTATAATGGCGGGCGGGAGCACGAGGAGTATGATGCCAGGTGGTGAAATCATGGCCGTTGGTGATGGTAATACTGGAGATGGAGAGGAGGAGGACTTGTCAATGGATGTCGGCTTGTTTTATACTATTCTTGAAGAAGAACTACGTGCTTCTCCGGTAAGTTTCGATAACCGGCGTTGGTTTTGAACGACTCGGGTTTGCATGGGAATACGGTGATGTCTTCGATGAGAGGTTAAGTTGAACTGGATTTTAGGTTTCTTAGAACTTTAACTGGTTTTCTGCTTGAATTTCATGTTATATCATTAATTAATTGAACGTGAAATAGTCTTAATTCTTCACTCGAGCAAAAAAAAAAAAAAAAAAAAAAAAAAAAAAAAAAGAGGGATGCTTTTGCTGTTTTTCCCTTTTTTTAGTATTTTTTTTTAATTTTAATGTTAAATTGCAGAGTGGTAAAGGGGATATTTTGGTTGAGAATTTGAAGGGCGAGCCAGTGCCGGATACTGGAAATGGCGGAATCTGGCATTTACAAAGTGGTAATAGATTGAAACGCAATATAATCCTTGGAATGTTATGTTGGTTGTCTGTAGATTGTAATTAATTTGTTTGTTCGAATACTGTTTAGGGTCTCAGATGATAGAAGGGGCAGATGGAGGGGATGGATCTGTGGATTATGTCGCGAACTCTATACACAACCCAGAAGGTTCAGATGCTAGGGTAGGTCATTTGGGTGGTTCTTTTGATTATGCAGGGAAACAAATGAGCTCTTCAATGCATGCTTACTCTGGAAGTAATAGAGAGTTTTGTTTACCGTTTCAAGAGGATCAAGGAACAATGAGGGATGGAGTGTTGGAATCAGAGATAGCCAGTTGCAGTACAGCATCTACTACTTTTGCTGATGGAGTGTCTAGCTGTATTGCAGATCATGCACGTGGTTTGAATTTAAATCCTCTTTTGGATGAAAATGGAAACCAATTGAGGCATGTGGAAGGGAACTTCAAATCCACAGGCATGTAAACTCTCTCCCACTTTTGCTTTTGTATTGTGTGTTTGATGATGTGCATTTGGGAGGTTGATTTAGATCATTGTGATTTATGATTGGAGTTCTGATTTATGTTTCCTGATAATTGCAGATGCTTCACATGGTTCTTGGATGGACAGTTCGGATGAGAAGTTTGGATCTGGTGATGCATTCGTTAAGAATAGCTTAGAAATCCTAGAACCTGAAAATGACATTGATAGATCCATGGACATGCAGTTGATGAATACAGATGTTTTTTCACATGATATGATTTCTCCCAAGTCTGATGTCTGGCATTATCCTGATTTTCATACTGAATTCAGCAATAATCATTCAGCTATGCAATTTGGCATGAACGAATATGATATGCATTATACTGATTCTCCACAATGCGATTTTTCCAGTGCTTTTAATTTTGGATTATCGCACAACAATCAAGAAATTAATGATTTTCAACCTGAGAGTGCATGCTCTGGATCAGAGACTTCGATGAGGCCTTACTCTGATGTAAACATGGTGAATGTTAAATATGAAGGTATCGACTATATGCCACCAATCAGTGGAAATTTTTCATCAAGTGCTGAAGATGGACTTTTTAATGACAAGGCATCAGTTATGCAATCCAGTTATATTCAGTTAGGCATCAGTGGGGACCAAACAGTTAGTGTAGTCGATGAAAAAACTGATGGATCGGCTGTGTGTAGGAACATGACATGGCAGTCTGGTGGAGTTACTGAAGCTCTTGACAGAAAGTGTTCCTGGAGTGATGGAAATGGTGCTTTTGTTGATGAAGACAAAAAACAGTCATCATCAGGTTTTTTATCGTCTGTGCAAAGTCAGAAGCATGTAATTTACACTAAGGATGAACGGGGGTGTGTGACTATTGGATCTTCAAGAGATCAAGTTGAGGGAGTTGTTGGTAGGTTTCCCCTGGACAGTGCATATTTGAATGTAAATGCTTCAGAGCAATATTTTCCCTTTGCTCAGACATTCAATATAAGCAACAAGCAGTTGAGTTGTGGTAAGGATGAAGAACTGGGTATACCGATTCAGTCTAAGGCCTTGGGTTCTCATCTTTCAATAGTCAGCCCTGAATCAATTGAGAGTAATTCGTCAGGAAGCAAATCCCATGTTGATGATGATCTTGATATATGTATTCTTGATGATATCAGTCAACCTGCTTGCTCAAACCAATCTTTTGCTTCTATAAAGCCCATAGTTCCTTTGCAACAACCTGCATATAATGATTCACCTCATCGTTCTGCAGTAGAAGACACAAGGTTCAGGGCCAATGATGAGCGACTTGTACTTCGAGTTGCATTGCAGGTCAGTATTGTGAGCTGGGAATCTACCTGCGTTGTTATGCTAAAACCTAAATTTTGATTATCAATTCCTTCTGAATTCAAAAGAAATTGGAACTTAATTAAATACAGAATTTGGAATGCGTTGGAGCTGGAGTCCAATTTACTTTTTGGTCACATGTCATTGCATTGATCTGAGATTTCCAGTCTCTCTGCCTGAAATATTTTGTTGGGATGCTGACAGGCTGTCACACTCACAGACACATTCTCACCAAATGACTTGACAATAAGCATATGAGTGCAATGTGCAGGCATTTGCTCACATATTAGCGGGGGCATAATTTTTATTTCCTTTATTGAGAACTTGTCCTCCCTAGAAAATATTTCAACTGAAAAAATAAAAAAGTTGTGATTGCCATTGAAATTCAACTGATTTTCTCATGTGTGAGAAGAGACACAGTCCTGCCATCTTGCATAAATACCTCACTGTTTTCTGTATTTGGAAATTAAAGAGCTTCATGATTCCATGATTCTTATATCATGACTAGTATTACGAGTATTTGACATGACTAATTTTATGGCAGGATCTTGCTCAACCAAAGTCTGAAGCTGTTCCACCCGATGGTGTTTTGGCAGTTCCTCTCTTGAGACATCAGGTTTGGAATCTTTCTTTTCTTCCTTATGCAGGCTGATCTGTAGCTATGAGTTGATGACTGTATAAGATGCACAGAATC
This sequence comes from Populus deltoides, assembly GCA_015852605.2. Taxonomy (NCBI): domain Eukaryota; kingdom Viridiplantae; phylum Streptophyta; class Magnoliopsida; order Malpighiales; family Salicaceae; genus Populus; species Populus deltoides. Next base: position 4,480,810 of record CM027580.2, read on the forward strand.
TGATAAGTGGCATATCAATCAATCTTGCATGGCAATCTCAGAACACTTTGAGCTCATCATGACTTGTGAATCCAGCATTACTGCAGTGTAACTTGTAAGTATAACAAAAAGAAAACAAAGATAAATAAATAAGGCTATAACAAAATAAACAAAGATAAAACTACTGCATTGTAACTTGTAAGTTTAACAAAAAGAAAACAAAGATAAATAAATAAGGCTATAACAAAATAAGCAAAGATAAAAGTAGTACTGTTGATGGTTTAGATGCATCATGAAGTCAATATGTATCATGGAACTGATTTTTGTCAGCTGTCTGTCAAAGTTTGAATTTCCTCTCAATAATTCTGAACATATCGAACTAGTTTTCCACTCCAGACTATCTCTTTGCAGTCACCAGATGTGGATCAACGAGAAGCTTAGAATATCTTTGATCTCCTATATGCCCACAAGCAATTAACTGTAATATTCCTCTTCAGTAGCAAGGCAAAATGCCTACAGAGAGGCACATGAAGATGGATTTTTCAAGTTGCCCACAATATGTTTTGAGTTGTGTTATGCTTTTGTTCATGTTAATCCATACAAACAAAATAAATTGTTAATCCATACAAACAAAATAAATTTCAAGTTTGTACCCGTGGAAAAAAAATTACATTTTGAAGTGGATTTCTCCTCTTGACACCAAGATTCTTTGCATGGGATGTTGTGTTTTCAATGCAATGAGAGAGATTTAAGTTCAGTCTGACTTGTATAGTTATCTGAAATCAACTGAGATTGGCAAAACTCACTTTGAAGTGGATTTTTATGGTGGCTTTTAGCAATCTGAAAGCAACTGGCATTGGCTAACTGCATTTGAAGTGAATTCTTACTTTTACAGTGTTTGTTCTTGTTATATGCTCTCTATTTCTGATGTTCTGCATTTTGTTACTCTACTTCTAAGATGGGGTTTGAGGACTATATATGGATTCCCCTTGCTGTTCTAATGGCCGAGTGTGCTTTTTATGGGCTTATGGATATGCATGATTATGTATTATTATCCCATTGATGTCCAATGATTTCCTGTGTAGCGAATTGCGTTGTCATGGATGGTTCAGAAGGAAACCTCTAGCTTGCACTGTTCTGGAGGAATTCTTGCAGATGATCAGGTAGATTTTGTTAACTTGCTAAAGACACTTGATGGTTCTAACATTGAGAACCCCCCCACCCTTTTTTTTGTGGCTTGGTGATTTATGCAATCATTTTCTCACAGGGGCTGGGAAAGACAGTATCAACCATTGCTCTTATACTCAAGGAAAGAGCTCCTTCTCATCGAGCGGATGCTGTGGCTGTTAAGAAAGAAGAGCGTGAAACCTTAAATTTGGATGATGATGATGATGGAGTTACTGAGATTGACAGAATGAAGAAAGGTGCTGATGGTTCTCAAGTTACATCAAATCATAGTTCAACAAAGAGCCTGAACTCTTCTGGGCAATCCAAGGGAAGGCCAGCTGCTGGAACTCTCATTGTTTGCCCCACAAGTGTCCTGCGGCAGTGGGATGATGAATTGCACAAGAAGGTAACCACTGAAGCCAATCTCTCGGTTCTAGTATACCATGGAAGCAATCGAACAAAGGATCCTTCAGAGCTGGCAAAGTATGATGTTGTCATTACAACATATTCAATTGTCAGCATGGAGGTCCCAAGGCAGCCTCTGGCTGATGAAGATGATGAAGAGAAACGGAGAATGGAAGGCGATGATGCTCCGCGCCTAGGATTTTCATACGATAAGAAAAGAAAAAATCCTCCTAGTTCTGGCAAAAAGGGTTCAAAGAATAAGAAAGGAATGGATAGTGCAATGCTTGAGTCCATTGCCCGGCCTCTTGCAAAGGTGGCATGGTTTAGGGTTGTCCTTGATGAAGCCCAGAGCATCAAGAATCACAGAACTCATGTGGCCAGGGCCTGTTGGGGTCTTCGGGCAAAACGCAGGTGGTGCTTGTCTGGTACCCCTATCCAAAATGCAATTGATGATCTCTATAGCTATTTCAGATTCCTCAGATATGACCCATATGCTGTCTACAAGCTATTCTGCTCAGCAATAAAGGTCCCAATTCAAAAGAATCCATCAAAAGGGTACAAAAAATTACAAGCTGTTTTGAAGACAGTAATGCTTCGTCGCACCAAAGGTATGATTGTATGAGTTTTCTGTGCGCACTAATTTTGTGCACTTGTTAGTCCATGTGGTGAAATTCATTCTAGCTGGATTTTCCAAAGATCTTTAATTTGTTTTATTATGACTCTAAAAACCTCCAGGACCTTCTACCCATCTCCTTTGTTGTAGAATTGAGATCCTTTGATATTTTTTCTCTATTCAAGGCTTGTTGCTTGGCTGGATGCTCTGATTATTTGTCCTGGTCTGAATGTTTTGTTTTTCTTCCAATTCATTGGGATTGCATCGGTAGTAGAGGAAGTTTTTTCATAGGTTTCAACTACTCTTTTCATTCTTTTCCTCTGTTGGCAAATTGATTAGTAGCGTATTTGTTAGTCCATGTGGTGAAATTCATCCTGGCTGGATTTGCCAAAGATCCTTAATTTGATTTATTATGACTGTAAAAACCTCCAGGACCTTCGACCTATCTCCTTTGTTGTAGAATTGAGATCCTTTGATATTTGTTCTCTATTCGAGGCTTGTTGCTTGGCTGGATGTTGCTTTATTTGTCCTGGTCTGAATGCTTTGTTTGTCTTCCAATTCATTGGGATTGCATCAGTAGTAGAGGAAGTTTTTTCACAGGTTTCAACTACTCTTTTCATTCTTTTCCTCTGTTGGCAAATTGATTAGTAGCGTATTAACTAGAAGCATTGGTCTCAACTAGGAATTTGGTTAAGAGTTCTATCCATTTTTGCCATGAGGGTCCTGCTGTGGAGTGATCTAAAGGTTACATCTTCAGGATACACAAATGATTTAACCCTGTGATTAGTTGATGGATTTTAGTTACAAGAAACATATTCTATTGTTTGGTGTCTCAGTGTATGAACAGGCACTGTCTACTATGATTTTACCACTCACAGAGAACTTTTTTTCAAGTCTGGCAATGCATTAACATATTAGTATCCTTTGATCTGTTTGAAAAATCTTACCTGCACAATTTCTGTCTTTGCATGCTCATCTAGATGTTTTTTTTCTTGTCTGGTTTGTGTCATATTTATATTGTAAATTGTAGCTAGCCTGTTGATGTTGTGCAACTTATCGCAGTTTCTTTTTGGACTCATCTGACGACTATTTTGTGCTCTAGGCACTCTTCTTGACGGGGAACCAATTATTAACCTACCTCCCAGAGTAGTAGAACTAAAAAACGTGGACTTTACAGAGGAAGAACGTGAATTCTACACCAGACTAGAAATGGATTCACGAGCTCAGTTTAAAGTATGAATTTACCAGAAGAGTAATTTAGAACTGATTTCAATTTTCTTTTTGAGAGAATTTAATCATATATCTGCTATGAAGCAAAAATGTTCAATTTCCGTACTCTCCTTTTATGTATGCATATCAAATAATTCTTCGAACTACTTCAATTGTTTGTCAGGAATATGCAGCTGCTGGAACTGTTAAACAAAATTATGTTAACATCTTGTTGATGCTGTTGCGTCTTCGACAAGCTTGTGATCATCCTCGTCTCGTCTCGGGTTTAGATTCAAGTTCTCTAGGTAGTTCCTCAGTTGAGATGGCAAAGAAGCTTCCTCGGGAGAAACAATTATGCCTTCTAAATTGTTTAGAAGCATCTTTGGCAATCTGTGGCATATGCAGTGTATGTGGTTTCTTTTCTTGTGCTATTTCTGCTTGACTTATTTCTATGTTCTCTTATTTTTTCTGTATCTTTACTGGATTTGTTTCCTTTTGTTAACTTCATCAGTACATTTATATTGTGGATGCATATTGCACAAATAACTCTATTCGCATATTAAAACACATTTATCATAATTTTCCCTTTCTGCATCCTGTTTTGTTCGTTTAAACATCAGCTAGTTCAATCAGTGAAGGGATCTGGAACATGATTTTAAGATATTGGATTCAGTTGCAATTGCTTTGTTTTGGATTTCCTGAAAAAAGATAGTCTTGAAGCTGCATATCTGCTACTTACATGTATAATAAACAGGATCTTAGAATTCAAGCATTAATAATAGAGATGTTTGATTTGGTGTTTGATGTCTTTGATTCAGAAGGCTTCTTGTACTGGCTGAAGTCTTCAGGAGTTCACAGATTTTGAGGGGAAAAGTTCCTTTCATAGTGGCTAGACCTACATATCATACCCACCATACCTAATTAATTCCCTCCTCAAATAAGGCGATTGCTTTGTCTCAAAGTGCTCAATAGCTCTGTCTAGAACTTTCACAGTTATACATAGAATAGTTTCCAAATCCTTGGAAGCCTCTAGGATACTTTTTGGTATTTCCAACAGGAGTATTGTTTGGCTAGGAGTATAATTTGGCTAGGAGTATAATTTCTTCTTTTATATAATAGTAATGCTGATATGTTTGTTAGCAAAGCAAACATTACTTGAAAAAATGCACTAGGCTTGCTGAAAAGCAACTAAGAATCATGGTTGTCACTGCATGGCATTCAGAACCTGGTATTTCAAGAGATTGTTTAGATAAAATAGCCCAGCTGCAATTTAACATAGCAAAAATGATAAAGTAACAGCTGTTTCTACTTCAAAAACTAGTTATTTGAGGTACATTTTGGTGCAACATCATTATAGGAGCTTCTAATCAAAGCTTGAGCGCACAATGTAGCCTTCCCACATGCCTGTACAAATTGTTGGACAGGGTTGCTGCTGCTAATATTTTCTTTATAATGTTGTGCATTAATTCTGTGTTATTTTATATTCTGGTTTTCTTTTATTATTTGTTAAACTGTTTTTCCATCTAGCAACTAGTTTGGGGCTGAGGTTTGGTGGTTGTATTTGTTAAACTTCTTGTTCATTTTTTTTTGTTTCTGACATCTTTGCTGATTTCATACAGGGTCCACCTGAAGATGCTGTTGTTTCAGTATGTGGTCATGTATTCTGCAGACAGTGTATCTTTGAGCATCTTACTGGTGATGACAGCCAATGCCCTGTGTCAAACTGCAAAGTTCAACTGAATGTGATCTCAGTGTTTTCCAAAGCTACATTAAACAGTTCTCTATCTGATGAGCCTGGTCAGGATTGTTCTGGTTCTGAGCTTGTTGCGGCAGTTAGCTCATCCTCTGACAACCGTCCCCATGATTCATCAAAAATTAGGGTAGCTCTTGAAGTCCTGCAATCGCTGACTAAGCCAAAAAATTGTTTGCCTACATGCAATTTGTTAGAGAATTCTGTTGATGAAAATGTTGCTTGTTATGATACCTCATCTGGTTCTAGAGATTCAGTTAAGGATGGAATGGATAAAAGATGCCTCCCAATTAAGGCTGTTGGGGAGAAAGCCATAGTTTTTTCCCAATGGACAGGAATGCTAGATTTGCTTGAAGCTTGTCTTAAAAATTCTTCCATTCAGTACAGAAGACTGGATGGAACAATGTCAGTTACTGCCCGAGATAAAGCTGTGAAGGATTTCAATACACTTCCGGAGGTTTGTGGGATTTTAACCATTTGAACTTCAAAGGTTTATGTATAATGTTTTTGAATGCCCTCTCAAATGTTTCAAGTGTTATATTTCCCTGATGTTTGATTCCTTTGCACTACAGGTATCTGTTATGATTATGTCTTTGAAAGCAGCCAGTCTTGGACTGAACATGGTTGCAGCTTGCCATGTGTTGCTTCTGGACCTATGGTGGAATCCTACAACTGAAGATCAGGCAATTGATAGGGCACATCGTATTGGACAAACTCGTACAGTTACAGTTTTGCGATTAACTGTAAAAAATACTGTTGAAGATCGTATATTAGCCCTCCAGGTACTGTGTTTTCTCTAAAATTTTGTGTTACTCAGTTCCTTAGCAAGTGGCCACCTTTTTTTTCCCCACCATTCAAAGGTGCATAGCTTATCACTTCCTTCATCATAATTTGTTTAAATTGCCCTTCCATGGTTGATCATGCAATAGTTTTATTTAACAATTAAGAGCATGGAGATGATAGACGTGGTGCTGTCAATGATCTGTAAGAAATTTTGGTTCCTCCCTTGCCATTGCTATTTGCTTCAGGTCCCATCAATTGATTGATATTACTGGTTTTGGTTCTTCTGTTGCCATGGGCAAATTAAGAACTAGTGTTTCTCATTTTGGGAGGCAAAGGGCATACATTTTTCACCTATAAGTCAATGGTTCTTCAAAGGCTAACTGAATTCATTGATTGTTCAAAGGCTTATTAAGCTGTATACCATAGGTGTTCTTTGAAGTAGTGAGTGAAGCAAAAAAGGGAATGAGTTTGGGTATTAGGTGAAGGTGGTTCAATGAAGTTTTTCAAGTGACCATAATAACTCAAAACAACTTTAAATAGCAGAGTAAGGGGAACAGAAAAAGGGAATGGGTTGTGGTATTAAATGAACTTGCCTTAAACAGTACTCAAGCCACCAACGTAATGTTGGCAGAACAATTTGAACTGGGTGGACAAGTGATCAGGTTTACTTTAATGGTCACTGTATATACATGATGTTTGGATGAGCTCAAGACATCAAGCTCAGTGTGGTCGAGTGCATGTCTTAATGCATTGGTTTTAGCCAATAAAAGTGTCTGGGCTGAGAAAAAGATGTTTGTTTTTGGACAAACTCGTGCTTAACATGATCAACAGGTTATGGATTTTGAGCCTAGTTTTTGGCCTGCAGTTGGAGCAACTCTTTGCAAAAGCAGCCTTTTGGATGCTTTGGCTGAAAGGATTTGAAGTGCTTTTGAGCTGCTTTGATTCTTGTAGTTCCTAACGTACCATAGAAACATTGGCTTGCTTTTAACCAAAGCATTTAAGGAGGTGTTTTTGCTGAAGTAGCTTCAGCCATGGTGCCAAATAGGCTGTTGGTTTGTTTGCTTTGTAGTTAATTCAACCTAGTCATGTTCTGAAATCAAAACTCAAATGCATTTCTGAACAATTTTCTGGTACGGTGTTTTGACAACACTAAAGGTCTGGCCAAAGTTTCGAAATGAAGAATAGTGTCTCTTGATGTACCTTCAGTTTTGTTGAATGCTCTAGTTCGGTGTTTTTTATTTTTTTCAATAATTGCATTTTCTAGTATTCACTAAGAGTTCATTATTGGACTATTGTTTTTAAAGTCTGTTTGTTATATTTCTTTTGTTCTGAAATTTGTTGGTAAAACAAAAATACTTGGTTTGCTTTTGCAGCAAAAGAAGAGAGAGATGGTGGCATCTGCTTTTGGAGAGGATGAAAATGGTGGTCGTCAGACTCGCCTAACAGTGGATGACTTGAATTACCTATTTATGGTGTGAATATGGAGCTCAAAATCTTTTTGCAGATGTTTCTTTCGGCAACCCAGAGATCACCTATAGTTTCTTTTTCAGCAACTCAGATATCTTTATGCTCCTAGCTGCTGCTTGCGGTTGCAGATGCATATTTTAGCCATTGCCTGACTAGTTTCAACAAGATGACAAAGGGATATAGGCCCTTTTCTAACCAGTAGATACGTGCATAGTTGCAGTCGGTGATGATCCATTCTTTATACAATTTTTTTTTGTCGGTCTAACAGTGGATCCTCTCGTTTAGTCGTCCATCACACTGGAATACTACGTAGGTTTACATTAGTCTGATAGCAAGTGAAGATAGATTTCTATAGATATTGCTTGGACGTTTTTCATTTTTCCCCACCTGTAATTGATAAAAGGGGTTATTCTTTTTTCGGTTTTCCTTCACCACCTTTGCGCAGTTAGTTTCATTGCATAGTTCTCCTTGTGGCGCAGAGATGACAAAATCTATCATCTCCTCGAAAGACCTGTCATTTGGCCCCATCATGTATTCAGCGTCTGACTGGCTTGCTGTATTTCAATTGCTTGCTTTAAAGGTTATTTAGTTATTCTGAGATTTCATGCGGAGGAGCCGTCACAGGTGCTGCCACTGTTTTTTTTTTTTTTTTGGGTTAAAGAGCTTGTGTCTTGTCATTAGTACCGCCGTATACGAGAGCAATTTACAGATGAACTGTGATGAGCAATTTACATTGAAAATTAACACAATAAGATGTCTAAAACATGCATTCCGGCACAGGAGCTCAATACTTTATTGAAAATTAACACAATCCCTGGAAAGCTAATCAACATGAATAAGACATGAGGATACAGGGACCGTGCATTTCAAGAAGCATAATTACACAACCAAAGTGTTATTTTTACTCAACATGAATTTCTAGAATAAATTTCCAAGTATAAAGTTCTTTAATTGAACAACCAACCAGCAGTAATAAATAAAACATCCCCAAACGACAAACTTACTGACAGTTTTGCTTGCATCTACCATTCAACCAAGATATAATATCTTGCCGAACAATTTCAACATTCTCATCAGTTTCTCCAAAAAGCAAAGAATGCACCATTCCATCATAAATCTTTATCGTCTTGTCTTCGCTTTTTGCCTCCTCATACAAACTTTCGCTCACTTTTGGATCAGTGACAACATCCATACTACCATGTAATAGAATAAATGGAATGGTAACATTTCTCAAATTTTGACTCAAATAATCAGTAACCCTTAGAAGCTCGACAACAGTTCCCAATCTTGGTTTCCCCCTATATCTCATCGGGTTCATTTCTGCAATTGGCACTTTTCTCTCCACTTTGATTGACTTGTGCAGAATGCTAGCAGCTGGAACTATAGCTAAAGTAGGCAAAAATTTTGCCACCAATAATAGAATATCAGAAATTGGCCATCTGGGTTTTATATTATCAGAGATTTTGCACATGGGGGCGACCAAAACTGCACCATCAAACCCTTTAGGGTTTGCTAAATGAATCAAGAGACAAATAGCACCGCCCATTGATTCACCATACAAAAAGAAAGGCAACCCATGAAACTGTGTGTCATTCTTGATGGAATCAAAGAAAGAAAGACAGTCTTGAACAACAAGATCAACATTGGGTACATAGCCCTTAAGGCCTTGAGACTTACCATGGCCTTCAATGTCAAGTCCAAAGCAGGCAAAACCCATCTGAGCTAGGAAGATAGCCGTGGACTGAAAAGTCCAGCTGATGTCGTTTCCATAACCATGAACCATACACATAACGCCAAGTGGAGGATCGGTGGAGATTGGGAGCCATGATCTTGTGAAAAGAGAGAGGCCTCTTGGTGATGTGTAAGATGACCGTGAAGCTTTGATCCCTTGTTGTTTGTAGTACTCATCCTCTGGGGTATTGCCCCAAAAGTGGACTTCTGTTTCACGGGGCTTGAGATTTTCTTGCTCCATTTTTAGAGAAGACTTGGGATTTTTGGAGGGTTGTTCTTGTTCTTGGGAAGATAGATGTGGGTGATATTGTCGTCGATTGGCTATTTTAATGTGGTTTGGACTTTTTTTTCCCCTTGGACCATCTCCACTGGAGAAGCGAAATGGATAGTAAAAAATAAAAAAAATTAATATTTTAACTTTTTTTAAATTGTTTTTCATACTCTAAGAATATCTCTTTTTAATTGTTTTTCATACTCTAAGAATATTTCTAATGAAAGATACTATTTTAAAAAGATATTATAAATATAATTTTTTTTACCATACATATTTCAATAAAAAAAAACATTTAAAAGTTAATTTTATTAGAATGGAATAAATAAGTATTTTATTTTTTCTAATAATTTTGATGTTATTTTTTTTTTCACATGACTAGATTTAATTAGCTTATTTTTTTGTTGGCCTCACTTTGTTAGTTTTAGCTCTTTTAAGAGAAATGTAGGAATAATATTTCTAAAAAAAACAAGCATTGTTTGGCTTTAGCATCTTCAATGAAGAAGCTAAATGGATAGCCAAAAATAAAAAACTAAAATAAAAAACTAAGGTTTTTTATTTTTGACTATCCATTTAGCTTCTTCATTGGAGATGCTCCAGGGAAAAAGCAAAAAAGAAAAAAAAAAAACTAAACTATCTTTTCTTTCCCACAAATGCTATTCTTACATCTCTTAAAAGAGTTAAAATTAACAAAGTGCGGCGAATAAAAAAATAAACCAATTAAATCTAGACATGTGAAAAAAAATAACATCAAAATTATTTAAAAAAGTAAAACACTTATTTATTCCACTCTAATAGAAATGACTTTAATTTCAAATGGTTTTTTTTTTTATTGAAATATACATGATAAAAAAAGCTATATTTATACTATTTAAATTTTATTAATTTACCTTTTTAAAATACCGTCCAGATGCTATTAATGTTGGGGGCATTTTACAGGTAGGTGGCTTACTTAGGGCTGGGCTGGCCCTGGTTTTGCCTAACTCAACTTGCAGGATTTCCTATCTTTTTACCAAGCAGCGACGTTAGCGATCTCCTTACATTTATTTAGCTCCTGCTTCTGCAAAATCCTACCTTCATGTTCTCTGTGGATTCTTATGTTGCATACCTTACATCGACAAGTGTTCTGATAATGCAGTCGAGAGTATGGTTGGATATTTGGTAAAACAAAATACGAAATTGATGCTTTTTTTTGTTGCATTCCTCTTCATGTTTCTGTAAAGTTAGATTATGATCAATTATTTTTACACAAAATATATCAAAATAATTGAAACTATTTTTGCACAGAATAATTTTGTCTCTTAAACTGTTTTGAAATTAATTAATTTTTATTGTTTCAAAATAATAAAGAAAATGAAACATGCTTTCTCTGTCTTTACTATTCTCCTATATTTATTTTTATCTTGAAACAATAATAAAGAATTATTGAAAGGATAAATAGAGTAAGTGAGCCTTAGATTTCGTTTAGCATTGTAGGATGGTCCGATTTGAGATTTTTTTTAGGCTAACTATAACTTTAAGAGTAATTTGGTTTTCGTTACTTTGACTTATTTTTCATTTTACATTATGATAGAAAACTTAGAGTTTAAGAAAAATTATAATTTGATATTTTGTTTTTCAAACCGCAACCCTAAAAACTATCATAAAGCCAAATACACACTTATAAAGAGTCGGCGAAAAAGGTTTAAGCAATATATTGATGAAGGGTGGAGCGAGTGACGGACTACGATTTTGATAATTAAATCTGTTTTATGTATTTATTTAAAATTCTAGCATGCATGTAGATAACTTTATAATATGCTTTGTTTTAATGACATCATATATGAAAAGAAAAGATACATAACATTGTTATTAGAATGGAAAATGGAGAAGGTATAAGTAGATGAATATAAAATGATGAGTAATTGGATTATGGTGAAGAAGTTTCAAGATGGTTGGATAACAAATATGTATGTTCAATTGTGTTTTTGGTTGATGCCGACACTTGAAAATATCAATTTATAGAAGAGACTCTAACGAATTTTCGGTAGTCATGATAATAATAATAAGCTTATAGTGGTGTTAGGATAATTAAGGATAATGACACACACACACACACACTTATTTTTCAATGAATATGACATAAATTAAACCGAGGGTGTTACTTATAGGGATGATCCTTTGACCTATCTAGATCTCGATCCAAATTTGTGGTTAGAGACAAGATCGTTCAGTGGATTCGATAGAAATCGAGTGTTTAGACTCTCTATCACTACTACCAAGAACTTGTGGACGACTCGAGTGCTTCGACCATTGGATGCTCGCAATCAATTCCGAGCACTCAAACTTCAGAGTTCGCGACGATGTTAGACCAATGAGTATAGGCTTGGATGGCCCATCTTAATGATAAATGTGAACAACTCACTACTGATTATGAAGAACTCTACCGATTAGTAATGAAGATGAGATCACAGATGGGTGGTTCATGTGCATCCTCTAATTGGCCCGACGACCTTGACAACGACCACCTCCTCCTCCATCGCCATCTCTATTTTATATTTATTGTATTTAAATGTATAAATGTTTAAATTTGTAATAAATATTTGATTTTTATATTAATTTATTTATATTAATTATTTTTCTACTTCTATTGAATGAGAAGGCGGGCTTAATCTAAGTTGAAGTACACATGTCAAGCTTTCCAGAAAAGTATTATGGGAAAAATCCGATCTCATTTGGATCTCGAATCAGCCCTGCAAACTCGGGCCAGAATCATTTTTGCAGCAGGATTCTCTGCTTTCACACTAGATATTCAAATGGGAATATATTAAGCTTCTGATATTGAAATCAGGAGATTCAAAAACTCAAATTCATCTACACATACAGGAATATAACTTTCATGAAGGACTCAAAGTCAGATAAAATCATTTTGAAGGAAAGAATTCGGATGCAATCTGGTTGGTCAAAATGGGTCTCCTGATTTGATTCGGAAACTGACAATACCGAATATCCCAATACGACTAAGAGTCTGATATAAGAATAGTGGGCCTTAGGACCCAATAAAGATTCAAATCAATCCTATAACATGTCATGAATGAAATAATATAGTTGGGATGGTTGGATATTGCAAGAAACCAAGTCAGAATCAAAGTCTAAATTGCAACAGAGTTGGTATTACAACAGAATTGTGACAACAACAGAATCAATTTTCAACATAAATTCTGAGAGATTTATCCAACCTTAAAGACCAGATAAAGAAGTAATGAATTTTGCATTATGAAGACCCCTAATTTGCCTAAAAATCCTGAAGATTTCGGCTACAAAGAAGGAGGATAAAGAGAGCAGAACACAACCGAAACATGGCCCAAAAAAAACATTCTTTTCTTCTCTGCTTTTGTCAATTTTCCAGCAATTATGAACTAAACTCCTGAATTTGGTTCAAGAGGGATACACACCATCCCCATCAGCACGTTGTGAGAAGTAACGTTATCATTGTAATTCTTTCAGATTCAAGTATTTATTTTTTCTTGTTCGGAATTATGCTATTGATTGTTATTCAAACTTATTGAATTGTTTTGAGATGATATGTATATGCTTTCTAGTTTCTTTCAATTCATAATTGTTGTTAGGAACTAGAGTAAGAAGCAAAAGAATTAATTTTATTGCTACAACTCTCATCTTGATTTATTAGGGAAGAATATACTTAGTTAAAACAGTCAAACTTTTGAATGTTTGCTTAGAATAAATACATAGATTTTTTTTTTCCTAAGACTACTGTTTAGTGAATGAAAATTGCTTTTAATATTATATTCGCTTGATGGTAATAAATTTCTTAGAGAACTTTTTCTAATTAATATACTCGTAATCTCATCGATTTCCTTCAGCTTTAAGGGATATCGAATTTATTTGCTTGACGTGAAAGGATATTTATTTTACTTCGATGATCAATAGATTTATAGGAATGGATGTATGGACCCTTGAACTGATTAAACGACATATTAATTTATTATTTTAAGAATTATTGTTTCTTGATTTTTTCATTCAAATCCCCAGTTCTTTCTCATTTCGGTATACTGTAAGAAGATTAAGCGAAATTTCCCTTGGATTCGACCTGGTTTTCACGATCATACTACAAATTTATTTTGTTTGTGATAGTTAAGTCAAAATTATATTTTGGTGGTTCCAACGACCGACCAATTACCGACGAGAGTTTTTCCGATGGATTGTTTCTGTCCGTGAGCCCGTCGATAACATACATACCAATGCACTATTAGTATAAATATTGACATAAAAATTTAAAAAATAAATGAAATTAGATCATACAAGAGTATTCTTTGCTGTGATTGCAAGGAGTTATGTTCCTTGTAGATTGTAGAAGAAAAAGTTACAAAAGTGAAAGTAGTTTACTTTGAATTTTAATTACAGATTCCTGGAACTTTTTGGGAATTGGAAGTTGAAACAGAGAAAAATGGAAAAGCTAAAGGTAGTTCAGCATGAAACTTGAGCAAGTCCTTCCAATGCTCTTAAAATCCTACTGAGTTTTTGCTAGGCCAAAAGGAATTTTTTATTGAAAAATAAAATAACATAACATAAAAGATAAGTATTGATTTCTTTGTTCGAAGGAAGACTAAACACTGACGGTTGAAGTTTGATACCACATTGTAATGATGGCAATGTTAGGTAGGTCAAATCAGCAGCACATGCCATTTGCTTTTCGAAGTGGGCAGCCAGAACTTTTAAAAAGAAGACGACTTTTATTTAACAAGAGCTATATGTGTTTGGTAGCGTGGTGGTGGAAAAGAAAAATAACCGTAACGCAGTAAGAGTTCCCACCGGTTGGACCAAAGCATCTTCTAGAATTTGGAAGACGTATGCTTCTAATTTATCAGCTTCTTGATCACTGCTTTCGTGGCCTCGCTGCGTCTTGAAATCCTAAACTATTATGTGGTTCAATCTATTTAGTCCTAGTTGTAGGAATGGGACTTGGCTATTCATATCATCTCTGAAAATGCCAGAGCTGATGCTGATGCTTCAAAATGCTTGTATTTTTTTTATAGATAATCCACTAAATTGTTTGTGATTTGCATGTAGTTCCGGTAATGGAAAGTTTTTCTTCTTCTCATCGATTGCATTCTATCTCTTTGTACTTTACCTGAATATTATCATTAAGAAGTGGACAAGAAAGAAACGTGCAAGTTTGTGCTCTTCAAATCAGCTTTATGGTCATAGGATCATATTCTTGATGGAAAGATGCAAATAAAAAAGAATAACTTAGAAAAGATGGTTATGCAAATCATATTTCTGGGTCAATGAGAATGCAATCCTGCCCTCTCATATTGCTGTAGAAGGGACAGACAACCACTCAAATAGAAACACCATTCTAACCTATATATGCTCTTGTAAGTGCACCAATACCAAATAATTGGTAGGAGATTAGATGAATGGCCTACGCACTCGTCGTTAACCATAAATGAGGATTTAGTTGTCTGTTCCCTGCTCAACAATTTTCATTTTAGGTTATATCTGAAATAGTTCAGGTTTCTGGAAGTATTATTAGCAATACATCATTTTCAAATATGAGCTATAAGAGCCTTCCAACACTGGAAGCAGAAGGAAATCTCATGGATAGCTTTATCTTTAGATGATGACATGATAATGATTTACTTCAGAATGTTGGAGTTTTATACAAAGAAAAAAATGCAGAATACTCACACACAATCTCTCTGAACTCTATGTTCATTAATGGCTTACATGAAACAAAGTAAAATACGTAGTATTTATAGGCTTCAATGAAAAATTCCAGTTGCTATGACTTCAAGCTTTTTCTACAAATGATAAAAAGTATTAGCTTTAAGAGGCTTTGTGAAAATAACAGTAAAATTGCTCACTTGTTTTCACATGAATTAGTCTAAGTTGTTTTTTCTTCGCATGCGCGCTCTCTTATGAAATAACAAACACAAGAAGCAACTGCAACATAATCTGTTTCACAAGTTGAAAGTGCAACAATTAATAGATTGTTTCTTAAAAGACTATGTAAATGCTGCTTCAATTCATCTAAACAAAATACAAAGCCAATCATCACAATTTCTAGCACAATTACTATCACTATAACCAGCAAGTTCAAGGTTTCATGAAGATGGATAAAACAAACCATAACTAGATATTAACAAATTGTAAAATCCTTTTAGCTGCCTACAAGTGAGAAATTCTCAGACTTCCCATGTATCTACTAACCAAACCAGTATCAAGACTCTTGTAATAAGTTGGATTCACCAATGCCTGCTTTTTCTTTAGTCAACTTGGTGCCACTATCAGTTGGAGTATCAATTGATTCAGATGACAATCTTCCATAGTAAACTTTTTTAAAATCTCTACTAAATATTTTTTTTTGAGATGAAAATTCCACAACTACTTTGCTTTACTTCAGTTCCTAAACAAATACACCATGAATCCCAAATATTTTGTTTCAAACTTCTTTACCATAGATTACTTAAACTCTTTAATCATGAAATGATTATTGTCTATAAATATTAAATCATCTATATATGACAAATAAACAAAACATCTTTTCAAGAGTAAGTTTTCATATATAAAACATTCTCATATGAACACTTAAGAAACCATTCTGATTAAAATAAGCATTAATTTTAAAATTTTATGCTCGTGGTGCTTATTTGAGCCTGTAAAGTGCTTTATTTAGCTTAGATATAGTTTGTTCTTGCCCTTCAACATTGAATCCAGGTGGTTGCTTTATATATACTTTTTTTTATGAAATCCATTAGTGATGGAGCCATGATTTTTTAAATGAGGGGGCAAATTACTAATAAATATTTGATATTATATATTATACATACATGTGTTATATATAGAAATTAATTTGAAATATATATACCAACTCAAGTCAAGCAAAATTAATTTAAGAATACTTTTAAAATGAAAAAAATTACATTATAATCGTTCTCCTTGAGATTTTATATTTTAAAACTGCTTCATAATTATTTTATTTTTAATCTCATTAAAAATATTTTTCTCAATATATACAACAAACTTTCATTCATCTATTTCTAAATCTTCCAAGGACTAGGAAAGTTCTTGTCACAAATTGATGTTGTTCTTATTGACTTGTTGTTTTATACAAGAGAATTAAACATAAATATTTAATGTTTTCTTTTTAATTTATTTATTATATCCCTAATTTTTTTTAGTTGTCCTATACTTCATTTTTAATCATTAGTAAATTCATTATCATCATTTTCATATGAAATTCATAATAAAATGCTTATCAATTCATCAAAACTTATTCAATTCATATCCATTAGCATGTACTATTACCCATACACATATTAATTCAACAAACCCATAAAATATTATAAACCCTAACATTTTCAATAACTAATTATAAAGAAATAAAACTAAAATTAGATAATGAAACAAATAGAAAAGATGAAAGAAACTTTCCTAAAGCATAAGCGATTACTTGCTTAACTAATTAATAGCTTAGGACTTGAAGATAAATTTTGTAAAAGGAAGAGAGCCAGGAACAATAGTGAAAAAAGAACGAAGAGCTTGGATCAATTAGTAGCTAATAAAAAAAATTAACCCTGTAAAGCTATTATATTTATATTTTAATATAAAAAATTGGTTAAAGATGACTTTACTTGCAGTTTTTTATAAGCAGAGAAAGTTATATTTTTATCCTACTTGGGCTTATGCGATCCCAGCTGCTATTCTTAAAGTTCCACTTTCTTTAATGGAAGCTTTTGTTTGGACAACCCTTACTATGTCATTGATTACAACCCTGAGTTTGGAAGGTGAACATCAGATGCAGAGTGAAAATTATCAGCAGATAAAATGTAGAATGACTACTAATTGGGAGAGGGGGCAATTGCCCCCCTTACCCCTACGTGGCTCTACCAGTGACATCCATTAAGAGAGATTTAGTTTACATCAATATGGAGAAAGTTCCACTTATTCTAAGTTGTTAATAAGATTAACCATCTCATTATTATAAGTTGAGCCACCATTACAAACACTTCTTTATAATTTACTTCGTATTGTTGCTTGTAGTCTTTTGTCACCAACCTAGCCTTGTGTTTTTCTACCTCACCTTGTATATTTCCTTTTGTTTTGAACACCTATTCGACACCAATTTATTTGTGTCCTTGAGGAAGTGTAAACAACTCCCAAGTATTATTAATGTTAATGGCATTTATTTTATCTTCCACTTAGCTTCTAGAGGAGCTTTTTCAAATATCAATAGATCATAATTTGCAAAAAGACATAGCATGCTAAAATCATCAAAGTCAATTCTTTGTGTGCCATCATATATATCTCTTGAATGCCATATATATCTCTTGAATGCTCTTTGTCTTTCTTGGAGCTGAACTAGAGGAGTTATATGGTCCTGGCTGCATTTCAACTTGAGAAGATGATGTTGGCACAATCTGATTTTCTTTTTCATTTTTTCCTCTTGTTCTTTTTCTAAAAGAAGTTGTTGCAGCCACCTTTCATTACTTCAATTCTATATTTTCTCTTCATTAAACTGAACATCTGTTGATATCATCACTTTCTTAGTGATGGAATTATAAAACTTGTAGCCACAATAATTATCTCTATACCTTAGTAGGATTTTTTTACCAAGCTTAGTCCTCTTTTCTTCTTGTATTTTGGCACATGCATCATTGCCAAAAACTCTCAAGTGATCAATGTTTGGCTTATGCAAACCCCATGCTTCTTTAGGTATGATATTGCAAAGATATTTTGTAGTAAACCTGTTCAACAAATATTTAGCACAATCAACAACATCTCCCCATAATTCTTTAAGACATTTGTTTTTTCCAATATACATCTAACCTTATTAAGAATGATTTTATTCTTCCTTTCATACACCCTATTCTATTATAATGTTTGAGGCATGGTTAGTTGATGAACAATGTTATTTTCTTTATAAAAGTTATCAAACTCATATGAGATATATTCCTCACCTCTATCAATTTTCAAACACTTTAAATGACAATCACTTTGCTTTTAAATAAGGATTTTAAACTATTTAAATATATTTTAAAATGCATTTTTTTCTTTCATTAAGTAAACCTAAGTTTTACCAATATAATCATTTATAAGGGTAAGAAAATATCTACTACCACCAACCGATATAGGCTTGAGAGGACCACACACATCTGAGTGTACTAAATTGGGAGGCTGAGCTGCTCTTGAACTCCTCCTTAGAAAAGACATTTTTTGCTGTTTTTTCATGACACATATCTCACAAAAGCAATTTAGATGATTAATCTTTGACAAACTTATCACTATATTGTTTTTTTATAATAACTTTAAAGCACCAAAGTTTAAATGTCCATAGGGAAGATGCTAAATGGTGTATTCATCACAAATAATTTCTTTGAAGTAGTTTGATTGGTAAATATTCAAGTTCAATGGGAACATTCTATTCTTAGCCATTCTTACTTACATGATCAAAACATTATTATTATTATCATATATATAAAAGGACATGTTCTTTATCAGTGCAGCAAAGCCTTTTTCAAGGAATTGAGGCTCAAGATATTATTTTTCATTTTAGAAACATGATAAACATTAGAGATTTGTCGATGCTCATCATTTTTAAGTTGAAGAAGAATTTTACCTTTGCCTTTAACTAGTCTTTGTTATAAACCACCAAAGGTGATGTTGTCGTTGTGTTCTTCATCAAGCTCAATAAGAACTTCTTTCATATTACATATGTTATTTAATACTCTTGTAACAAAATACCAAGTGCTTGGATTGCATGACTCAAAATTTTCATAAGTAACAACTATTTCCCTCGATATTCACCGATGAAAAATTTATATTGGTGACTACTGGAGGAATTATAGCTGGGAATGAAGGAATGAAAAAAAATTATTATGTCATTATTATAGACAGAATTATTAAGGAAATATGCTCGTTGGTAATACTTATTGGTGAATCTGTCAGTAATATTTAAATTATAACCTGACAACTAACCTCCCCTCCCCTATTTCTTATTCTTTCCTTTTATTCTGCAGAAAATAACACACAACATCCCTTTATTTTTTTCATAAATCAAGCTCTTATCATCACAAATCTGGCCACACTAATACTCAGTTTGTCAGTATCCCTATTTTGGTTCAATTTTTTTTAAAGATTCACAACATCAAGCAAAAATATCCTGTTTTATTTTGTTACCCATTTTTAAAATGTTATTTTTTGGCATCTTTATATAGTATATGTAGTTTGTTTGTGTGTGCACTTTTTTTTAACTTTTTCCTATAGAAATTTGTTGTGTGAATATATGATTTATACATGTTAGGGTTTGTTTGAGATTTTAAAAAATTATATTTGTTTTTTTATTTGATGAAATTGAGTTTAATTTTGTAACTTAGGTGTTTTATAATGAAATAAATAATGACTTATTTACTAGACACATTTTATATTTTATCAATTTTATTGTTAAGTTGAAAATTTTGATAAATTTAGAGGAATTTAAATTTTTAAAGAAAATTGATAATGATTTAAGGATATTATTAAAATAAATTGAAAAAATTTGAGTTAAAGCATTGATAGCTAATTAGTTGGGTACCAATAATTTTTTTAGTTCACTATATATATATATATATAGGTTTCATATAAATCATTAATGATTGTTCTTGGATGTATCGAGTTTCACCCGAAGGGTTGTGCAAGATATATTATTGTAATGAGGTTGAGGGTTTTTATTAATTATACACTATCTAATCTGAAAAATATTAGTGGATGTGGTATTAGATGTCTATGCAAGAGGTGTAAAAATAAAAAGTCTCAATTTTGTTGTTACGATGCATCTTCTATAAAAAAGATTCATGGAAAAATATTTGTGTTGGTTTGCACTTGAAGAACCATATGTTCCTTACAAAACTATAATAGAAAGGAAGGTTGAGTCAACTTTTAGTTCTAACAACATACATAAAGTTGTAGATAATAATAGTAATCGTTATAGAAATATGATTATGGATGGAATGAAAATAAATTAGTGTGATGCAATTGAATGTTCAATCATAGATGAAGAACTAAATGCAAAAACAACCAGGTTTTTTAATCTTTTAAAAAATTCCTACGAACCATTATGAGATGAGTATATAAACCACAATAAGTTATCATATATTTAAAGTTTTTATTGGAGCCACCATCTCTAATGCAACTTGAGCCACAATTTCTAATGCAGCTTCATCATGCCCTCGATAAATCATAAACAACACTTTGTTATCTCTCTTTTTAGATTTTTAAGAATTGTCATTTCAACATTACTCGAGGCTGTTTTTGCTTTTGTAGATTCTAGTTCAATATACCCATCTTTAATCAATTCCCACAAGCATAAATAGCCTAAAAGAATTTTAAATTATATAAATAATAGGTCATATTTTTTGTTTTGTGAGACGGAGAATTTGAAATTAAAACTGATTGTTGCTGATGCTACCACTGGAAGTCATTACTTATCCAAGTTTTGATACCAAATTTGTTGAAGTTTTATAAAAAAGAAAAGTGGCAGAATCCTCACACACAATGTCTTTGAACACGATGCTTATTAATAATGGCTTACATCAAATAATGCATAATGCATAATATTTATAGGCTTTAATGGAAAATTCTAGTGAAGAACTTTTACAAACCTCAAAAGTGCTAGTTTGAATGTGTTTCAAATCCCATGTAAGTACTTTGTATCAAGTACTCTTGCTAATATTCATAAAACAACTTTAATGCTCAACTCAAAAATGATTTACTGGTTGTTCTGCATGGTTATTTCATGGATATAGCTGGTATGATTCTTTTTCTTTGTAAATGATCAGATGTTGAACTTGTAGCTTCTGTGATAATGCGCTTTATCACAACCTAGATCAGGTCTCTGACTTGATCATTCCTTACCTACTAAAAGTTAAAAATTTCTTTGTGAAAAAATCGAACTTGAGGAAGTTGGAGCTTATCATAATTTAGATAATTTGTCCACCGGTGAAGTAGGCTCTACAGGGTAAAGCTTGATTGAAAAACAAAAATTGTCACAAAAGGGAAACGTGTCTCCTTGTAGTTCAGACTGTGCTATGCAACAACCAAAATGGAGCACTGAAGTCACACACATCATACATCACACATGTCGAGCTGTTTAAGCGTATGACACGATAGAGACATGCCATATTATTTAGTTAGATGACAAGCTGTTTGCTAATGAGATTAGCACAGACTGCACTTTTCTTTCTTTAGATTGTCCACGGCCCTCCTTTCGTGACTGTGAAATCAACCAAAAAGGGAATTACCTAATAAGTTTACTAAGAAATAGGTGGATATCCATTGGCCAATATAAAGTTATATGTGCCTCCTGCGGAATAGATTATGGGAGGTTGATGTAGCTAGTTCCTAAAATGCTTTGGAGGCATTTTCTTGTGACAAAAAGAAGAGGGATAATACTTGTAGATGATATCATGATACTAGACTATATACCATTTCTAAAGAAAGAGCTTGCATAAACCTACTTCGTTTTGTTTTTTGAAAGAGTGGTTACCTTCTTTCAATATGATTATGCGGGTATTAGAATCAGAATAGGATTTGTTGTTATGGTTTGACACGAAAAAATATATGAGATCAACAAAAGCTAGCTGCATATGAATAACCCTCAAAGAAAGATAGCATCTTTGAAAGCTGATAATATTGCTTCTGTTGATGATTGCTGGATGGAACAAAGAATATCAAAGGAAATTGAAGAAAAAACGTACAAACTGCATACCTAAGAGATGATCTCCATCTCATTATTCAACTTAAAAATAAAGTTGGAATCCAAGTCATTATTCAACAACCAACTTGGTTCTTCCGTTCACCACCTAGAGTTCATTATCATCAGGCTCAATATTCACAAGCTGACAAGGTTCGCCACAAAAATCCATCTTTCTACTTTGTGATGATGAGATTCTTAAAAACATTTGCCTTTTTGTATATTTTAGAGGCACCACCAATTTGGAATAGGAATATATACTACAATGTCTTTCCACCTTGTCACAAAAGTGACAAGATCACTGACTAGCAAGAACATGGTCAATCTGCACAAGGATATGCACGTGCTATGACCTGATTTAACCTTTCTACATTCATGCTGTAGACTTTGTAACAGTAGTCTAATTTCAAATCATCAACTAGCCTTAAGGATAATGATGCTAGCCCTAGATTCCTACTGGTTAATACTTCTTTAAGCCAACTGCTGAAATTCCTCTTAATTCTCTTCTAAGAAGGATAATGTTATACAGCAAGAGGCTATTTGCTGTCCTTATATTGCAGAAACTGTAGAGACAGTAACCAGATTTTAGGGTGGTCTTTTTTTTTTTTTTTTATAATATTTGCCACTTCTAATTGCATAGACAAGTCAATCATTCATCAATTACATTCTTTAATTCACTGAAATTGTATTAAAATTTGTTTGGTGATTTTGCCATTGCTCCTGGGATATTCTTGGCTAGGATCAGTATTATAAACATGCTGTGAATGTTCCTAGTATGCTATCATTTGATTTCCCCCCTTCCTAATTCTAGTGTGATCAAGGGAGGGACTCGAACTTTAGATTTTCCCTCTGTCCCGTGCTTTTCAAAGTTCAGTACTATACTACTGCTGTCAGTTGAAATAATAGTTAAGCACCTTCCTTGTAAATTCTAGGTTAACTGTTGCTGCTGACAACAGATTAAACTAAGAAGCAAAAGACAAGATCAAGTTTGGGGATTAGAACCAAGCAAGATCATGGATTTAAGTATGCAATAAGAAAGAGGATATGAGAAAGCAAAGATATGAGTGGATGCATATACAAATATGGTTAAGAGTCCAATCAAAACTCTTTGAATATCTTCCAAATTCTCACCCTTTAGTTCAACCACTATCTTTTAATTTTTTTTTTATTCTCTTTGATTTATTTCCTTATTGAAAGACTTTAAACACGAGCAAACTTTGACTAGTCTTTCTAAAGAATCAAGAACACAGAAAATTATTTCATTTCAGCAATGACTCAGAAAGTTCATGCCTATCTCCATGCTTCTTAGAGGTACGGATATATAACAATATCCATGATCAAGAATAGATACGCACAAGTTCAACTGAGGTTGTAGAAATATGAGAATTTTGTTGATTAATTGTTGTGAATATAATGAGAAAAATATGAAAAGAATCCATAGAATATATCTATCTTTCTATATCATATCATATCATATCATATCATATGTAACAATAAATCATAATCAAATCCTAAATAAAATCCATTAAATATTCAATTTGGAGATTGAAATGACATGGATTGTTAGATTGGGATGAATCCATTATTTAATATATGTGATATGTCTATGTAGATGTGCAATATAATAAAATCCACTACTAGATTTAATAGTTTTACTGACAGAAATTTCTGTTAGTGTTTACATTAATATTTTGTTTATGATTATTTTATTAATGGAATCATGGATGGAAACCATCCGTCAGAATCACTAACATTTCGTCTGTAATTTCTGGTCTATCGGTAAGTCCGTCGTCAATAAATTTACAGATGGATTTATAGATAGATCATGCGCGCCAAAAAAAAAACCTATTTCAATCCAATAATAATTCCCTTGGTGAGTTGCAGTGGTATTTGCAGTAATTCTTTTTAAACTCTCTGGAATATACTGATGAAAAATTTCATTGGAGATTTAACAGTTGCAGGGGGATTTGCTGTAATTTTTTTCCAACTCTCTAGAATATACTGACGAAATTATTTCATTGGTAACCCCGTCAGTAATAATTTAAAAATATATATATTTTTAAAAATCTATTGAAAATAAATAGAAAATAATTTTAAAAAATAAATTTATATAAAATTCAAGTATTTAAAAATCAATTACCTTAATATAAAAACCAAATATTTATTACAAATTTATACATTCAAATACAATAAAACTAGAATATAGGCGGCGCTGGAGAAGAAAGAGGAGGCTAGTTGTCTTTGGGACTGTGAGGCCAATAAAGGGGTGCATATGTACCACCCATCTGTGATCTCATATCCATGACCATTCGATAGAGTTATTCATAATTCGTAAAGAATTGTTCATATTTTTCATTGAGATGAGCTGTACATTCTTGCACTCCTTGATCTAACAAGGCCGCGAACTTCGGAGACTAAGTGCTCAGGACCAATTGCGAGTACTCAATGGTTGAAACACTATGGGCCTTCTGCAAGTTCTTTGCTGTAGTGTTAGAGAGTTTGTACACCTGATTTCTATCGGCTCCACTAGACAATTCTGTCTCCAACCACAAATCCGGATCAAAATCCGGGTGGGTTGAAGGGTCGTTCCCATTTCTCTCCTTCAACAGGGTGTTATATGTCTCATGTAAATAAGAAAATAAAACCATCAAATTCAAGTAAATAATAATTTAAGAAAAAAAATGATTAAAACTAATGTACCACAAAGTGTTGAGCTCAGCTGTCGATGAGCTGTTGCACCTCTTTTTGATAGTCATCACTTCGCATGTGCGTTTCCACAAAAAAGCTCAATTGGGCTTGACTTGCGTTCAAGAGTCGTAGCATGCAAAATGAAAATGTTGTCAGCTAAATATATTTATAAATAACAACAAATAACAAAAATAGATGTAATTAAAATAAATCTTACCATCCGCTCCGCATGCGAAATGAACAGAATGAAGCCGCCAGTGTGTGTGGTAACGAAACCGTGAATTTGCCAGCTTTGATTCCCTCGGTATGTACCAACGACATATTCCTGTTGGTGGTTACCGAAATATTTAGTAATAGAAAAATTGGTCGGTAAATGTAATCGTAATATACCGATGAAAAAAATCTGTTGGTGTTTCCATTTATATTCATCAATTTTTTGATAATGATAAAAAAAACCCACAAATGAAAAGCACACAAAAACATAAATTAATTAATTGAAATTCAACAA
This sequence comes from Populus deltoides, assembly GCA_015852605.2. Classification (NCBI taxonomy): domain Eukaryota; kingdom Viridiplantae; phylum Streptophyta; class Magnoliopsida; order Malpighiales; family Salicaceae; genus Populus; species Populus deltoides. Next base: position 4,506,114 of record CM027580.2, read on the forward strand.
ATTACAAAAAATAAAGAAATATATGAATTGCTAAAGATTGTGTTAAACAAATAAAAGTATTATTATAGAATGTATAACATGTATATGTCTGAATTGGAAATTAATGTAGGATTATTCCAATGTTGTAATCCCTACGGTTACTGCCGTATTCGGCCCTACATATATAAATAGAAAAGGTTGACTAAGGCCAACCCAAGTCATTCTGTTATTCTCAACTTGGTATCAGAGCCCTAAATAAACTAAAACACCTCTTCTCCTCTCTGCAATGGATCCTTTTTAGCCGGCAGCCATCTCTTCCTCTGCAGCAGCACCGGTTGTGCCTTCCTGCACTCCTGTCGCAGGACCACTTTCTTCTTCAGCTTCAGTTCTGCAGTGGCCACAACATACAGATGTTGGCCATGCTCTTCTCAACCCCAATAATGCTCCTCTGCTGCTGTCCTCTTCTGTTGAAGCTACTACAGCTTCTGCCATGACAATTGTGTCCCTCTCCCACACTCATCAGGTCATCTCTTTGAAATTGACAAACACAAATTATTTGTATTGGCGAATGCAGATGAAATCGTATCTCTTAGGCCAAGGTGTTTTTGGCTATGTTGATGGTTCAATCTCCTGTCCCTCTCCACATATTCTTGCTGCCGATGGTGTCTCTCTTCAGGTATCTCAACTCTTTCTTCGTTAGAAACAACATGACCAATTCATTCTAAGTGCCTTGCTCTCTTCGCTATCCATGAAAGTTCTTCATCTTGTTGATTGTCTAACCTCATGTTCTGTCTGGCACACACTTGAGCAAGCTCTTGCTTCTACATCCAACTCTTGGATTATGCAACTTCATGGCTCCCTTCAAGACCTTCGACAAGGTGATGATTCGATAGCTCAATTTCTGCAAAAAGCTAAGACTTTATTTGATGAGCTAGCAGCTGCTGGCCGGTCTATTTCGCTAACCGATTTCAATCTATATGTGTTTCGTGGCCTTCGCGGAGAATTTAAGGACTTAGTGACAAGTCTTGTTACAAGGGCAGATCCTCTACCATATGCAGATTTGCTTAGTCATCTGCTAACTCATAAATTTATTCATAAATCCTTTCATTTGTCTATGGGATCTGCTGCCATTCATACACCATTGCTGCCCACGTCAAACATCCCACCTTCAGCACTCCTCTCTCACTGTCAGCCTTCTGCTCAGTTTGGACGCAATAGGGGCTGTTCTTATGGCAGCTGGCGTCCTCAACAAAATCTTTACAGAGGGTCTCAAAATTCTGGCTCCAGGCCTGATTTACGTAGCTTCCATAGCTTTCCTAGCAACGACAACAGACACAGCAGTTGGCAGGGAAATTGGCAGCGCAACAGGGGATCCAATTCCCGTTGCCAGTTATGTCAAAACTTTGGACACACTGCTCCTCAGTGATCTCAACTTCAGCAACATGGCTATGGACAGCAACATAGTGCCAATCTGGCACTAAATAATTCTGCAGGTACTGCTGACTGGTTTCCGGACACCGGTGCGAATCAACACGTCACACCTGACCTTGCAACCTCGACTGCTTCAGAACCATACAATGGTAATGATAATTTGCATTTTGGTGATGGTAAGGGACTTTCCATATCTCATATTAGCCATACAAAAATATATAACCTACATCGTTCGTTCACTTTATCTAATGTCCTACATGTTCCTGCAATCACGAAACCTCTGCTTTCTGTTCAGAAATTTTGTCTCGATAATAATGTTTATTTTGAGTTTCACCTTTTTCTGTTTTATGTCAAGGATCTCAACACCAATGAAGTGCTCCTCTTAGGACAGAGTAAAGATGGTCTCTATACTTTGTCAAGGTTCAGGTCTTCCGTCCCGTCAATTCCTTAAGCCTATTGGTCTCCCTGCATCTCTGCTTTTGCTGATTTGCGGCATCGTCGCCTAGGTCATCCTACCTCCAATATTTTTCAATTTTGTCTCAAAAAATAAGATTATTTGTAACAACAAACGTCTTAATTTTCAATGTCAAAGTTGTCTCTTAGGAAAATCATCGTGTTTGTCTTTAAGACCTACTGGTCATAAAATTTCTGCTCCACTTGAATTGATTTTTAGTGATGTGTGGGGTCCTGCTCCTCTTTTTTCTTCGGATGGTTATCGTTATTTTGCTATATTTGTTGATGCGCACATAAAATATATATGGTATTATCCACTTGTTGCAAAATCTGATGTTTATTTTGTCTTCTATCAATTTCAAACTCTTGTCGAACGTTAGTTTTCGTCAAAAATAAAATCTGTTCAAACTAATTGGGGCGGTGAATATCACAAATTCTCCACTTTCTTTCAGACTATTGGTATTCATCATCGTCTGATTTGTCCTCATACTTAGAAACAAAATAGAACAGTAGAAAGACATCATAGACATATTATAGAAACCAGCCTTACTCTTCTAGGTCAATGTAAAGCTCCATTTCATTTTTGGAATTATACGTTTGACACTTCGGTTTATCTCATTAATCGTATGCCTACTCTTGTTCTTGATAATCGATCCCCTTTTGATTGTTTGTTTCAATGATCTCCTAATTATCATTTTTTACATATGTTTGGATGTCTATGTTTTCCTTTTTTGCGTCCTTATAATAATCATAAATTGGTCTCCTTGTGTGTTTTTTGGCTACAGTCCCTCTCATCTTTGTTATCGATGTTTTGACATTGAATCTCATCGCATGTATATCTCCCGTCATGTCCGTTTTCATGAACATGTTTTTGCATTTGATAAATTTGAACAGATTGTGCAGGTCTCCACTCAAACCAACACACCATCCCCTATTACCATTCTCCCAAATCTAACCCACTCCCCCCTGTTCACCGTTCAAAACACACCCCATCCCGCCTCTGCCTCTGCCTTGACCTCACTGCCGATCCAAACACCACAACTTCCATATTTCCCTTGCCGCTCACCACATGCATCTTTATCTCACCATACTGTTGCAGGTACAGGTTGCAGCTCAGTGTTTCCTGCTCTCCAACACGAGGTCCTTGATAGTAGTGGGACATCCTCTGGTTCCTCCTCTGCTTCTCTTTATTCTGCCAGTAACCTGGTTTCTGCAGACTCTGCCTCTGCTGCCAGCTCTCCACTTGCGGCAGTTTCTTCCTCGGTTACTTCCTCTGGTCTGAATCTAGTGGTTGATCTCTCAGCTTATCCACTACATCAGGCCACCTCTATGATGCCTTCTTCTCCTACATCACCACCGTTGCTTAGCTGACACCCCATGGTCCTTAGATCACGACAGCTCAAAACCGCAAATATGGTCTCCTCTACTGCAGCTAATACAACTACCACCCGGGTATTGCTCTCTCCTTCCTCTGAACCTGTTGCCTTTTCTGATGCAGATAAACATGTTGCTTGGCATGATGCTATGTGTGATGAGATCAAGGCTTTATGATCCAATCACACTTGGTCCCTAGTGCCCTTTCATCCTTCGATGAATGTTATGGGCAGTCGATGGGTATATCGCATCAAACATCATGTTGATGGCAGCATTGACCGTTATAAAGCCCGTCTAGTTGCTAGAGGATTTACTCAACAGGAAGACATTGATTATTCTGGAACTTTCAGCCCAATTATTAAACAAGCCATCGTCAGATTAGTCTTTTCAATTGCAGTTTTCCGTAATTGGAAGATTCATCAGCTTGATATTCATAATACTTTTCTCAATGGTGTTCTTACTGAAGAAGTCTACATGAAACAACCTCTAGGTTTTGTTGACCCTAATCTTCCATCTCATGTGTGCAGATTGCACAAGTCACTATATAGTTTAAAATAGGCACCAAGGGCATGGTACACTCGTCTGAGTAATTTTTTACTATCTATTGGTTTCCTTGCCTCCAAGGTTGACACCTCCCTGTTTATTTTATCTGATGTCACTAATATCTTTTATCTCCTCGTCTATGTTGATGATATTTTGCTTACAGGCAGCAACTTTGCCATGCTTCATCATCTAGTCCAGTTACTAAGCTCTGAATTCATGCTTCGTGACTTAGGTGATGTTCACTACTTTCTAGGTATTGAAGTTCAGTCTACAGGTATGGGTCTGATGTTGCGCCAACACAAATATATTCTTGACATCCTTATTTGGGCTGGTATGAATTCTTGCAAACCCGTTGATACTCCAGTTCTCCTTTCCAAACTTGCTATACAGCCGAATCATCCATTTTCAGATCCCACACGATTTCGTCAAATTATGAGTGCTCTTCAGTATCTTACATTCACTCGTCCAGATATCTGCTTTGCTGTTAATAGAGTTTGTCAGTACATGCATGCTCCTACAGATTCCCATTGGGTTGCTGTTAAATGCATACTCTGTTACCTCAAAGGAACAACATCCTATGGTTTTCATATCACTCGAGGTACCTCTTTTGCTCTTCATGGTTTTACAGATGCCGATTGGGCTGGGAGTATAGATGATTGCAAGTCTACGGGTTGCTATCTTGTATTCTTTTGTCAGACATCAATTTCATGGAAATCCGAAAAGCAACGTACAGTTGCCCACTCCTCCACTGAGGCTGAGTATAAAGCCTTAGCAAATGGTACTGCTGAGGTCATCTGGCTTCAATATTTATTAACAGATCTACAGGTTCCCTCCGTCTCTGCTCCTACTATTTGGTGTGATAATCTTGGTGCGACTTATCTCTCGGCGAATCCTATCTTTCATGCTTGTACTAAGCATGTTGAGGTAGATTATCATTTTGTCCGTGACCGGGTTACGAAGAAGGAAATTCAGATTCACTTTATCCCCTCTCAGGATCAACTTGCTGATGTCTTCACCAAACCACTTTCCGCTGCGTCCTTTACTGCTTTCAGGTTCAAGTTTCGGGTCGATCCTCCACCCCCAGCTTGAGGGGGCATATTATAGAATGAATAACATGTATATCTCTGAATAGGAAATTAATGTAGGATTATTCCAATGTTGTAATCCCCGATTCAAGCATCGTCAGATTCGCCCTCCATATATAAATAGAAAAGGTTGGCTAAGGCCAATTCAAGTCATTCTGTTATTCTCAACTAGTATCATAAATTAAGAGCATTAAAAAACATAAAATAGTACTTTAAATAACAAACCTAAAAAAAAAACAAAGAAACATAGTAATTCCTAAGAAAATTGTACGTTTTTTTTTTTTTATAAAATGCATGTTGACTATTTAACAAGGATACAATCTACTTGAGATGAAAATACCATAAATTAAGCACATAAGCCATAAAATAATAAATTTAAACTCAATAAACCAAAAAAAGAAATTAACATTTAATTACTAAAAGATTGTTTGCTATATGATTGTTATATAACAAAATCTTACCAAAGTTTTTAGCAAATATTATTAAATTAGCTTTGGTAAATCTTATGCCATTTTGGAAGTATTATTGCTTGTTATATTTTAAAAAAGCATATAATTTTCTAAAATAATAATAATAAAAAAACACAATCACCTATGTAACAACCGGCTATTGACTTGTTAACAAGTAAAACAACAAATAATATTTGATTTTTTAAATTGATTTTCGCGCGTGAAGGCCTCATTTGACCATTCCATAATCTTCTCCTCAAATTATTCTCCTATAAATCCCTTAAATCCATAGTTATTTGAAACAAATTGTTATGGGTTTGATAACAAATCTTCATGTTGCCCAAAATGAATACATTTATAAACATTGTTCTTGGCAATAAAGCTATGAATAATTGAGAAGAGAAGTCTTTATAAGTCAATAATAACAGGATTTTATAATTATATAATATTATGCTTCTAACCCACACAACAACAAATGGAAGGGTCCACCAAACCATGTTCATGCAAGAACACTGTAGAAGCTGCCTAAAATCCATGTCAGAAGTGCCTTTAAGGTTTCCAATATGATAGAATCACCATGCCACATAGGACTGCTCTCCCAAATATTAAATTTTTAAGATTTATCTCTCCTTCAAACCCTCCAATGGTATAAATAGACATGCTTGCTTTCTTTCTTTCTCGTATCTTCTTCGGCTTTTTAGAAGCTATCTCTCAGTAAATTGTTTTTTTTTTTTTCCAAAATGGATTTGGTACCTAAGGTGACAAGTTTCCTCACTTTGGTTTTCCTTGCTTTATCCTCTTTGGAGCCTGTTGTCTGTATTAGACACTGGCAATTGTCTAGCCAGCCACTGGTAGACGAGCATCTTGTAACTAATTTGCCAGGCCAGCCAGATGTGAACTTCAAGCACTATGCTGGCTACCTTACAGTCAATGAACAGAATGGAAGGGCATTGTTTTACTGGTTCTATGAGGCCACTACTCATCCTGATAAAAAACCTCTAGTCCTGTGGCTTAATGGAGGTAAGCGCGTGTAACATAATATCATCACTGGATAGGCAGCTTCCATTTTTTCCTAATGTTTTTAGGCCAAAATGAAATCCACATAAACCCCAAGAAAGAATGATTACTATATGCAATCTTTTTAAAATCAATGCCCCATTCAAATCTGTCCTTTCGGCTCGAAAAAAAAAAGGGCTGGTCTAGTTATTGCAGCATCCTTCGTGGAGCCTCAGCCATAGTGCACGGCATTTCAGGATTTACTAGCTAGACAATAAAAGGAGCCATATAGATGTTATAGGGGCTTGAAATCTACTATATAGTATATATAGTGGGAGAAACTTTAGTCATCCTCTAGTATACGTTATAATGTCTTCAAGGCCATATAGATTTGTACCAATCTTTTTTACCATATCTATTCAATTCAGCTATAATTTTATTTGTACCAATCTTTTTTACCATATCTATTCAATTCAGCTATAATTTTATGTGCGTATTACAGTGGAAAAGGAAGAGCACATGCTCGATCGTTCATGTTGCCTGCTCTATAGACAGATCCCCATATTATATAAACAAAACCTCTGCTAATAAACAATTAAGGATATATTATCAAAATCTCCATTAATTCTTAGTCTCATAGTGGGGCTCGTTTTTCTCCCTCTTTCCACCTCATCCAAAGCAAGTTCTTTTCAATAACTACTTATTCTATGTTCTCTAATGAGGTGACAAGATGCTCCATGTTCCAGGTCCTGGGTGCTCTTCTGTAGGATATGGAGCAACACAAGAGATTGGCCCTTTCATAGTGGACACTAATGGGCATGGACTTAAATATAATCCTTTCTCTTGGAATACAGGTATATATGTGAGGCCCCACAATCTTATTTTTCTCAACACAAAGACTAGCTTTCTGACTACAAAATATGACACAAGCATTTATGGTGGCCCTTTGCATAATGCTCCATTATATCTGATTAATTAGAAAACTTGATTTCAACATTCTTTGTGTCCATGATGATGCAGAGGCCAATATGTTATTCTTAGAATCTCCAGTTGGAGTTGGGTTTTCATATTCAAACACTACTAGTGATTATAATATTCTGGGAGATGAATTTACTGGTGAGTTTCATGCTGACTCTTCTGTAGAAATTGTGTTATTATGAGTGCTTTTTGGACCATTTTGATTTTGGTATCAACAGAAAATCTTGAGTTTTTTCCTACCTCTTTGCCAGCAAATGATGCCTATGCTTTCCTGCATAAGTGGTTTCTCCTGTTTCCATCATATAGATCGCGGGCGTTTTATATTGCAGGAGAGAGCTATGCAGGTATTTCACCCTGGCAATAATTTCCCGACTCGTTCTGATTAAACCCTAACGACACTGATGTTACCTTTTAACATGTATTAACAGGAAAATATGTTCCTGAGCTTGCTGAGCTCATAAATGACAAGAATAATGATACTTCCCTTTACATCGACCTCAATGGTATTCTGGTATGGTCTTGTAACAAAATCTTTATGCATTACTTTCCTGCTTGTTGATAGTATTTGCTTAAGAACTCAGTGCTTTTTATGGGCGTTACAGTTGGGTAATCCTGAAACAAGTGACGCTGAAGACTGGAGAGGTATGGTGGACTATGCTTGGAGCCATGCTGTCATATCAGATGAAACTCATAAGATAATCAGACAAAGCTGCAACTTTGACAGTAATGACACATGGAGTAACGATGATTGTGCTGAGGCTGTTGATGAATTACTCAAACAGTACAAGGAGATAGATATTTACAGCCTCTACACCTCAGTTTGCATAGGTGATTCAGCAAGTTCAGATGATAAATTTACACAGATCATGTTTAGGCGCTCATCCAAGATGGTAAATGATTTCAGATTTGCTGAATCCTGTTGGTATTAATCATTTCAGTGAAGTGGGAATATGGCCTTTTTGAATTTTCAAAATGGACTTATTTAGTTGTTTAATTGTTTTTGCTGGAGTATTCTGATGATGGAATTCTTCAACTGTAGATTAGTCACTATTTTAATCTTCACTTTTGATGAACTTTTGAAGTTCATGGGTATTGATACTTACTTATTTTGAAGCAACGTGTAAAGTGACGACCTAACTGTCAAATTATATTTATCAGATGCCAAGGATTATGGGTGGTTATGATCCATGCCTTGATGAATATGCAAAAGCTTTCTACAACAGACCAGATGTTCAAAAGGCTCTCCATGTCAGTGATGGTCACCATCTCAAGAACTGGAGCATCTGCAAGTAATGCAAACTCTCTCTATATTCTTCTCTATAATACCTATAACAACTTTTATTGTGTTTGTCCATGTTTTAAGTTTCATTGACACAAGGGAATTTCAATGGCTGCAAATTGAAATTCCAGTATCCATGAGACATATATGAGTTTTTCTCAAAACTGAAAAATATTTGTGCAAACTTCTGGATTCAGCACTAAGATATTTGTTGAATGGTTGGAATCGAGGCCATCAGTTCTTCCTATATACAAGAAGCTGATTACAGCAGGACTTAGAATATGGGTTTACAGGTTTGTATCGCTGCACTGTGGAGACAGTAATCAATGATTCAATGAAATATTCTTCATCACCCTCACATTATCCTTTTTGGATGGATCAGTGGTGATACAGATGGAAGAGTTTCTGTACTATCTACAAGATACAGCTTAAGTTCTCTGGGCCTGCCAATCACCAAGGCATGGAGACCCTGGTACCACCAGAAGGAGGTATTTAATATCTACAAACATGCAAAAACCTGAACTAAACTAAATCAAACCTTATTCAGTTATTCCTGAAGTAGATCAATCACTCAATCTATATTTTTCAAGAAAAGAATTATTGACAGTATCATCTAGGTATCACTAACAAAGGGGAATAATTCTTTGGATATTCAGGTCAGTGGTTGGTTCCAAGAATACGAGGGGCTAACATTTGCAACATTTAGAGGAGCTGGACATGCTGTGCCACTCTTCAAACCAAGCAACTCACTTGCATTTTTCTCAGCCTTTCTTCTAGGAGAATCCCTGCCTTCTGTGAGATAAATCAGCAGTGTTAAGAACCAGCCATCTTGTTCCTCAAAGTTTTTTCTCATCATACTATATTAGATTGTCAATATAAGTATATAAATAAGGGAGCAAGATGCCTGTCAGCAAGTGTTTTGGGAAAACTAGACATAGAACATAATCTGACTCTTTCCTCTTTGGTTCCATTTTGTTGATGGTGGAGCCGTGGATTGAGGAGATCAATTTTGAGAATGTTTTCTCTTTGTGAAAAGAATAAACTCCTCGTACACAACACTTCAAATGGTAATCCAATTTTCAACCACATAAATTTCTTTTTTTTTCTTTTTTCCTGTTAAGCATAAAAATCAATTTTTAAAAAATCAAATAATTAATAAATAATTCATATTTGAACAAGCACCGTCCAATTGCTAACCAATTAAACTAGAACTCTAGTTTAAGTAATGAATGTCGGTAAAACAAATTAAAAATGGCATGAAGAACTAAAGAGATATAGTACGATAAAGAGAGACAAGAAGTGAGAGAACAAGATGTTGGATCATTTATCCAACATTGGGCTTATATGAGAATAATTATGTGTTTGTGGACTGTCAAATAAGGTGAAGTCTAATTAAAAATGATCTGCTAAGTATTTTTAGGCAATTGAGTTTTGGTGTATCTAATAGGGTGTGGACCTTTAATGTGTAGAGATTAAGGGTTATTCCTAATTTTAGTGATGGGTTAAAATAGGAATACCAAAGGATGGGAATGCCAAAAGACATGAATACCAAAAGGCACTTGGTTGCCTATATATATGGTCATGATCCCCAGATTACACGTTTCTGATTTATTCTCATACTGACATCTCATTATCAGAGAGAGAGAAAAAAAAGATTAAGGCAAAAGAGAGAATCAAAGGGCTTTCTAAGATGAACGTGTTAATCTGGAAGGCCATCCGTACGACTCTAGATAGCGACTTCCGGATATGGATTCAGGTACGCTTCTGTTTTATGGTTTATGTAATTTATGCGTTCTTGATAATTCAACATGAACATCAATTTCTATATGCTATGAAATACTAGATCTAACAAGTGGAATCAGAGCCATTTCATGTTGAGTTATTGGGAAATCAATTAGAAAACTAAAGTAAATAGCACTGGATTTACGTTGAAGAAATAGAATGTGTATTTGAAATATTTGTTTATATATATATATATATATATATATATATATATATATATATATATATATATGATGATACTGGCAGCCCGTAGGCTGCCAGCAAAGGGGAACCAACGCTGGCTTTGCAAGCCAGCGCTGGTGATGAAACTGGCAGCCCGTAGGCTGCCAGTGAAGGTGAAATATATATATAACCAGCGCTGGCTTTGCAAGCCAGCGCTGGTGATGAGAACTGGCAGCCTACGGGCTGCCAGTAAAGCAAGGATACAACCAGCGCTGGCAAGGCCAGCGCTGGTTGCATGAATAAAACTGGCAGCCTACGTGAAGACAAGATTTGAAGGCCAGCGCTAGTAAAGGCTGGTGAAGGAATTCACCGACCAGCGCTGGCAATGGCCAGCGCTGGTTAAAAAAAAAAAATCGGTGCAAATTTATTTTTCAAATATTGGTATGTTGATATATATTTTGCAATAAGTTAATTAAAACAATATGTCACTAAAGTGATCTCTTTTGTGGAGATTAATTTTATTTTGAAATATAAAGAGTTATGTGTATGCAATTTATGTTCTTATTGATCAGCCCAAAGGAAGGTCAATATTTAAAGTAAATGCATGCGCACATGTAGTAATCAACATGTGATGATTATTTGGTTTTACATGTGACTAATTAATTGACCCAAAGGCCAATTTATTTTTCGACATGTTCTTATTATTAATGTTTGATTACTACATTAAGATATCACTTACAAATTAATCTTTTATCCAAAGATAAAATATTAATGGAGTGCCCGATATCTTAAGATGGGTTTTACCTTTATTTGAATTAATTTTTGCTCTTAAGATAAGTTTTGTTTGTGAGCTTGTTTCAATTGTTGTTGTTCTCTTTTCAGCGATTAATCCTGCTAATATAACTGCCAGTATCAACTCAATTCCAATGCTTAATGGCTCTAACTTCAAATCTTGGAAAGACAATCTTTTGATTGTTCTTGGAGTTATGGATCTCGACCTTGCGTTAAGGACTGATTCTCCCCCACCTCTTAAGGATGAGAGTACCTCTGATGAAAAGAGGGATATGGAAAGGTGGGAGAAATCAAATCGCATGTGTATGATGATCATGAAGAGAGCCATTCCAGAAGCATTTAGGGGCACCATGTCTGATCAAATCACTACAGCTAAGGAATTCCTTGCCAATATTGAAAAGAGATTTGTCAAGAATGAAAAGGCTGAAATCGGTACGCTCTTGACAAGTCTTATTTCAATGAAGTATAAAGGCAAAGGCAATGTAAGGGAGTACATTTTAGAGATGTCTCATCTTGCTTCCAAGCTCAAAGCACTTCAACTTGAACTCTTTGAGGACTTGCTAGTGCATCTGGTTTTAATATCCCTTCCTACACAATTTAACCAGTTTAAGGTGAGCTACAATTGTCAGAAAGAGACTTGGTCTCTGAATGAGCTCATCTCACACTGTGTTCAGGAAGAGGAAAGGCTTAAGCAAGATAGGACAGAGAGTGCTCACTTAGCCACTGCCTTTAAAGACAAGGGAAGGAAAAGAAAGAACTTTAAGGATCTTTGCAGTGCAGTGATTACCTCAAAAGAAACAATTAACGAAATCACATGATTCCGTTGGTAGTAGTTGTTTCTTTTATGGTGCTGAAGGGCATAAAAAGAAGCAATGCACCAACTATCACGCTTGGCGTGCTAAGAAAGGTATGCTTCTTGCTTTGGTTTGTTCTGAAGTTAATTTAACTTCGGTACCTAGACACACGTGGTGGTTAGATTCTGGTGCAACAACTCACATCAGTGTGTCTATGCAGGGTTGCCTGAGTTGCCGAAAGCCAAATGATGTTGAAAGATACATTTATGTGGGCGATGGCAAGACGGTTGAAGTTGAGGCAATTGGAAAATTTAGATTATTGTTAAAGACCGGACTTTATTTTGATCTTAACGAAACTTTTATTGTACCGTCTTTTAGACGGAATTTGATTTCTATTTCTGCTTTGGACAAATCTGGTTATTCTTGTTCATTCGGAAATGGAAAATTTAGTTTGTTTTATGATTCCAAATTATCTGGTTCCGGTTCTTTATCTGGTTATGATAATCTTTATTTGATTGATACAATTGCTTCATTTAATGAATCCCTGCAATTAAGTACACGAGGTACCAAGAGAAAATTAACTACTGAGAATTCAGGTGTATTATGGCACAAACGATTAGGTCATATCTCTAAAAAGAGAATAAAGAGACTTGTGTCAGATGAAATTCTCGATCCCTTAGATTTTACAAATTTTGACATTTGTGTTAATTGTATTAATGGTAAACAAACCAATACAAGGAGATTTGTAGCCAACAAGACTATGGACATCTTAGAACTAATACATACGGACATTTATGGGCCATTTCCTACGGTCGCTTGGAATGGTCAACAATATTTCATAACATTCATAGATGATTTTTCCAGATATGACTATGTATATCTCATAAGTGAAAAATCACAGTCACTGGATGTGTTCAGAAGTTATAAAGCTGAAGTTGAAAATCAACTCAGTAAAAAGATTAAAAGCGTCAGATCTGACCGTGGCGGTGAGTACTATGGTAGATATGACGGTTCAGGAGAACAACGTCCAGGACCATTTGCTAAATTCCTAGATGAATGCGGTATCGTCCCACAGTACACTATGCCGGGTTCGCCCACTATGAATGGTGTTCTTTGAAAGACGAAACAGAACGCTTAAGGACATGGTAAGGAGTATGATTAGTCATTCTACCTTACCAGAATCACTCTGGGGAGAAGCACTTAAGACTGCAGCATATATCCTTAATCGAGTACCCACTAAAGCCACTACCAAAATCCCTTATGAACTTTGGACAGGTAAGAAACCTAGTCTAAAACACTTACATGTTTGGGGATGTCCAGCTGAGGCAAGGCCTTATAGGCCTAATGAAAAGAAACTGGACTCTAGGATGGTAAGTTGCTATTTTATTGGATACTCGGAAAGATCCAGGGGGTATAAATTTTATGATCCAACAACTAGGTCAATTTTCGAGACGGGAAATGCCCGATTCTTTAAGGATGTCGAGTTTGCGGGTGGTGATAAAGATAAAGACTTTGTCTTTGAAGAGGAATATATTGATATTCCCACAGGTGTTATTAGCATTGGTCAAGATTCTACTTTTGACCATGTTGAAAACACAACAAATCAAGACAATGTCAAAGCACCTCCTATTCAAGAAATTGTTCCAGAAGAACAACCTCGAGCACCTCTAGAATCTATGCCATTAAGAAGATCCACTAGAGAGAAGAGAAGTGCAATATCAGATGATTATATTGTATTTCTCCAAGAACATGAGATAGATATTGGTGTGATGGAAGATGATCCTATCAGCTTCCATCAAGCCATTGAAAGTTCTAACTCTCAAAAGTGGATTTATGCTATGAATGAGGAGATTAAGTCAATGAAAGACAACAACGTATGGGATCTTGTCCCATTACCTGAAGGTGTGAAACCCATTGGTTGCAAATGGATATTTAAGACCAAAAGGGATTCGAAAAGTGATGTGGAGAAGTACAAGGCACGTCTTGTTGCAAAGGGCTTTACACAGAAAGAAGGTATCGATTATAAAGAGACTTTCTCTCCGGTATCTTCGAAAGACTCTTTCAGAATTATAATGGCATTGGTGGCACATTTCAATCTTGAGTTACATCAGATGGATGTAAAGACGGCGTTTCTCAATGGTAACATTGATGAGACGATCTATATGTTACAACCAGAAAACTTTGTGTCTGGAGACCCAAAGAATATGGTTTGCAAACTTAAGAAATCCATCTATGGACTCAAACAAGCATCTCGACAATGGTATTTCAAGTTTCATCAAGTGATCATCTCGTTTGGTTTTGAGATGAATTTGGTCGATGATTGTATATACCATAAGTTCTGTGGGAGTAAATATATTTTCCTGGTTTTGTATGTCGATGACATCTTGCTTGCCAGCAGTGATATGGGCTTATTGCACGAAACCAAGAAATTTCTAGCTAAGAATTTTGAGATGAAAGATCTTGGTGAAGCCTCTTTTGTATTAGGTATTCAGATACATCGAGATCGCTCTCGAGGTATTCTTGGATTATCACAAAAGAGCTATATCGAAAAGGTTCTTAAAAGATATGGCATGCAAGACTGTAAACCAGGAGATACCCCTGTGGCTAAGGGAGACAAATTTAGTCTCAATCAGTGCCCTAAGAATGATTTTGAGAAAAGGGAAATACATAAGATTCCTTATGCTTCAGTAGTAGGGAGTCTAATGTATGCTCAAGTTTGTACGCGTCCGGATATTGCGTACATTACTGGGATACTAGGCAGATATTTAAGCAATCCAGGAATAGACCATTGGAAAGCAGCTAAACGGGTCTTACGGTACTTACAGAGAACAAAAGACTACATGCTCACATATCGGAGTTTGGCTAATCTGGAGATCATTGGGTATAGCGACTCCGATTTTGCTGGATGACAAGATAGTATGAAATCTACATCAGGCTATATTTACATGCTAGCTGGAGGTGCTGTCTCCTGGAAGAGTGCTAAACAGTCACTTATAGCCTCTTCCACGATGGCAGCTGAATTCATAGCATGTTATGAGGCATCCAATCATGGGGTATGGCTGCGGAATTTTGTCACGGGGCTGCGTATAGTGGATGATATTGAAAGACCACTAAAATTATTTTGTGACAATAAATCGGCAGTTTTATATTCCAATAATAATAGGAGCTCGTCGAAGTCGAAGCACATCGACATCAAGTTCCTAGTTGTTAAAGAAAGAGTTCAGAGTGGATAGTTGTCTATAGAGCATATCGGTACAAACTCCATGGTTGTGGATCCGCTTACTAAGGGATTGCCACCCAAAATGTTTCATGAGCATACTGCTCGTATGAGTGTTTTGGCAATTGATAGTATTCAGTTTTAAAGGGAGTTTGTAATTTCAGATGCTTTTATAATATAGACAATTTTTCAATTTATGGATATTTATGAGGTTATTTTCTGCAGAAATAAAGTCTTTGGTTTAATTTACACTCTGATTTTAGTATGGTTTGATCTCACTAAGGTTTAAGGGTGGACCAGTTGGAAATAGGCATGTTAAGATCATCTTGCATGAAATTTCCATGCTACATATCCACATCATGATCCATGTCATTTAATTGTATTGGCATACGTGACCTTTGATAGGTTGAGTTATGATAATTGTAACGAAAACCGCTTAGATCCTATGTTGGTATGATTACTGGACCGGATTGGTTATAGATACATTTGTTAATGACAGCAAAGATTGAGCTCATTTAGTTATTTTTGCAAAACATAATTATAAGGTTATACATATAGCCCAAGTGGGAGAACGTTGGATCATTAATCCAACGTTGGGCTTATATGAGAATAATTATGTGTTTGTGGACTGTCAAATAAGGTGAAGCCTAATTAAAAATGATCTGCTAAGTATTTTTAGGCAATTGGGTTTTGGTGTATCTAATAAGGTGTGGACCTTTAATGTGTAGAGATTAAGGGGTTATTTCTAATTTTAGTGATGGGTTAAAATAGGAATACCAAAGGGTGGGAATGCCAAAAGGCATGAATACCAAAAGGCACTTGGTTGCCTATATATATGGTCATGGTCCCCAGATTACACGTTTCTGATTTATTCTCATACTGACATCCCATTATCAGAGAGAAAAAAAAAAGGTTAAGGCAAAAGAGAGAATCAAAGGGCTCTCTAAGGTGAACGTGTTAATCTGGAAGGCCATCCGTACGACTCTAGATAGCGACTTCCAAATATGGATTCAGGTACGCTTCCGCTTTATGGTTTATGCAATTTATGCGTTTTTGATAATTCGACATGAACATCAATTTCTATATGCTATGAAATACTATATCTAACACAAGAGATACTAGAAAGAGAAAGAGGAAGAATTTGTGTTTTAAGTGTGTTAGTGAAAGATAGAGATTTTGAAGGACAAAGACAGAGATGAAATATGGACACCGACGTGGAGTTTTGAAGGTGACGTTCTTTGACAAACACATTCGAGATCAAGATTCCTTCAAAAGTCAGGAAGGTTTCTTTCTTCATCTCTTTTATGGAAGTTTTTTCATGGAGAATGAGATCAGTGATCCAAGTGGCGTTTGTTCTTGACATTAGATTTGGAAAAATTCTGAAAGAAGACGTTGATATCATTAACATGCGAGACAAGTTTACTTGTCTCCCAAATGCTTGCTTATTTTTCATATGGAGGTTGAATTTGTTAGAAATCCTAAACTGGAATATAACATTGGTAATATAAGTGAGTTTTTAATGAAAATTCCTCCATCATTAAGCTATAAAAATGTGAGTTTGCACAAGGTAATATATAGTATTATTTACAAAGTGGCCTTGATATTACTAGGATCTAGTTGAGTGGTGGTGAAAGAAACCAAGGAGAAGAGAAAGAGAGTGAGAACGTTATAAATTTGTTTGATGTACGTGGAAAATGATGATGTAGAGTAGGGTAACGTTAAGTTGGATGAGGGAAACCTTCATCCTCGTATATATGAATAATCTTGATGTCTAAGGATAATGTTGATGTGGATGGTTAAGATGGTAGAAATGGAAATATGAGGAGATGTGGGGTAATTTTAGGAAAAGTGGGAACTGTGATATTGAAACTAGGTTTCTATAAATGGCAGAAGAATGATTGGACGTCGTTCTTGTGTTAATAAAGTTGAAGTCGTCGAGGAAAACGATGGTGCGAGTAAAATTTGTTTGTTTTTGTTTTTTTTAAATATATTTTTTATTTTTTTAACATGTTAACATTATTTTAAATTTTAATATGCTGATGTTAAAAATAATTTTTTTAAAATATATTATTTTAATATATTTCAAATAAAAAATACTTAAAAAACAACTATTACCATACTTTTAAACACTTTATATAATGGCTATGAAAATAAATTAGGGTTAAATGAAGTTGAATTAATTAATCATCATGAAAATGTTATTCAAGTTAGAGAGAAGTATAAAAAATTATTGAAAAGCCAGAAAAAGAAGAAGTTTGATGGGAGGCCATCGAAGAGCATATCCATTGGTGAAATGAATGGTGTTCGTGAACAAATTAGGGTTCATAATGTTAGGGAAGATGGGGATGAAACAATTCATATTCTTGTTATCATTGACATGCGAGATAAGTATATTTTGGCTGGCAAATACTTGCTTATTTTTCATGTGGAGGTTAGATTTGTAGAAACCATAAATTGGAATATGTTGCTAGTAAAAGTGAGTTTTTAACGAGGAATCCAGAATCATCTAATGGTTAAATAAAAAATTGAATCTCCGAAGAACATTATTGTTAACCAAAACTTATTAGGCTATTCATTGTAATTTTATAATTATAAAATTGTTCTTGCATAAAAATATTTTTGAACTAGATATTAGAGTCAATATAGTCTTTTCATGATATAATAATATTTTTCCAATTATATAAGGGTAGATTAGTTTTTTTTATTTTTTTACATAATAAAATTTACATGATTGCCCCTCAAATAAGAAAATAACTTACCTTACATTTAGGAACATTTTAGTCTTTTCAATTTTTTTTTTAAATAGTTGATTTTATTACATCTAAAGAAAAATTCCACGAAACTCTCTTCCAAGGTCTCTTTAGTTATTTTACGATGGTTTTTTTTTGATAATATCAAAAAGACTCAAAGATACTTTTGTATTTATTAAATATTATTAAAAAAATTGATGATGCATGGTGGTATGTGGACAAACCCTATGTTTTTTCTGCAGCGTGTGCAAGGTTGTCTGGTCACTAAACACTGCCTTTCACAACAGCGTTGAAATGTCTTATCACCTTCCACAACGGCGTTTGAAAGGTCTCAGCGTCCTCTCTATGATGGGACGATGTGTGCACCAAACTCACCTCTGGTTTAGAATTTGTTTGGGAACGCGGTGCAAACCAAAAATTAATTTTTTTTGCTAAAATTTAATATGGTTTGTATATTTTGGATCGTTTTGATTTGCTGATGTCAAAAATAATTTTTAAAAAATAAAAACAATCATTGGCATGCATTTCAGCATGAAAAGTTATTTGAAAAACAACCGCTACCACACTGCCAAACACTCTCTTAATGCCGACAATCATTTCATCCCCCCTCTTCTTCTCTCTGTCCTCTTCAAATTACATGTCAGACCCTTCAAAATGTCAAACTAGCCCTTTCAAATTTTTTTTCCTTAACATTTGGTACATGTCCTTTCTATTACTATTTATTTTGTTTTGAATAATCTATAAAATTAGTATTCCTTTTCAAATTCACCCATCTTTCATTTTTTATCTTTAAAATTTGGTTGTAATTTTTTTTTATTGCTATTTGTTTTGTTTGATAACATTTTTTAAATTGTTTTTTTTTTTACAATTTCATCCTACTTAAGTTTATTTTTATTTTATCAAATTTGATCTTCATTCTTTTAATTGCTATTTTTTTTTTACTTTGGTAATTATTTTTTCAACTTCCCCTTTCCATTTTTTTAACTTTTAAATTTGGTCTCAATTTTTTTTATTGTTATTTTTTTGTGGGATAATTTTTTCAATTGTGTTTTTTTCTTACAATTTCATCCATCTTAAGTTTATTTTTCCTATCAAATTTAATCTTCATTCTATTGATTGATAGTTATTTTTTTTTTACTTTACTAATTTTTTTAAATTGGTATTTTTTTCCAATTTTATTTTTCAACATTAAATTAGTTGGGAATTCAGCTTTTTGATTGAGTTTGGGTTTAGGATTGCATGAGTTGCAAATTTTAGATATTAGCCTAAGTTTAAAAGGTTGCTTGATTTTTTTCCCTTTCTTTTAACTCATGTTTTTTAGTTTCATCATTTAACATTTAACATTTATCCAATTGTAGACTAGGAACTATCATTTTTATTCATTTTTTATAGAACATTTTACTTATTTTTTAAAAGACCCGTGTTATCTTGGGTCTTTTATTTGTTGAGTTTTTTTGGCTAATTTTTTAAATAATTTTTTTATTTTATCCTTTAATATTTAGAATGATGTTTTTGAATAATTTATAAAATTATAATTTTTTTTCAATTTCATCCCCTTTTAATTTTTTAATCTTTAAAATTTGGTTTCTATTATTTTAATTGCTATTTGTTTTATTTAAAATAATTTTTAAAATTTATTTTTTTTTAATTTTATCCTTATTTTTTTAACAAATTTAATTTTCATTCTTTTGATTGCTATTTTTTTTCTCTGGATTGTTTTTTAAATTGTTATTGTTTTTTGGTTTTATCCTCAACTTTAAATTATTATTTCATCATCAATATTAAATTGGTTGAGAATTGAGTTTTTCTATTGAGTCTGGGTCTAGGATTCCAATAGTTTCAAGTTTTTAAGGTTAACCCAAGTTCAGGAGGTTCGCTTGGATTTACTTAATTGTTTTTTTCAATTTCATCTTTCAATATTTATTCAATTAGAGTTTGGGTTCTGTTATTTTTATTTATTTACTTTCTATATTTATTAGTGATTTTTAAAAATGACTTGAGTTATCTCAAGTCTTTTTATTTTTTATTCTTTGCTGAATTTTCTTTGGCTTATTTTTCTAAATTGATATTTTATTTTTGATTTCATCATTCAATATTAAATTTGTTGAGAATTGAGCTTTTTTATTCAGCCCGAGTCTAAGATTTTATAGGTTTTGAGTTTGAGGCATTAGCTCAGGTTTAGAAGGTTCTTCAGAGTTTGCTTGATTTGTTTTTTCTTTTTCTAGGCTTATATTTTTTAAGTTTCACTGTTTAGCACCTATATTATTAGCTATTATACTACATTTTTTTTATCTTCCTTCTATAGGATTTTTTGTGAATTTTTAAATTGACCCGCATTATCTCTGGTCTTTTTATTTTTGGTTGAATTTACTTGAATAAAAATTTCCAATTAATATATTTTTTAAAATTTTATTCTTCAATATTATATCGATTAGGGATTAATTTTTTTTTTAGTTTCATCTTTCAAAGTTGAGGTTTTTTTTTTATTATTTGGTTTTATGATTTCTAAAGTTTTCTCTATATTCATTTATCCTGATTCCATCACTTAGACCGCAAGTTTGACTGACTGGCTTAGTTATTTTTATGATTGTTTTTTTATTATAAAAAAAATAACATCTTCTATGTCTTTTCCTTTTACATTAAGTTTATTTTAGAATTGAGTTTCGTAATGTTTTTCATTTTTCCTTCTAGTTTAGTCATTTCATTCACATGATTCGTGTTTATAGAGTTTGGTTGGCTTGTTTGGTTTGCTTTGTGGTTTTTTAATCCTTTTTTTATTAATCTTATTTTAAATCTCATCATTCTATGTTGAATTTGTTTGGAATTAAATTTTTTTTTATTTATGTTTACTTTTTTTTGGTTTATCTTGATCTCATGTTCTAGCTTGCATATTTGACAAGTGCGCTCGCTCAAATTTGTTCAAGTCAATTTTTTTTTATTTTGTTTTTTTACATTTAATTGGTTTCATTCTTAGCACAATCATCCTTTTCATTTCTTTAACCATTCTTTTTTGCTGGTTACCATGATTTTTTTTTTGTTAGAGTGGATCCATTTCCTGTCATTCTAAGCATTTGTTGCTCAGTCGAATCTATTCCCCAAGTCATCATCTTCTTCTTCTTCTTCTTCTTTTTTTTTTTTAAACTTTTTTTAAACATGCTTGTGTGGTATTGACGCCTTTTAATACTGATAAAATAAATATTTCAGCTTATGGGATAGCGCATGCTGAACTAAGAAAGATAATCAAGGAAGTGATTGGTGTGGAAACTTGGCAAGATTAACTATAAGGGTTTTTTAAAAAAAAATTAAATCAGGATTTGACTGAGATAACAGGTAAACTATAAGTCAACTTCTTTTTGAAAATTAGCTCTTAGGGCCGGATCTCAAGATAATATACTAATTCAAATCAAGTTTTATAACTATGCGTAATTATGCTATTATTTTTTAAGATTGTATCAAGTTACAAAAAAATATTACAATGCCAAGAATTAAAAAAAAACTTCATAAATTATTACTTATTTGTATAATTTTTTTTTTATTAATTATTGGATTTATTATATTCTATAAACATTATTTTAATTAATGGACGTGAAGAAATAATATATTGCACCCTAAGAGAAGGCAGGAGAGTCTAAGAAAACCTATTCGATGCCAGCCCACACCCATAGAGGCAGCTTTTGGGCTTGGATTACTAAAATCCTACATGGAATTATCTAAATCCAAACCTCATGCTACCACTCCATAAACTCACATAGAGCCATTGGTAATTATAATCCATTCTTTATAAAATATTTGCTTAATTTTCCATCCAAAATATGTATGAAACTCTTTTATAAATGAAGGGGTGCTATAAGGGTGTTATGTATGTACCTGTTAGAGAATAATATAAATCATATCTTTGAATCTCACCTAATAATTTAAGCTATTAGGTTGAGTTGATTCTTTGACATGATATCAGAGCCTTGATGACCAAGTGGTCACAAATTCGAATCTTACTATCCCTATTTATTTGATAAAAATCAAGCACAAGGTAATGCGAGGATGTGCAAGTTTCAAGCCCAAATTGTTTTCACTTGAGGGGGCGTGTTAGAAAATAATATAAATCATATTTTAAGATCTTACCTAATAGTTTAAGCTATTGAGTTGAGATAATTCTTTGACAGTACCTATACCACTCACACGAGTGCATTATTGGCTTCATAATTTTTCATCACTTTTGGATGACAATACCATTTCTCTTGAAAATCCCTTATTATTGTGAAGAGAATTGATTTGTTTAAAAAATTATTTTTAATAAAATATCATGAATAGAGAACAAAAATAATGGTAATTCAACTAAATTTCTTGACCATTTATTTCGTGATGTTTTGTTTTTGAACAAAAAATAATTCATTTCACGAATCATTACTCATTATAAAATTGAACTTCTATAATTAATTTATGTGATTAAGGTGTCAATTCAAACAATTGCTTCTATTAAGATTTAAGATTAATGTATATAAGTTGTCCTAAAAATAATATAATTAATTAATTAATAAGTTGTTATTGAATTTGGATTTTTTTAAAAAAAATTGAGTCTTGTGGTGTACGGTTTATTTTCAATTTTATTTATTAATTTTATTTATTCCATGTATGATTGGTAGTTTTAACTCCTTTTCTAATCAACATTTTTTTTTTAGGTTTGTGAAGTGTATTAGAATCTTCATTAGTTCATTGAACCTAAATAGCCCCACTACTATATTAAATTTAATAATTAATTTTAAATATCAACCAAAAAATGTAAGTCTTGTGGTGGACGGTCTACAACTGTATATATTATTTATCTATTGTCTATTTATTTCATATGGGATTGATAATCCTCACACTCATCATCACTTGCAATCTAAAATTTAAGCCTTTTGATAGTTGAGTTTAGATTCCATCAAAAAAAACTCAAGTATTAAGGTGGGCCATCCATTCTCATCTTTATGTATTACTCACCATTTATTTATTTATTATATACACAATTGGAGGTTTTAAAACCCTCTTTCTTCACTTACAATTTTCTCTTTTTTTGGATTTATCAAGTAGATTGGCTCTAAAATCTTCTTTGGATCGTTGAGCCTTGATAGCTTTGCAATTATATTAAATTAAACAGTTGAGTTTGAATTTTTATCTAAAATATTTAAGAATTATGATGAATGATCCATTATATATTATTCTTCTATTATTTACTTATTCTATGTGGTATTGATGGTTATAATAATTACAAAACACAACAACAATTCATGTAATTTACCCTCTCGATCCATCTCCTAAATTATTTTGTATTGTTTCTTCCAATACAACTTGGTTCATGATTTTATAGGAATTTTCACTAAATTATTTTTATTGTTTCTTCCTTGATAGCTCTGTTATCATATTGAATTCAATAGTTAAATTTGGATTCCATCTAAAAACTTTATGTTTTATGGTGAATGATTCATTCTAAACATTATATATTATTCTTCAATTATTTATTTATTTCGTGTAATATTGGTGATTATAATAGTTAAAAAATGCTGCAATAATTCATATAATTAACCCTCTTAATCCATCTCTTAAAATGTCTTTACTATTAACAAAAGCTAAAACCCATTGTAAAAACACTACTTAACCAAACTCATGAGCACTGTTTATTGAAATGTAATGATAGTTGTGCCATTCCCATACAAATATTTAACTTGCAATTAGAGCTAGTTCAGTCTGACCCATTAATCATTATTATATATTATGGGGAAGAAAGTCTTTTTTTATTATATATTATTATATATATATATATATATATATATATATATATATATATTTTGAAAGCAAAGTAAAACAATCAACTGTTAAAATAAATAAAAAACTAAAACTGATGTTTATAGGCACTATTAAAATCATTATTCAATTTTTCCCTTTAATAAAAAATTGTTTTTATTTTTTATTTTAATTTCAACCCTCATTCTTTTAATTGATATTTTTTTGAATCCTTTTGTATAATTAATTTTTTTTTAATTTTATCCTTCAACATTTGATTGATTGAGAATTGGGCTTTTAGTTTTTTACACGAGGCGCTTTCAGTTTAATAACTCAGGTCGTGAGTTTTAAAAGTTAACTCGAGTTGATATTTTTAAGGTATTTTCTTTTCAACTTTCATCATTCGACAATGATATTTTTTTTTAAATGAACTTTCATATTTTTTTTTATTTTTTTTCTATCGGGTTATCTTGATCTCGTGACCTAGATCATAGATTTAGTGGGTTAACATAAGTTAGCTTGACCCTTATTACTTGGGTTACAAGTTTTTTACGCTAACCTGGTTGAATCGGGTCTTTTTCTTTGTATTTTTATTCAATTTTGTCTTTCTGTATTTAATAGAATGAAAATTGAGATACATCATTTTGCTCCTTTTGAAAAAAAATATTTTCTCTCATGTTATTAATCACATTTTTTTAAATTGATCCATCTGCTTTTGTTGAATATTTTTTTTATATCCTCGCTACTTTTTCTTCCTACTATAAAACATGTTTGTTGCATCTAAATATTAATTTTCACAAAAAAAATAAAATTCAAGCCCACGACATATCAAGCATCAAGAACTAGTTTCTACTAATATAACTAGGTTCATGATTTTATTGGAATTTTCATTTTCATAAAAGAAAAAAGATTTTATAAGAGTTTTTCCATAAGAGGTGAGGATCCTTGACCATGATTTTGTTTGTTTTTGCGGTAAAAAAAGTCATATCATTAATGTGAACTATTAATTATTGATATAAAAAATAAAAAATACTATTTTAATAAATTTTTAAAAAAAAATCACTTAAAAAAATAAGTGTACAACAATGACAAACACGCATCATACAAGATTACGGATTGATTTCAATTTGTCTTGTTATCAATTTCCAAATTCCAATATAAGCACACTATTGATAGGCATCCTTGGAAAGTTACTTTGTTCTCTTCACCCAAAAGAGAAACTGATTAGCGGGCTTAATTAATATGCTCTATCAAGATGTGATTCGCCCATTGTCGGTGGGATAATGGTTCCCAAATCAATCCCTAGACACTCCATTAGTTTCTGACATGGCTACCTTTTCTTCTAGTCATAATACGTAGATTGGTTCCAAAATATCCTTTCAATGTAAGGTCTTGTCATGTCTAGACAGATCATGTTGATAAGTGAGAACCCCGACTATTTATGATCCTAAGATTTATGGTCAAAAGGGATTTTCTACCATGAAATTAATGAGTTATTCCAACTCACTTGTGCTTTACTTGCTTTTTATAACAAAGGAAAATGAAGTAATGAGTTAATTATTCCAACTCAGTAATGAGTTTTTTTCTTCTTCGATGATTTCAAATCATCTTGACTTTATTTTTTTAACAGAAACACTTGGTTTGTTTTTCCATAAGAAAGGAAATTAAAGGCGTGAATAAGCTCTAAATGCTTTACTAGATTTGAAACCTTGGTGCTTCGTTTCAATTATTGGTCGACACGATAAGCTTTGATTTGAAAATCAATCCTTAAATGCGACAACTAGGTATAGTAGTGGTGAGCCAACGTCACAACGAGACAACAGAGAGCATGCATGCCACAGTATTTCATTTTGTAATAATTTCCATCGTATTCACCATGATGACATTTGAATCTCATGATTAATATTGTAATGAGCAGATGATTACGACATGAAATAATCAGGTGTCATTAGTGGAAAATATTGTCCCAGATGATTATATTTCGTATGCTTGGCCCATGAAATATCAGGATCATATTAGTTTTGTTTAGTATTTTTTTCATGATTTAAAAGGTGGACAGTGATGGATGTTCTGCCAACCCTCCTGTTTATGCAATCAAACTAATGGTGTCATTTTCTTTAAGATTCAATGAAATGATTTTCTTTTTTTTTTTAAGAAAAAATTACTTTCTATTCGATCGATGTCAAAGGCTAGCTAGCTGTTCCAATTGTCTGATTGAAATTATATTAGTTATGTCGATATTTCAACCTCATCATCCAATATTCAAAGAGAAATGGCTGTTTCGAATTATGTAAAAACAGTAATTTTAATATAAAAAAAATTAAACAAGTAATATATTTGTCATATGCTTATGATATATTACTATAGTGTTCTATAATGTTTCTCTTCTTTTTTTTTTTTGGTCATTTGGTTTTTTTCATTTTGTTCCCTCAATTGTTTTTTTTCATTTGTTCCTTTGACCTTTAATTCATTTGGGATTGGACTTGATGGTTTGTTCTTGATGTATAGGTTAAGGAATCTCATGGTGTCGAGAAAAAAATTAATAGCTCCATTGATGCTTAGTTTGGAAAAATTTAATTTAATTTAATTGATTTAAAATAATTAAAGTTATGAGACTGAATTTGAACAATAAACAAATATTTAACATCTTTTTCTTGCTTGAATCAAGGATTGAATTGCATGGGAAGGAGAAAGGTTCAACTTTTTTTTTGGTTGATCAATTTTTGAAAACGAAATAAGAACAAGGACGAGATTGGACAGGTAGTGGGGGAATACATGTCGCATGCTAGCATGTGAGAGAAGCCATTGCTCTTTGGCTACACCTGTGACTTCCTCAAATGTTAAAGCACTGCCATCCTTAGTGGGGTTGGAAAGTCTTGGCGAGGGGTTTTAAGGGAGGCGGCGCGTGTCAACGGACAAGTGGTGGTGAGGCTCTAGTGTTCTTTTCTTTCTTCTTTTTCTTCTTGTTTTTTTTTTCTTAACGAATTTCATGTTGATCTATAAAAAATTGCGAGGA
The DNA here is from genome assembly GCA_015852605.2 of Populus deltoides. Classification (NCBI taxonomy): domain Eukaryota; kingdom Viridiplantae; phylum Streptophyta; class Magnoliopsida; order Malpighiales; family Salicaceae; genus Populus; species Populus deltoides. The sequence goes on from CM027580.2 coordinate 4,532,951, forward strand.
GCCCTACTTTTTGGTATTTAGATTAGATGTGGTTGATATTATTTTGATGTCTATTTTTTTTTTTATTTTTTTTTGAATGATTTGTTTTTCAATTTTATTCTTCAATATTGAGCTTATTAGAAATTAAGTTTCGTGATTTTTTATTATTTGCCTTCTACGGTATAATCCTAGTCTTATATCCTAGATCACAGGTTTGGAAGGTGAACTTGAGTTCAATTTATTTTTTATGCATTTTTTAAATTATGTATTTTTTAATTTTATTATTCAAAAATTGAAATTCCTATTTTTTTCTTTCTTTTTTATGGGTTTATCTTGGTCTCATGACATAGATCATGAGTTCATCGAGTGAACCCTGGTTGACTCTGGTCTTTTTTTGTTGTTTTTTAAATTAATTTTTTTTAAAATTTTATAATTTAATATAGGGTTGATTTGGGAATCGAGCTTTATAATTATTTTTCTTTTACTTTCTATTACTTTATCTCATTCGCATGATTAGGATTGTGGGAGTTGGTAGGCGCACCCAACTTTGATGAGTTATTTTAGGACTTTTTTATTAATTATTTTTTTATTTTATCTTTCTACATTAGGTTTGTTGAGATTTCAGCTTTATAATTTTTTTCAATATGCTTTCTATAGGGTTATCTCAGTCTCGCGACATGGGTCGCAAGTTTGACATGTTTATTCGGGTTGACTCAGTTTGGTTTTTTTATTCCTTTTTAAATTAATTTTTTTTTCATTTTATCTTTTAATATTGGATTGGTTAAGAATTGAGTTTTAATTTTTTTTTTCATGTTGCTTTCCATAAGGTTATCCTATTCTTATGCACTAGGTCACGTGCTTGGTGATTTAATTTGAGTTGACTCAAATAATTTTTTATTTAAAAAAAAACTAATTTTTTTCCTGCCCTCCAAAGTTTTATTAATTGGTCTCTCTTAATTCCTATATGAATTAAAAATAGATTTTAGATTTTATTTTATTAAACTCTATTTAATTTTTGCTTTGTTATTAAGTAAACCTGTAGAGATGTTTTCAAAACATTGACAAGATATTTTTATAATATATTATTCAATATATTATTATTTTAATATTTTTAAAGATATGTTGTTCATTATACATTAGATTTTGAATTCATAATTTAATTTTTTTTACTAAAAAAACATATTAACAATGTTTTTATATTTTTTATGGTTTTTTTTTTTTTTTGTAAAACTGATCCCACTTGCAACGTAACATATGCAAGATCTAGTTATTTTCTATGGATCATGAAAGACTGTTTTGATTGTGTGATTGAAATTATATCAGTTATGTCGACATTTCAACCTAATCATCCAATATTCAAAGAGATATGATTGTTCCGAATTCTGTAAAAACAGTAATTTTAATTTAATAAGAAAAATGAATAAAATTATTGTATGTATGTATGTATGTATGTATGTTAATGGTGCTAAAGCTACATAAAGTTACTTGCTGTAGGTACTCTGAACTTTAGAAAAGCAAGAAACTAGGAGACATAAAAAGCTTAAAAAGGCTACATTTATTGATGGAAACAAAAAATCAGGTACCGGATTCGTTCTCCTTGAATTAATCAACACAGCATATGGCTTTTACCATCTTTTTTGCAAGGTTGTTATTTAGTAATTACCACTACGTACTATTAATAAGAACACAAGCCACTCTCCTTTTTTTCTTTTCTTTTTTTCCAGATTTCCAACCTTAGATTCTTTAACACTTAACACTTGTCTTATGAGAGCCATGTCGTGATATTCTTTTCAAAACAAAGATGAAATCAATTACACAATTAGGGATTTTATGAACGTTAGATTCATTACCATTTATTTAATTTCTAGTTAAATAAAGACAATGTTTTGGAAGTGTTGATGATCTTGAGTTTCAAAACAAAGATGAAATCAATTACACAATTAGGGATTTTATGAACGTTAGATTCATTACCATTTATTTAATTTCTAGTTAAATAAAGACAATGTTTTGGAAGTGTTGATGATCTTGAGAATGACAACGAAGGATGGCATAATACGCTAAAATTGACATAATTAACAACCTTACCTGTGTACTAAATCCTAGATGTTATGGTTGCTAATCAAAGAAGCTCAAAAGTCTTCTCAGGAGTCCCTTCGGCCTAAAAAGTTGAAGAAATTGTTCTTGTAGATTTTTTTGAACTTTCTCTTGTAATGACAACTCGATCTTCATTCAAGTTACCTTAATTTGCACATGCATATGTGCATAATATGCATGCATAGTCAAGCCCATTAACTCTTGATGAAATTATGAGTTCCAATTCAAGCTAGAAAGTTGAAAGGTTTGTCTCAAAACACCATCGCCCAGAGAACCAAGAAGAGTGCTTGGGTGAACCAATGGTGTGCTCTGTGGAAACTGGTTAAGCAAAGAAACAAAGGAGTTGTTATCCTCTTGAGTGCCAGTAATGCCACTATTAAGATCACCATGAAAACGCTTTGCTGGTGAATTAGCTAGCCCCATTGGTAATCCTGTAGTCTCATTCCAATACTGATGATAAGGGAGGGAACGTTTTTCCGAAAGAGTATTTGTAGAGACTGAGGTCATGGACATATTTGGCTTCGAGCTTGAAGATGGTAATTGAGAAATGGAACTGTTTTGCATGCCATCTCCTGTTAGTATCCCTTCAAAGAAGGTATCTTCATTCTCAAGTAATGAAGCATAACCTGTAGGCTTTGAAACTGAAGGGTGTTTTGGATTTTTGTTACTAGAAGTACTTGGCAGTGTAGCAAACATTCCCTCCATTGAATCCTCCTCCATTTGATCCATCTGTCTTTGAGGGTTGTTTTTCTTGTAAATCCGGCATAGAACCCAGTCATCAAGCTATAAACAACAAACAAAAATAATAGATAATACACATCATTAATGGACCAATCTTTCAGTGATCATAACATGAAGGTACCTAATTAAAAGATGATGAACATACCCTTAAAGAGCCGCCTTTCTTGTTGGCAGAATCACCAGGAGGTTTTGAGCTAGGATCGTTATTGATAAGGCGATATTCATGCATAATCCAATTGGTTTTAATCCCTTTTGGTGGCTTACCACCATAAAAAACCAGGGCCTTTTTGACACCAACCTTTTGAGCTCCATTAGATGTTAATATAGGCTTATCAGTTCCAGTAGCTTTCCAATAACCTGAAGTTGCAGCTCTATTAGGCCTTGCACCGTTGGGGTATTTCCTGTCTCTAGGACTGAAAAAATACCACTCTTGCTCTCCAAACGTAGCCTTACCTACACACAGAAAATTCCCCATTCCAAAACATTAGCATATACATATATTAATCAAGAACAAGCACCCATATATTCTGAACATCTTGATGACTTACTTGGTAGCTCCCATGGATCAAATTTGTATAGATCAATCTCAGCTATAATTGTAACAGGTAATGGAACTGATGCAGCCTTCTTTTTTAGGTAGTGGACCAGTAGCTCTTCATCAGTAGGGTGGAACCTGAACCCCGGTGGCAGCTGTGGGTGCTGCGACCCAGACGATGAATCGGTTCTCTCCATTAATTTGCGTTTGACAAGTCTTGATTAAGGTTTTTTTGAACTAAATTCAGTGAAAGTTAGCAGCCTATAGATCGAACAAGTAAATAGATGGTGGGTTGATGCAAGAGACAGAGAACAGAGAAGTGTAGCACAGGCTATATATCTTTAAATGTTAATATTAGGTGTGGTGGCCAGGGGGAGGATGTTAGGCACCATTTGATAGAAGTGCCAAGTGGAGAGGGCAAGTCATCAGGTGACACGTGGAAATCATAAGATGAGGGCTCGGATACACGTGTCAAGGAGAGGGATGTTGGGACCACAAGGAAACATAAAGAGGAAAAAAATGGGGAGGGGAATCAGGGGGAAGAGGCAGGGCGGGTTTTAAGAGTCTGAGGTTTGGAACTGCCTTGTACGCTTTTCTTGTCATGCTTTTCTTATGCATTAGCCCACACTTGTGTCCAAAAAACAATTTTTTGTTTTGAGAGAGACATATGCATGTAAGAGATGTTTGGCAGTTTTGGTAGGCTATAATCCGTGATGTTTGGAGCTGTGATTGAACTTGTTTTTGTTTTGGATTTTAAATTTATATTATTTTTATTTTAAATTATTTTTTAGTGCTTTTATATTGTTTTGATGTGTTAATATCAAAAATAAATTTTAAAAAATAAAAAAAAATATTTTGATACATTTCGAAACAAAAAGACAACATCCACCATACTTTCAACCATGTCTAAAATTCATGTGCTAAATGTTTTTTTTTTTTTCATTTCACCATATGAAGTTATGTTCTAGTTAATTTATGTGTCAATTAATTTTTTTTCAAAAGAATTTTAAAACATAATTTTTATATGCATTTAGAGAAAAATATTTCTCTAGATCCTGTTATTAAAAATCAAACTTAAAATTAAGGTTAAAAGAGGGATCGAGCATGGGAATGTTTGAAAACAGAGTAATAATTTAATTTTCTTGAAAACTATCGGTTGGATTGATTTCAAAAACAATAACTACATTTTGGATAACTCTTAAACGTATTCTCTTATGTATGTAAATACTCTCTTCCCCATCTTTGTAGATCATTAGTATAAGGTTCGTAGGTTTCAATTTAACTGAAAATCTTGTCTAGTAATTGGTTACACATCTATCTAAGATATATCTAAACTATACCTCATGAAAACCAGGAAAAGGATCCTTATCTTTTTAAAGGTAAGTTTAGATATATAGAGAATTCAATGGAGATAAAGAGATCTTATTATGAAGATTTTTCATTGGAAACTTTGGAGACATGAAGAAATATTTTTGCTCTTTTTAGAAGTTCGATCATGCTTTTTTTTGTTTTTATATGAGCTTAATAAAAATATTGTAAAGGCTAAGGATGATGCTAGGCTCAAAGCTATGATACCACACATGAGAAAATTCATGGAATGTTGTCAGGAAATTTTTACACATAACATCATTGTTTTGCATTACAAGATCTATGATGCTTCTAGCATTTATATATGCTTTATGATATCTGTAAAGTCATCATAATTATCCAAGTTAACCTTTGCGGAGACACAATCTTTAAAGAGATGAGTGTGTAACACTAAATGAAACAATGGAGAATCTCTTACCTGGTGGGAATGATGTTCATTCTTAGAAGCTCATACAGTCTCATGTTTAAGTCTTTTTCGACGAGAAGCTTGCAAGCGAGACTTTGAAGAAAATTGGTAGTGGTAACCATTTATGTGAATCGGACTTATTGAAGACTGCTTTTCATAATGGGAATGATTTTTTATAAAGTCAAAGTATTAGACCAACTTTGCATATTGTTTTTTCATGAAAATAGAGTTATCTCCATGCACTTAGTGTATGTAATGGAGTTGTATGTTGTACTTTTTTATTGATGAAATGAAAGAATGCGAAGTTATTTTTATATATGTAAAATGTTGAGCACTTGCACTTGATGAGAGAGTTGGTGGATATATAGGGGAGTTGGAGTTCTTATGGTTGAGAGATAAGTCACCTTTCACGTCCAATAATTTCCAAATCATTTACCATGTAAATATTTTTTTGTGATTGATAAGAATGACTTAGCTTTTTGTTTAATTTCTCATAGACAACGCCAACGTTAAAGTTGTGAAAACTTTATACTGGATTTGAGCTTTCTATGACTATGTTATAAGCTAGTGACTGACTTGTAAAACAAGTCCTTTGTTAGAATAAGAAACCCTCTAATGCTTAAGTTAGTAAATGTAAAAACAGTGAAATGTATATGTAAAGAGAGAATGTGTGGCAGGGAGAACAGTGTTGTATGTGGAACATGAGAGTGATGGAGTCAAGTGAGTTTGTCTATGAAATCATGTGTTTAGGACTTGTCCTACTTACCTAGGGACTAAGTGTATTTATATACTCAATCACTTAAGCTTCCCTTATGGTTAAGTAAAATATTTTCTTACAAAGTTGAGTCATTGGTTGGATAAGGTGGCCTTGAATGTGAGACAAGTTGAGAAGACAATTATTGGCATGAAAGTGTATCAATTACAAACCAGAAAGGTGGTCGTATAGTCAATCTAAGTACACAAAGGATGTTTATTTTAGGCAAAAATGAGAACTTTTTAAGAGTAGGTATTAGCGAGAGATTAGGCATCCTCTTAGGAGAAGTTGGGAAATGACAAGGGCGATAACTATTGATATGAAAGGGTACCCTTTTTAAGCGTGTAGTAATGAAAAGAGATAGGTTGAGGGATTGTTTTATTATGATATATGCTTAGTAAGGTAACTTTATAATCATTTATGGTTTTGATGAGAGAGAGGGTTAGGTTGGGCCAATGAGAGGAGTTTTGGTTGGGAGATGAAAAAGTTAGGTTAAGTCATGGAGGAAGAGTTTAGTTAGCAAATAAGAGGTTAGGTTAGATTGTGCTTAAGCCAACCTCAGTTAGGCTTATAATTAACCAACCAACCTTGATTGGGCTTGCTAGCTAATAGTTTTTGTTGGACCTTTTGGCTAGTAACCTCAGTTGGACTTGTTGGCAGCTCAATTAAGCTTACTTGTTGACAATCTTGAATGGATTAATTTTTTTTTTACACCATCAATTTCCAATTTTCTTAATGACCATAATTTGATGAATATGTAGTCTACCAGGTTAGAGTAATAATAGAAATACTCAATTTTTTTTATCAATTAATGTGGCACTTTATAATTAATTAATGATTTACTGATAATTCAATTTATCAGATACTAATTATAATCTATTACTCTTTATGATCTAGAACCCCTTACTTATAATAAATGTTGTGTAATTCACTACATAACTTTTAATAAAAAAAAAATTATGCATCCTAACATTACTCGTCGTTTGACATTATTTTTCATTGGTCCCACACAAACCTTAAAATGGTATAGTGCCCAATTAAGCCCATGCATGGCATATATTGCACTATAGAAAGACTAGTGATTATAAATTTAGACTGAGTATCCACCAAACTAGGAAAAGACATTTTAAACGATTTTGTTATGTTCATTAACAATCCATAAGAAAGATTTATATTCTGATTAATTTAGTTTAGTATTCAACTTTATTTTGATTATAAGTTGATATATTCTCAGCCTCTTTTATGTAATCTATTTTTCTTTATTTTACAGCTTCATTTTTATCTATAATTTTTATTTGTTTTATACATAAAATTTAATGGTTTTCTTATATTAAATTGATATCCAGCTCTAGTCTACTTCAATACCTTTATGATGAATGAAAAAGCCCAAGAAATTCCTTGATATAATCCCAGACACATATTTATAAGTATTTGGTTTTAACTAGTGAAGTCTTATTAACAAAAGTTAATTGGGCATTGAAAAATACTATAGGAAGTGAGTAAAGACATTGTTAAGTTGAATAGTATTTTTTTTTTATATAGTTTTGCAATTCCCATTAAAAAAATTTAACACTTAATATTAAGAGCATTAAAAATCTTTTTACAAGGTAATATCAAGTTGATGGGAACATATATGTCTTTTTTTCATTTTAAAAGCATAGTAGAATGACTAAAATATCCTTCAAAATAAAAATAAATTAAAACTGGCGTTAATGGGTATTTTTGTATTTTCAAATGGGTTTTTTTTGTTATTATCAGGTTAGCTAAGAGACAATTTGTTATTTGACTAAATATAAAACATTAAAGAAATAAAAAGCATAATAAAATGACCATAATGCCCTTACAAGTGAATTTTAAAACTGGTGTCAAGGGGTTTTTTCCGTCTTTCCACGTTGATTTATTTTGTTATTATTAAGTAAGCTTAGGAGTAATATGGTATTTAACTAAATATAAATAACAAAAAAAAATCAAAAGGTATAGGCGCATGTGGCCGATGCATGGGAAGCACTCGTGCACATTGAGTAGCACATGCAACGCCTTCGAGCAGCTAAAAATATCTTTCTACCATGAAGCGCCTTCGCGTCCTCTTCTTTTTTGTGTGGTGGTTTGTTGTCAATAACCTTCCATTGATGGAGAAGTTGATTATCAGTGACAAACTGGTTAGAAATAATCATTGATCAAGAAAGGAGGTATCTAATTACATGGAATGTGGTGCATGTTTACACTGTTCATCATTGACTAGAATATATAGTGTTACCCGTGTATAAAATTTTATATTTGCAAAGTTTGTGTGTGCGTACATGACACTGCTTTCTTCTTCGTAACTTTAGAACCTGTTTGTTTTTGCGTTTTAAAATAATCATTGATCAAGAAAGGAGGTATCTAATTACATGGAATGTGGTGCATGTTTACACTGTTCATCATTGACTAGAATATATAGTGTTAACCGTGTATAAAATTTTATATTTGCAAAGTTTGTGTGTGCGTACATGACACTGCTTGCTTCTTCGTAACTTTAGAACCTGTTTGTTTTTTGCGTTTTAAAAGTGCTTTTGAAAAAATTAAATTTTTTTTGTTTCAAATTAATATTTTTGTGATCTTCTCAAATCATTTTAATATGTTTGTATTAAAAATAAATTATAAAAAATAAAAAATATATTATTTTGATATATTTTTAAATAAAAAAATACTTTAAAAAATAACCGCTACACTACCATAATACCATACATACTCTTTAAAAAAAAAAAAAAACATTAAGGTGTCTTATGCCAATAGCTATGATTTTTTCAAGGTTAAAACACGAAAACAAAAAACAAAAGAAGCCTTTTTTTTCTGATTTTTTCTTGTACCATCAGTTGGCACTTCTATCCACCGATGATTTGAACTTTTTACAACTCAAATTATTTACCTGGATGGGAATGATTTGAGCTTTTGACAACTCAAATTTTGTGAGGCCTAGCACCGAATATGACTAATTAATGACATCTTATGAACTAATTGGAAGGTTTACATATGGTTGTTTATATGCCTTAATCTGTCAATTTCGAACTGTGAGTCAATATATCTTTTATGGTCTAAATGTGGAACAAAAAGAAAATGTTACCAAAAGGATCTCTCCGTCAAGAAGGGGCATATGCACTGTTCAAATTTCAACATGGTACGAGTATTGACAAGTTCAAGAAGTTTTGACGTGTGAAACGAGCTTCTTTTTCTATTATTTTCTTTATTTTTTCTTGTTATTTTCATATATTTCTTTTATTTTTCCTAACTGTTAAGGAATTTTTTTCCCTTTTAGTTTAGGTCGATTTAGCTACTATTTATTAAACAGTCTTGGATATTATTTTCAAGATAATTTTATAAATTATTGAATTTCTGAACTGATAAAATAGATTTTCTCTCCACTTAAAACTTGAAAAACTCTAATTTAATAACTTTCATTATACGAACTGAACTTCAAAGACAGGGAGGGACTTGACAGCCATGCATGCCTTTCCTTTGCTGTTGACATAAAAGCTGAGCTTGCGACTGTAAAAAGCTATCCTATCAATCAAAGCCTCACCCATTAACTAATTCTCTGAAACGTGCATGGTAAAATATTATAGCTTTTTTATAATTATTTTTATTGATTTTATTTTTTTAATATAAAATTAATTAAAAATTTAGTTTTGTAGTTTTTTTCTTTAAAATACTATAGATTATTACAGTGTTTCTCCATATTGTTTTTTTTTATGATTTTTTTGTTTTTTTTTCGAGAATTGTCTTTGTCGATTTTATTTCTTTTTATATTGAGCTGGTTGAAAATTTAGTTTCGTAATTTTTTTTCGTTAAAATACTGTGGATTGCTATAGTGTTCCCCCACATGAATTTTTTTTGTTATGAATTTTTTTTAAATTATCTTTCTCAATTTTATTATTTTTAATATTGAGCTGGTTAAGAATTACAAATGTAGATTTTCTCATAAAACACTACAGATTGCTATAGTGTTTTCATGTATAGTTTTTTTTTCCTTATGTTTTTTTTTGTTATGATTTTTTTCAAAATTTTCTTTGTTCATTTTATTTTTTAAATATTAAGCTGGTCAATAATTTAGCTTTGTAGTTTTTTTCTTGAAAACATTGTTGATTGCAATAGTTTTTCTCCAATAATTTTTATTTTTATTTTTTCCACAAACCTACAACAACGCACAAGCATGCCACAAGCTCGCAGCATCTCGCAGGCATGGCATCTAGTGCTATAACTAATTGTTGTTCTCTTTTCAAGTCAAAACATACATGGTATCTATGAGCATGACTTTTTCTTGGAATTATTTTGTTATTGCAATTTCAGTATTTTGTTAATGGTTTTCCATTTCAAAGTAGAAAAAGATAGACACAAAATAGAAGTAGATGTTTGACCCGTGTTTCACCTATGGGTTAGATATTTTTTTCTAAAAAAAAATTATATATAAACCTTTTCAACATGTTTTTGTATTTTAGAAAAATTATACATATATGTAATCAATTAAATTCAGAATTATGTGTGTTAATAAGTGAAAAGAAACCATAAACGATGACTAAAAATAAAAACTAGAAAAATCAAGAGAGATGTGTAGATCAAGATATTTAATTTCACAAGACATGACATTTACACGGTTATATTTGCTAAATTGATTAGTTAAAATAATTTTTTATTCAATCAAATGATAATAAAAATAGACACACATATTAAATTGATTGAATAAAATAAAAAGAAAAAAATAATATGTAAGGCTGCATATATTAGAAATATTATTAGAAAATAAATTTCTTTTTATTTTCAAAAATAAAGTTCATCTATACAAAATATTAAAAAATATATAGATTAATCAGAAAAATCTCCTCAAAAATTAAATGCATAATTAAAAATAATTGTCCTTTCAAATAGGCTTTCTAAATAACTTAAAATAGAGAAGAGATATTAATCTAAATATAAATAAAAATAAGATTAAGATTGATTTAAAAAATAGAAACAAAAAAGAGAAAAAAATTTCTATAGTCAGTCTTATTATTTCTCATGATCAATATCGTTATTTAGTCGATTTACTTGGATCTACTTTCTTCATTTTAAAGCTAACGTGTTTGTTTCTCAAAAATATATTGCGCTTGTTGAGATATAGTTTCGTACTTCTATCAAAACTTTATGTTAAGCGTAAGAATCGTCATCTCTTAGATGTCGTTCACTGAGTGATTCGTCTGTACCTTCTATGTTCTGGGTAGAAGCTTTATGCACTACTATTTATTTGATTAATAGTTTGCCTATTGTCACTCTAAATTATGATTCTTCCTATTTTTTATTATTTGGCATGTCTCTTGAGTATCAATCCTTCCATACTTTTAGGTGTGTTTATTTTGTTCATTTGCCACCTGTTGATCATCACAAGCTTGATGCCTAGTCTTTCACGTGTGCTTTTATGGGATATAACCTTACTTATAAAGGATTTGTTTGTTATGATGATCATGCAAACAAATTTCAGATCTCTTAAAATGTGATTTTCTTTGAAAATCAATATTTCTTTCAGTCTCAGGTTATTTCTGATCCTCTTATTACTCTCCTACCTACTTTTAAAGATGTCCTTTCTTCTATTAAGCAATTTAAACCATGTGTAGTGTATCATAGACATCCTTTTTCAACGCCTCTTCCAGATATTAATCTGTCATCTGATTCTATGCTTCCTACACTTCGACGCCCCATTTGGGTTACAAATCTACTAGATAAGTATGGTTTTTCTCATACCTCACTTACTGCCAATCTAGACACTATTTCTGTTCCTCACTCTTATACTCAGGCAGCCACTTAAGCATATTAGCAACAGGCCATGCAGGAAGAAATCAAAGCTCTTCAAGACAATCACACTTGGGATCTTATGACTTGTCCCTTAGGTGTCAAACTTATTAGTTGTAAATGGGTATCTTTAGTCAAGTTTCGTTCTGATGGGTCACTCGATCGATATAAGGCTCGTCTTATGGCCCTTGGGAATTGACAGGAGTATGGTATTGATTATGAGAAGACATTTGCATTTGTTGCCAAAATGACTACTGTACGGACTATCTTGGCACTTACTACATCACAAGGGTGGTCTCTCCGGCAAATGGATGTGAAGAATGCTTTTCTACATGGGGATTTGAAAGAAGAAATCTATATATCTCTACCTCCCGGTATGGTTGTTACACCTTCCTCAGAGGTTTGTCGACTACGCCAATATTTGTATGGTTTGAAACAAGCTTCGCATGTGTGGTTTGATAAATTTTGCTCTACTCTGCCTGTTTTTCACTTTACTCAGAGTCAGTTTGATTCCTCTTTGTTGTTTTGCAAGACTTTTACAGGAATTGTGTTGCTTCTAATATATGTTAACGATATTGTGATTACTGGCTCCGATATTGCGTTCCTTACGCAATTACAACAACATCTCAAAGCCTCTTTTCACATGAAAGATCATGGTCCCTTGCAGTACTTTCTTGGCCTTCAGGTGCAATTTACTCTAACTGGTACATTGTTACACCAGCACAAATACACAGAGGAAGTAATTTTATTAGCTGGCCTCCAATTGGGTAATTTCATTCTTACTCTTTTAGAGGTAAATCTTAAGATTCATCAAGAGAAAGACGATCTCCTATCAGATCCATCCTTGTATCAGCAACTTGTTAAGAGTTTGAACTACTTGACGATTACTTGTCCTGACATTTCTTTTGTTATGCAGCAGATCAGTCAATTTATGTAGGCCCCTTGAAATCTTCACCTAGCTGTTGTTTGTCGTATTATCCAATATTTGAAAGGCACCTCCACACGTGGGTTATTTTTTCCTAAAGAATCTTCCTTATAGTTGATAGGTATAGTGACGCTGACTAGGCTGGCTATGTAAATACTCGTCGCTCTGTTACCAGCTAGTGCATGTTTTTAGACAATGCACTCATTTCTTGGAAGAGTAAGAAGCAAGACAGAGTTTCCAAGTCCTCCAGTAAGTTTGAATATTGTGCTATGTCTTCCGCCTGCTCCAAGATCACTTGGCTTCGTGGGTTAATATGTGAACTTGGTTTTCCTTAACATCATTCCACTCCTCTTTATGTTGATAATACCAGTGTTATTCAGATCATTGCTAATCATGTCTTTCATGAGCGTACGAAACATATTGAAGTCGATTGTCATTCCATACGTGAATCCATTGACCGATATGTGATTACTTTTCCTTATATTTCCACCGAACATCAAACAGCAAACATCTTTATTAAAGCTTTTTCTCGACACCGACATTAGTTCTTGGTGACAAATTAATGCTACTTACTATACCAGCATCAATTTAAGGGGGGATGTTACGGAGATAATTTAGGGATTTGATTTGTACTATTTTAGGGATGTTTACTTACCTTGTATAGCATTTAGGTGTTGGAAATCTGTTATTAATACTTACCTTGTATAGCATTTAGGTGCTGGAAATCTGCCATTAATTATGTAAATCTTCTTTAAATAATAAAGGGAAACCCTATGGAAAGGGCATTTAGACCAATTTTGACAATCTTAGATCGTCACAACTCTTTAATGGAATTTCCAAACTTCACGTTATCTCTAAGAAGACCTTTGATCTCTCATTCATCAATGTGATCTTAGATCACTATAACTCTCAAGTGGTGCTTTTGGGCCTCATGCTATCATTAGAAAGACATCAGGTCTCTCACTTGTCAATGTGATCTCGGATCGTTAACTCTATAATAGAGCCACGGGGCCTCAACACCATTGCCAAGAATTACTCAAGGGTTAACTATAAAAAAAGAGATTACTTCGAGTTTTGGTTGGGGGATAATAATCCTAGAACAACAAGGTTTTAGTTTTAGCAAAAAAATAATTCCAGGTATACGTTCCATCAAGAGTAATTTCTCAATTATGTTTTTCTACTTTCATCTCTCAAAACCAAGTGGTTACTTGTATGGAGGACATTAGCTCCTCCACCCTTATAGACCTTGGGTATGTGCATAGGGCTTCAGACCCATCTAAGCTTAAACCATATCAAACAAGTTTGGACAAAAAGGAAAATCACATAACATATAATATACAAACTCATTGTACTTAATACAAAATTAAAAGAGAAATCAAAAGTACTTAGTACAAGTTTAGAACCTCACAGAACCGGGGATAATTACTAAAGATTAAGACTCTGTCAGGATCAAACTCCTCATTCAAATCTTCATCACGCTCTTATGTTAAGTACGAGTTACAGGTAGCAGTTACAACCTATACTAGAAAGATCTTGGCGAAATCAGGGATGAGGTTAGAATGAAATATAGAATAGAAGTCGACCATTACCTCTTTGATAGATTAAAGAAATAAAGGTTGGTTATAGATGCAAACACCTTATCCTTAAAGGGCAGATCTAAGGTATGAGCCCCCCTAAATACCATGAAGAATTCATCAAAAAGGTCCCTCAATGCCTTTAGTCAAACATATTCCACGTGTCCACTTTGGTAGTCTCTAGTTTCACCTTCAGACTCTTATTGGATTGCTTAAGTAAGGATACTTCTAAGTCTGATAGGTAAACTCATTCCAAGGCAAAACTTAGTTGGGTAACTTGATGGTCCCTATCTTCCATCAACTTAATCATTTTATACTTGAATTATAAATCATTTATTTTTATTAAAAAAACATATATTTTTGTTAATGTAAAAAAAGAATTCATAAATTATCTACCTAGTAACACCAGTAGCTTGTAAGAATTACATGGTACACAAGTATTATAAGGAACAACATGTCCATTATACTGGCAAAATAATAATAATAAAAAAGATATCAAAGAAATGGTTATGAAATGATTAAAAGATATCCACCGTATTTTGATAAGGCAAAACATCAATGATCTTATCACTTGGGTAATAAATAGCCAAGTTTGCGTCTAGTATATTATTAAAATAATTTGTTCCTTTTTCTTTTTACACTCTACATTTATAAAAGTTAATTAGCATTATAAATATTTGGTTTTCATAATGATTCTCCTCAAGATTTCATGTTACTTTTGTTTGTTCTTTGCTATGGTGATGACCATCTCTTCAAACACCATTCAACTTAAGTGATCTCAGGTAATTTAGTATAAAGAACTGCCCTTTAAATTGTTAAAGATGAAATTAGATTATATATATAGATATAGGCGTAGCTATATCTAGTTAAGGATTGAAATGTGGTTTCGTAGGTGGGAATGAAAATAAGTTGGCTATGGCTACAAGGTTAATCAATGATTATCAAGATCCAAGGGAAAATTAAAAAAAAAAAAAACCATCCTTTTGCTCCCCTAGTGATAAGTTTAATGATAAAATTCAAGACTATCAAGAACAAAGCTCAACACCAGAGTTGGAAGTATTCATAGCCGAATATTCACTGATGCTAGAGTCAAGAATATTATAAGCAGACCATCAAAAACACAACAAAACAAACCCTTAACAATTTAAGACAAAACCAACAATGCAACCTACCTCAAGTAGAACGCTTAAGAGGTGATAGTATCTTCCCTTTTGCGTAACCAGTCATGTACCATAGAATATTTGTTGATTAGTTAGGGTTCCTAGTGACCTTAATACTAGGTGGCGACTCCTTAAACAAGACATTTCCCTGCCAAGAACAAGATGTTAGATATCTGTTTTTCTTCATTGAGATTTTTAAAGGTCGCTGCAATGTCAGGTGACCTAAATTTCAAATTATTTTCAATCATTTTCTTTTTATTAATATTGTTTATTTTAGGAATTTAAAAATTAGATTATGGCAGTTGCCCTTTCTTTACAATACTTAGTATATTTTCTTTTTATTTTTTTTGGCTTTTTATAGTAAGTATTGTAATGAAAGGGCAACTATCATGACCCAGTTTTTGAATTCCAAAAAAAAGTATTAATAAAAAGAAAATGAACAAAAATAATTTGAAATTTGGATCAAGACAACACTAATTGAAAGCTTGAGGACTAATAAGGATGGAATTATAAATTTGGGAGTCAATTTGTCAAACATTTGAAGAATTGATAAGTTTGGGGATTTAATTAAACTTGGAATTAGTTTAATTAATGAAATTAGGGACTTGATTGAAAAAATACCAAAGTTTGGGGCTGATTTGGGTTAAAATTGCAAGGAATTAAAGTCCAATGACCAAAGTGAATAGGCAGTGATATTATAGGAGGTTAATTGATTTTTCCAAAGATCATTTTGAAAGAATTAAAAGTTAAAGAGTTAATTAAAGACTAAATTGATTAATTTAGAAACTAAATACTGTTTTGTAAATTACGCTGAAATTCAGGGGTCCAATTGCAATTGATCCAAGGGAAAAAAAATTTTAAAAAAAGAAAATTTCCATGAATAAGAGCCCAATTGCTAAATGTCAGAAGTTCAGGGGAGCAAATTGAAAATAACCATTTCAGTAAAGAAAACGATGTCGTTTTTAAAACCACCATTCATCACCGTCTTCTTCATCCTAGAGAAGACCGATTCAACAAAAAGAAATCGCACCAAACTTGTTGTGGGTCACATCTCTTACCAAACCAAACAGCTTCCCAATATCCCTCTCCCACACAATGCATCCAAATCCCATAATGGGTCGTTACCAACAATCCTGCAATGACAGGACTGTTAGTCCCTGTGTTTTTTCTCAAACACGAATGAACATACCTCATTGTCCAGAGGCCCAAACAGAGGGCATTCTCTTGCCTTATAAATCCTATAGAAAGGCCACATACAAGGGGATAAAAAAAAAACAAAAAGAAGCAGATATAGAACCAAAAAACAAGGAGGTAGAGTAAAACAAATGAGAGGGACTGTAGAATCTCCTTCAAAACTCCAACGACAATCATTAGATGATCACCTCTTAACTTAAACTACACCACCATTCCCTCATGTTTCATTACCATTTTGGCAGCTCTTCTTGAACAACATATAAAAAAAAAGACATAAGAAACCAAAAATAGAGAAAATCCAGAGAACAACACAAAAATGAAAGAAAGCTAGAGAACAAAAGCACAGAGAAAACCAGAGAAGAACAACCAGGGAGAAACAAATAGAAAACAGAAACAGAAGGAAAGAGAGGAGAATTGTCCAGCCAATGTTGTCTTCAGCTTCGTCCCTAGTACCAGGTTAGCCTTTCATTTCCTCCACTTTCAAAATATAATTACCCTAGTACTATTGCAGGCATGTATGAATAATTCATTCATGCCTGCAAAAGTACCCAGACCGGTCACTAGCTTGGGTTGGCTGGGTCAATACGGTTGGGCTTGATCCAGCCCAAAAAAAGAAAAAAGTGAATTATGCAAAACACATTTGTATGTCATTTCCTTTTAGTTTCTTTCTTCTTTATGTTGATATCTAGCCAAATTCATGAACCTTTTTTTATTTTTTTGTGGGTTCCTCACACCTTTTTTTTATGACTTTACTAAGTATTCAGATTGCAGACTTATTCTGTGAAATGTAAATCTAGTATGCAATACATATTTGTCTTTTCTTTTCTTTTTTTTCTAAAAATAATAAAAATATATTTTTGCTTTCAATTTAAATTGTATCGGTTTATTCATTAGCGCTAGAGTCAGGAATACCATATATTTATTTTTTAATTACGTAATATTTACCAACGCCAAAGTTAAAAATATTTGTAGCCGAATATTCTCTGGCGTTATAGTCATGAATATTATAAGCAGAGCATCAAAAAAATAAAACACAGCAAACCTTTAACAATTTAAGACAAAACCAACAATGCAGCCTACCTCAGATAGGACGCTTAAGAGGTGATAATATCTTTCTTTTTGCGTAACCAGTCTCATACCATAGTATCTTTGTTGACCATTTAGGGTTTCTAATGACCATAATACTAGGTGACGACTCCTTAAACAAGACCTTTCCTTCTAAGAACAAGATACCAGATATATGTTCTTCTCTATTGAAATTTTTAAATGTCGTTGCGATGTCGGGTGCAACAAGTATCTTGGTATTTGTTTGTAGAGGTTGGTTTTTCTTAATGGAGGATCACCTTTACTATAAGGATTTGTCTTTGCTTCTTAAATGCAAAGGAAAGAACCTTGCTGAAATAAAAGAGGAAAAATAAAACTCAATGAATAGAAAAGTCACTACTATTATTATAGATTTGCTAAGTCCATCAACTACATTTTCTCAAGAAAATGATTGCTACATAGTTTAGAGTTTATTACAAGAAACTTTTACTAAAAAAATATATAAAAAATAAAGATTTTACAATTAAAGACCTTATAAACTTGAAGTACAAAGATTGTGAAGATATTGGAGTGCACATAAATGACTTTCAAGGGTTCTTAAATCTATTGGCATTAATGAATGTTCAGTAAGCGGATGAGGCACAAATGTTAATCTTGTCAAGTTATTACTAGATAGTTAGGAGACTTTGGTGGTGTCATTCAATCATCAACTCCAAATGAAAGATCATTTTAAAGATAAGAAAAGGACAATATACTTAATGAAGAGAAAAACAAAATATCAACCTCTTCAAAGTTGCATGCATTTATAATAGAAAACCAAGAGAGAAGCTAAAACAAATTTCTTCACAGCAAGGAAGATAAAGAATCTGGTGATACAAAGAGAGAATAAAAGACTAGAGAGACCTTAATCAAGGAAGGGAACATAGTTTTATTACTATATCAAGCCTAGAAATTTTTAAATTTATTGTAAAATGTACAAGAGATATCATAATGGTAAAGCTGCATACAAAAATAAAGAAAATGGTATAGCTATAATTCTTGTAACAGTGATGTTGCTATTATTTAGAATGATGGTTATGTTAATCTTGCACATCATAATACCATATGGGTTGTAGAGCGATATTGTTATTGTTTAGGATGATGGTTATATCAATCTTACAAGTTAAGATACCATTTGAATTATGGATTCAACTATATTTTACCACATTACCTCCTAACATAATTTTTTTACATCATACACTAGTAGTTATTTTGGTCAAGTTAGGATGTAAAATCAATGAATGGCTAATATTTTAAGCATTTGTGATATTTGGTTGTAAACTAATACCAAGTAAAGTTGCAATTAAAATATGTTAGGTTTGTGCTCAATATGTGCCTACTCTTAATCTACAATTGATGAATAAGGCTTCTTTAGAGATAATAGATAGTTGATCTCCAAAATTTCTATGGTTATTGTTAAAGGCAAGAATATAGGTCTCAACATATCACAAACCAAGATGATTAAAAACAAGTGAATAAAATTGAAGATCCTTCATCGATTTATGACATAAGCTGCTTAAGCATTTGAGTGAGAAAGGTTTTGAGTTCCTTCTAAGAAAATTATTCTTTGTTTAAAAGGTTTAAAATTGAATACTAGCACTTATTGTTTAGTTGGTAAACAGTATAAAACTGCATTTTATATATCAACTCTATAAAGAAAATCTATTTTTTATTTATTTAGTTTATACTAATATTTTCTTTATGATTGGTAAGTCTTTTAGAGGTGTTGTATGCTTTGTTAGTTTTATTAATGATTATTTCAGAAAGATTTATGCCATTTGTTTGAAATCTAAACATTAAGTCATTGATGTCTTCAATGATTTATATACTAAAGTTGAAATAGAAATCAATAAAAAGTTGAAATGTGTTCAAATAAATAATTGTGGTGAATATACAATTCTATTTTAAGAACTATTGTAAGAAACATGATATTATACTTAAGAAGACAGTTCCAAATAATCTATAGCAAAATGGAGTGACAACGAGAATGAATAGAACCATTTTTGAATGGATTATGTTTATGCTTTCTTATACAAAGTTGTCTAAGTCTTTTTAAGATGAATCAATCAAGACTGTAGTTACCATGATGAACCTTTCTCCATCAATTCTTTTTAACTATGATGTACCACAAATAAAATAGAAGTGAATAAATATCTTTTATACATATTTAAGAGTTTTTGGCTACATGACATATATACATGTTCTTAGAGATGTAAAGTATAAGCTTAATAGCAAGATAAAGTATTGTGTTTTCATGGGTTGTGGAGAACATGATTTTAGTTATAGATTATAGATTCTTAAAAAGAAAAAAGTCACCTCTATTTCTCACTGGTTCAAATCCAAGATCTACTTCACAATTATCTTTAATTCTTTTTAATAATGGAGGAGATAATAAAATAACAACAATGATTATGGTGGTGGTGGTGGTTTGTACTTTAAGATATTAATTGATCATCCAGAATAAACATATTATAATTACATGATTCTTAAAATAGTAGCTGGTGGTTTGCAATCTTTGGAATCTTTGTTTTTATACTTGAACTCGCACGAAAATTTCTAATTGCAATAATTTATAAGAAATTTTTACATGCATGCATGCACATCTACATATATACATGCATTCGATCCTATTAATGTTTATGAGAATCTGTTTAAGGTTATAGATGATATGGAAGCCATAAATGAGAATTCCATACCTTGTAATGTTTCTAAAAAATTTCTGAAGAGAAAAAGTTTTACGACTAGCCGCAACATTATATGTACAAAGCTTTTAAAGAATGTTTGATTTTTTATTTAACTACACGGAGAAAGTTAGATGAATACTTTTTGCTTTTTTACACCGAACTCCATGTATAATTACGCTTTAAAGTTTAATTTTCTAGAAGTTAAAATAGCCGTACGTGAAAGTGGAGTTGAAAGGTCGTGAAATTTCAAATTAGATAATAACATTTAACTCATGCGTATGGCTGCAACGAAGGACAGGGATTCAAGAAGAGGGCCTAATAAAACAAAGATACAGAGGTTGGTTATGAAAAGAAACGAGAGAAGAAAGAGATGGACGCTAGAAATCGTCACCAACCTCTAGGCTGATAGACCCGCTGTCTCATTCATGGAAAGTCTTTTCTCCACTGCTGCCATACACGTGATTTTCCAAAACACGTGTTCTCTCACTGCCACAGAGCCCAGAAGGTTGATAATCATCAAATCAAGCACCAATCGATGATCGTACCAGTCAATGTCAAGTCAATTAACAGCCCTTAAAACCCTCCAAAACACACAATCAAGAAAGAAACTCCCCCAACCTCAACATAAACAAAAAAGTCAATTCACAGCACACAAAACTTTGTCCCATTTCTAGATGGCAATTGCCTCCACCGTGCCTACGCTTTTCGGTGAATTGTCGGTTCAATTCTTTTTCTTTTCTTCTTGGCTATGTCTATATATCCATCTAACTACTACTATGACACCCTTGTCAAATTCGGTTCAATCACTAGTTAGGTTGATTCAACAACTTGTTAATTTGAAATTCAATCCTGATTGTGTTTGATACTAAATTAATAGTTCATTAACTTTTATAAAACTCCATGACTTAACTTAGATTTTTAATAATTTATAAGATCTAAAAAAAACAAATCATCGCCTTTTTCAGTTTTCTATTGAAAAAAAATACTAGCTTGGGAGTTGGGACGTGGAATCTTTACCGGGTCAAACTCTATTTGAGAACGACACTGTAGCAACAAATAAATTTAGTTTTTTAATTCTCATTTTAGATTTGACTTTGATAAGAAACTCTCCAGATAAAATATTCACATGACTAATTAAGTGGTATGGACAGGCAAGATTGTATGGACGTAATAGTGAAAACACATAACATATGCATTATAATTTCTCGATAATTTCATTTCTTTGTTTTGCCTGGAAATTGAACGTCATCTTTAGTTTTATAAAGCTTGAATGCTTAGAAGTTAGAGCAACATGAGAATCCGCCAGTGCAAGAATGATGAGTGTGTGTGTGTGTGTATTTTGGACATCTTGAGAGAAAATTATAAAACGATATATATTGTCTAAGCAAGATTTTGATTTTGGTAGGATCGATCGATGTATATGTATATACAGTCAAGAACAGGGAAGATAACTTGATTGTCGTCATGCATGGAGGATGTTTGTGTGCGGGAATTTATGTCTGCTAGAATAATACAACTACCCTAGCTAATAAATAACGAGAAGATCGATGATGACAAGTTCAAACATTCAAGGTATATTCCATTTCGGCTCTATTTATAGCGATGTCCAAGTTCCATTGAATTTTGATTATTTTTCCATTTTATACACGCTAGCTACGTGCCCTTTCTACACACACACGCATTCCTTTTATAGCTTCTGTTCATAATTGTTTTATTTATTTGTTAAATAATTGTAGAAAATAGAGATTTGATTTAGGTTGCTCATTCTTTTTTTTTAAAAAAAGAAATTATTTTCAGAATAATTGTTAGCAACTCTCAGTGCGCAGGGGCGGAACCAAAATATAAAATTAAAAGGGGTCAAAATGCTGTGATTTATGCAGTGTCTTATAAAAATACTAAAAATGAACTTAAAGGGGGCAGGGCCCAGTCTCCCCCTATCTCCACCCCTGCTCTAGTGGGTCATAGATCGATAATATTATTGATTTAATTTACATTAACCAGGTCATGTAATAATTTCTACAAACTTTCCATTAATTCAAGGAGAGGTGCATGACCGTTTCATTTCGAGGTGACAGTTATGGACTCGAAGATTTTACTTGAGCCTTTTGTTCCTTCTTAGTCTCATATTCAATACGCTCAGTAAATGCAAGAAACTAAAATATTTCTTGAGACACCATCTAATTGTTTATTGTTTAAATTTTGGATTGATTCAACATAGGATTTGTTTTTTTATAAAATAATTATTATTTTAATCCATCACACCTATATTATTATAGTTGAATTAAATCGATATATATATATATACAGACTAATTAATCTAATTTCACATCAATTAATCTTTTACTCGTACATATTTTAGGTTTCTAGAAAAGCCCAGGAAGAATTTTATGGCTTTCTTGAACCTCACCACTGGCCACCTTCACAAAAGCTTCCTGGAAATTTATTAAGGGTGGCTATCTCTCTCCTCTCTTATGTGTCGAATGATTATTTATTAATTTAGGCCTTTTGTCTTCAATGCACGCATGCAGCATCGTGCACCATCTTTCTTTTAGCCGGCCTTTCCGTCAGAAGACACAACCAAACACGCTCTATCTTGTTATATTAATGTAGACATATTGCTGAGGTATTTTCGCAGCAAAACATCGCCAATTTCGTTGTTCTAGGGGGGGAGAGAATGCATTCATAAGAACAAAAGAAATGGAATACAAACACGCACATACCAAAAAAAAATTTATTTGAACATGAACATATGAACATTGTTAGATTTTTACCTCGCTAGCTCTATAGTCTCTGGTCTCTGGTCTCTTTGTATTTTGGTTTTTAATTCTATTGTTTACAATTACAAACAACAAAAAAAATCTCCGATAATGAACAATTGATCGTTACAAAAATTAACAAATGAAAAAAATTTCATGCTTATTTAATCAAGTCACGATGCATGTGGTTTTGGATGCATTTATGTGTGCTTCATCTTGATTTCTCAGAAATAATTCTTCATAAAATATTTACGCTCCTTGTGTGTTTCTTCTCCATCCACCTCGATCAAATTATGAACGACGGCCTCCGCAGCGGTTGTCAAGAATTTAGACCAATCCCTGCATCAAAAAAAAATCAAGATTAGAAACATTTAACCATATATAAATTAATCAGACATTAAAACACTATAGTAGAATGAAATAATAGATAATAATACTAGTAGAAGTAGTTAGTATTTTTTGTTCAACATTTTGTGCTCCAAAGTAATTAAAAATGGTACACATACCCTTCGAGGGTGTCAAATGTAAGTCCAACGGTGTACTTTGCCTCTTCAAGAGCATAGGCAAACCTTTGCAGCTCTTTGGGAGGACAGCGCCCGTTATCCTTAACATGAAGCTGAGATGGCTTGACATCACAAAATATAGGTATAACTCTTTTCTTCGTCTCCATTAACAAAGCCAATTCATGGAGGCAAAAGTATGACTCGCAATAACGCGGCGAAAACACAGCAATCCCGACTTTACATTCATGGATAGCTCGATCAATGCTGTCAAATAATTTGTCACCAGGTCTCATGTTCTTGCTATCCAAAAATGGATGGAGCCTGAGTCTAGAAAGATGATCGAAGAGCAACCCGGAGATGGTCCTCTTGGTATCGATGCAACGATGATTAATGAAAACATCACAGGGTGGTCGTTTGAGGGATTGGATTTGGTTGTGGTGGTTCAAGAGTTTACGAACCAAGTTATTGGCTGTCGATGCTGAACGCTGCTGCATGGCTTGATGAAGAAGATGGGCAAACAATAATAACAAAAATCTGTGGACAACAATGTAAAGAACTTGGTCGTGTTAGTTGTGATTTTTATAAGTCCTTCAACTGGGTTCGACGCGTTAGTATTTATAGATTACAAAGTGAAATTGATAGAAAGACTGAATTTTATTGCTAGCTAGTTTGATTTCAAGGTAGAGAATTCTAAATTTGGACCGATCAGGAGAAAATACCAGGTATTTGATTAGGCAAGACACAGCCAAAAAACAAATAAAAGGAAGTAAAGAGGTTTGAATTATTTGACTCTTTGGGTTTACGTGCATAAACCTTCAAACACGTTTATTATAAATTTTTTTTTTTTTAAGTCCGCTGACATGGTCACTCTAATTAATTGTTGTCTGTAATTTTTCAAAATTCAACTTTCTTTTCCCCCTTTATTTTTTAAGGATAATCTATCAAAGGGTGAATTCTTTTGGCCCCATCACAGTCCTTCGTTGTGGTCCCTGATCATGACTTTTTTTTTTTTTATATAATTTCTGATCGCCCCCCAACATTTTCCCAAGGCTCTGCAACTAATGCGGCTATTAAAGATCTTTTTACCAACCTTGATTCTCTTGTCGTTCGACCCAATAAGAAAATGACACTTTTCTTTAGAACTTGCCACAATAATTAATCCTCTCTTAATTAGATATAAGAAAATATTAGTCTGCTATCTGTTTAATCTTTTTTTTTATGTGAAATTATACATTTCAAGCCAGTGTGCAAACACCCAAGGGTTAATCAATTAACTCTCCCTTATCTTGTCACTGAATGTCTATGGATCGGGTAGAGTAACATCTGTATTTGAATTTAAATCCAAAATAATTATTTAATCTCAACTTAAATTTCATGGGTATGTATTTTAAATATCCAAATCCGACTCGATCGAGTTTTGGATATTCAATAACCCGGATCCAAACCTAAATATAATAATTTATAACTATTTGGTACATTATTAACTTAGCGCGTGTGTATATATATATATATTTTAAAAAAAATTAATATTATTTATTTATTTTGGATCGATTTCAAGTTTAAATTCGGATTAAATTAACTAATAATCATTCCTAATCTAAGACTTAAATTTTTATCTTTGAGTTTTACACAAATCCCATAGGGTATAAAAAATTATCTTTGTTTTCTTGGTTGAAATGACATCTCCCGGACAATATTTTTCACTTTTCCCCATTTTGGAACTTCGTTAATTAATTAATTTGTTGAGGTTGCGATAATTACTTGTAAAGTTTTCTATAACATATTGTTTTTTTGTATTTCTATAGGTTGCGTAAGACACTCAAGTTTTCATTTTGAAAATGAAGTTTCTTTAGAATTGTCGTAGATTCTGTGCAGTTTTAAAAATTAAATTTTAAAAAATATTTTTAATTGTACTTTAAAAAAATACATGTTTAATTAAAATTATCATAAAATAGATTTTTAAGAGCAAATTAAACATATAAAAAGCATGCCTCCAAGAATAAAAGGTATTTAGTTATAACTTCTACGAAACTATGGTTTAAAATATAATTATATGTGAGATTCAGTGCAAAAAAATAGAAATTATTTAACAGAACAAATAATTTTTTTCTATGATTGTATATATAAAAAAAAACTACTACCGTACCAAACCATATTAAAGTCATTAATAAAGTGAGGTCGATGCGCGCATAATTAATTCATAAGTATTTCAGTGTGTGTATATATACAGCATGCTGTTGCAAACAAGATTCTGTCTGAACCGATTATATTGTCGTGTGTGTTACACACACACACACACACGACAATATATATTCTCGATAATATTTAATTTTTTTTTTTTTGAATTTGAGGAAACCTCACTTTTTTAAAAACGTACTTTGTAAATCTAGATGAGGGAGAAAAACCCCAGCTGTCTCAGGCTTTTACAAGAGATGCACGCCCTGACTCGAACTCGAAACCTGCTGTACAGATCTCAAATCTTTTGTCATCACGCTATGTTTTTTGGGGACGATAATATTTAATCTGTTATATATATATATATAAATATAGACGACAAAGTTTAATCTGTTCAGACAGCATGCAGTTGCAAACAAGATTAGCGATCAGTTTGATACATACTTGTGGTTAGACGTGGTGATGATTGCGCATGCATTAATTCTATTTAAGCTGACAGCTGCTTATTATTTTCTGTGGAAAATGCGGTACGTATAACCATCTAAATGATTTATAATCGTGCAAGTACCCCTAAAAGTCTCATATGTAACGACTAATTTTTGTTGGTTTGTCCATCGATAGATATTACCGATCGATATATTGTCAATAAATCTCATATTTCCAAGGATAATCAGCAGAATTATTGACAACAGATCTCTATCGATGATTATCTTGGTATAAATCAAATTAAACACTAAACAACTTTATGTGATTCTCCAATGAAAATCGACGCATTTAACCAATGAAGTTTTTATTTTTGTTGGTAATTTAGTGAATAATTTTTTTAATGCTATCACAAAACAATTTGACATTAAAAAATATCATACCAAAAATTTAACTTCAATAATACATTTAATATCTATTGAGAGTAAATATTTATATTTTTAACATTAATTTAACACTAATATTGATGACAATCATTGGTGAAACTTTTTGTTTTTACATTTCATATATAAACATTTAATTCCACCTCCACTAATTTCTTTGGATTTGAAATTCAAAATTAATAAAAGTCTCAATCCCTTTACAATAATCTTCCATACACAACCCTTGTGGTTAATCTCGATACATTCAATAATGATTATTCATTACTTAGAAAATATATATAAAATAATGATGACAACATTTCTTAATAATATAACGATTAATTCAAAATTTAACTTTGGTAATTAAAAATTAATTCACAATCTAATAATTAATAATAATTTTTTTTTACAAAAATGCAATGATCGATGCGTCAAAATATTAACAAATTAAATCCAATTAACAATATTTAATCGGTATCCAACTAATTATCTATTATTTGTTCAATTCAAACTTATTCAATCTAAATTAATACCATTTAATTGTTATCAATTCAATAAAAAAATCAATTGCCCCAAAATTAACAACATAACAATAAAACTAACAAAATATTTTTGTTACCCATTAAAGTTTACATCATTTCTTTCATTATAACACACCTAATTAAGTTTCAAAATCAATTTCGTCAAATTACAAATAAAAAAATCAAATTTTCCCAATTCACAAACAAACCCTAACATACAAGTCAAACTTTAATTTTATATGAAAAGGTTGTTGAACACTTAAATATACAAGCAAACTATACTACAAATACTTCATCTCAAATTAATACATTATCTTAAAACATATGTGGGTAGATTTACTTACTTGATATAGAAAATATTTTAAAAAAATGGTACCAAGAAAATGATGCTCACATTACAAAGTGTTGGATGGTCAAATTTATGATGATAGGGCTAGATTTATAGCAAAATGGGTGGCTGGAGTTGCTATTTTGATTTGCAGTTTAAGAAGAAGAAGGGGAGTGGGGTTTTATAAAACTTTTAGATTTACCGATAAGATTTTTGACGGATTATTGCGATGGAAAATACCAAAAGTAAATTTGTTGAAAAATAATGATGTGTCATATTAATGATGAAATCACCAATATAATATTTTTTTATTATTATATTATGTCGGTGATTTTATTGGTAATTAACAACATAATATATTATGTTGGAAATGGCTTATAGAAATATTTTGTCACTATTATAATAAAAAAATTACTGTTATAAAATATTATATTAGTAATTTTGTTGTTATTTTACAATTTTACGGTAGAAGTAATCGGGGAGTTTAATAATTAAATGCATATAGTCATAAATTCATGATCATCAAGTGAACATATGTAACTATACAAGTGCAGGAAAAAAAATCATATTACTTAAAATAGCTATTTTCTACTTTTAAAAATCATAAGTTACTGTTTTAACCAGCTTTAACTATAAACCATACATTTTACTTTTTTGACTATTACTTAAAATAGCATCTTAACACTACTTGGTAACAAACAACTAACGCAAAGACTAAGACAAAAAAAAATGGAATGTCTTGAACCAGATTAAGGGATTAATGTTAAATATTAAGACTGATATCTGTAAAGTATTAAAACTGATATGCACACACAATTAATTAACTCTCCCTTCTCGTTCTCTTTTCGTTACATGGTCCACACACACACACACACACACACATTGGTTATACACTGGTTATAGAAGTCCAGTGTAGGTATGACTTTGGATGAAGCTAAAATTCATCCTCAGGATAGGATTACATCAAATCAGAGTTGTAGTAGGTTTTAAACATCGGAAGTATAGGTAGCAGATTCTCTTGAATTTCCAGCAGTAGCATTATCCATTATACACCCCCTTCAAGATTGAACTGCCATCAAGCAGGCCAATTTTGCTACATAAATATCGCGGTCTTTGTAGGGATAGCGGTTTGGTAAGCAAATCGGCTAACTAATCTTGTGTATGCACATGTCGAACTTGAAAGCGCCCTTGACTAACCAGATCACGCACAAAATGAAGGTCAATCTGAATGTGTTTCATGCGTGTGTGATTGACAGGATTGAAGCTAAAATGTGTGGCACCAAGATTGTCGCCCAACAGCGTTGGAGTCTACGAAAATAAGAGACCAATCTCAATGAATAGGATCTGCAGCCACTAAGTTTCAGAGGCAGCATTTGCTAGTGCACGATATTCAGCTTCTGTAAAAGAGCGAGCAATTGCTCTTTGTTTGTTTGATTTTCAAGAAATTGGTGAAACCCTGAGAAAAAATATATAGGCAGAAGTGGAGGTTCTGTCATCAAGGTTTCCAACTCAGTCAGCATTAAAGAAAGTATTAAGGGTAAGAGTACCAGCTTTGGAGATTTTAATACCAACACAGGAGCTGTTTTGTTGCAGTCCAGTGATTTTGGGATGGTTTGTACATGAATTGTGAAAGTTTGTTGACAACGAAGCAAATATCTAGACGTGTGAACAAGAGATATTGAAGGCTCCCGATAATGCTGCGAAACTAAGAGTTATTCGTGGGTGTTGTACCATCCTGTAAGTGAAGAGAATGACTTGTGGAAAGGGGAGTGGAGACGTCTTTAGCGCCTAACATATTGGCATGGGATAGAAGATCATGAATATACTTATGTTACGTTAAGAACAGACTAGCGTGAGTTTGGATCACCTCGACACCTAAAAAAAATGCAAATCACCCAAGTCTTTTAGGTGGAACCGGGTACTAAGGTGTCAAATGACACTAGTGACAAAGACTGTATTGTTGCCTGTAATGACCAAATCATCAACATAAACCAATAAATAACATTTGAGAGAGTCAGTCGAATATATAAACAGGGATAGGTCCGTCTTGGATTGAAGAAAATATAGATGAGTGATAACAGCCTTGAGAGTAGTAGACCAAGCTCAAGGAGCTTGTTTTAGACCATAAATGACTTTCTTTAGACGGCACACATGATCTGGTTTTGATGGATCTTTGAACCTAGATAGTTGAAGCATAAAAACTACTTTGGAGAGATCACCATGTAAAAAGGCATTGTGGACATCCATCTGTCGTAAACTTCAGCTATGCATAACAACAATTATCAGAACAAGCCGAATGGTTGTAGGTTTAACGACAAGACTAAATATATCTGTGTAATCCAAACTTGGTCGTTGGTTGTAACCCTTAGCAACAAGGCGAGCTTTGAACCTGTCAATGGAACCATCAAGACGATGTTTTACCCAAAAAACCCATTTACACCCCCACTAGTTTTGAGGAAGCAGAACAAGGAACTAATTCCCAAGTGTCATGGCACATTAAGGTTGTAAGTTCAGAGCACATGGCTTCTCATCACTGTGGATTGGAAAGAGCTTGAGTGACACTAGATGGTTTTATGGTCTTAGGTAAGGGGTGTTTAGTCACAAGGTTAAGTTGTTTTGGTTTAAAAAAATTATTCATGGACCTGGTGATCATAGGGTAAACACGGGATGGGGATGCAACGGGAGCAGAGTTATTGAGTTTGAGGATGGTTAGTAGGGGAAGGAAAGGGCATGACAGAAGGGGAGGGATTGCACGTTGATTGTGATTGAGAATGTGATAAGAAATGAGATGAAGAGGATGAAGAAGTGGAGATATTACCTAAGGGAGAGGCAGCAATGGTAGTGTCACCTTCCTATGGAAATGATGGAGATGAGTACGAAGACACAGTGGCTGATGGTAAGCATTGGACATCAATAAAAAGAGGCGAGGAAGAGGGGGACAATGATTGCAAGGACACATTAGGTGAAATGGGAGGAATATGTTGGTTTTCATTGAATAGAACATGGTGAGAGAAAAATAGTCTGTTAGTGGTGACATCTAAGCATTTGTATGCATTTTGAGTTTGAGAATGGCCAAGAAAAACACAAGGGCAAGATTTAGGCTGAAGTTTGTTGGTGTTGTATGGATGAGTGAAAGGGTTGCAGAGACACCTAAATTTTCTTAGCTTAAGGTAATTTGGATGCTGACCAAAAAGATATTTAAAAGGAGATTAATTCTGCAAGAGAGGGGTATGATGACAATTAATAAGATAAGAGGCTATGTGAAACGCATGTGGTCAGTAGGAAAGATCAAGTTTGGCATCATGAAGTAATGTAAGACCTATTTCAACAAGATGATGATGTCAATGTTCAGTGACATCATTTTATTGTGGAGGTATGAGGGGCGGTGGTATAATGACTTATCCTATTAGTAGATAAAATTGATCGTAAAGTAATGAATTCGCCACCATTGGCAGAATAGAGCGACTTTATCTTTGTTTGAAACCGTGTTTCAACGAATTTTTTGAAATGTGAAAAGATTATCGAGACATCAAACTTTTTGACCATTAGATAGAACCAGATGTATTTACTAAAATGATATACAAAGATGGCATAATAGCGAGAACCATCAATGCCAGTAGAAGAGGCAGGTCCCCACACATTAGTGTAAATTAAATCAAGTGGAGCCTGACTCGTGAGACTATTCTGACAAAAAGAAAGTTGATATGCTTTATTGATAGAGCAAGAATTACATAAAGAATAAAGTTTGGAAGATGAACTGGAAGGAAAAAATTCTTGACTAGATGAGCGACTATTTTATGAGAAGAATGTCCAAGACGTTTATGCCAACCATTGGTGGAAGTTCGTTCATGAGCTAAAGCAAGAAATTTAGAAGAGGATGACACCACTAGTTTCAGGAAGGCGTACACACCATTGCTACATGTTCCTCTTAGTAGAAGTACCCCTTGTGTATTTGTCCTTCACCAAAAAATAGAGAGGATGAAGTTCAACTAAAACATCATTGTGTTTTGTGAGATGATAAACTGAGATTAAATTTTTACACAGATATGGAACGCACAATGTATTAGGTAAACAAAAAATTTTCTTGGGAAATTTTAAGGATAAAGAGCCAATGTGAGAAATTTTCAAACCTAAACCATCACCTAAAATTACTTTGTTAGAGCCATCATATTTTGAGTGTGTAGTGAGATTTGCAAGATCACTCGTAATATTGTGAGAAGCTCCTAAGTCAATGAGCCAAGGTTTTTCCATGGCACTGGATGTTTGAGTGGAGTTTATCGTGGTAGCGTTGGAGTTGAATTGAGAACATGTCTTTGTGGTACGTCCCAAGTGATCATATATTTGGCATCAGGGTTGATAACGACGATTTAATCTGTTTGGCCGATTAGATCCATAAGAGGCCCAATGATTTTCTTGTGGATAAGTTGGAGA
This sequence comes from Populus deltoides, assembly GCA_015852605.2. Lineage (NCBI taxonomy): Eukaryota > Viridiplantae > Streptophyta > Magnoliopsida > Malpighiales > Salicaceae > Populus > Populus deltoides. The sequence goes on from CM027580.2 coordinate 4,564,806, forward strand.
ACGAGGTTATCCATGTGAGATCCATCGATTGTCATGGGTTTTAATTGGGGAGCGGGATTGTCGATTGGTTTTGTTGAAACACCTGGTGGAGTAACTACTGTATAGACTCTGCTTTGGGCGATTTGTGTAGTTTGTAGAGACTACTAGCTACTGAGTGGCAGCTTCTAGGCGACACAGGTAAGTTTCATGACCTATTAGAAGATCATATAATTCTTAAAAGGTTAGGGAATTCTCTTATGCACAAATAGGAGCAACAATCTCCCCAAAGTCGGCTCTTAATCCATGAAGGATGTGGAGCCTAAAATCATCATCCGAGAGTGGTTAATCAATAATGACAATTTCATCTTCCAACGTCTTCACAGTATGCAGATAGTTGGTGATTGTTCTGTTTCCTTGTTGAATTAAAGTAAGCTTTTCCTTTAGCTGCATGACTCTAGTTCTAGACTGTCTAGCATAAAAGGCGTGAAGTTTTTGCCAGGCTTGTTGAGATGTTTTTGCAGTAGCTATGAGAGGGGTGATCTTTGTCGATGTAAAGGCTAGGATGGCGCTGAGAATGAGTTTGTCATGTCGGACCTAATGTGTTTTATTTGGGTTTGCAAAGGAACTGAGATCAGTTGAAGGGCAGAGGATATCGTCATTTACGTAATCAATCAGCAGTGCTTCAAATTGAACACGCCACCGTGGAAAGGTGGACGGAGTTAATTTTTTGTTGATTTATGTAGTGATATTTAGAGCAATTAAAGATTTTCCAGATTCAAAGGAGGGGAATATGTTAGAACTGAGATTTTGGCTTTGATTTGAAGATAAAGACATGATAGGATTTATGTTGTTCTAGTGAGAGATTTTTGGCTTTGATACCATATTAAATATTAAAACTGATATCTATAAAGTATTAAAACTGATATGCACACACAATTAATTAACTCTTCCCTCTCGTTCTCTTTGCATTTACATGTTCCACACACACTGGTTATACAGTGGTTATAAAAGTCTTGTGTAGATAGGATTTTGGATGAAGCTAAGCTTTATCCTCAGGTTATAATTACATCAAATTAGAGTTGCAGCAGGTTTTAAACAGTAAAAATATAGGTAATAGATTCTCTTGAATTTCCATCATCCATTATAATTAATTGCCAGGGAAAAAAATGTTATTTGTTTAATTCAAGTCATTTTATGTAAATATAAAATAATAATTAACTATTAGAATAATAAAGCATAGAATTGTATTAAATTAAATGAGCATAAAATAAATTATATGGTTTAAAGTAATTTTTTTTAACTATAGCAGGAAAGACAGTTAAAGAAAGTAGAAGGAAGACAGAAGAGGCACAAGAGCAGATTGTTCCATCCTGAATAGCACCAAACCCTTATTTATATAGAAAATTAATGATGTTAAATAACAAAAAATATTTTTTTCAAATTAAAATATTATTTTGCAATCAACCAAGATCCCAATCAGGGCAGCGTTTGAGTAATTTAAGTTGAAAGCTCACATAACATAGGCCTCCCCCACTCTAAAAGTTTTGATATTCGAGGAATTTAATTTCAAATTTTTAAATTTTAACTATATAAACCACATGAAAATCTTGTAATTTTTTAATGTGAAATTGAGAGTTTAGCTTTGAAAAAAATAAAAATTGTCAGTCAAAGATTTTTTTAAGATGAATTTCTCGTTCATGTGCAATTTGAAATTTGAACCCTTTTTCATTATAGAATGTGAACCATTTCACAATATTAATATTGTTATATATTATATATTGATCCGAAAAGGAAAGGAAATTTCTTATATTTGAGGAGCATGCATGCCCAGAACTTGATGGCATGTGTATATTGGACACCGACACCGTATTGTATCCATCCAAATCACGCTGTAATGTAGGAGTACAAGGTTCGCTTTCCCCTTCTTGTTCTTTGTTTATCAACCAAAGAAAAGTAATTATTTTAGTTTTAGTTTGTACGAGTGCTTGACTCGTGGAATTGACAACGCGGATCTTGACTCAGTTAAGATCCAAACAGTGAGGAGGGGGACCTATTCTCTTCCTCGAGGGCTATAAAAATCGTCACCAAAGTAATTATGAATTCCCAGTGCAGTCACCTCTGGGGACAATCTTGAATAGTATTCTTGTTCGTTTCTCAAGTAAGAATTAGTATTAAGGCTTGAATCTCGAGAAGAAGAATATTGTAGTGCTATTAATTGAGTCGATTCGAGAAGAAGAATATTAAAACTTTGCGGGGCGACTCAAACCGGTCCATAATTTTTCATTTCGAAGAAATCTTAGTAGTGTTCGTTTAATTAATCATCAAGGCTTGTACTCTCTAAGATGATAAACATTCAAGAATTTGCATGAATTATAGTAAAAAACTGAGCATAAGCACTAATTGGGTACATTGATGCTGATCCATGCTTGAAATCCACTTGCTAATGGAACTTTCGCCTCATATATGCATGCTTTTTCTTGTCTCCTTCTTCTTTTTACTTTTTATATCTAAAAAGAAATGTATATTGTTTTTCTTTCTTTATTTAGTGTTAGAGAATAATATAAATCATATTCTGGAACTTCATTTAAAAACTTAAGCTATTGGGTTGAATTTGTTCTTTTATATGGTATCAGAATCTTTATAATCAAATGGTCATAAGTTCGAATCTCACTTGTGCAAGTTTCAAGCCTAAAAAACTTTCACTTGAGGGGATGTGTTAGAGAATAATATAAATCATATCATGAGACCTCACTTAACAATTTAAGTTATTGGGTTGATATGGTTCTTTGACATTTAATGCATGTTTGTTGTTATAATAGCTTTTTTTTTAATAATTTTTTACGTATTTTTGATAATTTTTATATGCTGATGATAAAAAATAAAAAAACAATTATAAAAAAAATATTTTAATATATTTTCAATTAAAAGCTATTTTCATTAATTATATCTTTATACGTATTTAATTACTTCTATTATATCCATCATTCGTAGTAAAATCTTGGAAAGTTCTTCCGATGACAGTTAGACTCTACATTAGAGGAAATTATACATGTAATTTGGACATAAACTATAAGTTTACAAGAAGATGCAAGTAAACACACAGGAAGGAGGCTAGGAGCCATGGAGGCAACGGTGCTTTCCTTCTATTTTATTTTATTAATTTTTCTGCCCTGAGCAAGCTTGCTCTGTTTGTAATTGGGCCTATACTAAAGGTTAATGTCCCAATCGGCTTCAAGCTTTGTTATCTTAAGAATTTGACCATGTTTTATGGGCTTTCATGCTCTCAAAAAAGAGTGCATGTCTCAGAAATATCAGTGATTTGCCTCCGTGTCTTAAGAATATGTGTTTAGATAATGTTTTATAATAAATAAATGGATAAAAAAATAAATATATATATATTTAATTAAAAATAAAAATAAATTTCTTTCTAGAATATATATTTAATTAAAATATATGTATATTTTAAGGCTCTTCTCATTTAACAAGGGTTTTTGCTTGAAACGTGAGCTGCCGATACTTTGCTTGCTTGCTTGCTTGAGCATATAATAAAATGTCGGCTAACCCCACCAGCGGTCTATTTCCAGCTAAGGTGATATATAGCTGTCTCTTGGTTGGCTTGAATCCAACTACTACAAATTGATGTTGAGATTCTGATAATGTTCCCGAAGGAAGGAAAAAAAAAAAGATAATTCAAGTTTCCTAAAACAAAATCTGAAGGGATCACTACTTCACCTGATAATCTAGAACGAATATAAGAGGTAATTTTAGATTAATGTTTTCTTTTCTTTTCTTTTCCTTCTCTTGGATACAAAAATAAAACTTCAGAATGAATTTATATGGTAAAAGAACCATTTCATCAAAAAAAAAAAATTAAATTGAAATTTTAAGATATAATTTATATAATTCTATAACACACGCATTCGAGTAAAAACTTTTCGAGTTTGAAACTTATACGAGCTCTCACACTACTTTATATTTAATTTTTATTAAATAAAATAAGGGTATTAAAAATTAAATTCATAACCATTTAGTCAATAATGTTATGATACAATATCAAATAACCATGACAGCTTAATAATTTAAAATGTCAAATAAATCTTCAAGATATAATTTTATATTATTTTATAATATATCATGTGAAAATCATTAAATTTAAAACAAAGCAATATTATCTGTATTGGACATCGATTGATGTTGTTGACATAACTCTATCTTGAGCAAAAAAACTTTGGGGTTATTCTGCGATTCCGTCTAAGACAAGAATATATATATATATATATATATATATATATATATATATATATATATATATATATATATATATTATTGTAAAGTGAGTAAATAATTAGTGACTATCAAAAAAGCAATATCAGGCAGCGATAGATGGGGTCCAATAACATTGTACAGCCATGATTTTAGTGTCTTTATAGCACTTTTTAATAGATTTGTTATTGCTAGTTGATGGTGATTGAATATTGTAATAATCTAACAATTTTGAATTTTAAAATTTTCAACTAATCAATTATGTGAGTTTTTTAATATTAAATCTTTGAAATTCAAAATTCACTTTTTATAACTTTAATTACCATTAACTAGAAATTGAGGATTAGCCATGCTTTTTTCTTTTCAAGATTGAAGTATTTTTTGGATTAGTTTTTCTTAATGGAAACTAAATCCCAACTTAAAAATGAGTCTAGAGTATTACAAATATTTTTATAGATAAATACTAAGATAAGTAATATCACCGGCACAAAGCATGAGAAAGAACAAAAATTAACCCTAAGAAATGTAGCTCACTAATCAAGTTATAGGTTTGCTCCTTAGAGGTTAACAGTTCGAGTCTCACAAACCTCATAGCCACTAGAAACTTACATGTCATTAACTTCAGGGCCCGTGGGATTAGTCGAAGTGTTCGCGTGCAAGCTGACCCGAACACTCATGTTAATAAAAAAATAAACAAAAGTTTCATGAATCATGTTAATCGCTTTTGTCCTGTGTAGATAAAAAAAAAGTGTTAATTACTTTTCTCGTATATTTTTATCATAGAAATTTTAATTAGCTTTCCTTTATATTTAGAGGATAATTTTTCCACGGAAAAAAAAAATATATTCCAATAATAATATAATCTTCAATTTTCATGCTAATTGAAGAAAAACTTACACATAAATACTTAGGATTGCTCATATAGTGTGTCTTTATATCATAATAATACAGGATACCCTTTTCAGGGAATATATATATACATATTGCTCATTCAGTGTGTATCTATATCATAGTAATTTCGATTAACTTTCATTAATACTTAGAGGACACCTTTTCTAGGGGAAAAAAGAAGTTATATTTCAATTATGTTGTCTTTAATTTTTATACTAATTGAAGAAAAACATATACAATAATTAGGATCGCTCATCCAGTGTGAATCTATCTTATAGTAATTTCAATTAACTCTCATTCAAATTTAGAGGATAATATTTCAAGGGGAAAATATATATTCCAATGATGTAATCTTCAATTTTCATACTAATTGAAGAAAAACATACACATACATACTTAGATTTTCTCATTTAGTGTGTGTCTATATCATAGTAATTTCAATTAACTCTCATTAATGTATATTTAGAGGATACTCTTTTCATGGAGAAAAATTATATTCCAACTATATTTATCAGACCCGATCTAAGGGTTGATTAAAGGTTAACAACAAAAATTTTAAAAAAATATTTGAAGTTTTAATATTTCATATGAAAAAATTAAAAAACAATCTATGTGAATATAAATTATACATGTTATAAATAATGAAATTTAAAAGATTATTTCAAAAGATTTTTTATTTTACATTGAAAAAAATACTATGATAATATGTTATCCTTTTAAGTTGAAGTATTTAAACCAAAAATATTTTTTATCCCATGTTAAAAAAACATAATTTTTTTTCTTGTAAACATAGAGTATATATATTAAAGGGCTTCAAATCCCATATTGAAAAAATAAGTTTTTCTTGTGAATATATAATATATATACTAAGGGGTTTAAAACCCTACATTGAAAAAATAAAATATTTTTCTAGTATTTATATAATGAACTTTGACAATGGCTAATAACCAACTGAAATATATATAAAAAAAGAAGGGTCTATGGCTAGGAAAAAAACACATTTAAAAAAAAAATGAGTCTCAATCGGGTTGTGCCAAGTCGCCCGGGTCACAAATCAACCCGGCAAGTTAACCGGGTTTTTGCTCATCCCGGTCTTTTACCTTACCCAGACCAGCCTAGCTATCGGGTCAACTAGGTTCCAGATCAACCTGCAGGACTGAACCGGGTTTAATAACTATGATTCTAACTATAATTTTCATACTAATTATAGAAAAACATACATATAAATACTCATGATTATTCATTCAGTGTGTTTCTATATTATAGTAGTTTTGATTAATTCTCATTCATATGAAGAGGACAATCTTTTAAAAGGAAAAAATTAGGGAAAACCACCCTGACTATTCTATAACTAGACTATTTTTTCACTTTGTTTCCATTTTTTTTCAAAATCAAAGTTTACCTCCTAGGCCACCACAAGTTTTCAAATGACCATAGGACTCGCATTCTTTATTGCCCAAATTAGAAGCTATTGAATATAAAGACTAAACTACTCTCACACCTAATATATCATAAACTCAAATATATATATATATATATATAGACACACACACACACATCTCTCTCTCTCTCTCTCTCTCTCTAAAAACTTATCGCCTTTCAGATCTGAGCCCAGAGCATAAAATAGTGGATGGCAAAATTAAAAACAAAATGCTCCTGCTTTCTGAACCCATTCATTCAATCTCAACCATGTGATTTGCTTTTGCATCCAACACTTTTGAAAATTGAATTCAGGGCATCCATAGAAGGAATACTTATTATTTGTTTGCCAACTGTGAAGGAGGATAGCCTTTGTACATGCATTATGTTTTATGATATGTGGAAGTTTTTAGGCAATTAGGTATTTGATAAAGATCTAAAATAAAATGGTAATTATAATAATTTTGACGGGATAAAAGCATTTTAGTTATTGATTATATTCTATAAATAACTTGATTTTCTTGTGGAATATAAACTTTAATTTGTAAAAGAATTGAGGCAAAGTAAAAAAAAAAAAATAACTACATCATCATCAAAGTAAAAATAATAATTATCATAAACTTAAATAAAATTAGTTGAGGTTTACGTAACCTTACTCAGATATTTATATTAATAAAAAATATTAAATAAAATATTAAAAGCTAAAAATATTTATTTTATTACGTTAGTACTTTGTGTGCCAAGAGCACCATGACAATGCAACACAAAGAACTAACATTAATATTATTAACCTTATCCATTAAAGAAAAAAGACTAAGAAAGCAAAATTGAAGAGACGATAATGATCCATGTAATTGTTCACTAAAAAAAAATCATCACAAATCAATCAATTGGTAACATGTTGATGATACCTTCACTCAAATCCAATCTCATAACAAAGGACGTTTACCAAATCTGGATGTCCATTATTTGTGGGGTCGTCCCTTCTAAAGACAGCCAAAATTACTCCATGCTCCTGCATGTGCAAAGCTTCATCATCTCTGGCTGTCGCTTCATACATGATCATGTCCAGTTCAGCTTCACCTAAGCATATTCAAAGGGTGATGCCCACGTTCAACAACATTACTATTCCTTAGCCTCAACATGCATGACTGAATATTATACCAAGATTTCATTCAAAGAAAGCAACCTCGCTACCCTAACACCTTTCTTTTGATCCAAGACCATGCATTATGTTTGAGTCCTTTTGACTTCCCTCTTTGCTTCTCACATGGTCACAATGAATTCTTCAACTCTTCTTGACTATGCCCTCTTTCAACTCACTCCAACTCGAACCAGGTACGACATCAATATCACACTTACTTTCACACTCTTTAATCTCAATTCACTTCGAGGTTTTTGTCCTTGAGGCTAAAGATCTCCTCTTTTTTTATTCGTATGTTGTTGTTTTTGTGTGTGCAGGTGTGATCTGGTTCTCTTCTATGGAGGCAAGAATGAGAAGCTGGCTTCTGGGTTATTTGAACCATTCATTTCCCACCTTGAATATATTAAAGATCAGATTTCCAAAGGAGGGTATTCCATCAAACTTTGCCCACCAACCAAAAATGCTCCTTGGTTCACCAAAGGCACTTTTGAGAGGTAATGAATCTAACGTGTTACTCTGTTTTTTCTTGCTGGGAAATTTAGATGTTGGGCTTTAATTCTATTGAGCTATTTGATTGAATTGCTGGATATCATGGATTTGTTTTTGAATTTGAACAATGGGTGAACTTTGTTCATTTCATCATAGTTGTTGCATATTATTGTTTCCACTTCTGTAAATAGTGTGAAAGGTTGTGGATTCTTCATTGAATGAATGGAACTGGAATTTATTATCTACACAAATACAGAGTTACTCTTGAATTGTGCTCAAAGTTTTTAAATTTCCTATCGGTTGTGATTCCATACGAATCCCCAAATCCTAATCTCTTGTTAATCTTCTTAACAGATAAATTGCTTTTCCATGGATTTGGTTTGGTCTTCGCCATTTGTTGGCCATGTTCAAAGTTAAAACAAACTAGAATTTGATTTTGGCACTGAATTTAGCCTATGTGATTGAGTGTAAGCTATGTGATGTTTGTGTAAATTTGAAACTTTACCAGCACTAAACCCAGGATATTACCAGAGAACCGAGGAGTTCAATTGCTATTTTGTTTTTCTGTTTTGTGGTGGTGCACTGAAAGACGATTTATCTTTTCTTTTGTCTAGATTTGTTCGCTTTGTTAGTACACCAGCAGTGCTCGAGAGATTTATCAGTCTAGAAAGAGAAATTCTGCAGATTGAGGAGAGTTCCGTTCAGGCCAATGAATTGTCAAACACAAATGTAGCTGGACAACTGGAGGAAGGTATCATCATCAGGATCTAAATCATTATTGGCAATAGTTTCGATCTGTGTTGGGATTGATTTACTTTAATCATTTGTATAATATGTACCACTTTTCAACTCTGTACTGAATAGCTTTGTTTTATCAGGGAGTGGACCAGCTGCCAATAGTATCACACGGAAGTCAAGCGATTCCTCCAAGGTATATCACTTTTCCATGAAATTTGTTGATTAATTGTGATACTTAACAGAAAATCACATCAATTCTTTAATTATCTTCACCGGTAATTGTTCTCAGCTAAAAGGTGAACTTGAGAAAAGTGATCATGCTGTGCCTGAGGAAAACTCCAAGTAATCCTTGTTTTTCTTTTTTTTAGCAAATTTTGTGTTTATGTACGTGTTATCTTTCTGGAAATGTCGCTCATTGATCGTTTGTTTTGATATCAAGGATCCAATTTCAACGGCTTCTGGAAGCCCGGAAAACATTGCTTCGCAAAGAGCAAGCAATGGCTTATGCCCGTGGTCTTGTTGCTGGATTTGAAGTGGACAACATAAATGATCTCATCTCCTTTGCAGATGTTTTTGGAGCTTCACGGTTAAGGTATGACTTGGAGATTCAATAACTGTTATTCATTGTTTTGAGAACGAATTTGCTGACCAGAATTGATGGAAAATAAAGCCAAAATCCTTTCTTTAGTCACTGTGTGTTCTTTTTTAATTAGTGGATTTGCATCTTGTGTTTCTAATTTGGTTAATTTGAGTACAAAAAAAAGGCATATTTTTAACAGTAAAAATGAATCCATTTTTACTGGTTGAATTCTGTTGGCTGTAAATATGTATTTACATGAATAGGAGAAAATGTCATCGGAGTCATTTGAGCTTTGGGATGGCTGCTGAAGCGGCCATTTATTCCTTTGTTTTGGCCAAATATCTACATTCCATTAGAGTAATAAAATCCATTGCAGATTTATCTGAATTAGATCCTGCAGCCTTGAAATCTAGTGGTGTTTGCATGCAGGGAAGCATGCAACAATTTCAAGGAGTTATGTAAAAAGAAGCATGGGGATGGTCTTTGGATGGAAGAATTAGCAGCAATGGAGGCATGGCCTCCATCAGAAATGTCATTTTTGGGAACTTCAGGAATTGTACTTGCAAATGAAATTAGTGCCCTTAATCAGAATGTCATGCTAAACTTGGCAAACAATGGGGTATCCACTGGTGATTCTGTGCTCAAAGGATCTTCAGATGCATCAAGATCTGATTCAACAGCAGACAGCAAAAAGGGTATTGTGTATTCTTTCCTTGCTCACTCCTTTCTTCATCATGCATTGTCTCGAAGCATCATCTATTTTGGTTTATTTATGATAGATTACTCGAATAGATCTAGGGACACATTCAATTCATCACACATTAGTGTAGTTTTCAATATTGTTGTCAATCTCCTGTTACTTGCTGTGTAAATCTTTCATGAACCTGAGGTCCTGTGCTTTTTTTGGCAAAAATGTAAAGCGTTTTTTCTCTTTCTGAGTATGGTGAAATTAGCAGTACTCATTGTATAGTTAATGCCATTCATGTATGATGTAAAAAGCACCGCCGATGACCCCTGTTTTGATGCCCAAGCAACAAAAGACGGCTCCAACTAGTACTCGCTGATTATAAATTTTTGAAAAACTTTAATCTTGGAATAATAAAGTTGAGTTTAGTATGATCTGATTCCTTCTCTTAATTTGAAGTAGATAGTTTCACAGTACATTAACTACAGGTAATGTAGTCAAAATAGTCTCTGTTGCCCTTGATTCTTGGTGTTTGCTAGGTTATTCTGTTGTTATGTCTTGCTTGTGCATAAGGCACGAAGTCTCCATACTACTTTCCAATAAACAATTTTCTGTTCTCTGATGTCAAATACATTAATTTGCAGATGGAAGCATGGCAACATCTGACCAGATACCATCAACTAATGCCAAAGTTCAAGTACCAATGCAGTGGCCATATATGTACAATTTCCAAGGCCCTGTTCCTCAATTTCCTCCATATCAAGGATATCCTTTCCCTACCATGCAGCCTATTCCTCCTCATTATCCAAGAAATATGCAGTGGCCTTCTAGTGTGAAAGAACTTAGTCCAGGAAAGAAGGATAAATCCACGAACAAAAAAGGATATGAATATTCAGGAGAAGAAAGACAAACAGAGTCCAGTGACTCTGATGTGAATGATTCAGATTCCCATACGGATCAGGAAAAAAAGCGCTCTTCTACAGATGTTCATTACAAGAAAAAACACAGGAAGAAGTCATCTAAGACCGTGGTTATCCGCAACATTAACTACATCACCCCCAAGAGAAGAAATGGAGGAAGTGGTAGTTTTTCTGATGAAACTTCTACGGATGAGGATGATTTCATTGATGAAGATACCATCAAACAGAAGGTAGATGGTGCAGTTGGATCGTTGGAGAAATTGCACAAGTCAAATTCCAGTACACATAGAAGAAAAGGTTCGAACAAGAGTAACCACAAGTCAAATGAATCAAGTGATTCTCCCAAGCAGGATTTTGCTGATGGCCTTGTTTCAAATACATCCAAGGTAGGAAGAACAAACGAGAATTGGGATACTTTCCAGAGCCTTCTGATTAAAGATGATTGCACGGTTAATGGAGTAGAAAAGTTGCAGCCAGTGGATGTTCGGGAAGAGCATTTCATAATCAGAAGTGCTGGAGATGGAACTTCATCAGGGATCAATCCTGCTATGGAATTGGGATCAGAGAAAGTACTGAACAAAAGGATGGCTGCGAGTGATTCATTTGTTGTGACTCAGAGGGATGGGGAACATGAGGATAGAGTTAGGCCGGAAGATATTGAAAATGCAGAGGGTTTTCGACCAATCATGAAGAGAAGGGACTCGACAGATGAAGATTTGCTAATTTCACGAAGATTAGAAGAATCTAGTGGACGTGGAGGTATCTTATCTCGTACTAGTGAGACATCCATAATCAAGCCTGGAAAAGGAGATGATTGGTTTGTTATCAATCATTCAGGGAAACCAGAAAGCCAGGATGCAGCCAATTGCATGCTGTCACTAGAGGGTGATTCTTCAAATGCCAAGCCAAGTAGAAAAGACGTACTTGTTGATGATTCTTTCATGGTTCACGCTCGATCAACTGCAGATGATCCATATGATTCACAGTGGAAAACTGACATAAGAATGGCCACGGATCTAACTTTATCTTCCCAGCCAGAAAATGGAACTGCAGATCATAATCATGAAGTACTGGATGCCTATGAACCGAATGACCTTTGTGCGGTCCTTGAACGGCATTCTGGATTTGAATCTACAAGAGCATCCTGGGACACAGACCGGGGAATTGACATATCATTCATGGAAGCTCAGAGAAGCCCGAACGTTGAATCTGGAGATCAAATTGAGAAGAAGCTTCCTTCAAACAGTGACAAGACCGCCATCAAGAAGAATGGAATTATTGGGAGAAAAGTTCCAGAAGGGAGGTCTAAAATTGTGCAAGGATACCTCGGTAAGAGCAAAACTGAGATGACTTCTAAAGGCAAGAAATCATCACTTGCCAGTAAGCCCGCAATTCAGAAGAGCAAGCAAGAGAAGGTATTGATTAGGTTGCTTATTCAAGCTGTTCTTTAATATGTTCCACAAACTTTTCAACTTCTTACAAAACATGCTTGTGAACAGGAAGAAGAGACTAGGAAGAAAATGGAAGAGTTAGTGATTCAACGCCAAAAAAGGATTGCTGAAAGAACTGCAGCAGCTGCCGGTGCTCTGGCAGCAACCAAGAGAGTATCATTGGAGAGCAAAATAGTGAAAGGTTCTCCCAAGTCTGACAAAAGAAATCATTCCTATACCCCCGAGAGACAAACAAGATAGGTTAACATCAAAATCAGGACACCTCAAGAAAGAAAGCTCAGATGGTGAATGTGTAGATCCTCAGTTACTGAAATCAATGCTTCACTTGGTCTTGAGTTCGATGGGATTAACAGTATGCAAGATAGGTTGCTATCTACAAGAAATGATCCCAAGACATGTGCCATAAAGTGCCTCAGTCCCACTTAATCAGATACTCTGCCATGTTCTCGATATTTTCCTTTGCAAGCAATAACTCGACGGGTTGCTTATATAGTTTTAAGATTCATATAATGAGCGATGATGTATAGTTCTCATGTGCTATTCTTGAGACTTCGCCTATTTAAATTCTTTCACATTATTGTGCATGGAAATAATCTCCAGCTTGTTTCTTCGACGTCACAGGTATGTAATTTGTATCTTGCAATGTAAGGCTTCATTATTGCCAAACATGTAATTTGTATCTTGAATTTGTCGCAAATTGTATTTGGTCCCATTCAATCCTTGCTCAAGGCTTCCAGCATTGTGGGAGGACTGAGAAATACGCAAGAACAAAAATCTCATCCTAAAAGTGGCAGGCAAAATGAAAGGAAAGAGCACACCAGCAATGCTTCCTGTACTTAAATAACTTCACTACTGACATGAAAACTGCAGTCACTATACAGTATTGTAACAATCCAGAACTGTTTTCTGCCAAAATTGCGATAATCATGTCCTCAAATGTTGGTACTGCCAATGGGTGCAGCAAGCCTTTGACTGTGCCTTCAAGAACTTTTCCATCTATTTTAAGGCACAAAGCTTAAGGTTCCAAATAACGTGAAATATGGAGGTAGAAATTCCATAAATATGGTATTGCATGACCCACCCCAGTCCCACCACCTCCAACTCCATTTCCACCTTATTTCAATGCCTCCATTGTCCTCAACATCTCCAGTTCCACCACTCCCACCTCCACCTCTACCACCACTTATATCACCCTGTCCATTATTATCATTTTGTCCATAATTACTGTCATCAACCATCTCTGCATTTTCTGAACCGACCACCACCACCCTCACTGCAGGATAAAACAAGACATGGGCAAGCACCATTGTGAAATTATTCCGGGAAGCAAATTACATATGGATGGAGGTCCTGACTGTTTCAAGTAGCATTACCACAGATAAATAAATAAAATAATATCACATACAAAATCAACTACAAATAACACGAGTCCTTTACTCCCATAACTAGTCATACATACATACATGTGAGTGTGTTACATACAAGTAGTAGGGTGTTTGCAGGTCCTGTTAGACTCTTACAAATAGTTCTCCGCAACTTTAACTTAATCCTCAAATAGACTTTTTTAAAGATGAATTCGCAAAAAAAAACTTCTACAAGATTTGGATTTTTCATGATTGTGATGGACTGAGGTGGTTGGTCTTGACCTTTTCCAATAAATTTTCACATGAAAAATAAGTCTCATGTTAGAATTGTCTATTTCCATCAATAAATGAAGAGTCTTTTTCTTTAATTGAATTCATGGGACCCTTCAATACTTAAGGTAGTAAGTGAAATATGTGTGAAGAGGAGGTGTAAGAAAGAAAAAAATGAGTATGTATAGAATAGGTGAGCACTACAAGTCAAGTGAACTTGAGTCGTCTTCATTTTTTCTAGTAACTTGTGGTGTTTATCCAAACTAAAAGTTACGTAAGCTTACCTTATAAGAAGGAAAAAATTATAGATATATCTACTTTTCTAGAAATGTAGTCATTAATTGTGTGTCATGCTTATTATTTATACTTTTCTAGAAATATAATTATTGATTGATGTCTCATACTTGTTATTTATATTTGTTGGTGTTTAAAAGCAAGTCATTGATGAAAAACATAATTGAGCTAAAAAAATTAAGAATAGAGTCAAGCTAGTTTGTTTTGGGAGTATGGTTGCGGTTATTTTTCAAAGTATTTTTCGTGCTGAAATGTATCAAAATAATATTTTTTATTTTTTTAATTATTTTTAAGATCAGCACATCAAAACGATCTAAAATATAAAAAAAAAATTGAAATTATTTTGAAAAAACCTTTTCCCTCATTTGTTTTTCCTACCTTCAATGGGTATAAATTAAGGGTTAGTTGGGCCAAGACTAAAGAGACTTAGGTAGGGGAGAGAGATGGAGAGGAGGGAGAGGCCCAAAATAGCCAACCCTGGTTAGGCTAGTTGCAGCCCATTCGAGGGCTGTAAAAGATAAGGCAGCCCAACCAAGGGTTGCTAAAAATGGCATCCCATTTGATGTTATCATTAGCTCTAGCTTTTTAATGGTTGGGTGTAGCTTTGGCTATGAGAATGAGTGGTTTTGTATAGGGAGATTGCATGGAAACTTGGCTCATGGCTAGCCTTATAGCATGATTGATGACTAGTGAATGATTTATTTATACTCCCAGCTCTTAAAAGTTTGTAATGGAGGAGGTGAGTGACTGAAGGAGAAGCTAATGTTCACTGTTAATTATGGAATTGGGCAATTCATCGGAGGAAAAAAGGTTGCATGTCAGTTCTGTCTGGTGTTTTTTCGCATAGAAAAAAACATTAGTTAACTATGATTCTTGTTAGTTATTGGTTGTGTCTTGACATAAAAGATAAGTAAAGTCGTGTGCAGAAGATAATATTCTGTGCATGGAATGTTTATGCGTTGACTTCTGAAAACCCAGAAAAATACATAGAAATACATGTCAAACATTAATAATGAATTAATCTTTATATTTAAACACTTAATTTTATTTTATTTTTCTGTTACGAACCAATGGAAGATGCGCACCCAAACTAATGCAGATTTATAATCTTGTGCTATAACTAATAATTACCAGTTAATCAGTTTCGCAGGCAGGGGCAGTCATCATAATTATCAAGCTAATTACTCATTGTAAAGTCTCTGAAAAAGTCTTTTTTATTATTATTATTATTATTATTATTATTAATTTGTGCTGCTTTAAATTTATATAAATCAATCCAACCATCTGTTAATTCGGGAATTATTCAATATTAATTTAAACTAGGTCTAATGACCTCTAATGGATCAATATTAAGGGGGTGTGTGGAATAATAATGGTAATTTATTTTTAAAGTGTTTTTTATTTAAAAATATATCAAAATAATATATATAATTTTTTAAAAAAATTATTTTTGATATTAGCATATTAGAAATTATCTTAAAAAATTCAAAATCCCAATTGAAATGTTGTCCTAAACAAACACTATACTGGGCACATAGTTTTGATTTTCGACTGCTGTTTGTTTTTGCGTTTCAAAAATGCTTTTGAAAAAATTTAAAATTTTTTTATTTTTTTCTTTACTTCAAATTAATATTTTTTTGGTGTTTTCAGATCATTTTGATGTGCTGATGTCAAAAATAATTTTTTAAAAATAAAAAATATTATTTTGATGTATTTCCAAGTGAAAAGTATTTTGAAAAGCAACCGCAACCGCACTCTCTATATAATTTTTAATACTATATAGGGAAATGTAAAATGTAAGAATTCCCATGGTCACAGGAGAAATTAATATCTTGCTGGAGAGCATAACTTTATAAAATCAAATTATATGATTTTTTCTTACATTTAATAAAATACTATAAAACTACTATAGTTAGACAAGAACATAGAGGGTTTAGAAAGAACTACAAGGGAGAATAATTAGAGTTCTGTTTTTACTTTTTCCCCTCTCTATTTCCAGTAAACACTATTAAAACAGTCAAAGTCTGGAAGGGAGGAATTATGATTAATTGCGAAAGAGATTAACACAAATCACAAACTTAGACAGGACTATACAATCTTAGTTGGCAAACTCCAAAATTAGGCCTATCCTAGTTAGTCTTAGTAACATATCCCCCATTATCCTCAGACAGTAACCTAAAAGAGTGGCACATGGATTTTAGGAGGAGGAGGGAGGGTAGCTGATGATATAAAGGTCACCCACTCGTTCCATTTTGCCCTGGCTTTCTCTCTGAGAATAGTTCCAAAGCAAGGATTTTTCTCGTTTTTCTCATTTTTTTCATCCCCTCTTACCATCTAACTCTTACGGGCTGCACGTTAATGTTTCATGTTCGAACTCCCCCTGTACTTTGAATGTTTCTGCTGTTCTTCACAACAGAAACTTGAAATATCCCCTCTGTCAATCTCTTGTTTGAACAAATATCTATGGTTTACCATCATTTTCATTCTAGATACGTTTCTTTATGTTAATTCTGGTTCTAGCTTAAAAGTTATGTCAACTGGTATCTTCTGTGGTTTAAAGCCTTTGCTTTTTGGAGGCAAGACTTCTAGATTTGAGGTACATGAGTTTTCCTCCTTTTTTCCTTTTAATGTTTTTCACTTGTTGTCTTGATGATATGATTCTTGTTGTAGAGAAGGAATTGTCCCAAAGTGAGAGAAATACAATGAGTTCTCTGCTAAATTTATGTTCATCCTGTCAAATACTAAACTCTGCGCGGTTTTATGCTTTCATGGCAGAGAGATTCATGTTCCTCTGAAAGCCATCTCATGGCACTGCCTTATGTTTCCTCTGGTTTCTTTTTCTTCAAATTCATCTAAATTTCCTGCCACATCTTTCTGAAACTGCTTGATTATATAAAGCAAATGAAGAAATTAAAGCAGAAACAAAATTCCATGACTTTTCCGATCAATAAATCTGTTCCTCAAAACTTGATTCATTTTCCATTTCACAATACAAATGCTTGAACTGCTAAAAATAAGAAACTTTATTTATAGAATGTATGATTTCAATTAACCAGCTCAGAAGTATATATAAATATATAGGAAAATAATCAAATAATTATGAAAATAAATCATTTGATGTGGTACTTGATTTTCTCCACGATGATTAGTGACTGTATTCTTTTGATTTCAATCTAAAATATATTTTCTTGATTTGTTTTCTAAAAATGCACCCTCAAACTTATGAAGATTTAAAATATAATATGAAGTTATACTCCATAAACAAGAGAAATAATATAAAAGCCATAATAAAAAAAAAAATGATCTTGATTACAAGAACAACAAAAAAACAAGACTGGTAAATTATAGAATTAGAGTTTTTTTTGTAAGGGATGTACGGTGATGATAGAAAAAAAAATGCCAAGAACAAAAGAAAATAAATAAAGATATAAAGAAACTAATGTTAGGCAGGCAGCAATGAAAAATAATGTTATCTACTAGCTAGCAAGTAAAAAATTGTTTAAAGAAACAAATTGTTTGATATGGTAGTTGATTTCCTTCGTAATTAATGATTATATATATTAAATGGATTTCAATTATACTGTCTGCTGTGCAGTTCTTAAAGTTATTTGCTCATGTCAACTTGATTTTAATGAATTCTCATGAGATAGGAAAGGCTGCAATACACACACACACACAATGAACATCTGGAAACAGCATTGGCTTAGCAATATTGACATGAAAAGGAGTGATATTGCAGGTGGTGAAAAGCGCTCACCTAGTCAAGGGTCAGAAGAAGGAATCACAAGAACCAAAGATGGAGCGTTCACGTTCTCGTGGATCTCCAGGCAACTTCATTTTGATGATGGAGCTCAGGAAGAAAATAATTACCTTCAGAGACATCATTGACCTACCACCTTTCGATGGTTCTCTGAGCATAAACGAGGTATCTATCATATTTAACACTGGATCATCTGTTGAAGCAGTTAGGATTTGAGAAACATGCCTTGAATCTCAAGTCATTTGTCTTGTTGCAGCTGGTGATGGGAACAATGAAAGATCTGCACAAGTTTTACCCTGAAATCATACCCAGTAGTCAGCTGTCAGAAGTTAAAGGAGCATCTATCGATAAGGTTTAGTAATTAGTTTCATCATGGCTAGGCCTAGACAGTTGTTGGATGCTCTTCTATTAAGATTTCAAAGCTGATCATCCAAATGTATGCTCAAACAGGTTCTCATCTACTTTTGTGAGGCTTTGAAATCAATCGGGGATTCATGGATGATGAATCAGGAATGGATGGACAAAGCTACTTACAACATGTACAATAACAATGATCACAGGATCAATTCAGAACAAATAGGTATGTCACACAACATGTACAACACATCATTGTTTTTTTATCCATGTTTTCGGATCTTGTAAGGAAAAATGGAACAGAAACTAGATTGAAAGAGGTTTATAAAGAGTCAGTGTGAGAAGCTTGATTATTTCCATTTAATTTCTCTTGTACAACTAAAGGTGATGACTTCTGCTCAATTTTTTTCCTGATTTCGTAGTTGAAATTGCTTTGGCAACACTCACCTGCCTGATTAAGATACCAAGAGAAATGTTTGATGTCATGGATGAATATGAGCCAGATAAAGATTGTTCAAAATCCAACGCATTCAGCAAAATCTTGACGGGGTCCTATTCAGACATCAACAGCTACAGCCCTTGTTGTGCTTCTCCAGAGACTCCTACATCAGTTCTTCCTCAGTTTATGGGTTCTCCTGCCTCTGTAGAATTTGCAAATTTTTATTGCTCTTCTCCTCGTCTCCGGTCTTTGAGAGCTCAGGCACTTGGGAAATTGAACCCCATGGACATAAAACGTCTCTCGTTCCACATGACTTCAAACCTGGAAACTCAAGACGGCAACAGTTTGAACAGAAAAGACTCTGTGGATGATGAAACAATGGCAGAAATGGAAGCAAAGAGCAAACCTTTGTACCAAACGAGCAATTCAGATGAGGAACTGATGTTTGAAATGGAAGCAAGCAGCAATTCTGAAGTGAAAAAAGCTTCTGGCATTGAGGATCCCAGAGATTACAGCTCCAAAACACGAATGCCACAGATTGCAGCATCTGAGATTACTATAGTGACAACTAAAGCCACAGGATTGTTAAAGCCATCAGCAGCATTGTCACAAAATGCATCACAAGTTCCACCAGCACAGCCACCCATATCCTCACCGATGATGGTAGACGTGGTAGCAACACCACTACAACCACCATCTACTCCCCAACCACTGAAGTTGCAACCAGATGTAGCAGTCCCACAGCCACCACCTCCACCACCACTACCACCAATTGTGCTGCAGCCAACGACTGTAACAGTGGGAAGTGTACCACTTCCGCCGCCGCCGCCGCCTACTATGTCAAAAACTGTAGCAGCAGCAGCACCTCCACCGCCACCACCCATGGCATTTGGAACCGCAACAGTGGCACTCCCACCACCACCTATGTTATCAGGAAGCGGAACAGTATCACCGACGCCGCCTCCGCCACCACCTCCTCAAACATCAACTGCAAGAACTGCACCACCTCCTCCCCCACCACCCATGATGTCTTCAAAAGGATCCATGCCATTGCCGCCGCCGCCACCGATGCCACTCGGAAATGGAGCTGCTCCACCACCTCCTCCACCTGGTGCAGCAAGATCCTTACGTCCCAAGAAAACACAGACTAAACTGAAGAGATCAAGTCACATGGGTACTCTGTACCGGGCTCTTAAGGGGAAGGTGGAAGGAGGAAATCAAGTTACTAAATCATCTAGTGGAAGAAAGGGTCCAGCTTCAAGCAGTGCTGGTGGAAAGCAGGGAATGGCTGATGCACTAGCAGAGATTACAAAGAGGTATGCTTTACGAAGAACTTAACAATGAAAAACAATCTGTTTTGTTGAACTTTATTTGAAGGGCAAGGAAGAAGTCATGAAGAGAACCAAATGCGTTTCTTTCTCTGTGCATCAGATCAGCATACTTCCAACAAATTGAAGAAGATGTTCAAAAGCATGCGAAGGCAGTCACAGAGCTGAAGGCTACCATCAGTAGTTTCAAAACAAAAGACTTGACAGAATTGATCAAGTTCCACAAGCATGTTGAATCCATTCTTGAGAATTTAACTGATGAAACACAGGTGAACATAGCAGAAAAAGTTTGTTATTTTCACTATTCTTCAATGTCCGCATGTCCTGTCCTATCTATTTATATCTCATCATGACCTGTATTTCTTCGCATCGCAGGTGCTTGCAAGATTTGAAGGTTTTCCTCAGAAGAAACTGGAAGCATTAAGGACTGCAGCTGCCCTAGGCTCGAAGTTGAATGGAGTAGTCTCTGAACTGCAAAATTGGAAGATACAGCCTCCACTAGGCCAACTTCTTGACAAGGCCGAATGCTACTTCAACAAGGTAACTTTGCCAGCGTCCTGAACCTCATTGTAAAACTACCTTCATTGCAATATTTTGGTAAACAGCTAAAATAATTGATAACATACAGATCAAAGGAGACCTTGATGCCTTGGAGAGGACCAAAGACGAAGAATCCAAGAAATTTCGTAGTCACAACATCGACTTCGACTTCTATATCCTTGTACAAATCAAAGAGTCAATGGTGGATGTTTCATCAAACTGCATGGAATTGGCACTCAAGGTAGATTCACTTATGAATCACATCTTGATGCGAAACTAGATGCTAAATTTAAACAACTTGATGATCATCTCAGAAGGTGATTCGACTTTAGAAGAAGATTTTTCTTATAATTTTCTTCTGCTTCAGGAGAGGAGGCAAGCAAAAGCAGCAGGGAAAGCAGTAACTAGAACCAAAACTGAACCTAAAAAGGCCTGTGCTACAATGCTTTGGAGGGCTTTCCAATTCGCATTCCGGGTTTATAGCTTTGCTGGTGGACATGATGATCGAGCTGACAAGCTGACAAGAGAATTGGCCCATGAAATAGAGACTGATTCTCATGATCAATGAGTAATTAAAAATCATTTAAAGAGAAAAAAAAATAGAAAACGAAAAGAAAAACCCCACTAAATAGCTATGCTACTCCCATTTGTAACAAGTAATTTTGGAGTTCATATTCTTAAGCGATTGATTCCTTCTTCTTTTTTTAAAAGTCAATTGATGATTGAGGGAATTTGGACTTAGAACCTCATTTTTGGAAAAACTTGGCTACCGATTATGCTATATCTCGGCCATGTAGTTGATTGTTAATTCTGTCAAATTTTTTTGCTTCCCGACTTCCGACAAGAAATGTAAGAAGCGCCATCTCAGACATCACTGTCTTTTCATCTTATACATCAATGCTCAAATTTAAACACAATATCAATGACTTTCTTGTCTTACAATTATATTTTGATTGATACCGGAAAATTCCAAGAAGCTGGTGCCGATGAAATTAGGCTCGTGTGAATGACAATGTGGAGGGTAGATAAGTGTAAGGATAGATGATGTTCAACATTTTAGAGAAATAGAAAACTCATAAATCTTAGTGATCCATACCTTTAAAGAGATTGAATCCGCGAAGAGTACCCACCTATGAATAAGAAAAGGCTCAACTTGATGTTATGTTTTTGTGGTTGGAAAATATTTTTATAAAAGATTAAAAAAAATTATTTAATTTTTTATATATTTTTATATTATTTTTACGTGTTAATATTACAAATAAATTTTAAAAAATAAAAAAATATTTTAATATATTTATTTTCAAATAAAAAATATTTTAAATTCTATCCTAACTCTCTCGACAATTCACTATCTTCCACGTCAGGAAAATAATACGAAATTCAGACTAGCTAGCTGCTAATGGGTGATAAATTCTTCAAGTTGGCAGACTTTTCAACAAAATATCTGTCATTATGTGCACCCTCCTTCTAGTCTAGTTAGCCTATGTTGCTGTTTATATTGACTGATAAGGCTATCTCCATGCAAGTGCGTTGGAGTGAAGATATATTGTCAAAACTACACTGCAAGTTTTTTGACAAAGAGGGGAAATCTTGCAGGTTGTAAAATATGGTAGAAAAATCTTCAGGTCTACTGATTTCTTGGTTAACCGGCCTGTACTCTTGTCAGAAAATTACTGTAACTATTGGTAAGAAGCACCAAATCATTCACCGTTTAATGCGTCCAGAACTAGACACATGCAGCGTTTCAGAGATCTATGGCATTTTAAACTTTCTTAGTCTCTGTTTAGCACCAGTTTTCTGGTCTTAGTTGGTGGCTAACGGTAGCAAAAACTAGTAATTTTAACTCGTAAATTCGAGGGAGGTGTAGGAGACACCTCCTCTGCACATGTGTCGTTGGGAAAACAAAACATGAAATTGTAACTCTGTCCCTGCACATCACTTAGGCGTACAGTAGAATTTGGTGTTTAAATGTGTAGCAGATGTTCTATCCAGTGATCGGGTGTCCAAAGCAAGTCTTTCAAGAGCTTCCTGTACGGGTTTTTTTTTTTTTTTTCATGAACTAATTTAGTGATTGATAAGTTATATGAAACAATATGCATTATCTTTCAGTTTAGCAACAAACAGTAGTAACCAAACAGTTGAACATAGCTGGGATTTGTCGTGTGTTGGTTTTTTATTTTTATTTTTTTTAATTTATATCTTAATATTTTTTTTAAGAATTTTTTTTATTTATCTTTTATAGGATTATTCTATTTTTAATTTAATTCTTTAACATTTATTTTTTTA
The DNA here is from genome assembly GCA_015852605.2 of Populus deltoides. Classification (NCBI taxonomy): domain Eukaryota; kingdom Viridiplantae; phylum Streptophyta; class Magnoliopsida; order Malpighiales; family Salicaceae; genus Populus; species Populus deltoides. The sequence continues at coordinate 4,588,000 of CM027580.2, forward strand.
ATTGATCTTCATGTTTTTCTTTTTATTTTTTTATATGGGGTTATCATAATTCTATGCTCATAATTATTGGGTTAACAAAATAATTCAGGTTGACTCAAATTTTTTTTATTTTTTTTAGTTTCATCCATTTACATTTTTTTTATTGGAAATTTTGCTTCGCTATTTTCTTAGGTTGCTTTTTATGCCGTCAATCCTCGCTTCATAACCATGACCACAAGTTTTGAAGATTAAAACAGATTGACTTTGAATTTTTAGGTTCTTTTTTTAAATTAATTATTTTTCAATTATTCTTCAACTTGTAATTTTTTTAATTGATTTGTGTTTTTTATTTAAACTTTCTTTTCCATGGGGCTATCGCAATTATGTGCTCATGGTTGCAGGGTTAATAAGTTAATCCAAATTGATTTAAAAAAAAATTGTTGTTTTTTTTATATAATTATCTTTTTATCACTTTTCTCATCCAACATTGGATTGTTTGATAATTGAGTTTCATGATTTTATTTAAAAAAAATTTATTAATGATTTTTTTATATTTTATTGAGAAAGATAATTATTTAATTAAATAAAATATTTATTTTAAAAAAAATATATATATATATATATATTATGTCCTGTTGCAAGATCAAATATATACTTTTGCTCGGGGGACGGGGTGTTTCTGACCGATTTCTCACCATAGGCGCTGCTGCTATTAATCCTTGTATACACATAGTTGTTAGATCTAGTTTAAACAGGATAAATAGTCAAAGTAATTGGATTGATAAGTCAATTTTACGGGTTATTCAATTAATTTATTTTTTTCAAGAAATATCTTAGTTTTAATCATATTAAATTTAACGGGTTAAATCAGATTAATTTAATTATACAACAATCTGTCAAATAACTTGAATTTAAACAAATTAGTATTAAAATTAATTTAAATTGAAACTTAAATTAGAGATTTGTCAAGTTCACTTGATAGGCGGGGTGGATATACATGTTTCACTATTTTGGTTTCTTTCAGTAAAATCCATGCCCCTTTTTTTCCCACAAAATAATTTCACTAGTTCAACTAACCACTGTGTGTTTACATGAATTGCTTGTGATTATATATCTAGGTCACTCTTGGACGTTTAGCTTATTTGTTTATAAGTAGATAGGCTCCCCGTACTATAATCCAATCAGATAAATGTAAGAAATAATTTATGAATTCAAATATATATGAGGTTGATTATCTTGGTGTTCTTCGGATTTCGAGGTTGGAGTACTAGTTTCCATCGGCAGATGACTGCAAACGGCCCTTGCTAGTGCCTCAGAAATTTTACCATATGAGGGCCTAATCTTGCACTTCAAATTATAGTGCATAAATATCATTGACTCAAAGCGTGATTTTAATAAATTTAAGCCCGAATGAGCAATAAGACGAGTTCAGGTGCGAGCTCAATTAGGTCAATTGCAGGATCCAAGCACACCATAGCTTAGCATGATGGGAATAGTTGAAAGGATTTTGTCCCTGAAAATTATCTACCGAGCCAGACCTTCATGGGGCCTAGGCCTGAAAAGAGGGTCGCCTGGCTATGCAGATTTGATGGGGTTGAATGGTAAGCTCGAGCTATTGGTGGAAAATCCTGTTTTCAGTAGTTTCAATCTCCTTGTCTTTTGATTTGATGTGGTTGAGGTGCTGCCGAAGCTTTATATGGAAAATATCAATGTCGCTTTCATGTTAATTCATGAAGTTGGACTACCTCCATTAAATTTGGAAAATAATATATTTAAAATAATACTTAATAAATAACCGCTGTATTCTCAAACACCCGATGGAAATTGTGAAGGTTCGATCAGCATCTATTTTTTAAACCCATGTTTGATACGAGGCATCTCAAGTTTTTTACATAAAAGATGAACAGATTCGGAGTTATAAGCTTCTTTGCATAGAATTCTAATGAATTTGCACCAAAAACGAAGAAAGGAAAGAAGAGAGAATCTCTTTCCTTCAAAATATTTTTAGATCTTGAAGACAACATTTATTTGCTAAACATAAGATTACTACACGCAGAAATGAAATTAAAGCACATTATATAAGAAAGACAACATTTCTTGCTAAACTCAAGAAGCCAAAAAAGGAAAAAAAAATTAAATGCATAGCATATATTTACACACAAACGGACATTCTCAATCTTGATGATGATCATTCTTTTACATATTCAATTTTGACGCCACCAATAACAGGGCTCTTGCCGGACCTAGGGACCAAAGTCACCACCACGCTATCATCATCTTCAGCCTCCAAATTGTTCAACAATTCATTAATGGCTAGTGTCAAACTAGACTTCCCTTTCGTCCTACTCGCATGAGGCACATTCACGAAGCTCCCAGCAAACTCAGCCTTGTTCGGTCCTCTGGGTGATGGATCACCCTCGTCATTAACATACACATCAAACTTCACAAACTCACCTCTCTCAAAATCAATCCCTTCTATCACTAAAACCTCCTCTTCATCTTTTTTCTCCTTTTTACTTCTTGATTTCTTTGGCCTCGAAACCTCAGTACTCACCACTTTATCTAAATCTAAAGGGAATGCGCTGATTGCTGTCAATACCATGTTCTTTGTTTCAGCTGCCTGTGCTTCCTTGCCAGGGCCAAGATCCCCTCTCCCTCTTCTGGTTTTGTCTACAGCTGAGACTGGCTTGGCATCATTGGCATATGCATCACAAAGTGTACTGCTTGCATAATAAAGACCTCCTAAACCAAAGAGGACATCTCTTCTATTGGTAGGCTTTTTGGGATCGAGATCATTAGTAGCTTTGCATGAAACAGTGCTAGGCGTTGAAATATGTTGGAGTACTTTAGGGGAGAAGGGGCGGAGGAAGGAGGTCCTAAAAGTGGTTGAGGAGAATGATAAAGAAGAAATATACGCCATGGTTTCCTTTTTTTATATGTCCAGATAAAGATGGTGCTCGATGGTTTATTTATCAAGACAAAGGATAATTGCCGTCGCTATATATAAAATAAATTATGTACAAATGAGTCGGCAAGGATGTTTGATGTGCTTTGGTGCCCTCTAAATTATAACTTTAAACTCGGCTCTATCTTGCTAGTTGATTTGAAAATCTCCAAGTTTGAGAGCCGATCTTCGAATATTTAGTTAAATTACATGAGATATTAATGTGGCCAAATTTATTAAACTTGGTCAGAATTTCAGTGAAATAATCTAAATCTAAGCTAGAAAACTAATGTTGTTTTAACAAAAATAATTTATACTCAAAATTTTTTTAGTTAATCTCCAATTTATACTATAATTATTGTTGTTAAAATCACCCATAAAATTATATAATTATATAATTTTACGAGTTAATATATATTTAATATTTAATTTTAAAATAAAAATTAAAAAACTAATAAAATTAGATTTCATTCTAATAAAATAAAAAGTCGTTATATCTGATAATGATTTTACATATTTTTATTCAAGTTATTGGAAAATTTATTTTTTTTATTATTTTTATTAATTTAAATGTTCAATCAACTTACTTATAAATATTTTAATTAATTTTACTAATTTTAAAATTAATAAATATATAAATTTTTAATAACTTTAAAATTTACAACAATCGAATTGATAACGGAGGAAACTACTAGTTAAGCTAACTTAAAGGTTGGGAAATTCATCTTTGTTATGTTAAAAAAAGGAGAGAGGTGAACGAGAAAGGAAGGAAAAATTATGGTTGGCATGCTTCCACGTCTCTCAAAAATAAAAAAAATATTATGAAGAGTTCAAAATGCTTCCACGTCTCTCTGACTTTTTTTTACGTCTAATCGCTTCAAATACGCTTTATGTTATATCTGTTTTTTTTATATAATTTTTAATTAACCTTAATTAAAGAAAATTCCAATTAAATTTTAAACAAAACATCCACGCTTATATTAAAATATTCATATAAAAATTATTTTCGGATGTGCAAAGTGATGATAGTGTAAAAAATATACATTAATTCTTACAAAATAAGGTTATATATATATATATATATATATGTATGTATGTATGTATGTATATCAAGAGAGAGTATAGGAGAAGTAGGTGGTAAAAATGAACCCATGTAGAAGGATATTGAATTACATTCCCATAGAATTCCCACTAAAATTCCACAGACAAAATGTTATGTTATTCTACCTCGAGCTCTCTTTTCTAGTCGGTAGAAGACTTGTGGTGCACCCTCCCTTGTTAACTATTCAACACTTCAGATTATTTGGTATTTTATAGTCTGGATAATAGTAATTATTATTATTATTATAAACTTACTAAAATTTTCATTTTTGTTTTAACTATATTGTGTTGTTTATTATTTAGCTGAAATTATCAGTATATAATTAATTAAAATTTTACTTATGATATAATTTTACCATCCAAATTTATATTATATATAAAATATATTTTTTACAGTTATCTGCATCTAGACTACATATTTGGCGGTGGAATGTAAAAGGGAGGAAAGAAAGTCATGCGTGCATTCCATAATTTTACATGGCAGTGGCATATTGTGTAAATTAAGCATTTTGGGTTTTCCAAGACGACATGACATATTTAAACTCAAAGTATTCAACGAACGATGTAGTTTGAGGCTTGGTTGTTTGTTAGGAAATAATTTTTAAAAAATATATATTATTTTTATAAAAAAGAGTGTATATATTTGCTAAAAATAAAAAATATTTTTACTAAAAAAAAGGATTATTTTTTAAGTTTATTTAAAATTATTTTCATTGATTAATTTTCTAAATTCAACAAATATGAAAAATTTTGAAAAACAATTTTCGGTAAATCATTTTCCTTCACTGAACATATAAATAGAAGACTTTCATTGATATTTTCTTAAATTAAAAAAAAAAAACACTTTATTATACCATACTTATTTTTTAAATTGACTGAAAACCATTTTTTATTGACTAATTTTTTTAATTAAAAAAACATGAAAATATTTAGAAAATTGTTTAATTATACCTTACTATTTATTGTTTAACGAAATTATTTAATTATCTCTCTTGATTTCAGAAATGCTTATTTGATTTTTCTCTTTATTCTATATTTTTTTAATTTACCTTTTCTCTTTGAAAATAGAAACAGAAAGGAGAATTAGATAAACCACTATTCACAGTTATTCAATTGAAGATGATGAATACTACTTAAAAATACTATGTAATTTTTTTTAATTAATATCTATTATTAAAAGGATATTTTCATCCATAAATGTTATGCTGATAAATTAAACAACAAAAAAAAACCGAGTGCAAAGTCAATTTTGCAAGGTTTGGTGATTTTACCGAGGTTTATATGTATTTATTTTTATTAGTTTATTTTTATTGTTTTTATTTTTTTATTTTACTTTATATAAAATAAGTCTAGTTTAATGATGAAGGTTATGAATTTAACATGCTAGATTAAGTTGACACAAGATCTTTTATTTTGTTATTTTTTATTTTTTATTTTAAAATTAAATTATCCTAGAATTCAACTTTATTATTATTTTTTTTTTACAAGCTCTCTTTTCTTTAATAAAATTTGATTCATATACTATAATTGTTTTTCTATCATAATATAATTGAATTAACTGAATTTTTCTTCTTCTTTAAAATACGTTAAAGAGCGCTGGTGCATCGTTTTATTAAGTTTTTTTTATAATAAAAAAAACCCTGTCCTGCTCACTGCCAGCGCATACCCACCAATCCAGTACTTTCAAATTGCAAGTGCTAATAAGTTTCAAATATAAATAATTTTTATTTAAAAAAATATTAAAAAATAAAATAAACTATATATTTAAAGTTTTGAAATCCTGCCATTTTGAGGAGATAACAAGGCGATCTGTATCAGGACGAAAATCAATTTAGATAGTTACGTACGTGAGGTATCATTTTTATATATATTATAGAATTAATGAGCGCCGCCCTCATCAATGAAGGCTAAAGTCCTCGAACAGCGACACCAGTTATAAATTAATGGCTTCGGGGTAAATATTAATGACCTGCTTTTAATTAACAAATTTGCGCATCTAGCAATCGGCTGCCAAACTATTTAATTTGATGTTTGTTTTTTTTTAAAAATTGTATTTGGATATATTTTAAAAGTATAGCTGATTTAAAAAATATTAAATTGATTTTTTTAATGTTTTTTAATAATTTTAATATGTTAATATTTAAAAAAATATTATTTTAATATATTTTTAAACAAAAAATATTTATAGGATTTAATCCAGACATAACATTTAATTTGGATGGTGGCTTCAACTGAGATTCGCCAACGAACTAATTAAAGAGCATTAATTGATATTATAGTGATGTAGAAATTTCTAAGCTGGTGCTAGACTTACAATTATTAAAAATGCTTTTAATATAATATAATCTTGGATAGCAAGATTAGATAGCAAGAAAAACTTTAATTAATTATATATTAATAATTTCATCTAAATAGTAAATAACAATAATATAACATAATTAAAAAAATTAAAATTTTAGTAGGTTTATGTGGTGCTATGAAAATAAATTATTATATTTATTAATCAGAATATAAAATACCGAATAATCTGAAGTGTTGAATAGTTAACGAGGGAGGGTGAGCCACAAGGCTTCTACCGATTCTACCGACTAGAAAAGAGAGCTTGAGGTAGAATAACATAACATTTTGTTTGTGGAATTTTAGTGGGAATTCTATGGGAATGTTATTCTTGTTTTTTTTTTTAAAAAAGAAAGTGTTTTTGAATAAAATTAATTTTTTTTACTTCAAATTAATATTTTTTTGAGTGTTTTTATATCATTTTGATACGATAATATCAAAAATAATTTTTAAAAATTAAAAAATATATTATTTTAATATTTTTAAAAAAATATATTATTTTAATATTTTTTAAATAAAAAATATTTTAAAAAACAATTACAACTACATTTTCAAATAGATATACATGGGTTCATTTTGACCAGCAACTTCTCTTATTCTCTATTCTCTCTACATTTATATATATATATATATATATATATATATATATATATATATAAAACCTTATTTTAGTAAGAATTAATGTATATTTTTAACACAGCAAAAATTAATGTATCACTTTGTGCATCCGAAAATAATTTCTAGGCCTGAATTATTTTATGGGCATTAATTTCTCGCAACATCCTAAAGGAATGTCCAAATTTTACCATTGTTTTTTAATTCAATAATTTGAATTACATGATATAAATAAAATAATATGTATATCCGATTATTTTTATTTTTATCATATATTGAATTTGAACTATTCAATTTGAATTAAATTATTTATATTTAATGAATACAACGGTAATATTTTCGTAGCAATATGAAAAAATACACTTACGGAAATGCAACATTAAATATTTATTTGCTCGCAGATGTTTTCAAATCAAGTATTTAACAATTTCCCGATACCACATGGATCATATCAACTGTCCTCGAATAAGATTCTCAAAACTAACCATGAAAAATAAAGGCTAAAATCATAATCTATTCTCTGGATTAATTGTAAAGAAAATATCAAAATATATAGCATTTTGAGTAGTATTTCTTCATTTATAAAACAGAAGGAAACATCGCAGTTGCTTTATTTGCTGCAAATAACAAACGAACATACATGTCCTTATTGCCACTTGCCATATGGGCACATATGATAGCAAAATGATTAAAAAAAAAGAGAGAGAAGAAAAAGGAAAATCACATCATGCTAATCCAATTGCTCCACGCACCAATCTCCGAACATGTTCTTGATGATCATCAATTAATCTCGATCAAACTCAATCTTGATGCCGCCAATTTTTGCTAGACCCTCGCCATACCTTGGCACCAAAGTCACAATCAGACTGTCATCACCCTCAACATCCAAATCCTCCAAGAGATCTGTAAGAGCCAACCTGAAACATGTAGTCATTTTCTTCCCATGTTTGTGCTTATGGGGCACATTCACAAAACTTCCAGCAAACTCTGTCTTGTCTGGTGAGCTAAGTGAATCATCCTCATCATTAATGTACACGTCAAATTTCAAAGCTTTAGTTTTGTCAAACTCAAGCCCTTGAATTACCAGAAGCTCCTCCTCGTCTTCTTTCTCCTTTTTGCTTCTCGATTTCTTTGGCCTTGCAACCTTAACACTAATCACTTTATTCAACACTAGAGGGAAAGCAGTGATTGGTGTCAATGCGTTCTTTTTCTTTTCAGCTGCAAGTGCTTCCTTTTCAGGGCCAAAGATATTGCTAGCCACTTTCTTGGCTGACCTTCTTGGTGTTGGCCTGGATTGTAGCCAAGGAATTTCAACATCTTGATAAACGTATCCTAGGTTTCTTGTATCCAGGCAATCTCTAACCTTGACACGAACAGGATTGGCATTTTCATCGTAGAAAAAGAATGAGGCATTAAGCCAATCAGGGTCAGTCAGGTCAGTTCGCCTGCCTCCTAATGTCTTCCATACTGACCACATTCGGTCAACGTTCGAGTGATGACAGAAAAAGATTGGATCTCTAGCAGCTGAGTAGAAATTGCCCATGTCTTCAAAGTTTGGTTGAGTGTTGTCACCTGTCCAGATATGAACTGGACCGTGTGGAATATTCTCAATTGGACCTGGTTCAGGGCCTGGTTCATCACCAGCACGGTATGCACCACCGAAAAAGAGCCTAGGAGTCTTGCCATTGGACACCATTTGCCTGTACATAATGGTAAGGTTGCTAGATAACTGCTCTTGGTTTGAAGTGGGGGTGTCTGTGCCACTCCAATCAAGATCAAGCAATGTTGGTGGTTGGTGATTCTTGTTGCGGAGATTATCATACAGTGGTGAATTAGGATCGGCATACATGGCTGGCAATTGCATGCCACCAGGAGAATCCCAGTTCCAGAAAGGCAAAGCAAAAGTTGGATCATCAATCAATTTGCCTAAGATTTTCTCATAGAAGTAAAGATAGTATCTATGGAAAGGAAAGAAGAGCCAAGAGTTGTGAACTTGAATGTCTAAATTAGGAAACCCAACTTGGTCATAAGCACCATTACAATAAGCACAATGAACATCGGCTTGTTGCATGAAGCTACGAGGATCATCTTCAGGGAGAGCTTTCATGAGCTCAATGGCTTTGCTGTATTTAGCTATGTAGTCTTTATCAGCTAAATGAGCTGCCGGTCTAACACGTAATGGGGCATTTGAAGGAGGGCGCTTGAAGTCTAGGATCTTGGTAGATGGAACTGGAGGGCAACAGTTTGTTTCATTCGCACCGGTGGGCAAGTCTGCTCTGCCACATTTGGAGATATCAGGAGCAGACACTGGCGCAGCGAAGGCAAATGGATCAGTAAGACTTGTTGCCCCATATAGGCCTCCTAGACCAATAAGTAAATCTCTTCTAGTGGTAGGGTTTTGCGAATCATCATTTGTGGCTCTGCATGAAAATCTAGGGGTATAACGATGGTTTCTCTTCTTGATCAAGGAAAGTTGGGATGTTTTAGGGAATGAAGGGAAGAAAGTGGAGGTAGAGATGGTGGTTGGCGTGGTGGTGGAAGGAGAGATAGAAGCCATGTTTTGTTTTACGAGTATGTTAATGATAAAAACTGAACACCTTTTGCCATGGTTTTATAATGAAATGGCCACAACTTTTTTTTTTTTCTTGCATCGACAAAAAAAAAACGAAGACTTTTCCCAATCTTAAATTGGAAAAAAAAAGGTTCTAAGTTGACAACTCGATATTTATCAAAACAGTGACCAATAGCATCGTGGGGATGCGAGGAATTCAGGCAGCAAAAGGTATCGTGTAAAGACCAGATTCCGAGGAATTATCTAGTTTATGGTACGGCATGCATTCATATGTTAAAATCTCCAAGTTTCAAGCCTTTCTAGTTAGCCATGCTCGAGATTTTCAAAGAAAAATTGATTTTAGAAGGTAGCGCGCATGTGCATAAAATGTTAAACGGGTTGGTTTACCAAATCAATTAATTACTTTGCAAGCACACCATTAAAATACTGGAAAATACCTTGCAAGATGTAGGAGGGAAAACGACATTGTAAAGGCTGCTAGCTAGTGATGGAAGATACATGCATCCATCTCTCTCTCTCTCTCTCTCTTGTATATCTATTCGGAAAAACATGCAGAAATTATTGATAAATATTATAATAGAAAAAAACTTGAAAAAACACAAGGTTCAACAATGTGTTTATATTTATATGAGCGAAGAATTTTTATTTTTTATTATATTATATTAAAATAAAATTACATAATATACATTTATAATAAATCTTATACCATTCCTCGCAACCCCCAACATATTAATCATTATTAGCTACAAAACAGAAAAATAAATCCCAAAGGTGAAGATTACTGTTTCTCTTTATGAATTACACATGAATCTGAAACACCAATCAAGGACGGGGAGGCTAACGAATGAGCTCCATGACTGATAAAAGTAGAAAAAAAAAAGTTTAATTTGTTTGATATTTTTAAATTAGTTTGTTCTTGCAATATTTTATTTGGTTAAGGAATTCCACCAAACAATATTATCCTCTTTTTCTTACAATCATGCATTTGGTTTTTTAAATTAGTTTTTATATTCCAAAACATTGTATATATAGTTCTCTTACCCAAATGATAAAAACAATTCAAATGTTTTTCACATTAAAGTTTTGTTTTTCACGGTCCAAGTCTCAATTGAAGTCTTGAAATGGGAAAAATAATAATCACCTCTATACTATCAACGAGCAGACTAATCCTCTTTTATCACTTAAGTTCACAGCACTTCAATTTAAAATAAAACAAAAACAATCTAGATATGATTAAATATGAACAGCCCCACTTGCCCTCTGGCGAAGCAGATCTGCCAGAGCATGCACGTCAAGGGATTTGATTCGGGGGACAGTGGTTTGTGCCTGTAAACTGCTGCCGGAATACAATATTTTTTTAGCAAGTGACATACCACTACACATATTTAATTGATTTCTCAGGCACGTTCATTTACATCGTCGGAGAGACTACTAGACACCAGTGAGTTGGTGGCTTGGTGCAGACGGCGAATTTATTAATGAGAAAAATAAGCGACAAAACCATAAAGAAAGTCCTCGATTACAATTCCTCAAATAATTTTTCAAAGTGAGATACACTGTTTTACCCACCGGTGGTCAATATTATACTATCTTATTAATTAGGACTTTTCTATTAGACTTGGGGATAACCTCGAGGTCGAGCCACTAAAAACCCGTGGGCTGAAGACCACTTGGCACGTGGAAGAATCAAAAGATAGATTTGAGAGCAAGTTCTGAACAACTCATTCGGTCAATGATAAGCCATCTTCTTGGAGCCCGGTATTTTTTTCTTTTTTTAGAAATATTTTAAGATAATTTTCTTAAAAAAATCTTAAGCAGCTTTCTAGATGATTTCATGGAAGGAAAAAAAAAAATAAAAAAAAAGCTTGAAAACCCTTACAAGAAATGTCTAAAATTCTGAGGGATTGAATAAAGATTACCACACATGCTATTTATTAGGACAAGTACAAACACAAGATGGGGAGTGGAAGATTATGATGTTCAGAATTGGAATTGACGTGCCTCTTCGTTGAATTTAGGGTTAAAATAATGGCTATTAGTCCAAAAACAATGAAGATTTATGATAAGTTTTGATTCATACTCCAGCTCCATGTGCTGGAACCACCGCCATTGCATCGGCGGTCAATGATCCGTGTAAGACTGGCTCGTTAACATGGAGTTTTCTTAATTAATTGCTGAATTGTTCAACCGACACTTCAAGTTTCGGGGAGAAATGAAAACAATAATAGGGTTTGCAAAGGGCCGACATTGGGTAAAAATCATGCTCGAGTCCCTTCACTCTGGACACCTTGCCAGACCAAATCTTCTATTGTAAATTTGGTGAGATCAACTCGTCTACCTCCATTAAAGCTAGTTTGAGTTCCTCTTGCAGTGCATTCATTAAGGAAATTAGATAGAACAGGGCTAATTTGATCAAATTTAAACTAGTAGCCTGGTTCCATCAAACTCGGAATGTTAAGGGGCCACGCATGTCTTTATGATTTGTGGACAAAAGTTAAGGGCTTTAACCTCCACTTTTTTCCCCTCTACCATTTTCCCAACCTCCAAAATAGTGTTGTATTTTTACTGTGAGTTGAATCTTAAATTTTCTCAAAACATAAAACAAATAATTAAAAAAATAAAAAAATAAAAATCAACTACTGCTTATATAAATATAATAAACTTTATATAAACAGTAAATTTTATACTCAGATATGCCCTAAACTATTTAGGATCTAAGCTAACTCATTAAATTGATTCGGGTTTTATAAATAAAGTTATAATTTTATTATTAATTTTAGTTTTGATATTCAATATAAACTAAAAAATATCTAATTATTAGTTTTTAAATATATAAGTTTGTAAGTAATTTATATTAAGGGTATAATAAACTTTTTTATATTTTATTTTATTTTATTCATCTTTAATCAAACATGATATAAAGATAATCAATATATTTTATATAATCGTTACCAAATATAATTTTACTTGTATCTTTATCATGTCTTTTTTTTTTTGTCTTTATTTATAATGTTTTCAGATAATGATAAAATATTAATTAAAGTGTCAAACTAGTCCAACTTTAATATAATGAAAACGAGCTAATTCTCCTATAGTTAGGTGAGAGGTTGAAATTTTTCATGAGGACATAATTACATAGGAACACCTATTTTTTTTAAGGCCAAAATTAGGTCTGGTTTCAGAATTTAAATTTTTTTCATATGCCAGTCCCTTCATTTTGCATATTTTTCCAAATCAAACCTCCTACTATAAATTTGATCAAATCAATCCATCCACCTCCATTAAAGCTAGTTTGAGATCCCATCGTAGAAAATGGCATTCCTCTGGCCCATTGATCTAGTGAAGAAGTTAGACAAATTTTTTCATATGCCAGTCCCTTCATTTTGCATATTTTTCCAAATCAAACCTCCTACTATAAATTTGATCAAATCAATCCATCCACCTCCATTAAAGCTAGTTTGAGATCCCATCGTAGAAAATGGCATTCCTCTGGCCCATTGATCTAGTGAAGAAGTTAGACAGTACAGCTTAAATCACCTCTAATTAACACTACAGGGCTAATTTGATCAAATTTAAACTAGAAGCTTGGTTCCATCAAACTCAAGATGTATAGGACAATGCGTGTTCTTTTGATTTTTGGACAAACGTTATGGGTTTGCACTTTGCAGAAGAAGCATGAGCTGGGTTCCACACAGGGCCTGTTTTATAGCTTCTCAACCTTCATGTGGTCGTCTGGCTTCAGGAACTCTCATCTGCTCCTCCTGTTTTTGCCCCTCGAGCATTTTCTCAACCGTCTAAGGCTACGTTTGATTTTTACTAGTTTTTGTGTCTGTGGTGAAATAAATATAGTAAGGATTTTGATAACAAATTAAATTGTGTTTTGTGCTGCGGGCCAACTAAAAAATTGAATTTGAAACGCAGTTTTTATGAAGCAATTTTTACATGCCTTTTTAACCGAGTTTCGTAAAACTCTATTTGTTTTTGCGCTTTAAAAATACTTTTAAAAAAAAAAATTTATTTATTTTTTTATTTGCTTCAAATTAATATATTTTTGGTGTTTTCAAATCATTTTAATACGCTAATATCAACAATAATTTTTAAAAAATAAAAAAATATTATTTTAATACATTTAAAAAAAAAATACTTTGAAAAAGCAATCACACTTCCACTAAACATTTTATACATATTTTTTTACTACACATAAACTTCAACTATAATTTTTACCAAACACGTATCTAACTCCAACTAATTGTAATTAATTATATTTTTAAAAAAAATTATTTTTTTTTAAACCACAACTACAAAAACTAGAATGTTAAAACATAGAATGTGCCACTATTTTTGGATCCCAACCTCAAAAACTAGAATCTTAAAACATAGAATGTGCCACTATTTTTGGATCCCAACCTCAGTTTCCATGGAGGTAACCACCGTTATGGTGCCTACTTTTAGCCATCACGACTGTCATGATTAGGTCGCAGAGAGTAATTTGTCACGAATATTGTTTACTTCAAGTACGCTTGATATTTTTATACATGGATGGAGAAAAGCTTATAAGTGGTAATTAAATCTAGTCAGCCAACGTTATCCACAACTAATTCCATAGCCGTGTACTAATTATATTCTTATTAGCAATTTGTACTTAGTTTTTCTTTCTCATGATTAGAAAATATGCAAGTTGTCAGTTTGCAGCTATTAATTAATTACGCTGTTTCTTCATTATTACTTGAGAGAAGGAGATGCTCGATTGCAAGGCTGTTCCGTGAGGACAGTGCTCTCGAGACTGGTCAATATGAGACTGCTTCTGAGAGGGTATTTCTACCCTTTCAATTATTTACTTGACTTTTTTTTTTCTTTTTTTTTTTGTTGCTTCAAATTGCAAAATGCTGGTGATAGATTAGCAAGTCACTACCAAAAAAATAAAAATAAAAAATGCTGAACGAATATATCTTCAGTATATGGTAAAGATACTATCGGTATTAAAAAATATCAACAGAAACGGCAATGAAATACTACTAATAAAAAATATCCAGTCAAATTTAATATTTTGTTGGTATTTTATAGGAGCGGTTATTTTCGGTTCGATTCGGTTTTTATAAAAAAATAATAAATTTTTTTAAAAAAACCGAAACCAGATCAAAACGACCGGTTTCGGTTCGGTTCGGTTTGATTTTTCAGGACAAAAACCGGTTCAAACCGGTCTGTCTGGCTCTGTTTTTATGTTTTGACTCAGTTTTTTCTGTTTGGCTCTGTTTTTTTCTGGTTTTTTTCTGTTTGGATTCGATTTATTTTTTTCGGTTTCAGGCTTATAAAACCAAAACTAAACCGAACTGGTCTGTTTTTTTAAAATTTTAATTGGTTTAATCAGTTTTTTTTTACGTTTTGGTTTTTTCAATTATTTTTTTTAAAATTTTCTCAGTTTTATTGATTTTTTATTCACTCATAGTATTTTATTTTATAATATCGATGAAATATTTGCACTTAAAAATCAACTTTTACCGTTCATTTAACATTGGAAATTCCATGCTATTTATTTTCCTGGAATTTTCGTTGCCTATTCCATCCATAAGCTGCCTACACATTCTTCTGAAAGTTTTTTATATATTTTTTAATAAAAAAAAGTTTCAGAATGGGTGCAAAATTTCCCTTGAAAAGTAACCTAAAAGGCTTTAAGCCTTTAACATTTTTTTCTCATAGTTTATGTGGCCCAAATAACAAGTAAGCAAACCCAACAGAAGTCTGGAAACCTGTTCACTTACGACTTAATTGTCAAATCTTGAGCCAACATGTCTTCGATTATTCTTATGTGGAATTTTATCCCTTCGAGCTTTGTTTTCAGTTCTGTTACTCTTATGTCGCAGATTACAGAGAAACTCTGTATAAAGTTCATCACTGATGGTATTCATGCTTTGTCGTTGTTCGAGAGATTTATTTTTTATGTAATAAGAATGTCTTTGCTAGAAATAATAACTCTTGAAACTTTGGTTTACAACGGTTTGTTTGTTGGAAATTAATTTTTTTAAAAAAATTAAATTTTAGAAAAATAAATTCTGAAAAAGTGAATTATTTTTCGATGTTTGATAGTGTAATAAAAAATAAGTTGGAAAATATTTTTCAGTGTTTGGTTATGTCATGGAAAATGAGGTGGAAAATAACTTATTAATGTTTTATTTTTTTCAAGTTTATTAAAATAATGAGGAATAAATCTTATAAATTAAAAAGTTGAATGAGAATGAAATTAAAAAAGTTATCAAATCTTAAAAAAAAGATCTAATCTTAAGGTAATCATTACTCCAATTCTAAATGACCTAGATTGTTTAAATAGATCCTTGATATTACCAAAAAAGAAATTAAATTATAACTTCTGCTGCGTTTATATGTTTCGAGAAACCCAACAATTTAATGGTATAATATTTTAAATATGATTTTATTTATAATTATTTTAGATTAAAATTTAAGATAAAATAAAAAACTAAAGAGTGATATAAAAAAAAGCTAGTTACTATAACTAAAAATGTTAGGTCAGCGCTCTTGTTTTGATACAAAGAAATCTAAGCAAGCGGGCTTTCAAGCGAGCTTATAAGAGCTAGGCTTGCGTCCATATTCTTTTTGTTTTTTTCAAAGAGGATAGACATTTTTTTTAATAAATAAATAATGTGTTGTCTTCTGTTGTGTTGTAGACGACATGCCATCCATTGGTAAAGATTTTTGTCATTGGAGATGATCGAAGAGTTAAAATCTAAGTTTTGGTATTCAAAAATTAATTTTCAACTATGTTTTCACTCAAAAACACTTAAGAAATACCTTAACAACCTTAATACCAATTTGTAATCTCAAAATGTTCTTAAATTGACCAAAAAAAACTCAAAACTAAACTAAATAAAAACATTTTAAGCTTCAACCTATTTTTTTTCAGTGAAATGAAAGTTTAAAAATATCTTAATGGTAAGAGAAATTTAATGACACTAAAATTGATTTTATTTTTCAAGATGGCTAGGTGACCACATTTTCTCTCATTCCTTATTTTTTTGCTACTCTTTCTTTTCTATTTTAAAATTCAAGGATTGAAATGTAAAAAGATAAAATTTAGGACTGAAATGTAAAATTCTAAAACTAAAGAAATTAAAAAAATGATTAAATAGAGAATCTTTGAACAAAAATGAACTTTTTTCATGAATTTGAAAACAACTAGGATTTTTTTTTGATTTTATTTTTTGTCATTCTTTTAATTGATTTTTATATTATAAATTTAATCCTATTTTATTTAGAATTGTGATTTATAATTAGGCCAACATATAAAAAAACATAATAAGTCATACACATAAGAACCATTAATTAAAAATTAAACTGGGATAAATAATCAAGTGAGACTTGACTGTGAATAAGTTTTAGAAATTGAGGATTACAATGTAAGTAATATAAGGGTTACAATTCTAGACCTAGAAAAATTAAAGAGGGACTTGGTTGAATATATCTATATAGAGAAAAATTACATAAGTTACAGAATCTACGATAGAGAAACACCTGAAAACATAAAAGATAGAGCTAGCACTCAAAGGCATAGCGATTCCTCTCTCTTAAATGGATTTTAGGTGACTTTTCTCACTCGTGATTCATATGGATTACTGTTAGAAATCGGACACTTGGATGACTTGTGGTTTACGACAACGCATCCTTAAAAAAGTTGATCAAACCTTAGAAAGAAGATCTAATCTTAAAGTAATCATTGTTCAAATTCTAAATGACCCTAGATTGTTTAAATAGATCCTTGATACGACCCAAAAAAATTAAATTACAACTTTTGTTGCGTTTATATGTTTCCAGAAACCCAACAATTTAATGGTATAATATTTTAAATATGATTTTATTTATAATTATTTATAATTAAAATTTAAGAAAAATAAAAAACTAAAGAACGGTAAAAAAAAAGCTAGACACTGTAACTAAAAATGTTAGGTCAATGTTATTGTCCTGATATAAAGAAGCCCAAGTAAGTGGGCTTGCAAGCGAGCTTATAAGGGCTATGCTTGCGTCCATATTCTTTTTGCTTTATTTAAGAGGGTAGATATTTTTTTAATAAATAAATGATGTGTTGTCTTCTGTTGTAGATGACATGTCATCTATTGGTAAAATTTTTTGTTATTGGAGATGGTCGAAGAGTTAAAATCTAAGTTTTGTTATCCAAAAATTTATTTTCAATTATTTTTTCATTTAAAAATACTTAAGAAACACCATAACAACCTTAATATCAATTTATAATCTCAAAACGTTTTTAAATTGACAAAAAAAACTCAAAACTAAACTAAATAAAAAAAATTGAGCTTTAATCTATTTTTTTTTTTGCAAAATGAAAGTTTAAAAATATCTCAATGATAAGAGAAATTCAATAACACTAAAATTAATTTTTTTTACAAGATGGCTAGTTGATCATATTTTCTTCTGCTATTTTTTCTCCGTAAAAAGATAAAATTTAGGACTTGAATATAAAATTCTAAAATTAAAGAAATAAAAAAAATGATTAAATAGAGAATCTTTGAGCAAAAATAAACTTTTTTCATGAATTTGTATTTGAGTGTTAGGTTAAGCCAAAATGATTAAAGAGAGATACAGCACTTGACTTTTTCCTCCTTGGTCCGGAGAAATTTAAAGAATTTATCATCCGAAATATACAGAAATCAGTAATGAATGCTACGGTCTCTTCCCTGCCATTGCTTATGTTGAGTGTTTTGTTTATTTCTAAGAGCTAGCTGCCTTTTGATTTGAGTGTTAGGTTAAGCATGTCACTGAAAGTATATAAAGATGACATTTGCCTGGTAAAACTACACGGAAAACTGTATTTGGAGCATATTGATTTCAGGTTAGCAAATGCTGTGTCATTCACCGGTAACCAGCAAGACATTAAAGACCTTGGTCTATGAACAATTGCATTGAGTCAATCTCTTGGAATGCTTTTATGCGTGCTGGTTAAAGGGCCTTTGGCTTCCATATATGGATACTGGGTATTAAGAACTTAGTATTCATGCATGTGACCTGCTGTAATTGGGCTGTTTTGTGCTTGTTATAAACTTGTAGGTTCATGAGTCTGATGTTCTGTTAGTGATGGATGACCAAGTATCTGACCAAATAGTTAAATCCCTTCTTGATTGAGTACATTATTTAGTAATTTGTTCTTTTCCCTTCATGATTCGTAGGTAAGTAAGATTAACTTGAGTTTGCACCTGCCAAAATCTGGTATTCGTTCCACCACAGAAAATGGTCAATTGCGGACAATTTCTGATGGACCAATTTCAACTTATCCTTCTCTTCTTTTACAGGCTACAACTGAAAAAATTGGAAACGACAACTATCGTCACTATGATTCAGACATTGCAACTGGCTTAGGAGTCAGTGCACTCCTGTTCCTTATGACTAGTCAACTGCTAATAGTGGTGGGCTGGTCGATGCTTGTGTTGTGGGAAGGCTATGAGACCTAGTGGGTCTAGACTCTAGAGCATGAGCGATTGTCCCTATTTATCACCTTCTGGCTTGTGCTTTAGCAAACCTTTTCTTAACCTTAATATTGCTTTCCAAACCTTGTCCAAGAAAAGAAGAAGAAGAGAGGTGCTATTTTCTATTTTCGCTAATTTGAGCAACGCATTCCTGTACCAGGGTATTCTTCTTTATTGCTGAGGTCTGCTTGCTGGCAGCCTCTGTTCGTAATGCCTACCACACCAAGTACTTGTCAGATCCTTCTCACTCTTGCCAGAAGGTGAGGAAGGGAGTCTTCTGGGCCGGAGCTGCATTTGTTGTCTTGACTAGCGTTGTATCTGAGCTTTACTATGTTAGCTATTCCAAGGCTAATGATGGGCAACTTTCTTATAACGGAGACACTGGTACAAGGACGGGGATTCTATAACCTGAGCTGATTTGGAACTTCTGAAAGGATTGAGTTTGTCTCTGTTTAGTTGGCCTGCATGTTGTGATCATGGACAATCAAGTGTTAACATACGTATATTATGCCAGATTGATTTTGATTAAGTACAAATTAACTTTGTAGTCTGGTTTTATATTTCATTTATTTCTTGTTCGTCAGTTTCTTCGTTAAAGCTGCTCTTGTTCATCATCTTTTACTCTTTTTGATACACACTAGGATTTAACTTATATATCTCAAAGAATGAGCAGTATGGTTATAAACAACAGTGTTTCTTGGAGATTATTTCTACTCTCCTCATTATAAGATAACTGCTGATCATAAACCAGAAACCAGCAGTTCTGTTCTCTTTCTTCAGATAAAGACATCAATTTTTTTTTCAGGTGAAGACAAGCATCATTTTCGGTTAATATTGACTAATAAAATGAGTCCTATATCTTTCGAAAATTTGATTTTGTCCAAAATAAAGCTTTCCTGGAAGCCAAATGCTTTGCAAGCTTTTAGCCTCCATGTCAATTCTTTCATTCAAAATTTGGTGGCTGATATTCCAGATCAGGTTCGACCCCATGGTTATTTGGCCTCTTGCTGTATAATGGACCCGAAAAATTGGACGTAACGTATGCAGAACACGTGCACCAGCGAATGAACACATTTGATCACCGCAACAAGCATAAGCCCCACAAGGTAGAAGAAACAATAACCTGTCATTGAGACATCACTTCTGTTTCTAACCATAGAAAGTGCTTGGCATAATTTCCCAGAAAGATCATGTTTGTGATTGAACAAGTTGAGTAATACTTTCCTTTTTTTCCTACTGTAGCATCAATAACACCACTTGGAAAGAAGCTGAAATATAATTATCTAATTAGATGCATTTGTCGACTTGTCCAAGAACCCTCCCCCAGAATCAGAATATATGAAAATTTTTCATTAGATGAACGATCCATCATTAAATGAAACTTCATTTGATTTGAATTTGTTTGCAAAAATCATAAAATAAAAACATCCATTCTATTTTAGTACTTGGAGAAGGATGGCTGCCGTCAGGGCTCCAACTACAGGTGTAAGTGGGAGACACGGTCTTCTCGAAGTTCAAAATGATCTCTGTAGTTTAATAGTTATTTCATATAGGTTTTATCTAATTTATTTTTCTATAAAATAGCTCATTCTAATTTAAAAAAAGAGAGTAATTATATTTTAGTCCAAAATCAATCATTATTATATACATTTTCTTATGTGTAGAATATTTTTGTATATCAATATGTTTTACTGTTCTTCCAATCTAAATTCCCCACTAGCTGCCAAGAGAATTTCAATGTTCAAGGGGCATGCATGCTAGTTAACCAAGATTTTCAGGCTTTCTGGTCATCAATTCTGACCTTTGTTTTAGCAGTTCAGTGCTGCTATAATCCATAATCAACGCCAACGGTCTTTAAAGATAGAAGAAAACAAGCCTTTGGACTAATTATAGCCTAAACTTGCACAGATTCTGCCCAACTACAGTGCCGAGGGGATAAGAACAAGTATTCTGGACAATTTAAATTACATATAATAACAGCCATCAAGTGCCCAGATATGTTTTAAGGATTTAAGAGAATCATGCAGAACTCGTCATGAGAATTCTAAAATGCTCGAAACTCACTGCAAAAAGTACTTTACATCAGGAATATCTGTCAGGAATAAAAAAGTAGAAAGATTCCTGAACAAGTGGTGAGAAAACAAATCCATATATCCAAAGAAATATACATACCCAGAAGAATCTTCCATCACATCTACTTAATAGCCTAGCCAATAGCTGGAGAAGACCCCATCACTCATCTCTCAACTTAGATACCTTCTCTATCACAATGTGAACCCTAACCCCTTAAACCTACTTCATACGGAAACTTTTCCTTTAGAATTGAAACAGATGGAGGTAAGATAAAGAGAGAAAAAGACAGCAAAAATGGACACCTTATACTTTAGCCTGAAGCTGAAACTGGAAAAAAATAAAAAACCGGTGTGGGGGGAGAGACCGTTTGAAACAGTCTACTTCTAACTATAATAGTTAACTCATTAATATAGGATTGTGATTCTTACAAATGAGACTGGCCCTTCACATAAAAACATTCAAGTACTTGAAAAAAAAAAAACTGAGAAAGAAAGGATTTATACACACTTCTAATAAGGTTAATAAAGACCTGGGCTATGGTTTGATTTCAGAATCATCCCATGGTACATTGAGATCAGCAGAGACGTAATTCTCTATATCATCCCAATTCCAGTAATTTGTCATGTCCATTCCACTGCTTGTATTTGGCACTTGCAATGAATGATTGATGGTGCTACTTGTGGGAGGCATGATGGTTGAGTCCTCCATAGATTCTCCAGTGTGGTTATAAACATTTGAGGGCTGAAAGGAGGTGCAAATTGAAGATGGATGTGTGTCAAAAGAACTTGAATAAGGAAACAGTAAGCCTTGATTTTGAGGAATAGACACAGATGAACCCAAAAGGACACCATTGTTGTTGATGTTGAAACTTTTGGTGTCAAAGTTGGTGCAGCTGATTGAATTCTGTTGCAAAACTGAAGATGGTGGATTGATCATTGCTTGATACAGAATTTCAGATAAATCCTTTTGACCACCAAGTACAAGATCGGGAAGATTCTGCTTTTGCTGCTGAGCTTGAATTGCCAACTGGGGATCAACCCAATTAGTCATATTGGTCGCGCTATTATTGTTGCTTGGAGCAGTGGTGCTTGCAGTAGTGCTTGAAGAGGTGGTGGTGTTGGAACTTGTTTTTGATGTTTTCTGCCTCTTGTTTTTGCGGCCGCCACCAACAGGAACATTTCGGAGATTGCCGCCTTTTGTCCAGTGTCTCTTGCAAGACTTGCAAAAATGCCTAGGCTGTGACTTGTTATAGTTGTTGTAATAACAAAACTTTGTGTTTATCGACTCACACCTTGGACACTTCAAGGGTTCGAATTGCAGCTGGTTTTGTTGCTGCTGCCTCCTTATTACAGGAGGTTTAGGCAGCTCCAAAGTATGAGCCTGCAAAAGGGTCTGGCTCCAATCTAGCCCATCACCAGTAACCTGCTTAGAACTCAACCCCATCTCTTAAAACACCACAAGATTAACAACTAAATAACAACCAAGAGAGTGAGAGGAAGCAAATTTTCTCTATTTTCAGACAGAAACAAAGCAAACAAATTCTAACTGGCTAGCCCTTGGACCTTGGAGCAAGAAGAGAAATCAATATGAAGAATAACAAGAGGATGAGGTTGATCCTTGTGAGGCGAACAGTGAAATATTGCTCAAGTGAAATCGGTGATTTAATTGAGTGAAATGTTGCTAGGAAATGGGTAGGAAGGTGATGAGAAGTGAGCATGTCTATTCGAGTCACTATCTATCTTATTAGTATAGTCTCCTCCTAAATACCAGTCTATATTAAACTACTGTTACAGGGAAATTAATGACGATAACAAGAACTTGAGAAGATCAAGCTTACTCAAGCTACCTAGCTTCTTTGTGGTCTCAGAAATTCTTGATTGATATACTCAGCACCCTTCCCTTACATCTCCACACAATTTAATATATATATATATAGAGAGAGAGGGAGAGAGGGAGAGAGATGCTATATTGCTATATATTTACTTAGTCCTTAAGGTGGTGGCGGGTTCTTGACACGTGGGTGTTTACAGGCCTTTGATAGTGCCTTGAATGCATGAGTTGTAAAGAGGACGTCGATGTTTCATGACTGCTTCATGCTATAATTAGAAGTCTTGGGGTTTGGTAATATAGTTGGAAAATTGTTATGAAATGAAACTACACTACCATTGTGCGGTCTTCTCATGTCTCTGTCCCATCCCATTTCTGCAATCAAGATATTTAGGTACTACTTTTTCCATGTTAAAATTAAGTTTTTGCTTAATCAACTCATAAACAAGAACAAGATCATTCAATGGATCATGAAGAACTTAGTTTTTGCAATTTCATTTTTTTAGATTTGAATTCAAAATGAATACGAGTAAGAAGAAAATGATCTTTCACTTGAATCTGCTCTGCAAAATCTAAGATTGTTCCTTATCAAAACAAACCAAAAGGAAACAAAGAGTGGTTCTTGTCAATTATGGATGGAGATCATAATGGGATGAGTTCGGACAATATTATATATGTAATCTTGTCGGATCTAAAACCCTTTTAAATTTAGCACTGAGGTATGTATAGCAAAAATATTATCACGTAGAAAAAAACTTGATTAAAAAAAAAAACTTAAAAACCATTGGTGTTTTATATATTATGATCCTAAACATATTATACTATTTATTAAAACAATATAATAACACTTTTAACCTTTTAAAAAACCGACAAAGCCTGCAATTGAGAGTAATATTTTATTTTTAATAGGATCTATTGGATATTACATGATTGATTGAGGATAAGTTGGTTAGCACATATTTTGTTTAACATGATGAAATCTTAAAGAAAAAAAAATGTATAACTTTGATTCAAGAGTTTTTTTTATCTTTTTATTATTATTTGCAAATTAAAATTACAGTGATACCCTTTAAAGCAAAGAATAATTAAACTTGGTTTTTTTATCTTTTTTATTTTTAAGAACATTGAAGTAACAAGATTGCCTTTTAAAAAAAACATAAGCATGGTTTCAAGGGTAATTCCAGTCTCATGACCTGAGACAATTATTTAAATTATTAGTTCGATTTAAGTTCGGTCTATTTTTGAGTTTTTTATTAAAAATTATTTTTTTTTCAACTCATAATCTGATGTTGGGGTTATTAGGTCTTGAGCTTTGTAGGTTTATTTCAATCTCATATCACATGTGACGGGTTAATCAAGCTAACCAAGGTTGATTTAGTTTTTTTTCTCTATGTTTTTTTTTAAGAAATGATTTTTTTTTCTGATTCCATCCGTTGATATTAAGTTATTGACCTTTGAACTTTGTAATTTTTTTATTTTTTTCTGTGGGGTTATCATAAGTACGAGTTAGTCAAGTTAACCTGGGTTTTTTTTCACATTTTTTACTTAAATTCAACCTTTTTTGCTAGGTCTCTTTTTTTTTTAAATCTCATTTTTTTTCTCGATCTCATATCATGGGTTAGTCAAGTTAATCCTTGGTTACTTAGGGTTTTTTCTTCAACGTTACATTTTTTAAAATTAATTTTTTTTCAATTTCATCATTTGATATTAAGTTTTTGGGTCTTCTGCTTTGTGATTTTTTTCTTTTTATTTTATGCAGAGTTATCTCGATCTTATATCTCGGGTCGCTTCTTAGTCAAGTTAACCTAGATGACTCAAGTTATCATCGTCTTAACATTATTTTTTTTGTTAGGAAAAATTTAACCCAACTCGTGGCTTAATGCAGACCTCCTATCTAGTATATGATAATGATAATGATAATGATGATGGATATATTAGAAACCTGTTTGTGAGTGCGGTAGCTTCCACTTTTAAGTGCCTTTAAAAAATGTGTTTGACTTGAAAAAAGTTAAATTGATGCTTTTTGTAACATTTTTTGATGATTTTGATGTAAAAAATTATCTAAAAAAATATATTTAAATGTATTTTCAAGAAAAAAATACTATTAAAAAATATATTACATGTCAAATACCAAACACGCATTAAATACAAAACATTAAGACTATGGATTAAAGGAGCAAAAACCTGCTCGTTTCTCATGCTACATCAGATCAAGGGTTTCTCAACGGGTAAACTGGGCATCCACTGCCATGGATCCATAACTTGATGAATTAGTAGGGTAACAAACAATTGCCATCAATCACGTGATAATATATATATATACCTCAAGGATGTTTCATGCCCAGCAGCATAAGTTGATCTGAAGATGTTCTATTTAATGGAATAAAAAATATATATTAACGAGCTTCTAATTTAATGATGATGAGTTCCTTGCATTTAAGAAAATTACTAATTTAAATCTTATTTCCAGAGTATTTAAGCTTAAAATATAGTATTAATTGTAAGAGGTCGCCAGAGAAGGACACTAGCAGCTGCTTGTTACGATTTGTATCGGAGTTGTTGGATACCATATTTGTATCGGAGTTGTTGGATCATCCGTACATAGATCGATGATCAATTACCACTGATGATCAGGTGGATTACAAAGTAACTCAATTTGGAAGTTTACTTCAACCTGTTTGAGAGTCAAGTAGCTTTCGTGTAAACAGTCAACTAGATCATTTTTTTTTTCTTTTCAATTTTTTCTCATTTATATTCTAATTAAAAGAGATTAAGCTCGAAATTATAATTTTATTGATAAAAAACTAACATGTAAAACACATAAAAAATATATGGTTAACCACATATTAACAACAATTTTTATTTTGCTCCAAAAGTTTATTTTCTCCATTGTTCATTTCCTGGGCTACAGAGAAAATAGAGAAACTCGCTTGAAAATGACAAGAAAAAAGAAAGTGGTTGGTAGATATCGATTTCAACCAAAAAAAAATCTATCTTATTGTTAAATGATTCTATTTGACAAGAGAAGTTTCATGATGAGGATGTTCTTTAATCTTCAACTTGCATGATATGGTAATTTTGGACTTAGGAGGTTTTATGAATCTAGGTTGATTTTTTTCAATTCTTTTTTAAATTATTTGATATCATAGATAAGTTTATTTAAATTTTTAGGGTTTGTTTTGGATGTTTTCAGATAAAAAATAGTTGGAAAATAAAATTTTAAATCCAAAAATCATCTCCCTTGATTTTTCAACCACCTCTCGGGTCGAGGTGGTTGAATTCTGGAAAGAAAATGATAGATCTTGTATTTTTTTTTTAAAGATGAATGATCATAAAAAAATAATAATATTGGCTTAAGCGCGAGGTATTGTCTTTATCCCATGCGCCGCGGCCACTTAGGCTTATAAATGTATATTATTTTCTTATTAGCTGTCTAGAGTTTTTTTTTAATTTTTTAATTTAATGTTGTATTTTACCATTTATTTTTTATTTTGTTGTAAATTAATTTTCATTTTTTTTTTATCATATGTTGCGAAGGAAATGAGAGAATTATATCTAACTAGGTGGCCGTCACATACAATTAGGACCACGAGGGCCACATGTATATGATTAAGCCACGAACAAGGCATAAAATATTAGTAAGCTCAAGCTTATCTGAACAAAATCAAACCTTTATTGAATGTTTTTTTATTTTTAAGGGAATGTGAATAAATAGAAATCAAATACATGGTCGGTTGGTTAGGTAAAGTGACTTTGTAAGGGCATTTCCACGTACCATCATCAGAAATGACAACACAGAATGTCTGTCGAACAATTTAGAAAGTGACATGCCATTGCTAGCTTAGCTTAGCTTAGCTTAGCTTAATAATGAATCATGCTCCATATGAACTGGTCTAATCCGCCCAGCTGAGAGACTAATTAAAACCATTTCTTATTAATTAATACTAATTAAGCTCATCTTGACTGATCATACCAAGAATTTATTATGATTGATTTCAAGTCTCGAACAACCACCTCCTGGGTGGCTCTACGTGGATAGTGAGCTCACTAGCATGTTATCGTTCGAAATTAGAGGATGTCATGGTGAAGAATTTTTCTCCGAATAATTGTTTATAGTTTAATTAACTCGAGCGGGCCATGATATATAAAACATCTGGATTTGAAGTTTGGTGGCTATTGTATTTTTTATGTTGTTTAATTTTAAATTATTTTTTTATATATTTAGATATTTTAATATGTTGATATAAAAAATAATTAAAAAAATAAAAAATACTATTTTAATGCAATTATGATAAAAAAATATTTTAAAAAATAATCATTATCATATTCTTAAGCATTCTATCAAAGAACCATCTCAACCCAATAGTTTAAGCTGTTAGGTAAGATTCCAGAATATGATTTATATTATTTTTCAACACACCCTCTCAAGTGAAAGTCATTTGGACTTGAAACTTGCATAAATCCATATTACCTTGTGCTTCATTTTTATCAAATAAATAGGGATGGTGAGATTCAAACTCGTGACCGTTTGGTTATCAAGACTCTGATACCATGTTAAAGAATCATCTCAACCCAATAACTTAAACTGTTAGATAAAATCTTAAAATATGATTTATATTATACTATCGTTGTCATTAACCAAAATATTATAAATTTAATGTGAGATATAATGATCCAAAGATTGTCATTGGATGTGTGGCTGCATCGAGAGGGCCTATCCGGCTGGACCACTCGTGGAATTCCAGGGTGGATCGATCGTGGATTCTCAAGGTTGGTGTGCTTGAATGGTCAATTAATTCCCTTGCGTTCGGTCTTGGAATTGATAAATCTAGATGTTACATCATGGCTTATGACCATTATAAAGGATATCATCACAACATGGCAAGCAATATTCCACATGATCAGATCAATAGATTCATCCAAATTCGACATCGAGCTCGCTAGGTTTGACAAAATGGTTTATGATCTCATAAAATCAGCATTTGAATATCAGAGCTAATCAGTCAAAATATATGTACACAACAGTTTGTACGAAACGGGTCGTGGTGATCATTAGGATGTAGGGTTAAAAATTCCTTACGTATACGTTGCCTAATAGAAATTTAGTCTAGTACAGTGATAAATAATTTATTTTTCTTCTAGGGTTTTCATTTGAAAGTTTCAGGTTAAAATCCCCAGAAGGATGAGAATGGAGATTTACAATGAATAAGTTCATACTCATTTTGAAAAAATAAAAACAAAGGTTATAAAGAGACATTTCTCTTGGGTTATGGAAGAGGAGAGGTTTCTTGTGTTGTTTGAATCTCCAAACATCTGATTTAAGCAAAGTTAATACTATATATAGATCATAATCCATAATTAAAGTGTTAAAGTTAACGCGGGGTACGATTATGAATGATTTTCGATAGTATTTGTTCTTGTGTTTTACTATTTTTTGTAAGTGTTTTTCAAATTATATTCTGTTTAAAATTAAAAAAAAAACATTAAAATTAGTGTTTTATTAGGTGTTTTTGAATAATTTTAATATATTAATATAGAAAAACATAATTCTAATATATTTTTAATAAAAAAATCACTTTATATTATAATATCAAACACAAAATCGACAAAAGTTGTCGTATTGAATAAAGAAAACATGAACCAATTTAAGACACAATTGTTATTATATATAGATGCATGCATCTATGCATTCCTTAAACCATGTAATCGATCGTGCAGTCAGTCATGAAATTGTTCTGATTTCTTCCATGAAAGAACCAAAAAGCAGCTGCTGATAACAGCTCTAGCCTTATCAGACTTATTCCTCTGTGGAATTGTTCTGTAAAGCTTTGTTCTTTTCGAATTGGAGACTTTGAACACGATGCTGATAATTAATTTCTCCAACAATTCTTAGTGGGAATATCTGGCTAGACTTAGGCCATGATTCAGATAGCAGAAGTTGCTGAGAAAATAACTCATGAAGGAAGAATATGAATGGCTTTATGAAGAATATTTTTTGACTATTCTAAATTATTTGTGATGGAAACCTAACCAAGCTGCTATCAGTTTAGTTTCATGCGGACCATGCAAATAGCTATCCTTAGATATACACTTACTAGTTAGTGTCAGATCGTGACGTAAAAAAGATTCCTTGAATTAAGAGTTTGTTCGTTATTGGATTATTGATTGTTTTTTAAGTATTTTTTTATTTAAAAATATATTAAAATAATTGTTTTTTATTTATTTTTATCATTAACATATTAAAACTATTTGGAAAACACAAACAAAAATTATTCTCAAACAAATAAAAAATTAAAATTTATTTTTTTAATCAAAATTAGTTTTATAATGCAAAATCAAACAAGTTATAAATGCTTAGATTAAAATAGTTTTTTTTTTACAGTATTAAATTTTATTTGAGATTTTATTTAGGTAAATATGTTAGAAGATAATATAATTTTTTTTTAAGATTTTATTTAACAATTGATTGAAATGATTATTGTATAATTAGGTCATGATGAGGATTTGTTAGGGGTTGTTTGAGAGTATCATAATAGTTGTTTTTTCAAGTGTTTTTATTGAGAAATATATTAAAATAATATTTTTTTATTTTTAAAAAAATTATTTTTAATAAACACATTAAAATCATTTAAAATTATTAAAAAATATTAATTTAAAATAAAAAAAATACATAATTTTTTTAAAAAAACACTTTTTTAAGACGCAGCAAACCGTTACTTATTAATTTCTTTCTGTACGCGTGTGAATATCATATCATATAATATCATGTCATGTCCAGAAGTTTGCCTCAAAAACTTAAATCGAAGGAATATTCACTGCAGCATGTGGAACATTCAGACTCATCATCAATGAATCTGATTAAGTTGACGAAATGTAAGAGATGACAACCCAAGTCCATCAAGCTTGTCAAGAATAATGCTTCAAATCAAGGGCACCGCACAGATTATGCACAAAATGACCATTTTTAGTGGTGAGCACAGGAGGACCGTCTCGTCCTCTACATAGCCAGACACACAGAATCTGTTCATGAAATTATTATTATTATCCACTCATACCCTTCCAAATGCGGCTGCGAATTGCTGTGGAGGAGGTGATGGTGGTGGGTCAGTCTGGGGAGGGAGGCAAGGGACTGGAAGAAGCAAGGAATATGATTAAAGTGCGGTGAGGAGTCATGCTGCATGGACGTCTAGCTGAAAGCTTAGATTTTGGTGTCCCCAACAGGCACAAGTGCCAAATATTAGATTCTTTGTTCACAGAGAAAACTTAGTGCCAAAGGAGGAGGGTCGCTTTCATGGGCTGCTCACTGCTGTGTGGTGTTTTTTTTTTTTTTTCCTGTGTCAAGTGTCAAATATGAGGCATAGCCACAAGGCCGTGTGTAGGATCATTGTTTTACTGTTATTTGTACCTTCATCTTTATCTGAATCATGGATTTTATGACATTTCATTTTCTTCCCCACCTTTTTTTTTTTTTAATCTTCTTTTGTTACATGGGATTGATTGGCTCCCAAGTCAAGTGGTGGTGGCTGATACAGAAACCAAGACGTGCTTGGTATGAAATGGTATCGATTAACTCTTTCTTCTGTTAATGTATACATAAATTTGTGTGTGGAATCCATTTGTGAAGTGCACTCTTTGTACGACTATTTGGGCCCCATATAGCGGTTTATAAAATTTTGATTTTTAGATACAAAAAAAGGCATTAATTTGATTTCCGTGATTTATTATTATTTTTACAATCGCATGATTAGCGCGTTGATAGTTCATACTGTTCTCTCGTTGCTTAACAGGGAAGTAGCTTTTAATGCTACGAGCTATCATGAAGGATCATGAGAGTGCCTGTTTTAAACTAAATTATATATATGAAAATATATTTATGATTTGAATTCAATTATACTGTTTAGAATATGAAATCATTTCATTTTACTATAAAAAGTATTTTATAAGGACCCTTATATCTACCACTTCTTTAACTACTATCCCTATAATATTTTAAAAACTTGTATATGATTCAATCTAAACAAAACAAAGACTTTGGTTAGATTGGAATTTACAAGTTCCAAATAGTCAAGATGCTTACTGTTCAAGAAAGGTTGGGCTGTGGTCCTCCATGTACCATTCTCTCTTTATGCCGAGTAGCGGAGATCGAGTTCTAACACTTCTCTTTTCTTTTTCTTTTTTTTGTTTTGAAGTGGTGTGAAAATTCCTATTTAAATAATCTGGAAAGGATAAATTTTCTCATACAAGCAGAGCTTACATAAGCTTGCTAGTTCTATTCATTGCCATCCCCTTCTTTTAAGGATTCCGTGGAAAATTTTCTACTTGTCTATTTAGAGAGGTTCTCACGTACTGATATTTTAACCATATCTCCAAGTGGTAATCAGAGAAATCAAGAGCATAGGTTGAGATTGATTGCATGGTAAAACAAGTGGGCATTGCCGGTGGTGGCTCTTCATATTATATCAAAACCCATACAACAATGCTGAGAATTCATGAAATCATCTCATGCAAGTGCAGAATTAACCAGAATATGCTTGTAATTAATTCCCTCAAGACTGTTGACCTCCATTTCTAATAAATAGCCTATGCATAACCACCTTAGAATTTGAAATCCTTTTTCTTCGATTTCCCATCCTTTTCCTGCATCTTACGCTTCCTCTTCTTCTCATTCTGCAAAAAGATTAAATAAAAAGATTAACTAACTAGTTTATCCGAAAAACAAAGATCATATCATTAATTTGATAAACACGTAAATGGCAAACCTCTGCAACCATGTCACTGAAATCCTCTCGCTGACTACGTAGCTTCTCCTCCTCTCTTGCTTCCTCATATCTGTCAAATGCACCAAAGTTAGAAACCAATCTTACATAACATTCATAATTTGATGACAAACATTTACAAGAGTTCCACTTACTTCGAAGGCAAGACATTATCCATAACTTCCAATTCTTCAGGTAGTAGAGTAACATCAACTCTATCTGTTTTCTGACCTCTAAGCAGATCAACCTGCAAAAGATTGACACATGTTACGCTTACTTTTGTGCCAAAAATATGCATAATCAGAACAGAAACTACGAAGGCTGGTTCTTTTATTTGAACATTTGTTACTAAATTTAACTCCCTTCAAATAGAAAACGTAACACAATCCCCGGCGTATTACTTACCCTTTTGGCTGCTGTCTTGTCCTGGGTGCCAGTGTTAACCACATATCTGCAAGCAAAATCAAGTTGAAGAATGAGAACAATATTAAACAAGAAGACGACCATATATATATATAAAGAAGGTGGTTTAGTTATATTGCATACGTGTGTGTTGTTCCAAGTAGAGTCCCTGCAGCAATTCTCTCTTGTTTTTCTTCAAGAACCTTTAAGATAGGCAAAGAGAAAAAACATTGATCAGAACTAGCTTTCTCATCAAAATGCTAAAAGTATAGTTAAGTATAAACTCGCATGAAACTAACACAATTTTGAATAGTGAAACTTACTTGATAAAGAGGCCTCTCAGGTTCCTTTCTCTGCTGCTTACGAAGGTCAATAACATCAGGAGTCTCAACTCCAGTTGGCGTGCTGCACAAGGAAAACCAATTCAATTCACTGAATAAAATCATGTACCTTCAACATGATGAGAAAAAAGAAAAGGTAATACTAGATAGACATTGGCAAAACAGTGTGCTTAAAAGTAATGAAATGGCCAGCCATATGATTGCAATAGCACACAATCATCAAATCATGATTAACTACACAATTGCACGCATAGAAGGAACAGCTGGCAGCATGATGCTTAAGCACACAATGACCTCGATTAACAAACAATAAACATAATTGCAAGGTGCACGCACTAATAAACATCAAAAAGTGAGGATTTCAACCCAATACCTTGAAAGGCTATCAACAGATTGAACACCATCCTCCAACTCCTCTTCATCAAGCTGTTCCTCCTCCTCTTCCTCCTCCTCCTCCTCCTCTTCCTCCTCCTCTTCTTCCTCCAAATCACCCCAATGCTTGGTCTTATCAACTGGCTCCTCCTGCATTGGGATCCAACAGATATTAGAACTAGTAGCAAGTTATACAATCAGAAATAAATGATGATTCCAAATTACAAAGGAGAAACTAATTAGGGAAAGTACCTCATAGTTTGGCTGTTCTTGTATCTGAACCCCAAAAACATCTCCATATAAAGGGCGCCCGTACTGTTCACAATTGATGGAAGTAAATAAGAAATGCATTGAAATAATTTTGGGTGGACAAATAGGGACATAATATGAAACATGTAAATGTGTCGGAACAAGAAAAACAGCTTACTTCATCAACAGGAGGCTTGCCCCAGCCACCAGCATGATATCCAAAGCTAGCTCCAGGAGGAATAGGAGCATTAAGTCCAGGAATTTTTAGATGCGGATATGATGGAGGAGGGCCATATCTCTAGAAGAGGCAAATCAGTCAATATAAACATTAGAAATACAGGTAAAAAGTGAAATGAGTACCACTACAGACAAGCAGTGAACTTCAACATCAAGTACAGGAAGTTATAGTCAATCTGACCTGCATATTAATAAGCCAGGGAGGAGGTGCACCCTCCGGCATACCAAGAGCTTCTTTAAGTTCTTGTGAAAGACTGCCTGGCTTCATCTCCCTAAGCTTTACCTGCACATCAGAGGAAAAATTAAATCACAAATGAAATATATTACATAAATGCCCTCAACATTTTCATTATTTTGTAGCAAGCTTAAGCCGTAAAATGAAGAAATTTATCATGTCATCTCATTTTTTGCTTTTAAGATAAACAACCATAATTAATGCATCAAAACCATGAGGTTTAATTTTGTCCAAAGTATGGAAGATCAAATCTGCCTCGCGAAACAATCAAATTTTATAGTTTATGCACAAGGTTTTTCAAGAGCCAACTTCATATGCCCTATACTCGACTTTCATACTGCACAAATATCTACAGAAACTGGTTAATGAGCTTCAAAATATCTCCTTCATCTTACTTCAGGTAGAAGATTCTCTTACTGTAGTATAAAAATAAACAAAGTCACTGATATCAACAAAACAATAATAAACATAGTCACCTAATTTTTTAACATGAAAGAGAAACATGCAAGCATAGAAGAAGCATAGTATAAAAAAAATACCTCAAACTCTTTTCCTTCATGATACAAGTCACCATGCATGGTCAGCTTTGGCTTTGTTTGATACTTGAAAAATGCATCATGGAGAACCTAACAAACAAAAACCAAAATGTAAACAGAAAAGCAAAAATTGGCAGAGAAACATCTCACGGTCCTAAAATGAAAGCAAATGTATAAATGCAATGAACCTGATAGTCAATATCCATTTTCCCCATTTTTGGCTGCATCCGCTCACGTTGCTTTTGTTTTAACTTCTTACCGTCTTCCTTTTCAATGTAAGCCTGCACAAGTAAAGGTGAATAACAATTGCTGTTGAATGAGAAGAGGGATTCAAAACCCCTAGAATCCAGTGGGCTAAACCCTTGAAATCCACAAGGGATGACTCCACAAGAAACTAGGATTCTTAAAATCCACAAGTAAATAAAATATACAAAAATTTACAATTCAATGGCAATATTATTCAGAGATGATCTATTCAATAGATTCCCTCAGCAATAATGAAATTCCAAAATTTAATTTTCACATGAATATCAAGCTATTAACCAATAGTGATAGTTAATTTGGAAATTCATCATATTATCATGTATTCTATATGAAATATCTCAAAGGCAGTATTGATATCAAGATCAAATCAACAGTTCCCATGGCTGGCATTCTCGTGCCATTGAACAATTCGAATAATGATATATTAGTTGAGAAAAATTAAATTTTCTTTTTTAATCTCCAATGGTCTCAAGTACAATAAAGTAAAGAGAGGGTGGGAAATCCCATTGATTTGCTGAAAATCTTTTTAATTGTTACACTGAGTGCAAGAAAAGATCAAAAACTGTTGTGGTGTTATGGAAAAACTGGATCGCTTGAGCAAGCATCAAGTGATCAAAAAGCCAAAGAAAGATTTTTTTTCTGATGACAAGAGACTGTATATGAACAGAAAAATGAGCAGCAATGGTTATTCTCATCATGACGAGCATGAACATGTGCATAACTCGTAGCATCTGAGCACCAGCATGGTATCATGCAAGAACTACTGTTAAGAAGTCATCAGAGATCTGATTAAAGGATTCTTTTCAGACAATTAAAATATGTATAAGTTCAAAAAAGCCCGCAGCAATGATACATTCTTCATCATGACAAATATGAGCATGTGAAACATAACTGCATAATTATAATAGTGAAAACGTCATAGCAATGAAGTTACCTGTCTAATTTTCTCAATTCCTGTTGCAGCAATAAAATCAGGAAGTTGAAAAGGTTGCTTTTCAATACCACGCTTACCCTGCAAAACCAATCAAAACCCTGATGAGATGCCAACTTTGCAAAAATAAGTGCTATCAGAATAAATTGACATCCAGTTCAGGTTATTTCATGCTAAAAAATAAATTGAATAAATAAATAAAGTTATACAAATCTAGCCCCAGCATTAAGCACAATGGAAAGGCATCTGAAAATTCAAAAAAGATTAATTAGCACCTCAATAGCAAGAAAAAAATATCCCCATTCTGTAGCTTACAAATATAAGTCAAAATCTTACTAGAAAAATAAAATTCCCTGACACATGTAGTGTACAAAGAAACATATTAACTTGCAGATCAGGCAGCAGGGGCATTCCATTTGGTTATAATGTGTTAAAGAGTCTCAGATGACCTAGAGGAGCAACCAGTTGTTAATAAGAATTTAAACAGAGGTTAAATTTTTAAGTCCAAGGTTTGAAGGTTTGCTGAATTTGAGATATTTCATAACAGCTAGATCATACTGAGACTCTTGACATACCATGGCCAGCAGGAACCTCCTGCTGCCTGGTCTTGCAAGAAATTACAGTTCATATAGTATCTATGTCTCAAGTCGCACTATAATATATATTAAAAGAGAAATCACTTAAAGGTCCTGTTTGCCAAACACATACAAGTCAGGGCTCCATGATTGTCACAGCCGCTCCCCTGCAAGAACCACATGTATACATATAAGAGAAACCTCATCGAGCGTTATCTTTCCTCACCCCATCCCTAAACCTCTCATGGTATACCATTCCCATTTATCATGCATATTCTGATCCATTGAGCTCCTTTTACAAGAATTACTAACCTGCAGAAACTTCCTTTTCTGGCACCAGTGTCTAGGAACAGGAACAGTATTTCTGTACGACTTCAAAAACACTAAAAGCTTCGGATCTGCAGAAGTTGCATCCCAGACCTGAAAAGTGAATAATTTGGTGAATAACCAAAAACTAATGAAAGTATACATTACGTAATAACCAAACACAAAACGGAAAAATAATAAACCACCGAAACGTTGAAAAAGCAATAGCACCTCGACAACATCAGGTCTGGAGCATATCTGTTTCAAATCAGCAATTTTCATCCGCCGTTGAAGCTGGAAAAAAACCACCATTCAGTAATGGGATAGCCACTATTCATTCTATTAATGCAAAAAAGCCAGCAACAATAATACTGCATAGCTATAAAAGCAAACCTTTTTCTTTTTGTTTGACACGCCTTTCTCCTTTTGTTCATTATCTTCTTCTTCTTCTGAATCTGAATCTGAGTCGGTTTTCTTCTTGGCATCTGCATTTTGGATTGATTCATCCTTTTTATCATTCTCCTATTTGAATTAAGAGAACATAGGATTCAGATAACCGTTCTTGTAAGGAGAAAAATCATGAAATGGTAATGCATAAATTGTCAAAAGAGAAAGGGATAAAAAAGAAAAACCAATCCTTTTACCTCAGAACCAGCACTTTGTAGGAAATTGAACTTCTCAAAAACATTCCTGAACTCATCCATGCCATCTTCTAACTCTGCCTTTTCAGGGACATACTCAATTACAACTTGCTCCATAACCTACAAGTTTGGACCCAATAAGAAGTTGCTAAGTTAAAATCTACACATTAGAACTTGCATTTTTACAGTGAAATCAACATATAAACACATGGTTTTACTACAATTTCAAATTAACCTGTCCTCCAAATTAACAAAGCAATAGCAACGATGGCATTGATTCATAAAAACTCTGTCTAATTATACAAAGAACTGCCAAACAAACAGTGAAGTGAAACTCAGAGTGGCAACTTGATAACATTTCTAAGGACAACAAGCTACAGAAAAGAATAATGAAACGGGGACAGTCATAAAATCCAAGTTTTCTCCCATTTGCTTAAATCAGCATTTACTGTTTTTAAGATAACATCAAAATCATTTTCAAATTTTTATTCTTGATTTTATTTACCCAAACCACCACAATCAGTACCATAAATTCCCAATAATTACAAGTAAGTTTTCCCCATTCTCAAAAAAAGCTAATCAAAGAGAGCAGAATGAGCGGGAAATCATGCCAACATAGACTAAATAGAATATAAAACCCTAGCTTCAAATCACCTAAACTACCAAAAGCAAAACCCTAACGTCTCATTTCTAGAATGGAGTATAAAACCCTAATTCCGCAAATTCATACAACAATAATAACCAACTCACACCACAAAATCAACTGTACTACCTCAAATTCTTCAATGATTCAAACAAATAGATAGTAACAATAGCATTACCACCACATGAAAACCCTAGAACTAAACTACGAACCTGTTGAGGATCGGCGTTCTCCTTTGCATCGCCACCATCACCATTGGCGGCGTCGCTGTCGTCTCCATCTGCAGCGGCGGCGGCTGAAGCGTCGGGTGCCTGAGACTTGTTCTTCTTCTGCTTGCGTCTGCGACGACGGCGTTCGCTCTCTTTGGATTTCTTTGTAGAGTTAGGGTTAGTGGAGGCTAGATCTCCATTGGAGACTACGTGGTTTTGATATGGCAGAGTTTCTACGGTCATGGTTTTCGTGTGAATTAGAAAAAAATAATCGATTAATTTTAATGGCGATTTTTATCAGAAAAAAGGAGTGTTTACGGGAATCTGGCTTCAGGATGATGGCGAAGGCGTATAAATAGGGCCTGTTATCTTATATATGGGCCTGGATTCTTGGTTCATTGGGCTCTTGGACCGAGCCTTGAGCCTGTTAATGTATGCCACCATTTTGGCGGGAAGAAGGCGCCATTTGGGACGCGGCGCCACCCCCAAACGGCATTTCACAAAAATCTTATTTTTTTTTAATTAATATTTTTATATTTTAAAATTGTTTTTATATATTGATGTAAAAAATAATTTTTAAAAATTAAAAATAGATATTATTTTAATATATTTTTTTAAAAAAAAATCCTTAAAAAAACCCTAACGTACTTTCAAACACTATTATTATTAGGATTCAGTATTAATTTTAGTAGTTAAACATTGTATTTCGTCATCTCTTTTAAGGTTACTATTTTGTTTGTCAGGATAATATTTTTCAAAGATCCATTTTACAATTATATATATTATTATTTTTTAAGATGTTTATAACAGTTGCTTTTATTAAATGATTGTAAAAATTTATTACATGACAATGACAATAATAAAGAATAAGACGTGAATTTACTTAAAGTATATTTAAAATTTTCAAGAAAACAACAAAACTCAAAAATAAAACTTTTTTTTTTGGATTCGAGGAAACCTCACCTCTCCGAAAAGCGCACTTTGTGGGCCCAGATGAGGGAGTAAAACCCCGGATGTTCCAGGCTCTTACAAGAGGTGCACGCCCTTACTCGAATTCGAGACTTGCTATACAGATCTCAAATCCTTTGCCATCATGCTACGCCTCTTAGGGACTCAAAAATAAAACTTTCCTAACTATAAACACAACAAAATAGGAGGAAAAATCAACTCACGAATTTAATCCAACCCTTTGAAAATTGATTGCATATAATAATTCCCAATTTGTATAGCAATGATTCATGCACTCACTCCTCGAGGAACTTCATAATCTACACACGACTTAAATATTCCCATATTAAATTTAGCCTCGATCTTATAAATTAATTCTATAATTCACTCATTCAAAACTTAATAGAGTTTGAGTTTTATTTTGAATTATTTTAAATATTGAATGATTAAATATAAAATCACTTCTTTTTTTAGTGTTTACATTCATAACCCTTCTTCTGGTTTCCTCTCATTGAATGGTTGCATACACATTTGCAAAATATGGAAGTTCTGGATTCATAAGTATATGACTTCAGAGATCTATTCATGGTCAGGAGATAGATTGGCCAAAAGTTGGAAAATCTTGTCTTCTTCAACTCGTTTCAATAATGTTGTGAGATCAGTAGTGTGAGGTCTGTAAATTGCTAGCTCATTCCACAAGCTTTTCTTGCTTCCAAGATATTGAATAAAAGATTTACCTTCTTGTTGGAATGAAATATCTTTCTTCAACCGAAACACATGTGCAACATTGTTCCAATTCCTATAAATCTCCTTTACTGCCTCTCATAGATCTGCAATAGATTCTGAGCAACCGAAGATTTCTGCAATATATGGTTTCATGATATTAAGCAGCTATGATTGACCCATTTGATCATTCAAAAACCAAGATTTATATTGGGTTGACTTAGAGGAACAACTGAGGTTTCCATTTCTTCTGACACAAAAAAAATCTATTTAAGCAAATAAGAGAAAAGATAGGTGGATGCTAACATGCTCCGATACCGTGTAAAATATCAATCTTTCATGCAGTTTTACACGTTGTTGTTGTGTGTGTGTGTGTGTGTGTGTGTAAGATTGCGTTATGGTCTTA
Organism: Populus deltoides; assembly: GCA_015852605.2. Classification (NCBI taxonomy): domain Eukaryota; kingdom Viridiplantae; phylum Streptophyta; class Magnoliopsida; order Malpighiales; family Salicaceae; genus Populus; species Populus deltoides. Next base: position 4,627,710 of record CM027580.2, read on the forward strand.
GTCTAGAATCAAGCAAAGGATACGTAATTACATATTCAAATCCCTTAAAATTAGGAAGAACCTATTAAACCTATTGATTCTGCATCTGCTAATTATGCCAAGGAATTTGACGGCATCTGTCAATTATGTCAAGAAATCTGCCAGAATCTGCTAACTATCCCAAGTGATTTGCAATTGCCACTTTGCTTCTACTAAGAAATCTGCTCCCGCCAGTATTGTATTCCACAGACAAAAGAGTGCATACATAGACGTTGGTGTAAATTTGATGGCATTACTGCTAGGTTCTCCAGCAGTTTCTCTTCTTTTTCCTCCCATGGGGTGTGCAAGTTCTCTTATGTAATTGTTGTGCATGCGAAAATGGTAAATGCACGTTTTATCTAGTGAAACTAGTAAGAACAATATCCAATTACTCTCTTATTTTGATCCTTTTGTTTGTTATTAAAAGAATAAGAACAATGCATGATTGAAAATGCTTGAAAGTGAAAGGTCATAAAAGCCACATGCAGCTAGCGAACACGATGGAAAACATCAAGACGGTCCATCAGTTTTTACATAAATGTCCATCATTCATGTTGATGCAAACATGAGCTACGTCCAATCTAACCCTACATGGTTAAGACATGAAGCTTCATCTTTGCTAATTCATGGTGAAGTTCACAGGAGCCATGTTAAAGGGTGAAAACAGAAATAATACAAAATATGTGGGCACAGCACGGACCGATTTCTGTACAGGTTACTATAGCCATGTGCACCCAATATTAAACTATTACACCGACTAACAAGAGACGTGGTTCCATGCAACATGCGAGATCAGCAATTAATCCATCAAGACTTTGACAATCATATAAAGTCTATTGCCTAGCATGTTCATCCTAATTTTAGATAGTTTCCTTGACTTCAATTGACAAGCTTGTGATTTAAACATCCTTTCACAGTTCATACTCAATACCTTCTTTTGTTTTTCTCCAAGAAAAGAGATTCCATTGAAATTAACGGAAGCAACTCGATCATCAGTGGACACAGCCAAAACCCAGAGTGAATTAAGCACTTGCAGTCATATAGAAAAGATCAAGTTCATAAGGGTAACAATCAGCAAGCAGCTTGTGTATCACTAATAAGCTCCTATTTGATAGATGGATCACCTAAGTTTCATGTGCAGAAACCATCAAATTTGCATGAACTTGATTGTCCACGATGCAAGAACCCCATGATTATAAAAGAAAAGAAAAGAAAAGAAAAACTAAAATTGATCATTCCATGTAACTATATTCTGGTGAAACATATGTTTATGGCTCTATCATGTCATGGAATGACCAGGACTGGATCTACTTAGCTGAGAATTTATTGAAAATTATGGTCTTGTCATCAAATTAGTGATTTACAATTCCCTTACTAAATGGGATTTGAAACTATGAAGTTCAAGAAAATTGTTTAGTCAGCAGCTGTGGTAAATGGTTTTTCAGGGAAAAGTAGAACAAAAAAAATAAATTTTCAATGGCATTGCATATGTCCCAGAATGCTATTGTAAATATACCTCAAATATGCAAAGTCGTCTAAAGCATATGGATCGGTGATAATCAAACAAAAATAAATAGGTGATGTGCATGTGAGGCCAGAAAGTAGGTGCCCGTATTAATGGAGACTGAAAAATCACTTTCAAAACTTATTTTAATAGACATGGTCTTCGACCTGATTACATATTCACAACTTCTGCTGACAAATCAGAGTTACCTTCAAAGACTCAACCTTGCATAATACTTAATGTTCAAGTGGTGTTATTTTTTATGCTGTGCAAGAATATGCAGCAAATTACATGACAATCGAAAGGGTCATAGCTCTTAATGGATAATTTTTTCTCTAAGAAATAGTGGAGTGATTGGATCGGTCCATTATCTACCAGGTCAACAAACCAAAACTATTTATTAGAGAAGAAAATAGAATTAATTAAGCTATTTCTGCACCTTATCATAAATGCAAGGCGGCTGAAAATCGCAGTAGATACAGAAGGTTCTTATTAGATTCCATTTTCATATCTTGCAAGAAGATACACATCAAATAAACAATAAGAAAAAACCCGATGGGTTCTTTCTTCAAACTTCATCAACACTGTAATGGTGGAATGGATTTAGTCCATAACCACAGCAAGAAAGAAATCTTCAACACTTCAACTTTCATCATTTTTTTCTATGATAATTTACAAACTCGAGCTGGAAGAATTGCAGAATACACAACAATCCAACATTATATAATTGATTATGCTTCCACTTTCCACCTTAATCTCCCTGCTCTGCTTGTTCCATAAGTGAACTGCAAAACTTTCACTTTTAATCTGCTCAAGTTTTTTATGCAACCATGTAGAGTGAACCTTATCTCTAGGCCCTCTAAAGAAACTTCTAATTCGACTCCAATCCACCGGATAAAATGCAGGAGGAGGCAGTATGGTGAAGTTAAACTCAGGCCTTCCATTGACTCTCGAAACAACTCTTGAAACCAGATAAGGACCATTGTGACCCCACTTGTTTCCATCAAATGTGAGTGCAAATTCTTCGATGAATTTGAAGAGTAATGGATGCTTCTTATCAAAAATCAACACAGCATTATTCAATCTGCTCCAATTCCTAGTTTCAAGATCAATAGTTTGTGCCCCTATAACATTTCTCAATTTGGTAAATCTCTTCAACACTATCACATCAGTGTCCATATAAATACCACCAAACTTGTACAACAAAGCAAGCCTCAGCAAATTAGACATGTTTTGACCCAAAGAAACTTCTCCAGGGCTAACATTCCCTTTCTTTAACCCTTTAAACCACTTCTCAGCATGAGTATCCTTGAATAAATAATCAAAATCAGGCTTAATAGCAATCAATTTAAACCGTTTATCCAAAAATGGCTTTAAAACAAGACTCCCACTTTCTGAATCCATGGAATTAGAAACAATAACCAAACAAGCATCTGGATGAGACCTGAACAAACTCTCAACAGCAAAAAACTCTCTATCACCAAACGACTTCAAAGAAGAAATCCAAGTCATAAAGAACCTGACCTTACATCCATGATTCCCAAAGAATTCTCTTACTCTTGTTGAGAACCGCTTTAAATTGTCGGAAGACCTCAGCATCCTCTTCACAGCTTCGTATCCGTGAGTCTTATTTGGCTTAAAAACCACAGAATGGTTAATGGGTATCATTGTAATGGCTGGGTTTTGCAAAAGTGGCAAAAGGGTCTTTAAAATCACGGGTGGGGTATCTTCTTTCACTGCATACATCACTGAAGCTGGGAGCTTTTTGAAAGAATTTTTAGCAAGATTTCCCTGTGAGAAATTGGCGGGTTCTGGCTGAGGATTGGAGGGAAAGGGAAGGTGAAAGTAGAAAACAGTAAAACCATTATAAAAAAGTAAGAGAAAGAGTATAAGAGCAAGAAGTGAAGTTGGTATGCACAGGAGAAAGGCAAAGATCGATCTTTTTATGTTTTGCAAGTGCTGCATATAGACTAGACAATTCGGTTTAAGTTTGGTGATGTGGTGATGCATGGTGTTCATTAGCTAAAATGTGGTTCTGGGTTTGGTTTTCTTGTTCATTTGTGTGCTAATGAGAAGCCTTAAGAGCTGCAGACAGAGAGAGATGTTAATGGAGAGTAAGTGAGACAGGGGATTTTAATGGAGGCGGCAAAATATCAAAAAGATAAATATTTTTGTGTTATGGATTTTGGCATTGGAAACCGAAAAGGATAGTCTACAAGAAGTGGGAGTGGCCAGTTCACTTTGCACAAGAAGAAAAAGGTGAATTGAGAGACATATAAAGAGAGAAATGAAAGCTTGGCTTGGCTTGGCTTGGCTTGGCTTGGCTTGGCTTTTGTTTCGTTTTAGCTTGAACATGAAATTAGGCTCATATTTTGAAGTGGAACGATGGGCTTTTTCTCTTTCTCTTTTTCTTTTTCTTTACGTTTTTTTTTTATGTTTATTTTCATTCTTATTTTTGTATTTTAAAAATTTTTAAAAAAAATTATTTTTTTAATTTTGTTTTGAATTTTTTTTAATATAATAATATTAAAAATAAAATTTAAAAACTAAAAAAATATTATTTTAATATATTTTTAAATAAAAAATAATTGTTGTCATAATACCAAACTTAAAATTAGTTTGTATTGTATAATTATAATCACAAAAACGTATAAAGAAACATTGTAAATACTACAAGTTGTTGAATTCAAAGGATTTGTTTTTATTTTATTTTAGACAATAATATTTAAAGAATTAATTGAAGTGTGATTTAACTATAACCACTGGATTTGTATTAAAATTTTAATTTAACATTTTTAAATGCTTATAGAAATACATTATAAAAAATGATGTCTTACAATACATAATATGCTTTGCTTTGAATTTATTTAAGTACATTTTACATGATATAACTTTGCTTAAAGAACTCAATGAATCTCACTCAATCTCAACTTGTAACTTCTTGACTTTATATTTATTTATATTCTCTTAATTTTGCAATTTTTCACTAAAAAATTTTGATTTTTTTTTAAAGAATTCAATGAATCTCACTCAATCTCAATAAAATATATTTTTTTAATTTTTTTAATTTATTTTTAACATCATCATATTAAAATGGTTTAAAAATATAAAAAATAATAATTTAAAAAATAAAAAAATCAAAGAAAAATATTTTTCAACCTATAATCTAATTAGACCTATTTGTTTTTTCATTTTAAAAATGTTTTCGAAAAAAATTTAAAAAAAATTATTTTTTTCTTTACTTCAGATTTTTTTTTTCAAATCATTTTAATATACTAATATTAAAAATAATTTTTAAAAATACAAAAATTTTATTTTAATTTATTTTAATAAAAAACAACTTTTAAAAATAACTACTATGCTCTTAAACCCTCCCTAAAAATAATTAGTCTAAGGTCTATGTCGTATAATTATAGTTTGACCAAAAAGTTGGACTAACAGCTATGGTGCGCGCGCTCTCTTTACTATCAACATAATTTTTATCATGTCAACGTTGACTTGGTGTATTCACTAGAACAAATTCTTCTGGATAATAAACTCGAGGTTTGAGCTCAAAAGCAAGCCTGTTAAAAATATTTTTTTAATATGATATGAAATATATAATATAAACTCGGATTGTAAACTCGAATCGTAAAATTATAAAAAAAATATTTTAACTAATTATATATTGACAATTTCAGTCAAGTAGTAAATAATAATATAACACAATTAAAATAAAAGTGAAATAAACAATACAAATATCCGAACACCTTAAAATACATAATTCAAATAAAAATTCATACGTGATTTAAATAACTTAAAAATACAAAAAGAAAAAAAATAAGATTGAACAACTATGTTTTATTGATAGAGTTTCAGAACATTTTTTAGAGGACAGGTCTTGAAACACACTGCAGACAACTAGTGAAATGATACAACATTCTAACGTATATCATCAACTTCAAAAAAAATTAACAGAGACTAATATAGTGAACTCGTGATAACGAGAACAAAAACATATAAAATGACATCAATTTAATCTCATGTCACCTCACCTTCCACCTTTTTTATATTAGTAACAAGTCCTAGAAATAATGTCCAAATATCCCACCAAGCAAGACATGTATTTTAAGTTCTCTCTCTAAATCTTTGTCTTCTCTCTTTGTAGTTAACAAATGGTCAGTCTAAAACACAGTATCTCTCTCTATATAAGTATTCCTATCTTTTATATTTACTCATTTGATTCCTCATCATCTACCTCTGTCTTCCAATGGTTTCGATCCTCTGATCATGTCTTCCCGGCCTAAATAAAATATAAGGCTTTCCCATATCCAAGATCCTCTAATGCTGGTGTTAGTCTGCTAAGATTGAAAATTTGATATTTGGACAACGGGGAAAGGGGAGACTGAGGAGTGGGGACTATGTAGTGGAGTGTCAGGGGACTTAGACAGGGAGACAGTAAATTTTTTAACTTTTACGGGTTAAAACTTAAAATCGATCAAACTCGATCAAAATCGGTCAAACTCGTAAAATCGGTCCGATTTTACCGATTTTAACCGAGTTTGACCGATTTCGAGTTTTAACCCGATTTGACACGTTATATATATGTTGACTCATAAAATCGTAAGATTTTAAAAGTCAACTCGCGATTTTAACAACCTTGCTCAAAAGTCAAAACGTTATTAAGTTAAAAACTTTGTTTATTTTTATGTTTTAAAAATATTTTAAAAAAAATTTAATTTTTTTTATTTTTTTTGTTTTAAATTAATATTTTTTTATGTTTTTAGATCATTTTGATGTGCTGATATCAAAAATAATTTTTAAAAAATAAAAAATATATTATTTTGATGCATTTCTGAGTAAAAAGCATTTTAAAAAACAACTGCAACCACATTTCCAAACACGCAGAAAAGATATGTAAAACCTCCTTGACCATCAAGTATTATGTCCCTTAGAGTTACAACTATGGTATTTACACGCATGATAAAAATAAAGATAAATTTTGATTTTCCTTTAAGTTTGCAAAGTATCTTAATTTCAGCTCAAAACTTCATTTTGTGTAAGTTAATCCTTACAAGGAATGAGAAAATTAATTTTCTATTGAAATTTACCATGATAAACAAAATAAAGGTTAGATAGTGATCAATAGTGATGGAATATGGCAAAAATATTTCCTTTTGAAAAATAATGCTATATACAAAAGAAATTAAAACATTATTAATAAAAGAATAAGATAATTCAAATTATTGATTTTTCTTTTTTACCAAAAATTCTATTAAAGTTTCATTTTTTAAATTACTCTGCTTGATCTTTTATATATTGATCTTTTATGTATTGATCAAAGTACATTTATTATATGAAAAAAAAAAGTTTACATACATTTAATAAGAATATTTTTAAATAAACATGCTTGCTTGATAGCATTTGAAAGCATAAAAGTTATAATAAAAAATAAATGATGTTTGATTACGTGCATGTTTGGATTTATTATGTTTTTAAACCACAACTAGTTTTAGATGATTTTTTTAATCCAAAACAACAATTAGTTTATATTAGATGAATAGTGCTATGTTGCATCTTCGCGCTATTTTTTTTTAAATATTCAGGTACTCGGATGCATATCAAAAAAAAACATCTAATAACTCGTGTTATTGTTTCGACTAGCCCATTAGCCATAAAAAACTTATTCAAAACCCATTGACCATTTTCTTTTCTAAAAGGAAAACAATGTTATTGTTACATATTTATAAAGTAAAAAAGAATTAACCTGGTTCAACTCACCTAACCCTAGATAATCTAAGGCAACCTATCTGACTCAAGACTTACTTTGGAATGATCTCCAAGTCTAGTTCGAAAGTATATGATAGATAACTTAAAAAACTTGTAACATGAGTTATTAGAACAGAAGCATCGTACATGGAAAAACAAAGAAGTTCAATTTTCAACAATCAAATGCTAAAGGATGAAATCGAAAAAAAAAATCAATAACATGAAAAGATCTAAAAAAATAGCAATAAAATAATAAGAGTGAAAATTGAAAAAAAATTGAGAAAAATTATTTGATCAGATGGTTAAATTGAAAATACTTTTTTAACAAAAAAGACAAAAAAAATTAAAAAAAAGTGACGACAAAATTATAGCATTGATGGAGTTGAATAATCTCATTTTATTTTAATGAGACAATAAAAAATTAACAATGATGGTAAACATGGAAAGAAAAAAAACCTTATAAAGTATGTGATTGGATAAAAATACAAAAAAAAAAACTTTGTTTGAGTAAACCTGAGATTGTGTGGTAAACATATAAGCTAAGTAACAAAGAAAAAGTCTACTTGGATTAATCCTCAAAACCTATAGCTAAAGTAGAGATCAGGATAACCTAACAAATCACTTATTCACAACCCTATTTGCCGGTTTGACCCTGTGACTTGGTTGATTTGGAGCCTAGATTGGGCTAGGTTCAAAAAATAATAGGAGGATTGAGCCAATATAATTCGATCAAGAAACAAGGTTGCCCCGCAACCTAATAAGCCATAAAAAACCTATTCAAAACTTTTTGGCTTTTTAAAAAAAAAACAATGCCGTGATTTCTATATGTTTATAAAATATTCAAGTTTACACAAGTCAACTAACTTGATCCGAATTAACCCATTTAACCCTTAACCTAGAAATTGTCCCAAGTCAACCCTAATTGTGTTTCAAAGCTATTCCATTTTATATTTTAAAAGTATAATAATAAAATTTAACTAAAATATTTATAAACACAATGCAATGAACAATTTCCGAACAACTTTTTTGTCCCACCACACAATGCACACAACAATAGCTAACATGCTAAAAATATACCTCATTTATTATATTTGAGAGCATCAAAGCTCAAATAAAAACAAAAATATATAAAAACTGAAACAAAAATTTTGATCATGTATAGATATCACATTTATAATTATTTTTTTAATATAAAAAAACTGAAACTTTTTAATGAGTTCTTTGAACTTCTTCCTTGCTCATAACAATGAGAGAATAGGTCGAAATATGAAGTTTCATTGACGGCAAAATCAAGACCGCGATCAAATATTAAAATCTCTTTTCAACGAGATATCTAAAAACTTCATTACTTACAACACTATTATAATTGTAAATTCATTTTACAATCCATCATGGATACTTGAACAAACCTATAATCGATGCAAATTAGAAAACAAAACTTCAGTGATTGATAGCAAGAAACTAAAAAAAACTCTTGAATTTTAGATCATACAAATCTAAATTTATTTTAACTTAGTTCCTGTTTGGAAACGCGGTCCAATCCGTGTTTCTAAAAATTTTGAAATATTTGTTTTTTTTCTTAAAATTAATAATTTTTTTAGTATTTTTAAATCATTTTGATGCGATGATATCAAAAATAATTTTTAAAAAATAAAAAAAATATTATCTTAATGTATTTCTAAATAAAAAACACTTTAAACCGCAACCGCTACTACAATTCTAAACATGCCATTAACTCATAAAGATATTAAATCTAATAACTAGCTAAATTTAAGATTATTAAAAATAAATAAATTATTAAAAAAAAGTAAGAAGAGAGAAAGAGGAGTTCCCGTGATGTAATTATCACCATTAATTGCCCAAAAGGATTTTTTTATTTTATTTTGGGGCATGCACGAAACAATCTTGATTTCTCAATTGGGATTTTTGTTTTAATAGAATTCATAAATAGAAAATTTTAATTTCCCAGCAAAATGAATTTTTCATTGCTAAGTTTAATATATATATATATATATATATATATATATATATATATATATATATATATTGTAAGGAAGGACATGAAAGTAATTGTAGTCATTATGCTGGCACGTGACGCTGCCAGCGGAAATTGAACTTAGCAATGAAATCTTGATTTTTATTAAAAAAAAAAAAAAACCTTAGTTTGCAATATAAGTATTTGGTGGGAAATGAAATCTTGGATTATAATACAAGGATTTTGTTTGGTAATTAAGTTATATATATATATAGACGCACACTCTTTCTTTAACCTTGAGTTAAATCTACTCTGCGAGACGACAATTCTTTTTTACCACTGTAAATCTGTAATCCTCCTCCTCCTCCTTATCAACTTATTAATTCATCTCCTTACAAATTGGTATTCTTGAAGGGTAAATTAATTTACCCTCCATCAAATAAATATTATTTCTTTTCTCTCTTCCATTTTTTACCAAAATACGCATGGAATTTATTTTTAGTTATCTCGTTCTCATAGTTTTTTAATAATTTAATAATTCCTTTCTTTCTTTCCACCAACATAAATTAATCCAATGCTATATATAATCCATCTCTATTTTTTATTTTAAACCTTTAATCAAACACCACCTTCGCAGAACCTTGTCGTTAGAGCTTATAGCTGGTTATGGGGTGGTAATGGAGCTTCTGGCTCCGGACTTCAGACATAAGATATTCAAGGCCCGATGAATAAAAGATGTCAGGCTCGGTCCAAAGAGCTGCAAATTAGACAAGAAAAAAACAAAAAAGCCAGCTTTTCTCCACAAGTACATGTGTCATACCCAGCCATGGTTGTGCTGCTTGACAATGTGTCGAGCTACATGTTGGATCCGACATTGGCCAAACACAGCCATGGTTGCTATACCTTGTGCTCGGGTGTGGCAGTACGTTAGGCCAGGTGCAACTTGGATTTGATATCTATCAAACCTAGCTCTTTGTGTCTACCAAACCTAGCAACGGAGTGGGCCTGATTCGTGTTTTCTGAAAATATTGAGCTTGGAAATTTTTGTTACTGGGCATGCACGACCGAATTTGCTAGCATTAATTCTATAATTTTTTATATAAAATTATAGAGAAATTATTTTTTAATAAATAAATTTAATTAATAAATTTACACAATTAAATATATTAAAGTTTTTCATATCCTTTTTACCTTTATTTTTTAGTTGAATAAAATAAATTAAATACAATTCAAAATATTATAAAGATAAAATTATACTTCAGTTATTTCCGTTTACAAAAAAAAAAAAACTCATGAGTTATAAATATACTATAAGATATTCAGAAAAAAAATCATAATTTTTATTTTTAACTGTATATATATTTTTAAAATATTTTTCTATAAAATATTATTGTATTTTTTTTAAAAAAATATTTTTAAATTATTTTTCTGTAGAATATTTTTTATGACACATAATCAATGTCTACCTAGGCTATCGAAAGCGAGAAAAATTAACTTGTTTCCACGGACACTCCTCACCAATAAGAATATTAGTTAGGTGTAATTCATCACCCAGGCCGTGTTGACGACCCGAGAGAGAGAGAGAGAGAGATTTGACAGGGCCAAGGAAACTGTTTAGCTCAGTATTCATGATGGTGATCCCATGGAGGATCCGCATATCTACAGACAGACCGTGAGTTCTCTCCAGTATGCTTATCTCAATTAAACGGCCTGACTTTGCTTTCTTTGTCAATAAGTTATGTCAAGTCATGGCTCTCCTACAACACTCTGGCAGGCTTGCAAATCTGTACAACAGTATATCACGACAGTACCTTGCACGAAGGTCTCATCTTCACTCCCTAGTCCACAACGAGACCTGAGGCCTATAGTGACGCAGATGACCGCGCTCCACTGGTGAATATGGAGTTTACTTGGGCAGAAATACTGTTTCTTGGCCAGCAAAGAAGCAACCTACTGCTGCTCGTTCACCTATATAGAAGCAGAACATAGAGCAGTTGGTAATGTTATTGCTGAGCTAATTTGGATTCGTTCCTTACTTCAAGAATTGGGATAACATGTTAGTCAACCAGCCATCATCTGATGTGACAATGTTGGAGCAGCATAAACATACGGAATACAGACAGTTGAGCTTCTCTCCAGCTTTATTTCTTCCTCTGCTAACTTTATCATATCATTATTAATAACACAAACAACAAACGTAATTAAGATCTTGACAGGTATTCACCGCAAGGCATTAAGATAATAATTGTACTTGCATGCAAGTTAATTTCGAGGCGTTCACGTGGGAATCATAAGTGATGCACTCGTTCGTCTCTACAGCAAAGGCGATGAATGATTACAGCAGTCGATCTCATGAATCCATCCCTTTTGGCCTGGATTGTTAGTGGAGATCCATGAATGCATCTTTTGTTCCACTATCATGGAGTACTTCTAATTTACCCTCATTTATATGGATTCAATTTTTAATTATTTGTAAAACAGATACTCTATTCATGGTTTATATGATTCATTTTATATATATATATATATATAATATTTTTTTATTAAATAAGTACACATGTCATAATAAAAGTATATTTACATTTATCAAATTTAATTAAGATAATTTTTAAAAAATAAATATTTTTAAAATTACAAATATAATAAATTATTTTTATATATAAACTCGATATAAAGATCTACCTTTGATATATATGAATAAATTGATTTTTTTTTATCTTCACCTCCATCTCCATGAAAATAAAATTTCTCCCAAATCCACCTCCTATCAAATAATGCAACGAACCTCCATGGAGGCATATTTAAGTAATTAACATCTCAAATAGAACAAAGTGAATCCTTATTAGCATAGTTGTAGAATCTAATCTAAAAACTAACTTGAAAATGAATTTGAGTTACTGATTTATTAGATCAATTTTTTTTATATTAAAATAATGATATTTCAAATATTTTTTTAATGTTAATCCAATTAGATTTAGATTAACTTTGATCAAATTAACTAGATTATAAAAAATATAGTCGGATCAATCATGTTTTATAAGATTACTGTTTTGTTTGATTTAGTTCAATTAAAAATTGGTTAAGCTTTAAATTCTAGGTTTTCCAAGTTAATCCTTTAAATTATAAAGCCGAGTTTAACAATTATGATGAGTGGTGATTGAATCACTATGAAAAAGATAAAGCATCAAAGTGAAAGTTGTAAAGCAAGATAAAAAGAAAGAAAAGCGTATCAAAGAAAGTTGAACCATGCCAGTTATGATTCTTTAAATGTCTATAATGTTCATAGACATGCCATCATTGCTGCTGCTTAAGACTATTTCTTTCCTTGGTCAAAAAAGAAAAAGGAACGAAAATAAGAAATCTGCATCCTTATCAAGCAGACAAACTTAATTGGTCATCTTCAGCAGTATCAGCAAATAGCCTACCATTTTGATGGCTGTTTCACCTGAATACATGCCAGAAAATCCCATTGATTTTCGTGCTCCGCCGCCCTCTCCTATCGCCTCTGGCCGAAGATCATCTGTCACCAATGATGGAGTTCTCAATGGATTTCTTGAGCACTCTCTACGTGTTCCGGATTTGATTTTACCTGACAATTTCTTTCCAAAACAAAAAATTGTTGAAACACCTCCAAGAATAGATTTTCAATCACTGAATTCTAAGGAAAGTAATTCAGTTCTCAAGTCATTGGATTCACTAGCAAGAATCGGGTGCTTCCAACTAGTTAACTTCGGAATTCCAGGTGAGTTTATAAAGTTGGTGTCGGTCATGGCAGCAGGAATCTTTCAGCTTCCTTCTGAAAAGAAGGCGGTGGTGATGAAGTCACCAGAGAAGCCCTATGGATTCGAGGAAGTTCATGGCGATCAAGAGGCCGAGAATGAATTAAGTGAAGAGTTTGTGTGGAGTAAAGATGAGAGTTTGAAATTGAATATGGAGAGAATATGGCCAACTGGGTATTCAAATTTCAGGTAATAATTTACGCAAAAAATATATTGTCTTCATATTTTGTTCTTCTTTGAGTGCATTTCTAATCGGAAAGATTCTACACCGGAAACTACAGAACTCAAAATTCCAATTAGCAATCTTATACTAGTGCTGCATTGCCGTTACTGTTAAAAATCTAGGCATGCTTCAGCAACGTTGCATGGCTTTAGGTGAATACTAATCTCTGAGTTTGGTGATTAACCTGCACCAAAAATTGTTCTAATGATCTTATTAATTGATGTTCATCCTTTTTTTCTTCCTTTTGGAGATTTTTTTGGTGAATTCTTGAAGGTTTTTTTTTATATACATTACAATAATGTTCGAATACAAGTCTGGTTTCAGTCTCCCAATACAAGTGGCAATTTTAACATCTCTTCAAATATGAATACTGGTGTGTCGTACGTGAACTATGATGAAGCTACATCTTATGCCCAAGTTCTCATAATTCGCAGCGAGAAAATGGAGACCCTTTCGTCAGATTTAGGGAATTTGGCTGCGAAGATTCTCCAAGTCCTCCAAGAAAATTGTCCGAGGAAATCAAAGTACGGAAATGATATGATGCAAAGGCAAGATCTCATTAGCCCAGTCTGTTGCCTTTACAGGCATCGACGCGACATTCCAGCTGATCGACTGGCTAGCTCCTTAGGATATGATGTGTTCAGCATGCTAATAAGGGGAACTGACTACTCCCATGCCTTGTGTTTGCATATATGTGATGGATCATCGCAATTTCATGTTTACTCTAAGAAAGGTTGGGTGTCTTTCTACCCAGATAAAGATGCGTTGATTATTACAGTTGGAGATCAAACACAGGTATTACAAAAATTTCTTAAAAAAAGTAGAATAATTACCCTAACTTTTTATCCAGTACTATATCAATTTGTTTAACCTAAAAAGATTCATAGCATATGATATCAAAAGCAGCTATGTTCTCTTTACAACTGTGATAGTAATGATAAGATATGCGTGGAAATTAATTAAACTCAACATCATGAACATAAACATAAACACCCATTAATTCCTGTACCTTAACTTATCATTATGTTTCCTTTATATCCAATGACAGCTAATTTGATGTGGTCTAATCATATCATGGGAGATACTGTAAACTAAACAAGTTTATGGAGAAGATGATAACAAAACGTTCCATATTTCTGCCATCCATGTACGTATTGATAGCCTCTCTTCTCTTATACAGGCTTGGAGTGGTGGCCAGTACAAGCAAGTTCTAGGAAGACCAATCTTTAAAGGAGAGGATGAGGACAATATTTCAATGGCTTTTCTCTATTCTCCTCCGAACACCATTATTTGCTGCTCCAAAACCACAAAGGGAAAGACTCTTTCCCTTGGCCAACAAGCTATATTGGCTATAATTTTGACTCTGGTGTACCATTTATTAGTTTATTTTTACAAGAAACTTTGATGCTCTCAAATGGATTCATCAACTAATAAGAATATACGTATTCATATTATTATTATTATTATTATTATTATTATTATCATTGTAATGGCTATCATTTTATTTTTGTTGTTGTTAGAATGTTAAGCTATTTATAATATATTATAGAGATTGAATATACAAACTGTTTATAACAAATAGTGATTGTACAACATGAATCCTAATACAATTCATATTTTCTTTTCACATATGCCTTCTCCTGAATCATTTGTATGTATTAGAACACTAAATGTAGTGCAACATTCACCGACAATATTAATCTGCTAAAGATTTTTGTTTCGAATAGAACTTCTCGTGAAACAATAACTTCAATCTTTATTTTCTTGGTTAATGGTTAATTTCAGCCATCACTTCTCACAATCAATTGTACATCATGAATCATATCTATTACTAGGGGTGATTATTTTCGGTTCAGTTCAGTTTTTATAAAAAAAAGTAACCAAATCGATTTTTTTTAAAAACCGAAACTGGTTCAAACCGACCGGTTTCTGTTCGGTTCGGTTCGGTTTTTTACAACAAAAACCTATTGAAACTGGTTTGGCTTGATTTTTTCAGTTTTGGCTCGGTTTTTTTTGTTTGGATTGTTTTTTCGATTTGGGTTCAGTTCGATTTGGTTTTTTCGGTTCCAGACTTATAAAACTGGAACTGAACCAGTCGGTTTTTTCAAAATTCTAATTGGTTTTTTTTCATGGTTCAGTTTTTCAATTATTTTTTTCCGGTTTTCTCGGTTTTCTCGATTTTTAAGTTTTTTTTGCTTACCCCTATATTGTACAATTCATATTTTCTATTCATTGATGCCTCCTCCTGCCATTTGTAAGTATTAGAACACTAATTATACTGTAACATTAGCCAACATTAATCTGGTAAAAACTTTTGTTTTTGAACAGGATTTATCGTCAAACAATAACTCGAATCCTCGTCTTCTTGGTTACTGATGAATTTCAACTATCACCGGTCTTAATCAATATATTTTGTATAAACATAGGGCAAAATTATCCTCACCAGAAGTTTTTCATAACCTAGCTAACCATTAAACGTGTTGGCTTCACGTTCCATTTTGTTGCCATAAACTCATGATTTCAAAAGGATCTAAGCCTGAAAAACATTACCGAACAGATTAAATTCACTAAATCTTGCACTCAAATGGGAACAATGGTAATTCTAATGACCGTTTCCCTCAATCAGCGTAACATCCCTCTAGATATGTCATTAAAATCAATCAAAAACACTTGGCTTCTATGGAAAAGCCTTCATAAAGAAAGGGAGTTGGAGAGGAGAGGGAAGTCCACCCCTCTAGATGGAGGATCAAACCATAGTAATTTATACATCTATATATATATAATTTTGAATCAAAGGATATGTATTTGGGTTTAAAAAAAAAAACTTGAGGTTTTGGGATTTTGTTTTTTTTCTTATTTTGAATTTTAATTTATGAGTTTTGATTTATATTTAAACATAGGTTTCTTTGGTGAATTTAATTTGGTTTCAAGTTGTTACATTGATGGAAGATTTTAATCACGAACATGACCAATGGATGGCAATCTATTTCCAATAACAAGATACAACTTTCAAGCTTTTATTCGAAGGACCCAATCTCCTGGATCTAGAGGCACAAAACTCCCATATGGATCGAGGAAGGATCATACTGACAAATAAACAAAATGATGAGAAAAATCTCATTCGTATAAAAGAAACAAGAAAAGAGCAATAAAAAAATTGAGAATATGCAAGACGCTGAAAATGTAAAGAATTATAAATACTATAACACTACCAACATTTTTGCATTTTATGTAAGATGCTGAAAATTATGAATAATAAGTTCAAGGAATTTGCATTACTAGAATTTTTAGATTATTGAAAAACTTTTTTTGTCAGTATTTATACTTTCAATTCGTCAGCACTATTTTTATCGACGGGTTTACAAACAGAAACACTCAATCAGTAAAATTCTTGTTGATAATTTCTGGTCTATTGGTGAGTCCATCGGTAATAAAATTACTGATGAATTTACTAAAAGCAAAAGCGTGTAAAAAAAATTTATCCGCTTTATTCTTTTGGTATTTCCCTCGAGGAATTTAACATATGATCGACAGAAAAACTATATGCAATTCCGTCGGGGATTAAACAGTGACAGTAACAATTGCAGTAATTCTTTTCCAACTCTTCGAAATATATTGACGGAGTTAATCCGTCGGTAAGATCGTTGAAAATCATTTAAAAATATTTTTTTAAAAAAAGTAATCTACTAATTAACAGAAGTAGAAAATAATTAAAATAAAATAAATTAATATAAATCAATACTCAATAATAATACTTGGGAATTTAGTTTCTTGAAAAAGAGAAGAAGAAAATCAACTCAAATAAATTTGCAACAAATAAATAACATAAAACAAAATAAAGAACAACAACATATAAATAAACCAACTAAAAACAATTTCCACCTAACCTAGAGAACCTATTCCAGAACTCATAATCCAGAAACAAATAAATTCATTTAATTGAAACTAAACAATAAAATTAAATAATAATAATTAAAATCAATCCTATACATTTAATTGAAATTGAACCAAAAAATTAAAAAAATCAAACTAAAATTCAATAAAATTATTTTGATATGAAAAAAATTTCTACAATAACATTCATACAATTATTAAAAAAGAACATAAAAATAAAATAATATTAAGAAAACAAATATAATGAAAAAAACACAAAAAAAAGAGAAGAAAAACAAAATCTTACCTTAATTTCATTGCGAAGAAAGCTGAGAAAAGAAAAAAAAATTCATAAAGTATGTTAATTAAAAAAAATCTAAGAAGATAAAAGAAGAAGAGAGGAGAGGACATACTTGCATGTGGAGGAGAAGAGAAGAAGTTGAGGAGAGAAGAGAAAGAAAGAGAAGAACGTTGGTGTTTTTTATAGAATGGGAAGAAAAGGTGCGTTTGTTATTAAATTAGTGATTCTGATCTTTTAGTTGAGGTTTTTTAGCGATGAATAATTAAATATTAATATTTTTAATCATTCTGTTAATGATTCTGCTTGTAATAATTATTTTTAAATTTTAATTTAATTAAAAATTCTCAGAAACCCCCTAAATATCACTGTCGACTTTTCAGTTCATTGTTGATTTTGTCTGGAAATAATAGTAATTAACAGTACAATTGAGAAGTAAACTTTTCCAAAGCTCTTTTGAATATACCAACAAATTTAATTCGTCGGTTATACCCTCTGTATTTAACACAATGAACAGTGCTAGGAAAAAGGAATAATTTCGATGCTCTTTAGAATATACTGACAGATTTATTATGTCGGTGTATCTATTGGTATTTTACAGTTCCAATGCTCTCTTAAATATTACAGACGGATTATACTGATGGATTGATATTGTCAATAATGTTGTCTGTATAAATGACATGTCATCATACTTCTTGGATTTCTTTTATTTTTTTCTACTGTAATCCCCTCAGTATATATCAATAGGATATTTTCGTTGGTGTTTACCGATAGATATAGCAGGGGAATATTTTATCGATAAAACTCATTGCAATTTACTGACATAAATATTTCATCGGTATTGTGAATTCTTTATTAACAAGAATACACATCGACACATAAAAATCATAATTAACAATGAAACTCTAAACACCATTGAACAAATCCTAGTGATTATGACAAAAAGAGTTGGAACCTATAAGATGATGAGAAGAGAACAACTAACAATATGGAAATATTTGTACAATAAAAGTTTACATGAGAATATAATTATTATTAAAACTAACATAATATTTTAATGGAAACAATCAACTACATAATGTCCTATATCATTACAAACCTCATTTATGTACACTCGTGTCCCTCTCAAAACACATCTAAAATGTCTAGAAATTACTTATAAACATGTTCATCATTTTAAAAGTAGTGTACATGTATGAACAAAATTTATCAGCCAAAATTATCCTAGAAAATGACAACCATTTCTAGATACAATAATAATATGAATAATTTTGTTTATAAAATTCATATCTTAGTTTAATTTAGTTGTTTCTTTGGTGGCATTGCTCTATCCTTTCAAAGGGTTATTTGATATCCATTGGGTAAGAGAGTGTTTAAACTAAAACATCAAGTTAAAAAATAAACAAAAAATACATTATTTAGGTTAACAATAAATCATAAACAAATTGCATTACTTCATTGAAATTAGCCCAAAACAACCTCATCAATTCAAAGTTATTAAAAAAAGACATTAGCTAAAATAAAATCAAGAAAGTGTGAAAATATGAGAATTAAAATTAGATTGAAATTTAGGATCTGCAAAATCTTACATAATTTCGCAAGCAAACCCCTAATCGAAGATCAAATGAATAAAAAAAATAGATAAGATGATAACAGAGTTCTTCTACGGGAAGTTATCTTCGTTTTAATCAATCGATATGTCTATTTGGTTTTTGCAAATTAGAAAAAAAGAAAGAGATTAGATAATCACTTGTCTTCTTTTGTCTATGAACTGTGTAGAGTAGTGCTAAGTAAATCTCCTCTCCCTCTGCTAATTACTTCTACAACAGAAATTTATGCAAAAAGTTAATAACTTTACAAAGAATCTGAAATGAATAAACAAATTACCTAATTTACTTGCTGAGAACAATCATCGTGCCAAAAACCTATATAAAAAGACGCTCATCTATTAACACATCCAACACCAGCAAGAAAAACAAAAATTATATGCAGAATGGTTATTGTCCCATTGATGGTGAAAAAAGGTGAGAAAAAAAGGAAGATGGAATGGCTGTCTCAACAGAGATAAGAACAAAATAGATGAAGAAAGAAAGAGAGAGAATCTAGAAATGGGAAAAGAAAGCAAAAGAAAATGGGAGAAAAAGAGTGATGAATAGTTACCTTTGTGTCCTAGAATTCAACTATCACACAAGGAAAAGGAAAACCCGGAGAAGTAGCTCGACAAGTGAGGAGCCCCTGCTTTAATGATTTAGGTTCACGAAGTTTAATCTCAAAGAAAATAGCTAACTTGGCTAATAGTAAGTAAATTTTGATGTGTACAAGAACAAAATATAAATAATTTCTTTATATATTAAAAGTCTAAAAAATAATAAATAAATAAAAACATTATAAATATAGAAAGATTTTTAAAATATTTAATTTTATCTATTCATGTCTCTATTTGTCAAAAATTTATTATAACTCTTTTATATATATAAACTTGAAAATCCTAATAATATTAAAAAAAATCAAGAAAAATATCTATTTTTCTAAAAAATCTTGTGCATTAGTCTCATCGGGTTGAAAAGAACTCATTATCGAGTCCACTCTTCAATTAATTAAAAATTGTGTGGTCATATCATTATTTATTCCTAAAATTTTATGTGGCCTGTCTAATTATAAATTCTTAACACAACATCTGTATGTAACATATATTTGTATGTAGCATATATTGTCAATTTCTTACTATCATAATTGTTTTATTATACACAACAAAAAAAATAACCACCAAGTATTATTACGTTATTTTTCAATCATGTTTTTTTCTATAACACATAGCAAAATAAAATAATCACAAATATTTGTTGAGTTTTAATACCAATTACAACAGAGAAACAAAAAAAAAATTATTTCATGTCAAAATCTTTAAAGATAAGAAACAGCAAGCGTAGCTTAATTTTATTCATTTAAATCTTCATTAAAGACTATTATAATTTTTTATATATATATAAAATAAAACTCACAACAATATTGGATAGAATAAAATAAATTAGAAAAAATATTTTCATTGAAATAAAAATTACAAAAACATCATACTAAAAAATAAAAAAATAAAAAAAAAATAACTAAGAAAAATATATTTCCCTTAAAAACCACTGCATCAAATTCTCTCCACAAAATCTGAAATACATTAATCTTGGCATCTCAAACAATACCATTCAAAAAATATTGCATTAGCGCCATCAAAAGTCCGTAACACAAGGCCAAACGTCAGTACTAAAAATGACTTAATCTATACAGTGGTCTCAGTTTAAACCACTTGCAATAAAGTATGTTTGGCAGTGTGGTAGCGGTTACTTTTCAAATAGCTTTTCATACTGAAATATATGCCAATAATATTTTTTTATTTTTTAAAATTATTTTTAACATCAGCATATTAAAACCATCTAAAAAATACAAACCACACTCAATTTTAGCAAAAATAAAAATTTAAAATTTAATAAAACACAGTTACAAATACAATGCCAAACAGTCTCTTAATGTACTCGACAACAGCATAATCATAACTCATCAGATTTACTGTAGACCGCGAACCTGAGGTTGATGCTGTTTGGTGCATCATTGCATTTCAGAGAAGCCCTCTTCTTCTCTTGTAGTCACCAACAGTCAAGGTCAAAGCATGTCTTCTCCCATCATTCTCACGGACTTGGCATCCAACATTTGCTTCTATCCTCTGTTTCCTAGCCATGAACCCTGCATGGGCACCCTGAGGTCCACGAAACTTCTGCAGTGCAATCAGTGAGATTTCAAGCTCAAAGTTATGCATTGTATTTGACTCAGTGCCTTGATCCACAGGAGCACTGGTATCAACCAACTTCCCAGCATCAGCTGCCGCATCCAAGGCAGCTGCTGTAGCAGCAACACCAGACTCCGACATTGCCCCTGCTACCACAAGATCACTATCTGCAACTGCCGCTGTGTCATTTGCCTCACTATTCGATGCTGCAACAGCATCATCTCCTCCAGCAGGGTTTGAAACATAATAATTCCTTGACCTTGTCCATCTCCTTGAAAATGGATCGTACCCAGCTTCTCCGGCTTTTAGACCTGTATTTATAGGCTTCAATTCTGATGCATTTCTGAAGTTCTCAACCCTGTTCTTTCTATTCATTTCTGCCAACCTAAGAGCCTTAGCATCTTTCACCTTAGCCTGCCGAGATGCCTCCAGTTCCAGAATCCTTGCCTCTATCCTCTCAACCTCTGCCTCATCATGCCTACTTTGTGCAATTTCCAACTCCCTCCTCAACCTGTCCTTCTCAGCAGCAACATTTAATGGTCTCGATGATGCAGATTTTTTCTCCTGCAGCATCTGCTTCACAGTGGCTGCTGAGTACACAAAAGTGTTTGACTTACGTATGGCCTCCTTCTTTTCCAAGATATCTTGTTTGCTTGGTAAACGGCCACCACCACGCTCTGCCTCTCTAACCCACTGTTTATACTCTTCCTCAGTTGGTGCAGAATCTGACACCATAGCCATCTGCCACCTGGCAGCAGAGCTATCAGCACCCCAAGTAACATTCAAATACTTATAAGTTGACTTATTCTCCAGTTTGTATGGCTTGTCAGGTTCTGCAGCATCAACATTCCGGACCATGCAGAGCCTGTACACAGGCCCAGTCTTCGACCTACCAATCCCTACCCTCACAAAACAACCAATAATCAATTCTTCAAACCAAGGCTCCATAAACCATTTTGCAAGTTTTGTTCTCCGAATTGTAATTTCTTTTATATCTTCATAAGTTGGCCCCCGGGACCCAGGATCCCCATCCTCATCACTATCTGCCATTCCACCATCACCTGTTGACCCTTCATCCTCACTGTGAGACCTACTTCCACTCTCACTCTCACTGCTAGAGCTACTCAGACGTGCTGAAGTGAAATTATTCTTCTTGACTTGTGCAAAGCCCCTGCTGCCAGCAGATCCTCTAGATGCATCCCTCAACTTGCGTTGAGCCTCCGGGTCCTGCTGTTTTAATCGTTTAGCTCTCAATTCATTCAATGCATCATCTTTAGCAGCAGCCCTGTCAGCTGACCTAGCTGACGAACGCACTCCACGCGACGATGGAAGAGGTGGAGTCTCTTTTCTAGATCGGGTTGGCTTATCATTATCCCTTTTCGATCTGATTTTCTCAGTCAAATGTTTATCCCCTTTCTTGTCTGCCCGGTCTGCCAATATCAACTCCCTGTCAAGTTCACTCATCTGAGCAAGCTTCTGCCGATCATCCTCGTCTTTGTAAAGATCATCACCAATATCCGATCCATCACTACTCTCACCCTCACGATCCGAACCACCATCATCATAATCACCTTCTTCCTGACTACCCCCCTCATCATCCCTCTCATTAGTTTCCAGTCTCTTCTTCAAAGGCACTTGAGAACCAGATGGCTTCCTACTTGCATACCCACGATCATCATCCGAACCATCATCCCTAGAATCACTTCCACCATCCGAATATGAACCCTCCTGTTTTCGCCTCCTAGATGGAGGTAATGAATTTCTGTTTCTTCCTGATTTCCCAGTCCTTCCCGCTGCCTCAAGCAGCAAATTTTCTAAATCCGCCATCGTCATACACTACACTGACTTCAAGTACCACTGGAATTAGCACCCAAGTGTCAATCCAACAAGTTAACCAACCAAATATACAAAAGCATGAACTGGCTATCAAAAGCAAATCTTTTTAACTCCCACAATTAAAAAAAAGAAAAAACCGCAAACCATAATCTACAGCAGCTGATTGTGGGGTGATAATTCCCACTATAATCTTTATCAACCCAGTAAATTAAAAACAACCCAAATTAAAATCTACAGCTGATTGAAACCCTAATATCATAAAAATCCCTTCTTTTTGGAAAACCCTAGAAATCAAACGCGAAATTTAAACGAATACCAACCGTGAGAAGGAAGCAAGAAAGCTAAGCTGAATTAGGGTTTGGAGAGGCAATGGAGAGCTTACCGTCTGAGATTTTCGAAGGCAGGATCGAGCTAAAGATTGAACCTTTGCAGTCTAGAATGTGCGTGGAGAGAGAAACAGAGATCATAGATTCGCTAGAGTATATTTTTTTATAAAAAATCAAGAGTTTAGTTTTAACTTTTAGGAACTAGAAAAGTCACACGTCAATTGTCAAATCAGTCCTCTATGTGAAAGTTCTTAACAAACCACTACCATGAGTCTAGAATATTACGATTTAGCCACCCGAAATTGGTTGTCACAAGGCTATCTCCAAGAGATAATAATAATAATAATAATAATAATAATAATAATAATAATAATAATAATAATAGGGGAAAAGCCTTGAAACTATATAGTAAAAATTTTATACAGACTGATGTAATGGCTTTTTAACCTGGTTTATATGATTTTCTTGTTTTGTATTGATATAATAAAAATTAAAGAAGCTCGTTATTATTTGCATAACTTTTGCATAGCAATAAATAAAGGAAGATTTTATGAATAGTTAGTAATTATTTTATTAACTAGTTTAATTAAAACACCTTGAGAGATGTAATTAAGAACAAAAAAAAAAACTTTCTATAGGCATAAAAAAAAGCCCCTTTCCGATTTGGTTGAATATATCACAAGAATTAAGAGCTAGTACCTATATTAAATATTTTTTAGATAAAAAGATAAAGTATGATGAGGGGATTTTTAATTAAAAAGTTTCGAGAAAGTAAGTTAGAATCAAAAGCAAGAAAAAAATAAGGGACTCGAGGTTTTTATCTCATAATTTTGTTAAGAGAATAAAAAGGAACTAAGGAAGAAAGAAAAACAACATTAAAAAACAGTGATAGTAGTTGTGTAAGAGTGAGTCTGGAAATGCGGGTCAATTTATGTTTTTAAAAAATTTAATTTTTTTTGTTAAAATATTAATTTTTTTATGTTTTCGATCATTTTGATGCGCTAATCTTAAAAATAAGTTTTAAAAATAAAAAAAATATTATTTTGATGTATTTCGGCATGAAAAACACTTTGAAAAGCAACTACACTCTCAAACAGGCCAGCTCGGTGTTCACACTTCACTGCTTGGTGAGACCCTGGTTATTAAATTCAAATCAGTCTAGCGGGTCGATTTGAGATTTGATAGTTGGATCGGTTTAGGTAAGGTAAAAGATTGGCTAGTGTAAAAACCCTTTATTATTTTTTCAATGTGGGATTTGAAGTCTTTTTGTATATATATTCTATATTCATAAAAAAAAAGTTATTTTTTCAATGTGGGATTTGAAACCTTTTAGTATATATACTCTATGTTCACAAGAAAAAAATTATGTTTTTCAATGTGGGATAAAAAAATTAGTTTAAATACTTCAACTTAAAAGAATAACATAATATCTTTTAATGTGAAGTTTAAAGGATTTGAAACCCTTTCGTATATATACTCTATGTTCATAAAAAATAACTTATTTTTTAATGTGAGATTTAAAATTTTTTAGTATATATACTTTATATTCACAAAAAAATATATATTTTTTCAATGTGGGATAATTTTTGTTTTTTTTTAAATACTTCAACTTAAAAGGATAAAAATATATCTTTTCAATATGAAATAATTTTTTTCATATGAAATATTAAAACTTAAGATATATTTTTTTAATTTTTTCAGGTTGACCCGTGTACCCCGCGACCCGGCCCTTGACCGGGTCAACCCCCGGGTCGAGTTTGATAACTATAGGTAAGACTGTTTTTTATATAAAAAAATAATGTTGAAGTATTTTGTAATTTATTATAAATTTATAAATAATATATTTTCTATAAAGTTACTTAAAAAAATAAAAATAATTTAATAATTGTTTGAGATTTAAATGAAAAACTAAAATAATTAAAAATTAAAAATTTTATTTTTAATAAAACTTAAAATGGAAAATACATTTCTATTAAAAAAAATTATTAAATAGGTTAAGCATGTGGAATAATAAAATGAAAAAACAATATCTAGTGTTTCAAATATGTTAGATAAAAAATAATATAAGAGTAAAAGAGATTTTTTATATTCTGTATTATTTTCCACCAACCAAACATCATAGAAAGACACTCACTTTGTAATATATGAATTTTTAGAAAAAAATTTTAATTTTTTTTTTAGTTTAGAAATTTTATTCTTTTTTTTTTAATTTAGTATTATCATGCTTAATCGTAGCTTTTGAAAAGTGAAACTAGAATTGGAAAAAAAAATAAATATTTTAGATTTTTCATTATAATTATAGTATTTTTTTATTTTTTTAATTTATATATAAAAACAAACTCTATTATCCTTGGTCATCAATTACCTCACCTTATTTTTATATCATTACTAAATATAACTTCACTTACATTCTCCGTATTATTCAGTCTTGTCAGTTTAAAAATATAAAAAATATTTTTTTATTTTTAATTTTCAATTCAGTGTTATTATTCTTCATCCTAGCATTTTGAAAAGTGAAACTTAGAATGGAAAAAATAAAGTATTTTAGATTTTTCTTCGTAGTTATACTATTTTTTATTTTTGAATATTTTAATTTATAATAAACTCTGTTATCTTGGTTATATCACCCATAGTTATTAAATCTGGACCAGTCTAATGGGTTGATCCGGGACCCGGTTGATCCAATGGCTAGACCGGTCCGGGTAAGATAAAAGATCGGCTTGAATGAAAACCCAGTAAAATTCGGTCAACCTGTCTGATCGACCAGTGACCCGGCCGGCCCGGCAAAACCCAGTAGAGACCTTTTTTTTTTCAAATGTGTTTTTTCTCCTAACCAAATACCACTCTTTTTTATATTTTTTTAGTTGGTTATTGATCATTTTCAAAGTTCATTATATAAATATTAGAAGAATATTTTATTTTTTCAATATTAGATTTGAAGCCCTTTAGCATATATATTCTATATTGACAAGAATTTTTTTTTTTTAATGTGGGATTTGAAACTCTTTAGTATATATACTCTATATTCATAAAAAAAAGTTATGTTTTTTCAATGTGTGATATTTTTTATCCCACATATAATAATAGAAGAATATATGCTCTATTAACCCTTTTAAAAGTTCACTATATAAATACTAGAAAAATATTTTATTTTTTTATAATATGAGATTTAAAGCCCTTTAGTATATATATTCTATGTTCAGGAGAAAAAAATTAATTTTTCAATGTGGGATTTGAAGTCATTTAGTATATATACTCTATGTTCACAAAAAAAAAATTTATGTTTTTTCAATATGAAATAAAAAAAATCTTTTAAAATAATATTTTAAATTTCATTATTTACAAAATGTATAATCTATATTCACATGGATTATTTTTTAATTTTTTTATATAAAATATTAAGATTTAAATATTTTATTTTTAATTTTTCTAAATTGACTTGGATTAATTCATATAACTTGAAACCTAGCTTCTTAACTGGATTAATCCCCGATTGGATATAATATCACCTTGAAATAGAATCTAAACTTAGACTTCTCTCAACTCTTAAAAATGTTCCACGTGAATCGTATTAGGCTTCACTTAGAATCTCCATTTTGTTCACATTGATATATTATTATTATTATTATTATTATTATTAAGTATGATTTGAAATTTGTTGATCAAACTTAGATCAAGGTGGAAATAAGGGCAACTCACCCATTGAAATCTTATCCCTGAGAAAAAATAAAACGCCGGCATAATTTAATTTTAGATTCCAAAATTAATTTTATATAAAATATATTTTTTATACAAAAATCTAAAAAAAATAAAAAATATCTTGGTGGTGAGACGAGGAGATAAGCCATGAATCTCCTTCCTTTTCTTATTATTAGAGCATCTTTTAGTTTTGACTGTAAGAAAAGAAGAATATAAGAGAAGCATAAAGGGAATGTCTGCTTTAGTTTTGTTGTTCAAGGCTTAGGTTCTCCAAAGCCTTTATTCTGTTTTTTTTTTTTTTTTTTTTGCCGAACACACCTTGGATTAATTTTGAATTTTGAAGGATTATTTTGCAATTAATTCTTGGGTTTTTGATATCATTTTTTTTACCTTTTTATATTTAATATTTGAAATTGTAACCTACACACGAAGTATTTTTCCGGTATTAAATAAATTAGTTTTTTTCTGCAAAAACAACAAAATTTTCCTTTAAAAAAAATACATTTAGATATTTTTATTGTATATGTCCAAGTTTCTCAAAAATAAATCATATTGGTATAATTTAATTATAATAAAATAATCACAAAAATAGTTTTTATTTTGCATGCATATTGGATTCAATAACTAATTTATTAAAGTCATGAGAACTTAGTTTGTATTAAAAAAACAAAAAAATTATTTTGTTTCTTTTAATATACATGATTATAAACTTATACGTAAGACATATTCTCTATATTGAATAAAACAAATTCTTTTATTTTTATGTTGTGACTCTAGAATGATTAGACTTGATCCCTAAAATTATGGTACACTCTATTAGGGAGGACTAACTTTAATAATTAAATAGGCTAACACTTAGAAAACACAACATTATCTTAGTTTATATCAGGCAAATAAACAATACAGCTTATCTTAAGTAAGGTGTATTAAGAGTGATATGTCTTCCCTATACACAACCAGTCCCCTTATATAGACTCGAGACTAGTTAGGGTTTCTAAAAACCAAATATACTCGGTGACAATTCCTCTTTTTTTTTTAATTGAGAAAGATAAAAAATTCTTTATTCTTTTCACCCATTACCATGAAGATCCCAGTTTGGAAAAACAATCATCGCAACGCCGCATACATGCAACACATCATGTATTTACAAAAAAAATATATTTCAAATTTTATTACTTTCAATTCTCATGCTATCAACAGAATATGCGTCACTGAATCAAACTGATGCATCAATGTTAGTTGGATGGTGAAATTTATATCATTTTAAATTGAGATTAGGTGTTGATTTGTAATTTACCATCATAAGTAAAAAATTGGATAGGATCCTTATTTTCCTTATATATTAAAAGAAAAGCTAAAAAGTGTGGGATTTTCACTTGTATATATGCCTTTATTTATTGTGAATCTTAATAATAAATTGAAGATTTTGCCCTTAAAAAAAATCTTATTTAAGTGCATTTTTAGAAGTAAAATAGCCTTTTTATTTCACTCATTTGTCATTTGTGAATAGTTAGGGATGTCTTGGTCTTTTTATCAATCTTTTGCATAATTAAATGACTTTTTGGCCCTTAAAAGTAAATAATTAGTTAAATATTGTTTATGATCTTTTTTGGCATTTCATATTTTTTATTTGCAGTGTAATGATTCTATTACTCTTAAATATAAATTTTTTAAAGCTTGACTTGAGATGTTAATTCATAATTGCAAAGTGGTTTTTTTTGTTGTTGTAATAATGCTTGGGTTCTGAGGGTAAGATGATGTTTTTTAAAAAAGACATTAAAAACGGTTGATGTGCGTCAATTACTCCACCGCCTTTCAGGCAGTGTGTGCTATTGCATACGATGGTAAAAAAAAATGATTCTGCTGTATCATTAGATTCATCTCAGCCTTCTCTTTCTCCATGTCCATCACGTGTACTCACTGGACCTCTGATAAGTCGTTGACATTCTTCTTCTTTTTTCTCTCTCTTTCATCCTAGAAAATCATGTTTTGCCCTCCACATTTTCATATTAGCCCTTCAAGTTCATTTTCTTTTGATTTTGTCCTTGATTTTTTTATATCTATTTGTTTTGTTTTAATTCATTTCTCAATTTTGTTTTTCAATTGCATCCTCCTTTAATTTCCTTGTTTACTATATTTAGTCCTTATTCTTTTGATTTATTTTTTCTATTTTGTTGATCTATTTGTTGTTGGTGTTTCAAAATCAATCCTTTTAGTTTTGATTTTAGTCATTTTCTCTTTTGTTAGAGTTTTATTTGTTTTCAATTTAATCGTTCAATTCTAATTTGCATATATATAATGTTTTTTGATTTGGTCATTTTGCTTCTGATTTTTTTTTCCTTGGCTCTTTTGTCAAAAATTTTATAATTTTTAATTTTATCCTTTAAATTAAGTTTATAACTTTTTTTTTCAATAATAATAATATTAATTTCATTTTGGTCTTTCTTCTTTTGATTTCTTATTTGTTTCCTTGCGCCTAAAGTTTTTTATCGTTGTTAATTTATCCTTCAAATCAAGTTTATGGTTTTGTTATTTTAATAATAGTAATTATAGTGGTTGTAATAATAATAATAATAATAATAATAATAATAATAATAATAATGGTGATAGTAACAATATTACTAATAATACTATTGATAATGATAATAATGGTAATAATAATAGTTTAAGTAGTGGTAGTGATAATGATTATAGTCGTAGGTGTAATACTAGGAGTAGTAGTGCCAACAACAACAACAACAATGATAGCTATAATAATAATAATAATAATAATAATAATAATAATAATAATAATAATAATAATTTATTATAGTAGTAGTAGTAGTAGTAATGGTAGTGATAATGATAATGATAGCTATAATGATAATAATAATGGTAGCAATGATAATAATAAAGATGGTGTTGTCCAGGAAAAAAAAAAGAAGAATTTAAACACAACTTAAACAAAAACAAAAGATGAAAAAGTCATTTTGATCTTCTTCTAGGTCACGGTTCGCTCATCAATTCAATTGAATTTTCTAGATCAATTACATGGCCAATACTTGGTCAAAGGCTCGAGTCAACTGATTCTTGATTCACTAATTTTATGCCAAACCAGGTTTTATTATTATAAGTATCTTGATTAATTTGTACATACCTCAATTAATTTTACGAATTAATTTTACGGATCCTGAAATTAATCATCAACCTCTTAAAACTTTAAAATTTATAAAATAACTTTTACTATTATTTTAAACATCCTTTGGTCCAAAAGAGCCGAAATACAAAGCCACGGCAGAACAAGAAGTTGAAAAACCCGGTAACCAAACATCGGCTACAAATATAGCCCAAGCTAAAGTTATTTGATGCATAAATACATACAAGTTTTATAGCATGTGCAGGGAAATTAATATTGCTTGATATCATCATAGAACAATCTTAATTCACTCTGCACATAAAAGTAAACAGTAAAAAAATCTATTTTTTTAATTTTTAATTGTGATTTATTTAAAAAACTAGTGTTTAATATATTCAATGGCATTACTTAATTTAAAAAGCATTCTTAACCAAACAATTTAAATTATTTTTTGTTCAATTTTAATTTCAACCACAGTTTTAACCAAACATATATAAATATCAAACCAATTTTAACTAAAAGTGATTTTTATAAAACAATTTTTTTCAAATTACAATCACAAAAACTACCACAATAATCTCTGAAAGACACAAAGGGGCTGGGATTTTTAATTAACTTTTTTTTTTTATCACCTGGAAGGTAATATCTGCTTTAGTTTTGTTGTTTAAGGCTTAGGTTCTCCATAGCCTTTATTCTATTTTTTTTGCTAAACACATCTTAGATTAATTTTGAATTTTGAAGGACCATTTTGCAATTAATTCTTGGGTTTTCCATATCATTGTTTCACCCTTTTATATTTAATATTTGTATTTGTGACCTACACGCGAAGTATTTTTCCGGTATTAAATAAATTGATTTTTTTCCGGCAAAAAACAACAAAATTTTCCTTTAAAAGAAATGCATTTAGATATTTTTATTGCATATCTCCAAGTTTCTCAAAAATAAATCATATTGGTATAATTTAATCATAATAAAAAAAATCACAAAAATAGTTTTTATTTTGCATGCATATTGGATTTAATAACTAATTTATTAAAGTCATGAGAGCTTAGTTTGTATTAAAAAAACAAAAAAATTATTTTGTTTCTTTTAATATACAGGATTATAAACTTATACGTAAGACATATTCTCGGTATTGAATAAAAAAAATTCTTTTATTTTTATGTTGTGACTCTAGAATGATTAGACTTGATCCCTAAAATTATGGTGCACTCTACTAGGGTGGACTAACTTTAATAATTAAATAGGCTAACGGTTAGAAAACACAACATTATCTTAGTTTATATCAGATAAATAAACAATGCAGCTTATCTTAAGTAGGGTGCACTAAGGGTGATATATCTTTTCTATATACAACCAGTCCCTTTATCTAGACGACTCTTTTTTAGGGTTTCTAAAAATCAAAATACTCTATGACGACTCTTTTTTTTTACCGAGAAAGGTAAAAAATTATTTATTTTTTCCACCCATTACCATGAAGATCCCAGTCTGGAAAAACAATCATCGCAACGCCACATACATGCAACACGTCATGTATTTACAAAAAATAGGTATTTCAAATTTTATTACTTTCCATTCTCATGCTATCAATAGAATATGCATCACTATTAGTTGGATGGTGAAATTTATATCATTTTAAATTGAGATTAGGTACTGATTTGTAATTTACCATCATAAGTAAAAAATTGGATAGGATCCTTATTTTCCTTATATATTAAAAGAAAAGCTAAAAAGTGTGAGATTTTTACTTGTATATATGCCTTTATTTATCGTGAATTTTAATAATAAATTGATGATTTTTCCCTTAATAAAATCTTATTTAAGTGCATTTTTGGGAGTAAAATAGCCTTTTTATTTCACTCATTTGTCATTTGTGAATAGTTAGGGGTGTCTTGGTCTTTTTATCAATCTTTTCCATAATTAAATGATTTTTTGGCCCTTAAAAGTAAATAATTAGTTAAATATTGTTTATGATCTTTTTTGGCATTTCATATTTTTATTTAGCAGTGTAATGATTCTATTACCCTTAAATATAAGATTTTTAATTGCAAAGTGGTTTTTTTTTTGTAATAATGCGTGGATTCTGAGGGTAGAATCATGCTTTTAAAAAAAGACATTAAAAACGGTTGATGTGTGTCAACTACTCCACCACTTTTTGGGCAGTGTGTGTTACTGCATATAGTGGTAAAAAAATGATTCTGCTGTATCATTAGATTCATCTCAGCCTTCTCTTTCTCTTTATCCATCACGTGTACTCGTTGGACCTCTGATGAGTCGCTGACATTCTTTTTTTTTTCTTTATTTCTCTCTTTCCTCCTAGAAAATCATGCTTTGCCCTCTACATTTTCATATTAGCCCTTCAAGGTCATTTTCTTTTGATTTTGTCCTTGATTTTTTTATATTTATTTGTTTTGTTTTAATTCATTTCTCAATTTTGCCTTTTCAATTGCATCCTCCTTTAATTTCCTTGTTTACTATATTTGATTCTCATTTTTTTGATTTTTTTTTAATTTTGTTGATCTATTTGTTGTTGGTGTTTCAAAATCAATTCTTTTAGTTTTGATTTTAGTCGTTTTCTCTTTTGTTAGAGTTTTATTTGTTTTCAATTTAATCCTTCAATTCTAATTTGCATATATATAATGTTTTTTGATTTGGTCATTCTGCTTTTGATTTCTTTTTTTTTCCTTTGCTCTTTTATCAAAAAATTTATAGTTTTTAATTTTATCCTTCAAATTAAGTTTTTATTTTTTTCAATAATAATAATAATAATAATTTCATTTTGGTCCTTCTTCTTTTGATTTCTTATTTGTTTCCTTCGCCCTAAAGTGTTTTATTGTTTTTAATTTATCATTCAAATCAAGTTTAGGGTTTTTGTTATTTCAATAATAATAATAATAATAATAATGGTAATTATAGTGGTTGTACTAATACTACTAATAATAATAATGGTGATAATAACAATATTACTAATAATATTATTAATAATGATAATGATGTTAATAATAGTGATAATAATAATAGTTTAAGTAGTGGTAGTGATAATGATTATAGTCGTAGGCGTAATACTAGGAATAATAGTACCAACAACAACAACAATAACAACAACAATAATAATAATAATAGTAATAATAGTAGTAGTAGTAGTAGTAATAATAATAGTAGTAGTAGTAGTAGTAGTAGTAGTTTGTTATAGTAGTAGTAGTAGTAGTAGTGATAATAATAACTACAATGATAGTAATAATAGGAGGAACGATGATAATAATAAAGATGATAATATTATTAGTGATAGTAATAATATTAATAATTCATCATTCAACGTTAGATTTATTGGGGGTTAAGTTTCACTATTTTTCTATATATGGTATTTTCATTCTAATAACCCAAGTTACATGATTGAAAAGTTTATGTGGTCCGGCGTCCTTTTTTTATATTTTTTATTATTTTTCTTTTAATTTTATCATTTAATAATAATTTTTTTAAATAAAAACCGATCACCTAAATTTCCTTTAAATTTATTAAATAAACCAATTCACGTCTTATATATTTTAAGTAAAAATTTGTGTTAGGTAAATATCCAATTCAAGAAATTTCAAGATTAATTTGTTTTCCATGAGTTTAATAGTATTGCAAAAAGATCCCCGCGGTATTAGTGTTTTATTTTTATTTATTTTTACGTTTTTTTAAAATAGTTAAACAGCATATAAAGCACCCAAGAAAAAAACATGAGGACATTAATGAAACTCTCCTCTGAAAAAAAGTATGGATCAAATCCAGCACAAATTCGTACAAGTCCAAGGATTGAAGCTCCACGTAGCAGAGATCGGAGCAGGTAAGAATCCAACACACTCATCCCAACAACTGTCAAGAAACTATCACTGATATTTTGATCACTGGCCTTTCATTTTGATCTTCAGGTCCCAAAGTGGTGGTGTTTCTCCACGGATTCCCTGAGATATGGTACTCATGGCGCCACCAGATGATTTGTCTTGCCAATGCAGGATTCCGGGCCATCGCACCCGACTACAGAGGATACGGGCTATCCGAACCGCCACCTGTGCCGGAAAAGACCATGTTTGTTGACCTTATCAGCGACCTTCTCGCAATCCTGGACTTCCTCGAAATTACCAAGGTACTGCTTCTTTTACGGTTTTACCCTCGACCCCAACCCCATCGTAGAAAATTTTAACTGCAGTACAATAACCTGCAGTAACATTAATTATTGTCTCCCCAAAGTACTCTTTTGTGACCTTAATAACCCCAAGAAACCTAGGGGTAGTTTGGGTATTTTTGAAACAACGAAAGGAATTTTAAAAAACTTAATGGTCATCATAGACAATCAAGAGACTAAATCATGGTTTCTGAAACAAAAGGACTGAGCTATTATATCGCTTAAACAACAGGGACTAAATTATTATTTTGACGTCAACGAAGTTTGTGTATCCCTCATCCCCTGCAAGGTCTGGGTTCAGACATCTTTTTTGTGAAAAAAATATTGCATGCACACCGGGTCTCCGCTGCTAACCGCATTTCAAATTGTGGTTGGTCGCTCAAAAAGCATCAACGAGATCCTTTTTTGCGCGGCCAACTGTAACTTGAAACGTGGGTGGTCTCATAGACAAACGGGCTGTTAGCCCCGACTCTCAACCGGTCTGATGATACCTTAATGTTAAAGAAACGAAATTCCACATCAAGAATATTTTTGTAACCGAAATTTTCCAAAAGGAAAGTGATGGTATGGAAAATATAGCTAGAAAGAAATCACTACAGTACGTGAGCAGCTGTTTTAGTGTGGGAGAAGTGACGAAAAGAAGAGACTTTTGAAATGTTGACTTCTGATGGGTTACTGAGAAATCCAAGCAAAATTAAGAAGAAATCTCAGAGATTGTGAGTTTTATCATTTGTGGGGTGTTATTGATTTGATTCTCTCCGTTTTGTTACTTGAATGATCATAGGTTGTTCTTGTTGCAAAAGATTTTGGAGGCAAGCCAGCTTACTTGTTTGCACTTCTGCATCCAGAGAGGGTCCTAGGGGTTGTGACACTGGGAGTGCCATTCATACCACCAGGTCCAGGTCCAAGTCAATACCAGAAATACCTCCCCGAAGGCTTTTATATATCTAGATGGAAGGTCGTTTTCCATTTTATATTCCTTGCTCTAAACATTCGATATGGCATGTCTTTTTTCTTCTTCTCTCTTTATTTTTTGTATCTGATAGTTTGTGAGAATGTATAGAAATTCTAAATGACCATCGAATACTAACTATGCATGCATCGACTAGGACATTTACATGAACGGTTTAGAATTTAACAATCTACGTGCTCGAGACTGTCTAATTTGCTGAAGTCTAAAAATCATTTATCTGATTCCTTATTATTTTTTCTTTGAGTTGTGTGTAGAAACCTGGACGAGCAGAAGCTGATTTTGGTCGACTTGATGCAAAAACGGTTGTCAGGAACATCTACATTTTGTTCTCTAGAAGTGAAATACCAATAGCTGCCGAAAACCAGGAGATCATGGATTTGGTGGACCTATCCACTCCTCTTCCCCCTTGGTTCACAGAGGAAGATCTTGCGACATATGGAGCCTTGTACGAGAAGTCTGGATTCCAAACGGCGTTACAAGTTCCATATAGGTAAGTGGCGTGTCTTTTAAAGGAGTGCCAGTCTCTGCTAATTTGTCTGACTTGTTTAATGTTAGCATCTTATAAGATTGGTTTGATTGTATACTTTGTAGGTCCCTTGATGAAGATATCAACATAACAGAACCAGTAGTTGAAGTTCCAGCACTTCTGATCATGGGCGACAAAGATTATGTCTTCAAATTTCCTGGGATGGAAGCTTACATAAAGAGTGGGAAGGTCAAAGAGTTTGTCCCTGGTCTGGACATCATATATTTGCCTGAAGGAAGCCATTTTGTTCAGGAGCAATCACCTGACGAGGTGAATCAGCTCATACTTACTTTCCTTAATGCCAGAATCTGGTCGTGAGGATTTGTTGCGAAGTATGTCTTAATATCAATTGGCCTTAATGCTGCAACCTTGGAACACTGGAATCTAATTCTGATGCTGAGTTCTATGATTGTTGAGTATGCAGAGAACTGTTAATGCAGGACCACTGCTCTCTGCCTCTGTATCTGTGGTCGGACCTGTTTGTATTTGAGTTTGAAGAAAAAACATGCATCATATAATTCGAGTCTTAAATGGATTTTACTGTTTTCAATAATCATAATTTTGTACGCATGCTGAAATATCTTGCCTCACCTTAATGTTAAGCTCCATGTGAATTCTTGGAAAAAAACTTCGTGGAGGTTGATTGGATAATGAAAGTCATAGAAGGAGAACACTGCATCACGTGGTTTTCCATGAATTACAGCTTCATATGGTGTAAAGCTAAAGAATAGCACACGAATCCGCTATTCCTAATAAATTCTCTGAAACTGGTAAGTTTCCTGGATAAAAACGGGATAGTATCAGTGCCAGCTCGAGCTCAGAATGCCACATCTGTTGATGAACTTACCAGTTACCAACACGAGGAGACACGCACAGCAACTTAAAAAAGGGCATTATATGGTTAAACCAAGAGAAAAATTATTATTATAAGAAAATCTAAATGGAGGTGGAGGATTCAATGTGCAATCTGCACCATTAATTTTTTTTTCTTCTGATTTTAACTCTAATATTACATTGATTCTAAATATTTTTTTTTAAAATTTCTCCATTCACCAACATATTATTTTATAGTTAAGTTTTATAATTTTATTTAATTACCTTTGATAACAACTTTTTTTATTTACCTTTTATTTACTTGAATAATTATTTAATTAAATGAAATATTTATTATAAAAAATAGAGTTATTAAACATGATTAGGTATTATCAAGTTTGATTTATAATTAAGAATTTTTTTATATCAATTTTTTTTAAAAAAGCCTGAATATTTATTTTTCCTTATTAAAACAATTATATCAACTAACTACTTAGGATAAGATTGAGAATTGAGAAGTTTATTTGTCAGGCTTCAGTAGATGGTAAATAACTAAATATAGACTGGACTGCTGATCACTGGATCAATTCCTACCTTCATGAACTTTTTTTACAGAAAGTTTCATATCAGTCATCTCTCTCTCTCTCTCTCTCTCACAAACACACACACACACACAATCAATGGATCAGATACAACACAAATATGTAAATATGTTGACATAAGAAGTGGAGCTTCATATTGAACTTCAGGTCAGTTTTCTGTATTAAAATCTCTCAAGGTAGATCTGTGAACATCATGCCAGACGCAAATGATATTGAATTGGTAAGATGCAAATGTTATGAATTTGGTTATAATAATAATAATTTTTAATTTTATTCTTGAAATCAAATCTATTATTTTTTTAATGGTAATATATTTTTTATCAAATTTATTAATAATAATGAAAATAATAATATTAATACAAATTCTTTTAATATTTAATTTTATTCTTCAAATCAAATCTATAATTATTTTTTAATAATAATAATATGTTTTTAAAATTTAATAATAATAAACTTGGTTTCTAGATGGATAATTACCTTCACCTGGCTTAACCTGAACAAGTCCAGGTCAGAACTAGCCAGTGATTTTGGATTTTTAGATGGATATAATGTAAAAACAAAAAATCTCTTAAGGCCGCGCGACATATAATTAAATTTTTTTATTAATTTTAATTTCGATTATTTGGATTGTAAGAAAAAATAATAATTCATTTTTGATTAAACTCCATATACCAAATTTCTTAGATTAATTCATGCTATTCCATAGCCAGAAACCAAGCATGCTAGTCTCCTTTCAAGGCCGCATGGTCCAGTTGGACTTGAGGTACCATGCTCCTTTAGCCATAAACTGAGTGGGAAGCCTCTGCTGTAATGTTCATTGATCAATACAGCTAGCTCATGGCAATGCTAAAACAGTACTGTAAAGGAAACGTGTAAAGTTTTTGACACTGCTCCTCATCTTTGACAGTGCTTCCATCCTCAAGACATGGATTGTACTGTGTCGACTACCATGAAAGCATGCTGGTCCATTACCACATCCATTCTCATGGGACAAGGCTACGATGCCATAGAACCCAATTCAACATCATGGTCACTCTCATGCGCGTCTAATTATATTCGTTTGGCTGTACCTAACTCCTATTTTTTTTTTAATTTTTTTAAAAAAGTAATATAGTAAATTAAAAATTGTAATAGAATAATATCATTTAAAAGAAATTAAAATGTTGAGATGGGATTTGAGAGTGAAGGATAGCCTTTTATACTATATTATATAAGTATAGGTGTTAGAACCGATGCAAGAACTTGGTAATCAAGAACCTACCCAGAAGAAAAAATAATATATATATATATATATATATATATATATATATATATATATATATATATATATATATATAGAAAAGATCTCAATCCTCACAAAGGAATAATACTAGTCATAGTTTTGTTTCGTTTGGATACAATTGTGAGTAAAGAAGAACAAATTAAATGCTTGATTTGAGATTTAACTTGATATTTTTTTTAAAATTTTTTTTTAACCCGCTGGAAAAAATAATATCGAGCACGTTTAAAGGATGAAATTAAATTAGAATAGAGGAAGTCAGAAGATGAATTATATATAGATTAAGGGGGTCACTTCATGCCAGCCAAACTTGCACTCCGCGTCTTTGTATCTTTTTCCTGTGTTTCCTTGTGCTAAGAACCTGTAAAACAAGATGGAAAGCAGGCCAACAGGGAGGGAAGCCAATGGTTTTCTTTTTTCTTCCTGTTTTGTTAGAAGTTTTCTTGAAAAAAATTGAATTTTTTAATTAAAAAATAAATTTTAAAATAAAAAAATATTATTTTAATATAGTTTTAAATAAAAAATATTTTGAAGAGGGATAGTTGTCACAATAACAAATATGATATTAATATAAAATAAAATATAATTGTATGACATGCAATCAAGAATATTAAAATAATGTAAATTAGTCAGATTGTCCATGCTATGTTGCGGGCATTCATAAAGAATATTAATTTATATTCTTCAAATCAAATCTATAATTTTTCTTCAACAATAATAATATTTTTTAAAAATATAATAATAATAATAACAAGACTCACGTTCCTTGACTCTGACATTCCTTGCTAGTCTGAAATTATCATAACCAAATCTAAGTAATTTAGATTTGACGTACAAGCTATACCCAAATTACTTGGATATAACATCTCATGCTAGACTCATGGCATTTGAAATTCAAGGTGCTGAGATCTAACAATCATACTTGACCCGAGTTCTAAGATATGACTGTTTTTCTACACCCAAGCGCTAAGGCACCAAGACACTATCCACCATAAGTCAAGTCAATATACCAATCAATCGATTTTCAAGATCAAGTTTTTTTTTTTTAACAAAAACAAAACTTTTATTAACACCAAAATAACTCGGAAAACTATATTTCAATATTATATCTGAACAAAATTAATTTGAAGTAAAAATAATATTAAAAAAATATTCAGAAGCACTTTTTGATTGTAAAATCAAACACACTAAAATCATGTAGATTTTCATTCAGACATTAACAATTCAAGAAGAAATTAAGTTCACAGTACTATTAATTCAATCGATGAAGGATTAGTCCCAACTACTTTAGAAATATCTACTTTAGGGCCACCATTGACATTGATTACTTTGAATAATTTTAATTTATAGGCATAAAAAATTAATGCGTATCTTTAAAAATTAATTTTTAGGGCCACCAACTCAGGTCCTGACAAATTAAAGCATTGAAACATAAAAAGTGACCTAACCTTAGCAAATTACTACTTGTTCCAGCCTCACCCAGGAGTCAGACAGCCAGCCCTCCGGTGTCTGCATGGCAAGGGAATAATTCCTTCAAGAATGCAGAGAAAATTATACTTGCAATACAACTATAAACGAGATGGTACAGCGTGATCCCCAATACTAGACAGCTCGTATGATCCATTTTATTTATTATTTATAATTTTTTTTTTTATGATGTTAAATTTATCTTGTAATGATGCTGATAATATTATCATTATAATTTCAATACATCTCCATTATTATTATTTTTTGTTTTGCTCTCTCTACTTGTAATTTGCGAGGATTACGAGAGAAAAAAAAAACCCTTAGTCTTCTACTTATTAGCCTGTTTGAAAACACAGACCAACCCGTATTTTTTTAAAAAATTAAAATTTTTTTTTAAAATTATTTTTTTGTATGTTTTGCATTGTTTTGATGTGTTGATTTTAAAAATGATTTTTAAAAAAATTAAAAAAATATTATTTTAATGCATTTCGGCATGAAAAACACTTTAAAAAGCAATCGCAACCACAATCTCAAACATACTCTCTGTTGAATACTACTCTATCTCAATCTTATTCACTACTTTGTCAATGCAAACTAGATTTTTCCTTGAATAAGATCTAATCCACCAGGTGATCAAGAATATTAAATTAGTGTAAAACTTGATTTAATTCAACATTATAATTAGAGGTGCTATAATAATGTGAAAAAAAAGAATAAAAAAACTAGATGATGGCGACCACAAATCAAGAATTGCAGACATCACGTGGTGCACTTTCATCATCTTTATTTTGGTATAATAATGTTTGTTGTATTAATTTTTAATTGTTTAATTAGTTGTTTACTATATGTTAAAATTAATTTCAAGATCTTCAAAGATTGGGAAGATCTTCATATAAGGATCTAAAGTTACTATGGGACCGTCTTTATTTTCCTATTTGGATTTTTTTATTTAAATTAAGAATTTTAATTTAATTAGTATTTTATTAGTTAAAAATTCTAATGGTAAATTGATTCTATTAGTTAGGAAAGTTTTAAATATAAATTATTTTTCTATATAAAATTTTAAATCTAGAACTAATATAAATAAAAATGTTTAGTTTATTTTTTATTCAAGTATTTAGAGATTTTCATATTATTGCTTATATATTTTATAAATATTTAGAGATTTTTTTTATTTCGCTACGGTGTTAGGGATTATAACCTTAAGGTTTGAGTGTGTGGAATAATAGTAGCGGTTGTTTTTTTAAAATGCTTTTCACTTGAAAAATATATCAAAATAATATATATTTTTATTTTTTATTTTTTTTACAATCAGCGTACATCAAAACAATCTAGAAATACTAAAAAAATTAATTTGAAAACAAATCAAAATTCGTACCACACAATCACGCTAAAGATTTGCTATCGAATATAATATGAAATAAAACTCAAATGTATGCGGACATGTAATCAATAATATTAAAATAAGGTAATAATTGATGGGGCCACAAATTAAATGAGGGTTTGAAGAGTAATTACCCTGATGACATTAATGAGAAATAAATATCTCTTGTCTGATGAGAATATAGTGGGTCTTCGAATGACTTTTATACATCTAAAAAGATATAGCGAGATTAAAGTTTAAGATGTTAAGTGTGGCTGAGTTTATAAAGATCAAGTTCTTTCTTGAAATTAGATCCAAGAGAAGTTGGTCATTTTTCTGGACATGAAAAAAAAAATAATCATTATCTCCGATTTAATTGGTTAAATCTAAACACATTAGGTCTGACATGACATGGATGTCACATCCACACTACCTTGAATTGCCATACCTTGAATTGCCATTTAAAGCTTGTAAGAGAAACCACACCTATAAATAGAAACCACACGATCATAGTAAATATTTACTACCTGTAAATAGAAACCACACAATCACGCTAAAGATTTGCTATCGAATATAATATGAAATAAAACCCAATTGCATCAGCGGACATGTGATCAATAATATTAAAATAAGGTAATAGTTGATGGGGCCACAAATTAAATCATGGATGATGGGAGCCAAATATTAGTAATTGGAGACAACACGTTCGCGGAAGATAATAGTCGATAGTGCCAAAAATTATATCAGCTCTCAACTTGCTACAAATAGCTGCCATGGCCTTTCATTCTACGTTATATTTCCTTTCTTTAACATTCATGGAATCCTCCTTGCCTTCCACCCAAATCTTGGATTATGGTGAAAGTGCAGAGAGGAAAAATGAAGCTAAAAATTACAATGAAGTGATGTACGCCCTTCCAAAAGTTAAAGGCTTGAGGGGGAATGATTATTACCTGTACCAAGGCTTTTGGTACTCTTCCTTCTTCTTGGAAGGACTCATGTCTGTTCAAGAGCACTTCAATCCTCAATCCACTGATATAATTCTCGCCAGTTCTCCAAAAACTGGCACAACGTGGCTTAAGGCCCTCACTTTTGCTATTCTTACACGATCCCGTTTAAGCGGTTCAACATATAGTTCTTTACTTACCAAGATGCCACATGACTGTGTTCCTTTTTTGGAATTTCACCTTGCTCAAAACCCAAGTAATCGGGACTTGGCAATTCCTCTGCTATCTACTCATGTTCCTTACAGTTGTTTACCTAAATCTATCATTTCTTCTAGTTGCAAGGTTATTTACATTTGCAGGGACGCAAAGGATGCTTTTGTTTCTTTGTGGTGCTTTTTTCCGCGCATCAAATGTCGGAAAATGTTGAGCCTCTTCCTCTGGAAGAGGCCTTTGAGATGTTTTGCAATGGAATTTCAATCTTGGGACCATATTGGGACCATGTTTTAGGGTATTGGAGAGCAAGCTTGGAGTTCCCTGAGAAGATATTGTTCTTGACATACGAGGAAATGAAGAAAGACACCGCCGCTCATGTTAAGAAACTAGCTGAGTTCATGGGTTGTTCTTTCACCTTAGAGGAAGAGGAGGGGAGGGGAGGTGCAAAAGATAATAAGCATGTGTAGTTTTGAGAAGTTGAGCAACTTGGAGGTGAATAAAAATGGGAAGCACCTTCTAGACACATCAATTACTATTCAAAATAGTTTATACTTCAGGAAAGGTGAGATAGGCGACTGGGCAAATCACATGACACCTGAAATGGGAGCACGTCTAGATGACATAATGGAGCAGAAACTCAAGGGTTCAGGCTTGAAGCTGCCCAGGTGACTGTGCCTGGGGTCCCATTTGCATATGATTATTGCCGAAGTGGGTTCATCAAAAGATGTTATCAGCATGTCGTGAAACAGCAACTGTGTATCCCAATAAATACCCTCTTTGTTCATCTCTTGTATTTCCTAGCAAGTATTCATATTTTGTGAATTATCCATGTCAATAAGCAATGTTCTTTTGTGAATCTGTGTTTGTGACTTTCATTGATTTTGAACTCAAAAATATCTCTACTGTGAATCTGTGTAAGAATTCATAATGGGATTCGTTTTTTTTTTTATTTAACAGAAGTGCATGCATTCCATTAATCAGTTTGATAAAAAAATAAATTTACTCTAATATATAATATTAGAGTGTTTTCTTCACAGAAATTGCCGTGTGTTTTCTTCACAGCTAATACATGCTTTAAAAGAACCGAGACAACCATACATGAGGGCGGAGCAAAGACCAACCGAGACAACCATCCATTAAGATTGTTGAATTGCAGATCAAATGAACGTAGGCGGCACATCTGCTGAAAGGATCTCGAAATGCCTTGTAATTGGTTAAAATAAAGATCAAGATCTGTAGGAGAACTCGTGTTTTCCACTCCAAAAATAAGCCCAGTTGCCGACTTCATGTGCAACAGAGGCACAGAGAATCTGAAAGCAGCTCCAAGTTTGCTTCTCTTCGTATGTTATTTGTGTACAGTGAATTAATTCACTCTGCACATAAAAATAAACCGTAAAAAAAACTTATTTTTTTAATTTTTAATTGTAATTTATTTAAAAACTAGTGTCTAATATATTCAATGGCTTTACTTAATTTAAAAACATTCTTAATCAAATAATTTAAATTATTTTTTGTTTAATTTTAATTTCAACCACAGTTTTCACCAAATATATATAAATATCAAACTAACTTTAACAAAAAGTACTTTTTATAAAACAATTTTTTTCAAATTACAATCACAAAAACTACCACAGTAATCTCTGAAAGACACAAAAGTATTTGAGATTTTTAATTAACTTCATCTCTGTTTTTTTCTATCACCTGGAAGGTAATATCTGCTTTAGTTTTGTTTTTGAAGGCTTAGGTTCTCCATAGCCTTTATTCTGTTTTTTTACTAAACACATCTTAGATTAATTTTGAATTTTGAAGGACCATTTTGCAATTAATTCTTGGGTTTTCCATATCATTTTTTCACCCTTTTATATTTAATATTTGTAATTGTGACCTACACACGGAGTATTTTTCCGGTATTAAATAAATTGGTTTTTTTCCGCAAAAACAACAAAATTTTCCTTTAATAGAAATGCATTTAGATATTTTTATTGCATATCTCCAAGTTTCTCAAAAATAAATCATATTGGTATAATTTAATCATAATAAAAAAATCATAAAAATAGTTTTTATTTTGCATGCATATTGGATTTAATAACTAATTTATTAAAGTCATGAGAACTTAGTTTGTATTAAAAAAAAAAATTATTTTGTTTCTTTTAATATACAGGATTATAAACTTATACGTAAAACATAATCTCGGTATTCAATAAAAAAAAATTTCTTTTATTTTTATGTTGTGACTCTAGAATGATTAGACTTGATCCCTACAATTATGGTACACTCTACTAGGGTGGACTAACTTTAATAATTAAACAGGCTAACGGTTAGAAAACACAACATTATCTTAGTTTATAT
The DNA here is from genome assembly GCA_015852605.2 of Populus deltoides. Taxonomy (NCBI): domain Eukaryota; kingdom Viridiplantae; phylum Streptophyta; class Magnoliopsida; order Malpighiales; family Salicaceae; genus Populus; species Populus deltoides. Next base: position 4,672,576 of record CM027580.2, read on the forward strand.
CAGATAAATAAACATTGCAGTTTATCTTAAGTAAGGTGTACTAAGGGTGATATGTCTTTTCTATATACAACCAGTTCCCTTATCTAGACTCGAAACTAGTTAGGGTTTCTAAAAATTAAAATAATCTATGACGACTCTTTTTTTTTACTGAGAAAGGTAAAAAATTCTTTATTTTTTCCACCCATTACCATGAAAATCTCAGTCTGGAAAAATAATCGTCGCAACGCCGTATACATGCAACACGTCATATATTTACAAAAAAATAGGTATTTCAAATTTTATTACTTTCCATTCTCATGCTATCAACAGAATATGCATCGCTGAATGAAACTGATGCATCACTGTTAGTTGGATGGTGAAATTTATATCATTTTAAAATGAGATTAGGTACTGATTTGTAATTTACCATCATAAGTTAAAAATTGGATAGGATCCTTATTTTCCTTATATATTAAAAAAAAAGCTAAAAAGTGTGAGATTTTCACTTGTATATATGCCTTTATTTATCATGAATCTTAATAATAAATTGATGATTTTGCCCTTAAAAAAAATCTTATTTAAGTGCATTTTTAGGAGTAAAATAGCCTTTTTATTTCACTCATTTGTCATTTGTGAATAGTTAGGGGTGTCTTGGTCTTTTTATCAATCTTTTCCATAATTAAATGACTTTTTGGCCCTTAAAAGTAAATAATTAGTTAAATATTGTTTATGATCTTTTTTGGCATTTCATATTTTTATTTCCGATGTAATGATTCTATTACCCTTAAATATAAGATTTTTAATTGCAAAGTGGTTTTTTTTTGTAATAATGCGTGGATTCTGAGGGTAGAATGATGTTTTAGAAAAAGACATTAAAAACGGTTGACGTGCGTCAACTACTCCACCACCTTTCGGGCAATGTGTGTTATTGCATATGGTGGTAAAAAAAAATGATTCTGCTGTGTTATTAGATTCATCTCAGCCTTCTTTTTCTCTTTATCCATCACGTGTACTTGTTGGACCTCTGATGAGTCGCTGGCATTCTTTTTTTTTTTTTTGTTATTTCTCTCTTTCCTCCCAGAAAATCATGCTTTGCCCTCTACATTTTCATACTAGCCCTTCAAGGTCATTTTCTTTTGATTTTGTCCTTGATTTTTTTATATATTTATTTGTTTTGTTTTAATTCATTTCTTAATTTTGCTTTTTAATTGCATCCTCCTTTAATTTCCTTGTTTACTATATTTGGTTTTCATTCTTTTGATTTATTTTTTTAATTTTATTGATCTATTTGTTGTTGGTGTTTCAAAATCAATCCTTTTAGTTTTGACTTTAGTCATTTTCTCTTTTGTTAGAGTTTTATTTGTTTTCAAGTTAATCCTTCAATTCTAATTGCATATATATAATGTTTTTTGATTTGGTCATTCTGCTTTTGATTTACTTTTTTTTCCTTGGCTCTTTTATCAAAAAATTTATAGTTTTTAATTTTATCCTTCAAATTAAGTTTTTATTTTTTTAAATAATAATAATAATAATTTCATTTTGGTCCTTCTTCTTTTGATTTCTTATTTGTTTCCTTATTTGTTTCCTTCGTCCTAAAGTTTTTTATTGTTTTTAATTTATCATTCAAATCAAGTTTATGGTTTTTGTTATTTCAATAATAATAATAATGGTAATGGTAATTATAGTGGTTGTAATAATAATAATAATAATAATAATAATAATGGCGATAGTAACAATATTACTAATAATACTATTAATAATGATAATAATGTTAATAATAATGGTAATAATAATAGTTTAAATAGTGGTAGTGATAATAATTATAGTCGTAGACGTAATACTAGAAATAATTCACAAATATTTTGAAGAGTGATAGTTGTCACAATAACAAATATGATATTAATATGAAATAAAATCTAATTGTATGACATGCAATCAAGAATATTAAAATAATGTAAATTAGTCAGATTGTCCATGCTATTTTGCGGGCATTCATAAAGAATATTAATAAATGGCAGTGAAGAAACATCTTCTAAGATTGATGGTCCGAGCGTAGCCTATTCATAAATAATATAAATCATTATGATAGTGGTAGTCCAAAGTTAGATTTGTGAATAACATGTCAGATGCAAGCATAGTGAGTCTGCTTATAATAATAATAATAATAATAATAATAATTTTTAATTTTATCATTGAAATCAAATCTATGATTTTTTTCAATAGTAATAAATTTTTTTCAAATATATTAATAATAATAAAAATAATAATATTAAACATGCTTGATTCAATTTCTTATAGTTTTTAATTTGTATTTTTTAAATCAAATTTATAATTTTTTTTAATAGTAATAATATTTTTTAAAAATTTAATAATAATAATAATAATAAGAATAAGACTTACGTTCCTTGGCTCTAACATCTCTTGCTAGAATGAAGTTACCACAGTCAGATTTAAATAACTTGGATGTGACATGCTTGCTAAATCCAAGTTATTTAGATATAACATCCGATGCTACACTTATGGCATTCGAGATCCAAGGTGATTGATCTAACAATCATATCTGATCCAAGCCCTAAGATGTGATTGCTTTTCTAGACCCGAGCACCAAGGCACTATCGACCATAAGTCAAGTCAATGTACCAATCAATTGTTTTTAAGATCAAGGTCTGGGTTCAGACATCTTTTCTGTGAAAAAAATATTGCATGCACACCGGGTCTCCGCTGCTAACCGCATTTCAAATTGTGGTTGGTCGCTCAAAAAGCATCAACGAGATCCTTTTTTGCGCGGCCAAATGTAACTTGAAACGTGGGTGGTCTCATAGACAAACGGGCTGTTAGTCCCGACTCTCAACCGGTCTGATGATACCAAAATGTTAAAGAAACGAAATTCCACATCAAGAATATTTTTGTAACCGAAATTTTCCAAGAGGAAAGTGATGGTATGGAAAATATAGAAGAAAGAAATCACTACAGTACGTGAGCAGCTGTTTTAGTGTGGGAGAAGTGACGAAAAGAAGAGACTTTTGAAATGTTGACTTCTGATAGGTTACTAAGAAATTCAAGCAAAAGAAGAAATCTCAGAGATTGTGATCAGTTTTATCATTTGTGGGGTGGTATTGACTTGATTCTCTCTCTGTTCTGTTGCTTTAATGATCATGGGTTGTTCTTGTTGCAAAAGATTTTGGAGGCAAGCCAGCTTACTTGTTTGCACTTCTGCATCCAGAGAGGGTCCTAGGGGTTGTGACTCTGGGAGTGCCATTCATACCTCCAGGTCCAGGTCCAAGTCAATACCAGAAATACCTCCCCGAAGGCTTTTATATATCTAGATGGAAGGTCGTTTTCCATTTTATATTCCTTGCTCTAAACATTCGATATGGCATGTCTTTTTTCTTCTTCAGAACGTATAGAAATTCTAAATGACCATCGAATACTAACTATGCATGCATCGACTAGGACATTTACATGAACGGTTTAGAATTTAACAATCTACATGCTCGGGACTGTCTAATTTGCTGAAGTCTAAAAATCATTTATCTGATTCCTTATTATTTTTTCTTTGAGTTGTGTGTAGAAACCTGGACGAGTAGAAGCTGATTTTGGTCCACTTGATGCAAAAACGGTTGTCAGGAACATCTACATTTTGTTCTCTAGAAGTGAAATACCAATAGCTGCTGAAAACCAGGAGATTATGGATTTGGCGGACCTATCCACTCCTCTTCCCCCTTGGCTCACAGAGGAAGATCTTGCGACATATGGAGCCTTGTACGAGAAGTCTGGATTCCAAAGTTCCATGTAGGTAAGTGGCGTGTCTTTTAAAGGAGTGCCAGTCTCTGCTAATTTGTCTGACTTGTTTTATGTTAGTATTCTTAAATAATATTTATTTAGTCTTATTTATTAAGAGTAAAATAGTATTTTCAGTTTAATCTATATATAATTCATTTATATTTAGGTTAATTTAAGCACTCATAATAAACAGATCATTCAGAATTCTAGTCTCTTTGTATGTGTGATCTAAATTACTTTAACATGGTATCAGAACCTGATTAGTCGATCCCTTAGCTTGCTAATTTTATGGAACTCGTTGTCCCTGTAGAAACCATGTTTACCAATGTCAGAGCCATTGCTGGTATCAAAATCGTTATCATCATCCACTTCATTCCCTGTAAGATGTTCCAGCACGCTCAATGCATTTCTTTGAAGCTTAACTTCAGATCTATTTTTCAAAACATCAGACATGGGTTGTTTGACCTATTAAAAGATGGAGGATGAAGATTAAGTTTTGTGCTTGGGGCTGAAGAATTAATATCTGAACCTTTATTTTGGATTCTTCAGCTTCTTTAATTTGGTTTTTTTGTTCTGTCTCTGCAATTGTTTTGGTATTTCGTCTTCTCTTCAGTTTCTGCAATTTGGTATTTGCGTTCAGTTTCTGCAACTTTTTTTTGGAGTGATATTTTGTCTTTCGCTTCTGCAAAATCTGGTATTTCGACTTTCCTTCAGCTTCTGCAATTTGGTATTTTTGTTCTGTCTCTGCAATTGTTTTGGTATTTTGTCTTCTCTTCAGTTTCTGCAATTTGATATTTGCGTTCAATTTCTGCAAATTTTTTTTGGAGTGATATTTTGTCTTCCGCTTCTGCAAAATCTGGTATTTCGACTTTCCATCAGCTTTTGCAATTTGGTATTTCTGTTCTGTCTCTGCAATTGTTTTGGTATTTCGTCTTCTCTTCAGTTTCTGCAATTTTTTTTGGAGTGATATTTTGTCTTTCGCTTCTGCAAAATCTGGTATTTCGACTTTCCTTAAGCTTCTTTCATGGCATCTACTACCAAAGAGATTGTTTGGTTACGTTGGTTATTTCCTGATATGAGAGTTTTCTTTTCTCATCCTACTCCTATGTATTGTGACAACCAGAGTTTTATTCAGATTGCTCACAACTTGGTTTTTCATGAGCGAACTAAGCACATTGAGATCGATTGTCATCTTACTTGTCATCATCTCAAGCATGACACCATTACTTTGCCTTTTGTTCCTTCTTCCTTGCAGATTGCAGATTTCTTTACCAAGGCACATTCCATTTCTCATTTTTGTTTTCTAGTTGGCAAATTCTCGATGCTTGTAGCTACCGCATTGTGAGTTTGAGGGGAGATGTTAAATAATATTTATCTAGTTTTATTTATTTAAGGTAGAATAGTATTTTCAGTTTAACCTATATATAATTTCTTTGTATTTAGGTTAACTTAAGCACTCATAATAAACAGATCATTCAGAATTCTAGCCTCCTTTTATATTTGATCTAAATTACTTTAACAAGCATCTTATAAGATTGGTTTGATTGTATACTTTGTTGGTCCGTTGATGAAGATATCAACATAACAGAACCAGTAGTTGAAGTTCCAGCACTTCTGATCATGGGCGACAAAGATTATGTCTTCAAATTTCCTGGGATGGAAGCTTACATAAAGAGTGGGAAGGTCAAAGAGTTTGTCCCTGGTCTGGACATCATATATTTGCCTGAAGGAAGCCATTTTGTTCAGGAGCAATCACCTGACGAGGTGAATCAGCTCATACTTACTTTCCTTAATGCCAGAATCTGGTCGTGAGGATTTGTTGCGAAGTATGTCTTAATATCAATTGGCCTTAATGCTGCAACATTGGAACACTGGAATCTAATTCTGATGCTGAGTTCTATGATTGTTGAGTATGCAGAGAACTGTTAATGCAGGACCACTGCTCTCTGCCTCTGTATCTGTGGTCGGACCTGTTTGTATTTGAGTTTGAAGAAAAAACATGCATCATGCATATAATTCGAGTCTTAAATGGATTTTACTGTTTTCAATAATCATAATTTTGTACGCATGCTGAAATATCTTGCCTCACCTTAATGTTAAGCTCCATGTGAATTCTTGGAAAAAAACTTGGTGGAGGTTGAATGGATAATGAAAGTCATAGAAGGAGAACACTGCATCACGTGGTTTTCCATGAATTACAGCTTCATATGGTGTAAAGCTGAAGAATAGCACACAAATCCGCTATTCCTAATAAATTCTCTGAAACTGGTAAGTTTCCTGGATAAAAACTGAATAGTATCAGTGCCAGCTCGAGCTCAGAATGCCACATCTGTTGATGAACTTCCAGTTACCAACACGAGGAGACACACACAGCAACTTAAAAAAGGGCATTATATAGTTAAACCAAGAGAACAATTATTATTATTATAAGAAAATCTAAATGGAGGCGGAGGAGTCAATGTGCAATCTGCACTGTTGATCCCCAAATAAAATTAAAATATTATTTTTTTTATTTAATATTACATTTTTTTTTCCAGTTTCTCCTTCCAACATGATATCGTTTTATAGTTTTATTTAATCGGTTTTTGATAATAATTTTTTATTTTTTATTCGCATGAATAATTATTTAATTAAATAAAATATTTATTATAAAAAAATATTTTCAAGTCAAATATTTTAATTATATATATATATTTTTTATTTGTTATTAAGAAATTTTTTATATCAAAATTTTTTAAGAAACCTGAATATTTATTTTTCTTTATTAAAACAATTATATCAACTAACTACGTAAGATAAGACTGGGAATTGAGAAGTTTATTTGTCAGCAGACAGTAGCTTCAGTAGATGGTAAATATGGACTGGACTGCTGATCATTAGATCAATTCCCACCTTCATGAACCTTTTTTTTTAGTACAGAAAGCTTCATATAATACAAATTCTTATAATATTTAATTTTATATTTCAAATCACATTTATAATTATTTTTTAATAATAATAATATTTTTTTAAAAATCTAATAATAATAAACTTGGTTTCTAGATGGATAATGACTTTCGTTTAGCTTAACCTAACAAGTCGAGGTCAGAAGTAGTAGGTGATTTTGGATTTTCAGATTAATTTTTTTTATTAATTTTAATTTGGATTATTTGGATTGTATGAAAAAATAATAATTCATTTTTGATTAAACTCCATATACCAAATTTCTTAGATTAATTCATGCTATTGCATAGCCAGAAACCAAGCATGCTAGTCTCCTTTCAAGGCCGCATGGTCCAGTTGGACTTGAGGTACCATGCTCCTTTAGCCAAAAACTGAGTGGGAAGCCTCTGCTGTAATGTTCATTGATCAATACAGTAGACTTATATGCCTATGCTGTATATAAGTCCAGTAGTTGGAGGTTAGATTTGTGAATAACATGTCAGGCGCAAGTGTTCTCGGTATGATTATAATAATAATTATAATAAATTTTAATTTTACTATTAAAATCAAATTTATGATTTTTTTAATAGTAATAAATTTTTTTTCAAATTTATTAATAATTATATTAATAATAATGAAAATCATAATATTTATAATATTAATAATAATATTAAACATGCCTAATTCAATTTCTTATAGTTTTTAATTTGTATCCTTCAAATCAAATCTATAATTTTTCTTCAACAATAATAATATTTTTTAAAAATATAATAATAATAATAACAAGACTCACGTTCCTTGACTCTGACATTCTTTGCTAGTCTGAAATTATCATAATCAAATCCAAGTAATTTATATGTGACGCCTAAACCATACCCAAATTACTTGGATATGACATCTCATGCTAGACTCATGGCATTTGAGATTCAAGATGCTGAGATCTAACAATCATACTTGACCCGAGTTCTAAGATATGATTGTTTTTCTACACCCGAGCGCTAAAGCACCAAGACACTATCCACCATAAGTCAAGTCAATATACCAATCAATCAATTTTCAAGATCAAGTTTTTTCTTTTTAACAAAAACAAAACTTTTATTAACACCGAAATAACTAGTAAAACTATATTTCAATATTATATCTGAACAAAATTAATTTGAAGTAAAAATAATATTAAAAAAATATTCAGAAGCACTTTTTGATTGTAAAAGCAAACACACTAAAATCATGTAGATTTTCATTTAGACATTAAAATTCAAGAAGAAATTGAGTTCACAGTACTATTAATTCAATCTATGATGGATTAGTCCCAACTACTTTAGGGCCACCATTGACATTGATTACTTTGAATAATTTTAATTTATAGGCATAAAAAATTAATACATATCTTTAAGAGGATCAATTTTAGATTATTTTTCTCTCTCTCTCTCTCTCTATTTTTTTTTTTGGTTTCCAAATATTTGACATCTTCGTTTAGATAAGCTCTGGTGTGTGTGTTTTTTAGATTATTTAAAATCATGTTTCTTGAAATGTCAAAAACATTTCATGGATTAATTTAACTTAATTCCTATGCCAAAAAAATAGGAATTAAAACTGTTTAATTTTTTCCACCAAGTAGAAGTACCAAATTGAGAATTTACTTTCTTATCTTTTACCTAAGTTAAGCGGAAGCATGATCACGAGAAGGGATTTGGAAGCCACTTAGTTTAGGCTCTTCTCTGAGTCTTGAAAAGCAAAACCAATGGAGACGTGATCGCGCACTCCCTGAGCTATATAGACAGAGTAAGTGGCTGCAAACAAATGTCAACACCAATTCAGGTCCTGACAAATTAATTCAATCGATGAAGGATTAGTCCCAACTACTTTAGTACTTTTAATCATGTAGATTTTCATTGACATTGATTACTTTGAATAATTTTAATTTATAGGCATAAAAAATTAATGCGTATCTTTAAAAATTAATTTTTAGGGCCACCAACTCAGGTCCTGACAAATTAAAGCATTGAAACATAAAAAGTGACCTAACCTTAGCAAATTACTACTTGTTCCAGCCTCACCCAGGAGTCAGACAGCCAGCCCTCCGGTGTCTGCATGGCAAGGGAATAATTCCTTCAAGAATGCAGAGAAAATTATACTTGCAATGCAACTATAAACGAGACGGTACAGTGTGGAGGGCAAGATGTTAAATCAATTGATCTTATTATAATACTGTGAAATATGATCAGGACAAAAAAATAAATAAAGAAAGAAAGAGTTGTTTATTTCGCAATGATCGATATGATGCGTTTTCCACGTGGAATCTTCGTCAGACTTGTTGAAAATGCCAAATTGTGATCCACTTTTGGCTGTGCCAAATGCATGGGTGGGGTTTCACGCAGAGCTATTACCCCTTGTGTAAAACTCAACGCCAGTTTCATGAGTTCTCTGGGATTCTAACATGGTAAAAAAAAAATATATATATATATATATATATATATATATATATATATATATTGATAAAATAACAAAGTGTAAAGAATATTTAGTGAAATAGATATTTGTGATTAAACAGTAGCAATTATTATATGCTGGCTCTCTCCGATTTACTGGACAGAAGATTTATTAAAAAGAGATGAGAAAGGAGAAAGGAAAGAAAAGACAATATCCTGATGATGATATTATTGGTATTGTTGAAACAAATCTAAAAATACCAATAAAAGTCACTAATAACAATTAGAGTAGGTCATACGAGTGACCGAGATAAGTGAGTTTCAATATTTTTAAACAACTCGTATGATTGTGACTCATTTTATTTATTATTTTTAATATTTTTTGTTGTTAAAATACTAATAATGTTATCATTATAATTTCAATGTATTTCTATTATTATTATTTTTTGTTTTGCTGTCTGTCCTCTCTTTCTTTATAATTTATGAAGAGTAAGATAGAAAAAGAAAAAAAAAACCCCTAGTCTTCCACTTTAATCTATCTTAATCTTATTCACTACTTTGTCAATGCAAACTAGATTTTTCCTTGAATAAGATCTAATCCGCCAGCGGATATATAGGTGATCGAGAATATTAAATTAGTGTAAAACTTGATTTAATTCAACATTATAATTCGAGGTGCTATAATAATGTGAAAAAAAGAATAAAAAAACTAGATGATGGCGACCACAAATCAAGAATTGCAGACATCACGTGGTGCACTTTCATCATCATTATTATTGGTATAATAATGTTTGTCATATTATTTTTTAATTGTTTAGTTGTTTACTATATGTTAAAAATTCAAGATCTTCAAAGATTTGGAAGATCTTCATATAAGGATCTAAAGTTATTATGGGACCGTCTTTATTTTCCTATTTGGATTTTTTTATTTATATTAAGAATTTCAATTTAATTAGTATTTTATTATTTAAAAATATTAATGGTAGATTGATTCTATTAGTCAGGCTAATTTTAAGTATAAATTATTTTTTATACAAAATTTTAAATTTAGAATTAATAAAAATAAAAATATTTAGTTTATTTTTTATTCGAGTATTCATATTATTGTTTAGATTTTTTATAAATATTTAGAGATTTTTTCTATTTCGCTACGATGTTAACCTTAAGGTTTGAGTGTGTGGAAAAATAGTAGCAGTTGCTTTTAAAATATTTTCACTTAGAAAATATATTAAAATAAGATATATTTTTATTTTTTAAATTCTTTTTTTACATCAGCACATATTAAAATAATCCAAAAATACCAAAAAAATTAATTTAAAAAAAATCAAAATTTATAAAAACCCCGATTAAAATGTTTTACCAAACACCCTCTTAGTTTTATCTTTATGTTTTAAAAATAATTCTTAACATTAGGAAACCAAAAAAATCTATATATATACACATAAAATTTTAAAAAAATCAAAAATTTTAAAAATTATAGTCGAAATGCTCCCCTTTAGTTTTAAAAGTAAATCAGCTCTCAACTTGATACAAATAGCTGCTACAATGGCCTTTCTTTAATATTTTATTTACACCATTCTACATAATATTATCTTTTGTACATTCATGGAACCCTCTTCGCCTTCCACACAAATCCAGGATTTTGGTGAAACTGCTGAGAGAGAAAAATGAAGAGCTTTCCAAAGGCCATGCTAAAACCTACAAAGAAGTGATCTCTACCTTTCCAGAAGTTAAAGGCTTTTGGGACGTTCCGTCCTTGGGAAGACTCATGTCAGTTCAAGAACACTTCTAGCCTCAATCCACTGATATATTTTTCGCCAGCTTTCCAAAAACGAAGGAAATCTTTGGTTAATGTTCTCTGAATCTCTCCTTTTCTCCTTCAAGAGTTTCTTGTTCTCTAAATTGAGTTTTTTCTATGCATTCTATTATTTTATTTAACGGGTATTTGAGAGTGTGATAATAATTACAGTTTAAAGTGTTTTTGTTTGAAAATATATCAAAATAATATATTTTTTTAATTTTTTTTATTATTCATCTTTTACATTAAAACAATAAAAAACATAAAAAAAAAAATAAAACAATTAGAAAACGCAAGATTGCATCAATGCTAAATGCAATGTCAATCTCTCTCTCTCTCTCTCTCTCTCTCTCTCACACACACACACACACACACACACACACACACACACGATCCACCTCTGGTGTCAAATGCATAGTAATGTTCATTTAGGGGGACAGAGTTGTGGAGTTGGGGGTTGTAAATATTCCTCAAAAGATCGAGTCTTAAGGTCCCGGAGCAATTATACGACGGGGAAAAAAAATGCTACAAGGGTCGAAATAAAACGTTTTTACTGGTTGATGATATCCAAAAATCTAAGCAATAATAATTTTTTTTTGAGTTGAATAATTGGTTAATCAGTTCATCTAATAATTTTCTTTTATAATTGATCATTGATAGGTCAAAGCTGCTCATAGTTAGTATTTATAAAAGGTCCTTTTTGGTAGAGGTAAGGACTCTTCGATATTTAAATAATTATTTTTTTTAGAAAAAGAAAATAAATGAATATTCTATAGAGAGATACTCTGAAAATACAAAATACAGCTAAGGTTTTTAATTCTGTTTCGTTTCGTCTGGAATGGCCAAAATATTTCATATCAATTCAAAAAACAGAACAAAACAGAACAATTTTCACCTCATTTCAAATCTCGGTCCTTTCCAGATTTTCCGGATAAATTAGAGATTGTAAACTTTTGTTCTGAAGGTCTCATAATATATTTATAGCTCATGAGTTTTTTATTATTATTATGAAAATGAGGGTTTGAAGAGTAATTACCCTAATGACATTAATGAGAAATAAATATCTCTTGTCTGATGGGAATATGGTGGATCCTCGAATGACTTTTATACATCTAAAAAGATATAGGGAGATTAAAGTTTAAGACGTCAAGTGTACCTAAACCTATAGAGATCAAGTTCTTTCCTAAGATTAGATCCAAGTGAGGTTAGTCATTCCCCTGAACATGAGAAGGGAGAATGGTTATTATCTTGAACTTAGTTGGCTGTCAAATCTAAGCACCCCACGCTACCTTAAACTTGACGCACTATCAAGTCCAAGTGTCTCGGGTCTGACATGCATGTCAACCCACGCTACGTTGGACTTGATGCGCTAACAAGTCTAAGCGTCTTGAGTCTAGTATGCGTGTTTGGCCGATGTTATCCTAGACTTGACGCATTATTATGTCCATACACCTTGAACTTGAATGATCAAGTTCATGCGTCTCATATCTAACATGTACGTTAGATCCATACTACAACTACCAAGCTAAATGCCCTGAATTTAGTATTTGTGATAGATCTATGCGTTTTAAAGAACCAAACAAAACTAAATAAAAAGTTGACTCATCACTAATCTATAAAAACTATCTACATAATGGAGCGTAGTTGATATCTTCTACCACTCACTACATTTACTTGAATAATGAAAATGTTTTTTTTTTCTTTTAATGGAAAAGACATTTTAACTTTATCTTCAATTACTTTATATAAATGTTTCCTTCTATCTTAGATATTGGGTTTTGAAAACACCGCTAAATTTATTAAATTAGTGTAAAACTTGATTTAATTCAACATTATAATTCGAGGTGCTATAATAATGTGAAAAAAAGAATAAAAAAACTAGATGATGGCGACCACATATCAAGAATTGCAGACATCACGTGGTGCACTTTCATCATCATTATTATTGGCATAATAATGTTTGTTGTATTAATTTTTAATTGTTTAATTGTTTACTATATGTTAAAATTTCAAGATCTTCAAAGATTGGGAAGATCTTCATATAAGGATCTAAAGTTACTATGGGACCGTCTTTATTTTCCTATTTGGATTTTTTTATTTATATTAAGAATTTCAATTTAATTAGTATTTTATTATTTAAAAATATTAATGGTAGATTGATTCTATTAGTCAGGCCAATTTTAAGTATAAATTATTTTTTATACAATTTTAAATTTAGAATTAATAAAAATAAAAATATTTAGTTTATTTTTTATTCAATTATACATATTATTGTTTAGATTTTTTATAAATGTTTAGAGATTTTCTCTATTTCGCTACGATGTTAACCTTAAGGTTTAAGTGTGTGGAAAAATAGTCGCAATTGTTTTTTAAAATGTTTTCACTAAGAAAATATATTAAAATAATATATATTTATTTTTTAAATTCTTTTTTTACATTAGCATATATTAAAATACTTCAAAAATACTAAAAAAAATTAATTTATAAAAAATTAAAATTTATAAAAAACCCGATTAAAATGTTGTACCAAACACCCTCTTAGTTTTATCTTTATGTTTTAAAAATAATTCTTAACATTAGGAAACCAAAACAATCTATATATATATATATATAATTTAAAAAAATTAAAATTTTTAAAAATTATAGTCGAAATGCTCCGCTTTAGTTTTAGAAGTGAATCAGCTCTCAAATTGATACAAATAGCTGCTACAATGGCCTTTCTTTAATATTTTATTTACACCATTCTACACAATATTTTCTTTTGTACATTCTTGGAACCCTCTTCGCCTTCCACACAAATCCAGGATTTTGGTGAAACTGCTGAGAGAGAAAATGAAGAGCTAGCTTTCCAAAGGCCATGCTAAAAACTACAAATAAGTGATCTCTCCCTTTCCAGAAGTTAAAGGCTTTTGGGATGTTCCGTCCTTGGGAAGACTCATGTCAGTTCAAGAACACTTCTAGCCTCACTCCACTGATATATTTTTAGCCAGCTTTCCAAAAACGAAGGAAATCTTTGGTTAATGTTCTCTGAATCTCTCCTTTTCTCCTTCAAGAGCTTCTTGTTCTCTAAATTGAGTTTTTTCTATGCATTCCATTATTTTATTTAGCGGGTATCTGATAGTGTAATAATGATTACAGTTTAAAGTATTTTTTGTTAAATATATTAAAATAATATATTTTTTTAAATTTTTTATTATTCATCTTTTACATCAACACAAATAAAAAAACAATTAGAAAACGCAAGATTACATCAATGCTAAATGCAATTTCAATCTCTCTCTCTCTCTCTCTCTCTCTCTCTCACACACACACACACACACACACACACACACACGATCCACCTCTGGTGTCAAATGCATACTGATGTTCCACAGCGAGCCACTATCTATTATGTAAAATCTCAACAAGTGAGAAATGTCATAGATCAATTGGTCTAATTTACGGGGACAGAGTTGTGGAGTTGGGGGCTGTAAATATTCCTCAAAAGATCGAGTCTTAAGGTCTCGGAGCAATTATACGACGGGGGGGAAATAAAATGCTACAAGGGTTAGCAGTGCTGAAGGTCTCTAATCAAGTTTTACACTAATCGGAGATTGTAAACCTTTATGCTGAAGGTTTCATGATATATCTATAACTCATGAGCTTTTTTTTTTGTAAAAATAAGGTTTGCAGTGTAATTATCCTAATAACATTGATAAGAAATAAATATCTCTTATCTAATGGGAATATGGTGGGTCCTCAAATAACTTTTATACATCTAAAAAGACATAGGGAGATTAAAGTTTAAGACGTCAAGTGTACCTAAACCTATAAAGATCAAGTTTTTTATTGAGATTAGATCCAAGTGAGGTTTGTCATTCCCCTGAACATGAGAAGGAAGAATGGTCATTATCTTGGACTTAGCTAGTTGTCAAATCTAAGCACCTTGGGTCTGACATGCGTGTCAGACCTACACTACCTTAAACTTGGCGCACTACCAAGTCCAAGCGTCTCGGGTCTAACATGCATGCCAACCCACGCTACGTTGGACTTGGTGTGCTATCAAGTCTAAGCGTCTTGGGTCTGATATGCGTGTTTGACCGATATTATCTTAGGCTTGACGCATTACTATGTTCAAGCACCTTGAACTTGAATGATTCTCAAGTCCATGCGTCTTAAATCTAACATGTACGCCAGATCCATACTACCACTACCAAGCTTAAATAACCTGAATTTAGTATTTATGCTAGATCTATGCGTTTTAAAGAACCAAACAAAAACTAAATAAAAAGTTGACGTATCACTAATCTATAAAAACTATCTGCATAATGGAGCGTAGTTGATATCTTCTACCACTCACTACATTTACTTGAATAATGAAAATGTTTTTTTTTTTAATGGAAAAGACATTTTAACTTTATCTTCAATTACTTTATATAAATGTTTCATTCTATCTTAGATATTGGGTTTTGAAAACACCATCAGGCTAAATTTATTATCGAATATAAAATGTATTTATTTTTATATTTTCAAAAAAAATTTTGAATTTTTTTATTTTAATTATATTTTTGCATTTTGTGTTAATATTAAAAGTAAATTTTTTAAAAAATTATTTTTATATATTTTTAAATTAAAATATTATAAAAAGCGACCCCTAAATCAATAACAACAAGATTTAATACAAAACAATTCTAATTGCATCAGCTGAGAGGTGATCAAGAATACTAAAATAGTGTAAATTTTGACTTAATTCAATTATTAGAATTGGGGGCGTAACAATTTGAAAGAAAAAGGAAGAAAAGAAGGGCAAACAGTACAAATAACTTGGATAATGGTGACCAAATATTTGTAATTTGAGACATCAAGTTCTCGCAAGGAAATAGTTAATAGTGCCAATAATTAATCTGCTCTCAACTTGCTACAAATCGCTGCCATAACCACATATTCAAAAAACAAATATTTCTTACTAGTTTAGAAATATTATTTTTAAGATATTTATTGTAAAAGATATTTTTTAAAAAAATTATATTTTTTAAATTAATTTTTTTAATGATTTTAAATTATTTTAATGTATTGAAATAAAAAATAATTTTTAAATATATTAAAAAAAATTTAAATTATTTTAAAATTATTTTTTAAAAAAATCCTTTTAAAAACAGCGTTATAACCTTCCCAAACTTCACATCCCCAAATTATTGAATTGCCATTTAAAGCTTGTAAGAGAAACCACACGGTCACGCTAAAGATTTGCCATCGAATATAATATGACATAAAACCCAATTGCATCAGCGGACATGTGATCAATAATATTAAAATATGGTAATAGTTGATGGGGCCGCAAATTAAACCAGCTCTCAACTCGCTACAAATAGCTNCNATGGNCTTNCATTCTACGTTATNTTTNCATTTTTTTACATTCATGGAATCCTCTTTGCCTTCCACCCAAATCTGGGATTCTGGTGACAGTGCTGAGAGGAAAAATGAAGCTAAAAATTACAATGAAGTGATGTCCACCTTTCCGAGAGTTAAAGGCTTGAATGGGTATGATTATTACCTGTACCAAGGCTTTTTTTACGCTCCCTTCTTCTTGGAAGGACTCATGGCTGTTCAAGAATGCTTCAATCCTCAATCCACTGATATATTTGTCGCCAGTTGTCCAAAAACTGGCACAACTTGGCTTAAGGCCCTCACTTTTGCTATTTTCACACGATCCCGTTTAAGTGGTTCAACAACTAGTTCTTTACTTGCCAAGATGCCACATGACTGTGTTCCTTTGTTGGAATATGACCTTGCTCAAAACCCCAGTAATCGGGACTTGGCAATTCCTCTGGTATCTACTCATGTTCCTTACAGTTGTTTACCTAAATCTATCATTTCTTCTAGTTGCAAGATTATTTACATTTGCAGGGACGCAAAGGATGCTTTTGTTTCTTTGTGGTACTTTCTTGCCAGGCTGCAAATGTCGAAAAATGTTGAACCTCTTCCTCTGGAAGAGGCCTTTGAGTTGTTCTGCAATGGAATTGCAAATTTTGGACCATATTGGGACCATGTTTTAGGGTATTGGAGAGCAAGCTTAGAGTTCCCTGAGAAGATACTGTTCTTGACATACGAGGAAATGAAGAAAGACACCGCTGCTCATGCTAAGAAACTAGCTGAGTTCATGGGTTGTTCTTTCACCTTAGAGGAAGAGGAGGGAGGGGAGGTGCAAAAGATAATAAGCATGTGTAGTTTTGAGAAGTTGAGCAACTTGGAGGTGAATAAAAATGGGAAGCACCGTCTAGACACACCAATTGCTATTCAAAATAGTTTTTACTTCAGGAAAGGTGAGATAGGCGACTGGGCAAATCACTTGACACCTGAAATGGGAGCGCGTCTAGATGACATAATGGAGCGGAAGCTCAAGGGTTCGGGCTTGAAGCTGCCCAGGTGACTGTGCCTGGGGTCTCATTTGCATATGATTATTGCCGATGTGGGTTCATCAAAAGATGTTATCAGCATGTTGTGAAACAGAAACTGTGTATCCCAATAAATACCCTCTCTGTTCATAGCAAGTATTCACATTTTGTGAATCTTCCATGTGAATAAGCAATATTATTTTGTGAATCTGTGTTTGTGACTTTCATTGATTTCCTTGCATGTTTGTAAGAATTCAAAATGGGATTCGTTTTTTTTTTTTTAACACATGTGCATGCATTCCATTCATCAGTTTGATAAAAAAATAAATTTACTCTAATATGTAATATTAGAGTGTTTTCTTCACAGAAATTGCAGTGTGTTTTTCTTCACCGCTATACATGTTTGAAAAGAACCGAGACAGCCATACATGAGGGCGGAGCAAAGACCAACCGAGACAACCATCCATAGGCGGCTCATCTGCTGAAAGGATCTCGAAATGCCTTGTAATTGGTTAAAATAAAAAGATCAAGATCTGTAGGAGAACTCGTGTTTTCCACTCCTAAAATAAGCCCAGTTGCCGGCTTCATTTGCAACAGAGACACATAAAGAATCTGAAAGCAGTTTTTATGCACTATCATTAGAATAATTTGACCAGTCAGAATGATTTTTCACCCCTACTAGGCTCAGATCACAATTCTTCTTACTTCAAACAAATCTTTTGGAACCGATATGTGGAGGGATGGCTTGATTTATACCGGAGATTTTGATGGAAACTTAAAGAAGCGTGGCTTAATTATACCTTGGATGCGCAAATTGATTACAGGGAAAATATGACAGAAAGTGAGTTGCAGGGAATGTAAAAGGCATTAGTAAACTCAACACCTTTCAGGGCATCGTTCCTTGGTTTGCTCCCTTTTATTTCTTATTTTGTTTTTCCAGCCATTGTCTAATGCTTTTCTTACTCGCAGACTGGTCTCTGCAGAGAATGAGAAAGCACAAACTCTTTAAGAGAAGATATTCTCCGGCAATGGCATCAAACAGAAAAGTCCGACGTTAACTAAATGAGTTGATGGATCTCTTGTCTGAATATAGAAGTGCAGAAACTAACCTTGACCAAAAACCCCCATGCTACCAACTACATCTCAACAAGCAACAAATCAAATGAATTGTGATCCGCCAGTAAAGTACAGCGAATGGACACTGCCCCAGCAATAGATCATACAAGTTCTGACCAACCGGTGAAAGATCATCAGGACCCTACCCCATTATAACCAATGAAGCAGACCGTACTCCATTGACAATTCATCAAATAGATTTGTGCCGTTCACCACTGCATTTTTAAATAAGATCTATGAACTCAAAAAAAAAGTCGCTCAAATATCTCTCTAGAAAACTAACCTTGAACTCTTAACTAGGAGAAAAACGAAGGAAAATTAGAGCTTATAACATAGGAAACTAAGCTGAAAACTGAGATCAAAAAAAGCGTAAGAAATTTTGTAAAATTTTCCAGAAACACTCCTTTATCCCCTTCATAGAGGATTTTGAAACAAAAACCATTATATAACTAATTCTAGTAGTTATTAAAAATTAATTCTTGCCATTATCAATTTTAATTACCTGCTATAAATTGAAATTAAACCTGATATTTAGCTGAAAAAATTGTTTAAATTGGAGAAACTACTCAGACTTTATATTTATTAACGGTACAAACTAAAGGGTTAAAGAAAAAAAAATTATTTAAGG
The DNA here is from genome assembly GCA_015852605.2 of Populus deltoides. Taxonomy (NCBI): domain Eukaryota; kingdom Viridiplantae; phylum Streptophyta; class Magnoliopsida; order Malpighiales; family Salicaceae; genus Populus; species Populus deltoides. The sequence goes on from CM027580.2 coordinate 4,691,605, forward strand.
GTCCAAAAAACTATAAACTCATACCCAAATTCAAAATATATTGGTAAAAAATAATTCTTTGTAGTTTAAGAAATTACAGTAAAATCATACTCGGGACTATCCAAGTCAATTTAACACATGTGACTTTAGCTGAAAGCTCATTTTACTGAAGTTTTTCCTTTTCTAAAAGCTTGTGTTTTTTAAGTTCAATTTCAACTTTTTTTTTATATTCTCAATATATAATTAACAAGAAAAAAAAATTTATGTGAGATTAAGATTTTGAATTTCATAAAAATATGTTTATTAATGATTTTTTAAGATCAATATCTTATTTTTTTTATAATTTATTTTAATCATTTTAATATACAATGTTAAAGAGATTTGGTTAAATAATAAATTCTAATAAAATTTTAATCCTAAAAATAAGTAGATCTTATTTTTTATTTAATCTCAAATGTATTTATTTTTCATGTTTTAAAATAAATTCCCATATATATATATATATATATATATATATATATATATATATATATATATATATATATATATTGTAAATATTCAAAATATGGCCGTCACCCTTGTTAGCTTGCTATTTATCGAAGTATTATCGCCAAATCCACACAAGCAAGGCAAGCTACACTGCATATTCGTTTTATTATACACTGTTTTTCGTGTAAAATATTTAAATATTACAAACATGTTTTTTTATATTAAAAAAATTAATAGCTCGCTAAATAAATTAGTTTTATTTGAATCATATAAAAAAATAATTAAATGAAAAAAATAAAATAGCAATAACGATAAACTGAGAAAAAAACCTTCATCCAAGAATTAAAAAAAATAATGTTGTTTAATTTCTATCTAATTAAATATAAAATAATGAAATAAAATAAGAAAATGGATAAAAAAAATTAGCGTAAGCTAACCGAGCTAATATGATAAACATGTAATATGGGTATTAAAGGATGAGCCAGTCCAATTTAACCACCAAACCATGTTCTAGAACATGAAGTCGGGATAATCAGATAGAAAAAAAAATTAAAAAAAATCACAGAACCATTTATTTATATATATATATATAAAAAAAAAAACAATATCAAACAACGATGTTGGAAAAAGAAATAAGCCAAAAAATATCAACTCTTATTAACTTTTTAAACTTATGACTTGAATCTATAAGAAATGAAGTGTTAAAGCATGAAATTGAAAGAAAAATTACACAAAAATATTCAAAATAAGACAAAATAGCAATAAAGAGAATGATGGTTGAAATCGAAATAAAAAATAAATTAAAGGGCGACAAAAAAATTTCAATTTGAAGGTTAAATTGAAAAGAATAAAAACATTAAGAAAATGATAAAAAAAAATGAGGACCAAGATAAGAAAAATAACATTAAAAACTTGGATTGAATTGTGAAATTAAAAACAACAAAAAATTATAAAAAGACTACAATGACAAACCGCTTGACCTCCACCTACATGTATCATATCATGAGGAAGAGGAAGTAGTGGTGCTTCCAACAACACGATAGAAGATCTGATTTTACAACCAGAGTCATTGCACACTCTGCTTGAAAATGCACGGGCAGCTTTTTAATTTTAATATTGTTTATCTTTTGTTAAAAAATCATAATGCCCTTGTCATAACCCAATTTTTGAACAAATAATAAAAATTGAATATAGTTGACAATGGGGTTCAGACAACACAAAATTTAAAGTTTGATGATGGAATTATTAAATTTGAGAGTCAATTAATCAATAATTGAAGAATTAATAAGTTGGAGACTTTAATTAAAAATTTAGATTAGTTTAATTAATGAAATCAGGAGAATTAATAAGTTTGCGAACTTAATTAAATTTTGATTTAATTAATTAAATAAATTCAGGGATTTAATTGAAATTAATCCAAGGGGCAAAATTAAATTTATTGATTAAGGGACCCAATTGATACATTTCAAAACATCAGAGACCAAACTACAATTTGTCATTTTCCATGCCAAATGACGTCGTTTTGGATCCTACTGTTCATTATCTGTTTGCCAAAGACCGGTTCAACAGGGGAAAATCCAGCAAAATCCAGCAGATCATGGCCACTATACCCACGATGCGGTCATAATCTCTCGCTTCCACCGCTTCCACGATGCCCACCATTTGTGGAAGCAGGGACACCAGACCTTCTCTGGCTTTATAAAAGCCAGAGAAAGGCCTGGAAAAGGGGGAGGATTTTGGGGGAGAAGGAACCGAAAAATTAACCCAAAAACAAAAAAAAAGCAGAGAAAATTGAACAAAAAACCGAGAATAAAGACTCAAGCAAAACCCAGAAAAGGCCTCAGCAACAGAGGAGGAGGGGCCGAAAATCAGAGGGAGGAAGACAGAAAAAGACTGGGGGGGGAAGGACGAACCAGAATAGAAATTGTTTTCCTTGTTTCTTCTCAGAGAACAGGGACGAAGAAAAATAAACAGGGGAATAGATAGGGAGTAGATAGAGAGAGAGACCAGGAGAGGGACACACGAAAAGGACGGGGAAAAAAAAAAACAGAACCAGGGCTTTGGCAAACACAACCAGCAACCCATCATGCCTTTATTGCCATCTTCTTCGTCCTGAGCAGGGGAAAACCGAGAGACACCAGGGTAGCAGACCATTGTTCCCCTGTTTCTTCTCAAAGAAACATAGGCCGTCCTCTGGCTTTATAAAAGGGACGTAGAGAGGAGGACAGTGAAACAAGAAACCCACTGACCACCTCTTCTCCAACACCAGCTTTCAAAATCAGAGGAAAAGGCTAAAAAAGAGAGGAACGAGCAGTTGACAGAAGGGAACACCGACAGAAGGGGAACGAACGAACGCAGGGATCTTGAGGCAAGGATGGACGACCAAGAAAGACTGAAAAATCCGGATCGCCACTTCCAGCACCAGGTAAGTTGCGCTTTCCCTTCTTCTGGCATTTTAATTACATGCTCTTATAGCAGGCGTGCGTGCGTGAATTGTTCACACACGCCTGCTGGTGAAAACAAAAAACAATGGCCAGCCGGGTCAAGCTCGCGGACCTGCTTAGGCTCTGCTTGGTCCAAATCCACCCGGGTCGGGGCTGGGCCCAACCCCAAAAAATATAGAAAAAATAAAAAAACAGAAAAAAATAAAAAAAAAGTAGAAAAAATAAAAAAATAAAAAATGTGTATGCATGAATAAAAATAATGTAAATTTACTGGTTTATTCACTGACGCCAGAGTTAGGAATAAAAAATACCGGTTTAAATTTATATTATTTTTATTCGGTGTATTTTATTTTATTTAGCTAGAAAAATAAAAAATATATGCATGCGTAAAAATCAATTTATTTTTATTTATTTATTCACTGGCGCTAGAGTAGGGAATAAAAAAATATTGATCTAAATTTTCGTAGCTACGAATTTTTACCAACGCCAGAGTTGGATTATTCGAGCTCGAATATTCACTGACGCCAGAGTCAGGAATATTATAAACAAATGATCAAAGCATAAACTAATAAACATTTAGCAGCAATTTAAGACAAAAGAGCAATGCAGTTTGCCTTAGGCAGAACGTTTAAGGGGTGCTAATATCTTCCCTTTTACGTAACCAGTCCCGAACCATAGAATCTTTGTTGACCAGTTAGGGTTCCTAGTGACCATAATACTAGGTGGCGACTCCTCAAACAAGACATTTTTCCTGAAAGAACAAGATGCCAAAAATCTGTTTTTTTTTTTTCCACAATCGAGAATACTTTTTAGGGCCGCCGCGATGTCGGGTGCGACAAAATGGCGACTCCACTGGGGACTAATGGACTAAGCTTTGCCTTTTGTTTATCAATTGCTATAATGTTTGTTATGTTGTATTTATTTGTTTATTTTTCTTGAATTTACTGCTTTAGCATGCATCCATGTTTATATTGTCATGCATCACGTCAAAAGCACACACCTGAAAATCTAGGATAAGCGGGAAAGTAACGGTACCCCAACGGCTTTAGCCTGGGTAAGACTCGTGAAACCATCCAACTCTCATTTGATTGTTTACTTGGAAGTGGTTGATATGCCGAACTGATATTACTCAGGGCCTCTATCTTCACACTACTTGTAAGCCTCATATCGACCTTTCATGGACGATCACTGAGCATGCGAGAGACCCTTTGAAACTAGATAATGACCAACCCTTTGATGCACTCAACAATTAGGATCTTCCTATTAGGTTGTCATCCCGTGAAGGATGTGTCTGCATTTCATAAACATTTTTAATTGAATCAATATTTTTGCATAAATTGCATGATTTACATTTACAGGTTGAAATATAGGTTCCCCATTGAAACCTACATATAATAAACCCATTCGAGAAAAAGACAAATGGAAAATGAAGAAAGAGCTCAGTTGGAAGCCCAACATCAAAAAGAGGTGGACAATCTTAAAGAAAAAGTGGCAAGGCTTACTAGTCTACTCGAGCAGGCCTTGAGAGATAAATCCGAAAAAGCAACACTCATAGCTCAGCCTGAAGATATGCATGTAACTCATTTCGATCCACAGAATCTGGGGGCAAATAGGGTGTCATCTGAATTTCAACAACCTATGCATTTCCAGCCAGCATACCCTGCGAGAGTTTCGTTCACCATTGATTCTATAGAGAAGGAATATCAAAAAGGCAAGGTGGTAAAAGAAGATGATCTGAACAAATTCATTGCCCTAGAGCAAAGGATGAGGGCATTTGAGGGAATTCACCTATATGATCCTATAAAGGCTGTTGAGATGTGTTTGGTGCCCAACGTTGTCATTCCTAAAAATTTTAGAGTGCCCGAATTTGTTAAATATCACGGAAATCAATGTCCTATAACTCATCTCAAAGCATACCGCAACAAAATGGTCGAGGTGGTTGATAATGAGAAACCTTCGATTCATTTCTTTCAAGACGGCCGAGTAAGCGTTGCCCTCACTTGGTATATGCGGTTGGACAATACCAAGGTTAAAAAAATGGAAGGATTTAGTGGATGCCTTTATGAGGCAATATAAGTTCAATATAGACGTGGGCCCTGATCGGTTAAGCTTGCAAGCTATGGAGTAGGACAACAAGGAGTCCATAAGGGAATACGCCCGGAGATGGGGTGAGGTAGCTGCACAAGTTAATCCTCCCATGTTGGAAAAAGAGATGATCAGTTTATTTTCCAACACCTTTAAAGCTCCGTACTTTGAATACTTGGTTAGAAGCTCTGCACAACATTTCACTGACCTGGTTGTTGTAGCTGAAAGGATTGAACAAGCCATTGGGTTAGGTAAAATTGCTGATCCAACTGAAAAGAACGGTTTCACCGAAAAAGGAAAGGACACTAAAGAGGGTGGCCAAGGCTCTTACTGTTCCTATAGCTAATTTCTTTACGCCGACTCCCAGAAATCAACTATCTTGAAGAGAAAGCTATGGTGATATTAGGTCGAGAATGATCACTAAATGTTTAGCTCCTTTATGTGTTATCATGCCAGTATTCATGTTGGCATAAGATCTTTGTTGTTGAACTTCTTTTCCTAAGCTTCAATGAAATATTGAGTTTGTCATTCAATCGTGTTTACGATCAAGCATTATTCTGATTAAGAGAGTTTTTCTTATAAGAACTCACGAATACACCTTTGAAGCCTCGCGTGATCTCATAGACGCAATTCATCTCTTGTACCAAAATCCATTTCCCTATTGGAGTTTTGAAAATTTGATCTAGTATTTTGATTTCAAAAATAATTTGATGTTCATTCAAAAATGATATTTTTCACATTCTACTTGTAGAATGACAAGTGAATCAAGCAGCTCCATCATTGAGGTGACTAAATTATAAACCATAAAAAATATGAAAAAGAAAAGAAAAGGAAAGAAATGAATAAACACACTTACCCCATTACTCTTGAATCATGTGTTTTTAAATGTATGAATAATGGTATGTAGTGAACTCGTTGCTCATGATTTATGAAATGCATCTTTGCAAAGACCAAACCATCACACTGGATGAGGTCAAAGTTTATTGATCTTAACTGCTTGCGCTTGAAATGGGGAAAGGCCATCTTTGTTATCCCTTTCACTTTCTGAAATAAGTACATCCCTTGCGATCCCTTTTTGAGCCTGAATAATTTTTCTTTCATGAAAACAAATCCCGACTAGGATCACACCCCACACTGGGGGGCAAGAGAAAATTTCAATGAGAAATGAGAAAAAGCCGTGAGAAAGCCAAAAAGGCATAAAGAGCCCAAGAAACTCAAATGCTAGGGGGCATATTCAAATCACAAGAAAAAGTGATACCTAAGATAAAGTGAGTATGCTCTAACAAAGCTATGAAAAAAAAAAGGGCAAATCAAAGAAGAGCGGCAAAAGAAAATATGAATGATGTCAATAGTCAAACTGTTGATAGTGATCCTTAGTCTTTGAGACCCTGAAACACTCTTTGAGCCTTATGAATCTTTTTCTTTCATAGCCAAAAACCACAGCCTACGTTACGTCCCGATAGAAGTCCTTTCTAATCAAGCAAGCAAGCAACCTAGAACAATAAACAACGCTCTCAAAAATGCAAAGAATACTTTTTCATGAGATTCATGACATAGAGAATAAACTACTCATTATTATTCATGCTGATAAAAATGAATGTTCAAAAAGAGACAAGTTTCTCTCATACAAAACCTCGAGCTTTTTCTCGAGCCTTTCACTTTGAAACAAAAGGTCATCTCATGATGTATTTTCACTGACCTCATTACCAAACACAAGAGCAAATAATCTCTTTTTCAAGAAAAAAAATAACCAAGGAGTTGCAAGATTTCAAAAGCAAATTGTTTTAGGCTCACATCGAAACAATTTTTGTTTTCAAAATGCAAGATCAAGATTTCAAGCTTTATTCTCGAACCATACTTCTCCACCAAACTGAAAAAGGATAGAAATGAGAAAATGGTCTTTTAAAACCATTATTTGTCTAAAGTCGCTGACAGAGCACACTTAGGGGCAATGACCAATACAAGGGGACATTGTGTTCAGAAGGAAAATTCTAGAAAAAGAGATGGTAATTTCCTTCAACAAGACAAGGGGGCATTTTGGTTTATGAAGGACAGTTTGATCCTTTCAGCTAGTGACACCGAATATTTTTAGCAGTGAGACAAGGGGTAATGAATGATCCTCTCAAATTATTTGACGAGTCCGAAAATCTTTAGCAAGCACGTGGGTCACGATGGGTGCCACAAAGGCTGAGTTGTGCAAACAAATCTGGAAAAAGTCTTATATGGGCTAACTCGAGTGCGCTAGAAATCCAAACGACAAAGATGACTCAAATCAGATAGCAAGATCTCACCAACCATGCAATGAGAAGAGTAAGAAGAAATGGGGGGCCTATATTTCAAGTCAGGTAAAGATGCATGCATATCATTTAAACTTTGAAACATTGGACAATGAGTGCTGCAAATTTTATCAGAGAAAATTCTAACGGAATCCATCAAGCGGAAGGCCAACTTGAAATGATGAACATTGAAATTGCTTTTGAAAAATTTTCACTTTTGAAAATTTTTCAACCTAGGCAGGCCGCCCATGAGAATTAGGCCACCTAAAAAAAAAAATCTCTCTATATTTTTCCACCACATTTCAGTTTCCACTCCTGAGGTAGTGCATTTCCTATCCTACCTCCTTTTGAGTTCTTTTTCGAGCGTGCCTTCGAGCCCTCATCTTATCTCCATTCGAGCGCGCCTTCGAGCCCTCATCTTATCTCCATTCGAGAGCGCCTTCGAGCCCTCATCTTATCTCCATTCGAGCGTGCCTTCGAGCCCTCATCTTATCTCCATTCGAGCGCGCCTTCGAGCCCTCATCTTATCTCCATTCGAGAGCGCCTTCGAGCCCTCATCTTATCTCCATTCGAGCGCGCCTTCGAGCCCTCATCTTATCTCCATTCAAGAGCGCCTTCGAGCCCTCGACCATCAAAGGTAGTGCATTTCCTATCCTACCTCCTTTGGAGTGCGTCTTCGAGCCCTCATTTTCCTTCGAGCTTCTATCTATTGAATAATACGCCTTCGAGCCCTATCATATCTTATTAAAAAAAAAATCCTCGTATTTATCCACTGGGCAAGTAACCCATTACAATATACCATCCTATACTGGGCAGGTAACCCATTACAATGTGACCAACTGGGCAGGTAACCCATTACAATGTGACCAACTGGGCAGGTAACCCATTACAATGTGACCAACTGGGCAGGTAACCCATTACAATATACCATCCTATACTGGGCCGGTAACCCATTACAATGTGACCAACTGGGCAGGTAACCCATTACAATGTGACCAACTGGGCAGGTAACCCATTACAATATACCATCCTATACTGGGCAGGTAACCCATTACAATGTGACCAACTGGGCAGGTAACCCATTACAATATACCATCCTATACTGGGCAGGTAACCCATTACAATGTGACCAACTGGGTCGGTAACCCATTACAATGTGACCAACTAGGCAGGTAACCCATTACAATGTGACCAATTGGGCCGGTAACCCATTACAATATACCATCCTATACTGGGCCGGTAACCCATTACAATGTGACCAACTGGGCAGGTAACCCATTACAATGTGACCATCTGGGTCGGTAACCCATTACAATATACCATCCTATACTGGGCAGGTAACCCATTACAATGTGACCATCTGGGCAGGTAACCCATTACAATGTGACCATCTGGGTCGGTAACCCATTACAATATACCATCCTATACTGGGCAGGTAACCCATTACAATGTGACCATCTGGGTCGGTAACCCATTACAATATACCATCCTATACTGGGCAGGTAACCCATTACAATGTGACCAATCAGGGGGGTAACCCATTACAATGTGACCATCTGGGTCGGTAACCCATTACAATATACCATCCTATACTGGGCAGGTAACCCATTACAATATACCATCCTATACTGGGCAGGTAACCCATTACAATGTGATCATTTGGGTCGGTAACCCATTACAATATACTATCACAAAAAAAGGGTGAGGTTTCCTCGAATAAAAAAATAAAAAAAAGGTCGTCTTTTTGAAGTTTTCAAGACTCTAAAAAAATAAATTCTTTCCGTATCTACTTTTCTTTATAAATTTACTACCCAAAGCCAAAGGAAAATAAAATTTTCCAATGACTTTGTATCGTAAACATTATAAAGAGGGGGCAACTGTCATAACCCAATTTTTGAACAAATAATAAAAATTGAATATAGTTGACAATGGGGTTCAAACAACACAAAATTTAAAGTTTGATGGTGGAATTATTAAATTTGAGAGTCAATTAATCAATAATTGAAGAATTAATAAGTTGGAGACTTTAATTAAAAATTTAGATTAGTTTAATTAATGAAATCAGGAGAATTAATAAGTTTGCGAACTTAATTAAATTTTGATTTAATTAATTAAATAAATTCAGGGATTTAATTGAAATTAATCCAAGGGGCAAAATTAAATTTATTGATTAAGGGACCCAATTGATACATTTCAAAACATCAGAGACCAAACTACAATTTGTCATTTTCCATGCCAAATGACGTCGTTTTGGATCCTACTGTTCATCATCTGTTTGCCAAAGACCGGTTCAACAGAGGAAAATCCAGCAAATTCCAGCAGATCATGGCCACTATACCCACGATGCGGTCATAATCTCTCGCTTCCACGATGCCCACCATTTGTGGAGGCAGGGACACCAGACCTTCTCTGGCTTTATAAAAGCCAGAGAAAGGCCTGGAAAAGGGGGAGGATTTTGGGGGAGAAGGAACCGAAAAATTAACCCAAAAACAAAAAAAAAAAAAGCAGAGAAAATTGAACAAAAAACCAAGAATAAAGACTCAAGAAAAACCCAGAAAAGGCCTCAGCAACAGAGGAGGAGGGGCCAAAAATCAGAGGGAGGAAGACAGAAAAAGACTGGGGGGGAAGGACGAACCAGAATAGAAACTGTTTTCCTTGTTTCTTCTCAGAGAACAGGGACGAAGAAAAATAAACAGGGGAATAGATAGGGAGTAAATAGAGAGAGAGACCAGGAGAGGGACACACGAAAAGGATGGGGAAAAAAAAACAGAACCAGGGCTTTGGCAAACACAACCAGCAACCCATCATGCCTTTATTGCCATCTTCGTCCCCGTCAAGGGGAAAACCGAAAGACACCAGGGTAGCAGACCATTGTTCCCCTGTTTCTTCTCAAAGAAACATAGGCCGTCCTCTGGCTTTATAAAAGGGACGTAGAGAGGAGGACAGTGAAACAAGAAACCCACTGACCACCTCTTCTCCAACACCAGCTTTCAAAACCAGAGGAAAAGGCTAAAAAAAGAGAGGAACGAAAGCGGTTAATGAAGGGAACACCGACAGAAGGGGAACGAACGAACGCAGGGATCTTGAGGCAAGGATGGACGACCAAGAAAGACTGAAAAATCCGGATCGCCACTTCCAGCACCAGGTAAGTTGCGCTTTCCCTTCTTCTGGCATTTTAATTACATGCTCTTATAGCAGGCGTGCGTGCGTGAATTGTTCACACACGCCTGCTGGTGAAAACAAAAAACAATGGCCGGGTCAAGCTCGTGACCGGCTAGGCCTGGTCCAAATCCGGTCGACCGGCCCGTAATAATTTGGGCCGGATTGAAAAAAAAATATAGAAAAATAAAAAAACAGAAAAAAATAAAAAAACAAAGTAGAAAAAATAAAAAAATAAAAAATGTGTATGCATGAATAAAAATAATGTAAATTTACTGGTTTATTCACTGACGCCAGAGTTAGGAATAAAAAATACCGGTTTAAATTTATATTATTTTTATTCGGTGTATTTTATTTTATTTAGCTAGAAAAATAAAAAAATATATGCATGCGTAAAAATCAATTTATTTTTATTTATTTATTCACTGGCGCTAGAGTAGGGAATAAAAAAATATTGATCTAAATTTTCGTAGCTACGAATTTTTACCAATGCCAGAGTTGGATTATTCGAGCTCGAATATTCACTGACGCTAGAGTCAGGAATATTATAAACAAATGATCAAAGCATAAACTAATAAACATTTAGCAGCAATTTAAGACAAAAGAGCAATGCAGTTTGCCTTAGGCAGAACGTTTAAGGGGTGCTAATATCTTTCCTTTTACGTAACCAGTCCCAAACCATAGAATCTTTGTTGATCAGTTAGGGTTCCTAGTGACCATAATACTAGGTGGCGACTCCTCAAACAAGACATTTTTCCTGAAAGAACAAGATGCCAAAAATCTGTTTTTTTTTCCACAATCGAGAATACTTTTTAGGGCCGCCGCGATGTCGGGTGCGACAGCCCTCAACAAAAAAATAAATAAATAAAACAACATGAAAAAAACAAAACCCTTACCTAAAGCTGTGTTTTTTACTTCAAGGATATCTAAGTAAGTTTATTGTACGTTCAGAAGTCAAAAATATTTTTACTGTTAAAAAAAAAACCCTCAATTGTTATTTGATTAAACCATAATTACACTGTTATAATTCACATACCAATAAGGCTATAGCTACAGTAAATGGCACTGTAAACATCACCCTTCCGTTTTTCTGTGTAAAACCAGGCTAACATCGTCAATCTCTAGTCATATCAATCCATTACATGGCCCGGTAATGTTAGACCCATAATTAAACCTGCTTCTACTGTATTTCAATTTTGGCAAATTAAGCTTTCCTTTTAACATAAGTTGATGATTCATGATCAGGAACTTGTCTGCTGTGACAAGAGTCTTGGGGAAGCTGCCTTTTGTATCATTGTCGGAGGTGCAATCTAGCAAACCTAGGATTTGATAACAAAGATTTGGCAGGGAGTCTTGGTAACGTTTCTACAAAAGATTATGCAATCAAGCACTACATATGGAATCATGGCTAGCATCACTCTCTTTGTATGATAAACTCTCTGATAATGATCGTGTGATGAGATGTTCATGACACTCTTTTATCCCTCAACGGTGGTGTAGTTTAGCTTTCACCCAAAACATTTTTCCCTGCCAGTGTCGCCTCGGGAAACATCCGATTGCAATACATAATATAAACTTTGAAGAGAGCGTACAGATAGATGTGTCATGCACAAAGAGATACAATTTGATTCTGCTTTCATTACTGTATACAAAGCGTATCGCGTCTCGCGTCTCGGCCTAGGTCATACAAAAAGAATGATATGGAATATGGGTAAAAGGAAAGAAAAGAAAGTGGGGAAGTCTGGAAAAGGTAAATCAGTCCAAGGCAGGCTTGCAGTCAGTTCCCTGGTGTCCTACGACAAGCTAAAACCATCTGTGTACAAAAAAGACTTGACCTGAAAGAAAAAAAGGCTGTACAAAGCTTTGCATTTCTGGTACTTTCCATCATGCTCTACATGATTCAATCACATTGCTCACATCTACATGAGTAACCAGAAAAGCAAGTATTTCATCGGATTCTACATGATTCGATCACTTCGCTCACAGCTTTATGAGTCTCTGGTGATATCATGTTTAATGTCAAGTGAAATGCCTGGAGAAAGCAAAATGTATAATTTATTAGAGAGAAATAATAGCCTACTTCTTTGTTTTCACTCTTGCATGTACATGTCACAGCGTGCTAGCTAGCTACAACTACAACGCAAGGAACGTAGTGATTATTTTACCAAAATGCTCCTTGATCCATTTTTTATATAATGCAATGCTTCTTTTCGGAAAAAAAAAAAAAACAAAGAATGTTGATGCAGGGAGGACATGGATTTCAAAGTTGCAACTAATCTCATGCCTTGATGTACCCTAGGACAAAAAAGAAAAGAACAAAACATACCACAAATCTCTCCAACACAGGAACAAGGATAGCCAGGTTGTGATTCGGGAGGCAATCAGCAATGGAATCATGTATGCTCTTGCTGTCAGTGAACAAGGACAATTTGAGAAACATCAGACCAAAAAGAATGTGCAAGAACAAAAGGATGGAGCACAGCAAACCTTTCAGTTGATAGGAATGCAAGTAGCAGTGCTGAATAAGCTTCAACAATCATCTTCTCTGCTTCCTTCTCTCCTTGTAATACAGCTGCCTCATCATTCTGTACAATTCCCAATAACATTAAAATTTTGGAAACATAAATTACAATTCAATTTATTCAAATTGAATCTTACAGTATTAGGAAAATGAACAAGAATAAACATTAAATATTACTCTATTATTTGCATGCATCTCCACATACATGTGTAAACAAATTGCATTTAATAAAATTCCTAGAAATTAAGCAGGTTGCTCACCCAAGACACGATGTTTCCTTCTCCAGCTGCATCACCTGCACCTTGGTTGGCTAGAAAGATGGAGCACAGTAGTGGAATTACATCCTTGCGATTCTCATCTTCTGACCCTTCTGAGCTTGACAGCCAAATACTTGTTGCAGCAAGCCTTGATCTGCAATTGACTTTAACCATAAATTTTGGCAGGCAATAAACATCACAATTACTTTTTCCACCAGAAAATTAAGAATATATAAAGAAACATGAACCATATGCCTCCGATACGATCAAAAGAAGGAAACCCTAATGAGCAGACTGCTACTTAATTGAGAGATCTAATCATCAAAAAGATATCCAAGTGGGGTTAAGCCAGTCCATAAAATGATGGGCAATTGCTAAAATTCATCAAATGCAAATCTGAATAGATATTATTGGAGTGTTCAAAATAAGAACATCTTCTCATCTAACATGAAAAATAAAGAATTGGAAATTTCACAGCAATTTGAATGTAATCAGTCAATAGCACAAGGAATCTAGGTAATACAAGGAGAAAGTTGGTTTCAGGAATTGTTGCTTAAATACAAGCACAAGTGACACTTCCAAAGGATGGTCAGAAAGCAACACCAATACAAGTTCAATCCAATACATGCAGTATCCATCTAAAATCAAATTTTCAGAAATTCCTAGGATGTATAAATCTACTCGTATCATACTTACAAAGATAATAGTTAACATGAAGGAAAGCTTCAGCAGGTTTAAAGCAACACAGCAAGGATAATAAATCAAGTTTCAATAGGTTAAATTCATAATAGCAAGAAAGAACAAATAAGTATTTCACTGTGCCATCCACCAATTGCAAGTAAACAATATATGCATTAGAGCAGTGATTATAGGGCAAGTAAAATTGACCTGTTATCCCCGTCCTTTTCTACCAAGTTCACAAGCAGGCCCAATATAGCAACAAGCAAATCCAACTCTTGATCAGTAAGATGAATATCATTCTGATTTTCGAGTGGAATGCTTGAACTGTCCTCTTGCAGCTCACCAAAGAAAGATATAGATGAACTGAACAAAGGGAAGTGGCCGGCAATCAATGAAGACATAGTCTCCAGTCCTCCACAAGCAGCAATTTGTTGACAGCCAATAGGATTGTCATTTGTTAAATTCATTAGAACCTGCCAAGAAAAGATTCTGACTACAAAGGCAAAAAAAGGGCATATGCAGCAACCTTCTCTTACTTTGACAGAAGAAAAGAAGGAATGGAACATGGAAGAAATTCCTCAAAATGGTTCAGAGGAATACCTTAATAGCAGTGAGAAGACAGTCTGCCAAAAGGCTGGAATGTTCTTCATCAGGAACATTGCAATAAGAGCTTTTCTGTGAATGATGATGTTCCCTGTTACTTGATTTGTGTAGGCCATTTCCACCATTACTTGATTCTTCCTGACTCATTAGCTTATATTGACACCCATTTTCAACTTCTCTGGGGGTTACCCTACTATTTTGAGTTCGAGAGATTTTTCGTTTCCCAGATAGCAAGTCCCACTTTGTGGGCTGAAAATCATCTTCATCAAATGCATAAGGATCTTGGCTATCATCTAACAAGTCACTGCAGGCATCTTTTGTACAATTAGTTTTTTCAACAAGACCAAATTTGGTCCTTGACCTATTACTATCATAACTCCTTAATGTCTCACTACATGAACTGGGCATGGAAGGGACTCTCATCTTCAGTTGACAAGTATTTTTCATAAATCGTGTGGCAGTTTCAGAACTGGAGGCAGAAAGACTCAACCGAGCAATGGAATTCTGAGATACATTTAAGCGTTTCCCAGAGGAGTTCCTCTCTTCATTGCAGCAATCTGTAGAAGAACTGATACAAATAACCCCATTGCTGTCTACTGCTAATACAATTAAAGATGCATCATTAGTAAGAGAGAAAGAGAAAGAGGAACAGCTGCCAAACAGAAACACTACAGTGATATTAGGCTACCACACACCTCTGTCATCGTTAATCAAGGCCAAATCAGAAGCATTATCACTCCTTTCAGAAAGACTACAATGGTTTCCATCAATGCAAGCAGTGGGAGAACTCTTAAGTAGATGAAGACCTAAAAAACAATGCCATCAATCATCAGAAAACATGCCAGACAAAAGGAATCTAGTTAAGAACCGGAAACAGACAGAGCAAGAAAGCACTGTTACTGGATAGAATTTTTATGATGCTTATTATGATTTTGGTAAAAGATAGCCGATGCCCATGAGAATATGAGTTCCCCCTCATTCCAAGCAGATGAGTCTGTATTAAAGAAGAAAATAATGAACATTAAAATCCAATAACTCAGCTTCAAATGGCATTTTAAATCCCAATAAATAAGTAGAGGAAGAATAAACAGGAGAAGAATAACATAATAAAATCACGTTTGATTGCACCTGATTATCGTTACTCAAAAATGTAGCATTTTCCATAATTTTCAAGCATTTCAGAAGCAGCACCAGGCTCAAGTGACACATGTCATCTTTTGTATCCTGAATGGAAGATGAATTATGTTTTGTCGACCTCTGCAAATAAATTTGTGTTCAATAGTTACCATCTCCAAACAATCACTAATTAGAATGTCAAAGACAGAAATGGACTGAGAAGGCATGAATTTATTATCAGGGATGGTGACTCAATTTAGAATAAGTAAATCACAAGAAGACTTCCATATACAAAACAGATGCATGTCATCTTTTGCATCCTGAATGGAAGGTGAATTATGTTCTGTCCACCTCTGCAAATAAATTTGTGTTCAATAGTTACCAACTCCAAACAACCATTCACTATTTAGAATGTCAAAGACAGAAATGGATCGAGATAGGAATGAATTTATTATCAGGTATAATGACTCAATTTAGAATAAGTAAATCACAAGAAGACTTCCGTATACAAAAGAAACTGTACTGATAAGCAAGTTAATGTGCCACCATGGTTTAGGATCTGCTTTAGATCTTATAAGGTGAAAGTAAAACACAGGGAAATGCATGCATGCACACCACATATAAGGTGAAAGTAAAACACAGCGCAGTGCTATAATGCTAAATGTGAGAACCAGAGATTAATAAGCAATGCTGAAAATTTTATCATGCATAAGATGAGAAAAGCATATGACAGATTTTTCCCACAATTGAATACATTAATTGAGCACAGATTTCCCAGTTGCAAACTGTTCCTCATTTCTCAAATGATTAACTAGAATAAGAGTTGCACTTAAACTTTAAAGCAACATATAAGCTCTTGATTTTTTGTGAATTGCTGAAAGATGAAACAAACATACAAGCTCACACCTCTATAACAGAGTGACAGTTCATGGTGACCTCAAAGACAGCATCAAGTCCTCCATGCTCTCGTAACTTTTCCTTAAAGCCCCCCCCTGTCTTCCTTACCATGCCAGATGTATCTGAATGAATGCAACCCACACAGTGAAATAAATAAGCAATCAGAAAAGGAGAGAGAGAGAGTGTGCACACGCATGCATGAGCATGCATGCAAGGTTCTATTGCTTAGAGAAAGACTTGCACATATGGCACTGCATATACATATGATTATGGGTTTTGCTAACTTGTCTGTATTTGAGCAAGTTAGCATTGTGACCATTTTTCTATGATAAAAATATTACGAGTGCCTTTTATATTGAAATTAAAATGTGGGTAGAATTGTAATTTCATGGGGTGTTTCTTATTGCTTCTCCATCCTTGGTTTAGAAATTTTTGCAGTCAAAAGAAAAAAAATTAATTTCACCTCCCAATCACTTCCTCATCTAGAACAAAGGAGCAAATCTCTCCCTAATAACAAGTGCTTGTTTCCCACTAGAGATTCGAACTGTTTTAGTTTTCATTATGTTTCTTATTTCATGAATTCCTAGAGAGAGATTGAGATAAAAAGATTATCCAATGATCAAACAAAATGCTGCCATCTAATGAATCATGCTTAAAAAGACTTGCTTGTTTCTTCCATAAAATGGAATCTGTTTATGTACAAGATGAGTAATTATCAAACACTGATAATGGGCTTCCAAAACCATTTTCTTTACCAAGAAACTATCATCCAGATATGAAAGAGCTGCTGCATACAATTTTAATAGAATTTAGGTTCAAACGAAAGGGATAAAGATTTGATAGATTAGCCAACTAGCTCACAAAAACACAAAAGCCTCAGCAACATTAATTTAAAACAGAAACATGTACTCCAGACAGAGAACTGGGCATTTCCACCTATCTGAGATTACATTTGTACCCTCAATTAATTTTTCAATACAAAATGCACTCAAGGGGTATTTTTGTTATGGAAAAATGGGCAGAATGCTAACTTGCTCTAGTTAAGATCATGCAAAACAATCACTAAGCATTTGAAAAATAGCATCCCAAATCCTCAACCAACTTATCATGCAATTCTTGAAAGCACGTTGCATGCACAATGGCCTGCATTCTTCTTGTTCCATGATAAAAAAAAATCATAAATTTCAATAGAAAATGTCCATATAGAATAATTAAGTTAAAGAAGTCTGTAATAAACAGCAATATGCAAAACGCGTTTGTGCCTACATCATTTTTAACTCAAGTAATTAATAAATATCTAAAAACAAAACTACACCAGCATGTAATCAAACAAAAATAGACACCACTGAAACTTGCAAATAAAAATGCCAAAGAAATTATTAAGACATGCTGTTCATTACATAATGGTGTATTTTAGATCTATTTCAAGAAGATAAGTCAGAAAAAAGAAGCAGAAGTAATGAAAAGCTAGTGTAAAAACATTTGCATCAACAATATCAGCTTTATAATAAATGGTATCCAGGAATTTATTCATAGTTCCGATTAACAAAACCACTATTCATCCTTTGATAAAAATAAACCATTAGGAAACTAATAAATGGCAGGCTGCGTATGGAAAGTATGCAACAGAAATGAAAAACTAACACTTCATTATCGACAGAATTGGAAGATATGATATCAAGCATACCTTCAAAAGATATCTTAGATAAACAAGCTTTCTCCATGGACAACAATGCAATCCATTTTGGAGTCAATTCTGGCCTCTCCGTTCTACCATCATCACCGGAATGTGACTTCATGTCCTTGCAATTAACAAGAATTTCCTGAACTTTGGCAGCAATGGCAGTAGAGCTAGAATCTGCCAGCTTACTTGTATCTCGTAAGATGTCAGAATCCTTGCGTAATGCTAAAAGCTTACTGCCTATATTTCGAGTCTTATCTTCAGTGGCAGTAGAAATGATGGGTTTTAACAATTTAATAAGAAAACGAATGCAAGGTGGTGACTCTAAAATGTGTTCATCTTGACCCTGAAACAGTGAAATTAAAGCTGTCAAAACTATTCTGATGGGTGACAATATACATGGAGAAAACGAGTTCCAGCCTTGAGAATCAAATAAACAAACAAGAAATAACCTACTACAAGCAGCAGCATGTGATTTGAGAGCATTACAACGTTTGAAAACTGAAACTGATGAGTTGTGCTTGTACAAACATAGAACTCCATGTGAACTTAATTATCAGTAAAGTTACAGATTCTACTTGCTATTATTATGTCTCTCAAAATAACTGATGTCAGTCATTGCCTTTTATCCATGCCCAGACAACTAAAGACAACAAAACCGTATCTAAGAACTCAGAGGGAGGTAATGCTGAATTCCCAATTGCCTTTGTATAGATTTCAGAGGTTCGTTTTGAGGTTTTCAACAAAACATGTACATGCACAAGAGAGTGCAGAAAGAAAAGGTATAAAACATAAAAGAACTTACATCACTCGTCAAAACATAGAAGAGTGCAGCAGCAGCCAGATTGCTTGTTGAGTCATCAAAGCTGAGGCCCAGAATAGCATCAATTATTGTCTTGGCCATCCTGAAAGCATAAAACTTTAGAATTTTAACATGCAACAGAAATAAGACATGAAACTTGAGGCCGGTAAAATGAGAATAGTAAATACATGATAGCAGACCAACAAAGGAGTGATTTTGTGTGCATAAACCAAAACATCTAACAGGAGAACCCAACATGCTGTTTTTCATTCACCAAATGGTATAGGGAGTAATAAGTAGAATTCATAACTTTCACTTCTCAGAGATCTTCCTACTTTTGGATATGCATACTGAACTCCCATATTAAACTTAATTTTAAAATATTCCGCTCATTCCTTGATTAGGTACTTCAAAGCTTAAACAGAAAACCCATAAACCATTACAAAAACCAACAAATGACATAAATTCCAAACGCATAGTAAAACAAAGTACCAAATTCCAAAACCAAAGCAAGATCACCCACGAAACAACCCATCTCTTTAATTTCAAGAACTTCAAACAGTCCAACAACTACACTCAAAATCAAACAGAACACTCTCCAAGAAGCCATAAGAAGATCAGGAATTTCAAAACTCAACAAGAAATTCTACAAAACACCCATGTAAAAGAAACAAAAAAATAATTCAAGAACTCACGATACCCTTTAAACTACACTAGAAAAATTCAAAACGAAGACTCGAGAACCCATCAACCGAAAACAACTCTTTGAAATGCCAATAACCTCTCCCCATCAAAAACCTTCCTAAACAATCCCAACAATTTCTAACGCAATAACCCTCAATTCAGTCTTTCTGCAGCCTTTCAAGAACTCAAAAAGTCCCGACAATTTCTAAAGCGACAACCATCAATTAAATCTTTCTAAATTCAAATCCGCCTTTTTTTCCAAATTCAAGAACTCACAGAATCCCCAGGACCATTTCAAAAATTCAAAAACACGAAATAATTCCAAATTCAATCTTTAAGCATCACAAAACAAAAAACAAAACAAAACCCACATACCCTTGAGCCCTCAAAAGCCGTCTCTGTTGTTGAGTCCCACAAATCCCTAACAAAGACAACAAACTAGCTCTCTTAATTCTCAAAGGTTGTCCTTTCTTTAACCCATCAAGTGCAAAATTAACCTCATCAACATGCTCCATCATTTCCCCAAATTCTTGAGCCTCCATTAACGTCGTCGAGCTAGTCAAAAGATTAGAATTCCCAATACCGTTTCTCTCAGATTTTGACTTACTACGCCTCGGCTTCTTCGATTTTCTTGGGACGACGCCGTTCGGGATGGGATTGTCGTCGAAATTGTAGGGATCGAGATCGAGAGAATAAGAGGTGGATTCTTGAGAAGAGAAAGGGAAGTTATGGCTTAAGAAATCTTGATTAGATCGGGTAGTTTCTTGAGAGAGAGAAAAGGAGTCGCTGAAGGAGTAATTATGGTCAGCAACGTCGTCGTCTAATGAATCTGAATAGGTTCTCGTTAGGCTTCCTCCGTCTCTGTTTCGCCGACCGTACGTTCTTACGATCATGCTTTTTTGAATTTCCCGTTTGCTTAACTCAGGAGAGGAGGGGGAGGAGGAGAGAGGAGGGTAAGTTTGGCATACAGATGGAAAGACGAGGGCTTTTTGGGGGAAAATTTTGAATTTCTCTTTCTTTCTGCTGGGGTTGCGAGCTCGAGAAACGAGGGGGTTAGGGCAATCAGACAGACGGAGAGAGGGTCGTTAGTTGATTATCCAGCAGCAAGATCTAGAAATATAGTCTATAGTTTAATGTTTGTTTTAGTCCCTAGAGATTCAGTGATGTTTCAATTTGAATCATGTAGTACATTTGCGCGTGAGAACATAATCACAGCGAAGTTGGGCATGGGGGGCAAATGGGGATATGACGCCGTTTGGTAATAAGCCTTCTCACAATCCGATTATGGGTGGATTAATGAACAATTTTACAATAGATTTACTATTGAATTGAATTGATTGTATGTTAGTGTTTGACAAGATAACAGAAGAACCAAGTCTAGTGTGAAGTATATGTTTAGTATTTTGATGTAAAGTGTTTTTTAAAAATATTTTTTGTTTGAAATTGTATTAAAATAATTTTTAAAAAAAGATTTTTTTTACTTTAATACATCAAAATTATCAAAAAAACACTAAAGAAAACATTAATTTAATGTTTTTTCAAGGTAAACACACTTTTAAAAATCACTCAAAAGTAGAAGCTATGGCATTCTTAAATGTGGACTAAATGCCTAGTTAAACAATTTGAGCAAAGAAAGAAACCCAACTAAAGAGAGGGGGGGGGACAAGAAAAGGAGAAGTGGAAGAAAAAAGACATAACTACATATCATAGCACAATCGAGCTGAACAATGAACAACCTAGTCAAATAAGGATGAAAAAAAAAAAGAGTTCAGCTAAGGCTTAATCAGACAGTCCTAAACAGCCCACATGAGGAAGAAGAGAAAAGCAAGAAGAGAAGGGAAGAAAAGGAAAAAAAAAAGGAAAATGACAATCAAGCAGCACTTGGGGCCAACACTAACCAACCTAACCAGAGAGAAGGAAATAAAAGAAAAAAGAAAGGGAAGAAAAAGGCTCAGTTGTGCAGCACTTGGGCCTAACACTAAGCATCCTAACAAAAAAGGAAAGGAAGAAAAGAAAGAAAAAAAATGAGAAAAACAATGGAAAACCCTAACTAGGCAACACTTGAACCTAACACTGAATAACCCATTAGAGTAGAAGGAAAGAAAAGAAAAAAAAAAGGAAGAAGAGGAGGAAAAGAGATAAAATAAGGCCCAATTTAGCCTAATAATGTTATAAAACACATACGCTCTTCTTTTTTCTTTAATCAAAACAATAACTCTTATTTTTTTAACAGGTATGGCACCCCAAACGATGTTTAGGCACGTGCAACAACCCAACCAAATTCTTTATCATACAAGTTATCGATACGACATCCACTTGAATTTCTTGTCTTTCAAATTCTTTATGCGCCTACTTGAAAGACTTGTTTCACAAGTTAACAGAATGAGCTTCTATATGAACAATTCATTATACAAACTAATTACATGATCATTCACAATAAACTCTATAATTACTCCTACGAGTAAGTCTACACACCCTACTCCCTACAATTGAAATTCATGAGATTCATGTATAAAATACCAAGGTTCACCATGTATTAAACACAACACACGCCCTATATTTACAATCACTAAAATAAAACACTTTCCTATATTTTTTTCCCCCTTTTTACATTACATTTATCTTTGCACTTTACTAACTTAGGTATTGGAGGGTCCTCTACAAAGAGAGCTTGTTTTGTAAAAGTACGTGAATCACAACCAACTCAACTTAAAAAAAAAATCAAGGCTTATCAAATAGTTGTGGAAACGCCTAAAATCATTTGAAGTTTTTCCAACTTTTTCGGTGTTGTTTATATCTTTTTCATGTATTGTGAACAATATATTAATATTCAATATTTGTATGAAAATAGTTTTACATTGCCTACCCATTTTTAATATTAAATTATAATTGCAAAAATATCTTTTCTATTGATAAGATGCCCAAATTCAATGGTCATTTTTAAGAAGAATGAGTATAAGATATATTATTGTCATGTTGTTTTTTACCATTTAGTGATTCAACCTTTTGCACATGTTATAAGAAAATGAGAAAATTCTTAAAAACAATTATATAAGATATGATATCTGGTCAACAAGGGTTTTTTATATATCTTCTTTGGTTTTTTTGAGTTTGAAACTCTAGATAGGTTTTTTATATATCTTCTTTGGTTTTTTGAGTTTGAAACTCTAGATAGATACGTAGTGAATTTAAAAAAAAAAACAATAGATTGTATTTATTAAAAGAATGTGCATTTAAAATTATCTTAAAAACATAATTTATTATTACTTAATATAGATTTGTTTGAAAATACACTTAATGTTTAATAAAAAAATAAATTTGCAGATTTGATATTAGTTTTTATCAACTATCTAATGTCTAAAGACTATATTGAAACCGAAACTTTTCTTATCCAATTTGAATTAGGGGTAGAACTAAACCATATCTTAGGCCACGACACCCTAAAATTTTATAAAATATTAAATTTTAGTCCTAAAAGTTGTAAGACTTTTAAATGTATCCTTGAAAAATTCAATTATATATTTGACCAGACTAGAGTGATGCTAAATAGAGCTTTTCATTGGATTTTGTGTCATTATTTCATCAACTAGTAGGTATGTGATTATTGGTATTGACTTGAATCATAAAGAATTTAAAAGAAAAAAAGATTAGTGCGATGAAATATAACAATTTGAGCAAGGAATATAAGATTTGGTCATTTAAAGAGTATAACATGTAAGGGACTCGAAGACTTGGGCCATGCTCGTGTTGTTCAATAGAAGTTGTTTCTAATGAATTGATGTAATCGTATAAAGATGTTCATTTTACTTATATTTTGAAACATTTATGTCACCAAATTTTGCAATTTTTTAAAAGTCAGCAAACAGTAATTCGAGAAAGAGAATGGAATAAGAGAAGGATAGTTAGAGGCACAAATGTTGGTTTGGAACCATAACACATTGATAATATTATAGGTTGCATTTCTCTTTGTTAAATCATGTTTACTTTTCTTTTATTGTTCTCTCTTTTTTATCTTTTTAATTCTAAAATCTTTATGATGAAGATGTGAAGAATTCACACATAAATGAACTTTCTAGATTATGTCTTGGGGGCTAGTTTAAACGTGAGGTTTATTTTCTAAGGACAATGTTTCCTCAAAACTAAGTTTTATATGGGAATAAAGAACATTCTAATGCTTACGTTAAGAAATGCAAAGGTTGAAAATATAATGAAGTTGTACGAAGCATTTTTATATAAAGCTTGTTGAATTGCGTTGAATGATAGTAAATTGCCCTTAAATGGATGAAATATAGCTTAACTTGCTTGCCTGGTGACCAAGACATTTATAGACCCATATCATGTCTGCTTACCTCATGGAGTGTGGAGAGTAGTGTTACAGGTACCTCAGTGTGTGTGGAGAATTTGGTGATTGTTGATGGAGATTGTGGTGCTTGCTTTATTGAGAATATGGTGATTGTTGGTGCTACAAACAATCATTCACATAGAAATGTGGTGCATGCTTTGCATAGATAATATGTGCTGCATAGAAAATTTATATATTGCATATTCTTAGGAACTAAAAAATGCATAGAGGTGTGTGGCAGGGTAGGGATAACCTGACTTGGTAAGGAAGAAAAAAAAAGAAAAGAGAGAGAGAGAGAGAGAGAGAGAGAGAGAGAGAGAGAGAGAGAACCTATCATTTGAGCTAACTCAAATGGCTAGAAGGCAATTGCCTGGTGCGTGCAATCCACGTGCTAGGCGAATGAGCTGCCTTATACATTTGGATAACATGTGTGGCTTACTCTGGCTTTGTATGGTGGCTTTCCTTTATATTTGTAGATTTGTCTCTTTAATATCTTTCTAATAGTATTAAGGTATCATAATCGAAGCTCCAGTGCATCTCTGATGTCTCTTTCTTTCTTTTTCTTCTCCATTTTCTTTATCCTACTTTGATTATTATGTATCCCTTTTTTTTCTTCTCTGCCATTATATCTTACTCTTTTCTCTTGGTCATTTGATTTGATTACCAACCTAGTTGTTAGATATTTTTGTTTCTTCTTTAGTCATTGGATATGTATACAAGTTTTGATTGATTATGCAAAAATATTCATTTTTTTAAGAGACTGCATATTTATAGGAGAGAGTGATTATCATGTCTTAACTTAGCCATTTGGGCTAAGCTCAAATAGATAATAATTTATTATTCTTTTTTTTTTTATATACCATCATTTTAGACCACTTTTTTTTCTTCAAATACCCGAATAATCCATTCTTGTGACATATATTACATATTAATACTCCTTTCAATTTTGTTTATTCCAAGACAATAAAAATCTTACTCTTATTGATGTGCTTCTCCTTTTTATTTGGTTAAATTTATTTGTGTCGTTACAATAAGTTCTAACATGCATTTCTTTGTATAAATTGTAATATAATAATAATAACAACAACTACAACAACAAGAATAACTTAACATTACTAAAAAAACAAGTGATTTGCGATCACAAAATTGGATCATAAATTTAAAGTTTTTGAAAATTCTAGTGGGACTCTAAAACCATAAAATTTATTAAAAATAAATAAATAAAAAATATACTTTGTCGTAAATAAAAATAAAAACAATAAATTCTAATAACCTGAAATGATTAATTTTTTAAAACAAAAAGATTATTAGCTAATAATTATTATTATTATCATCACAATTTTAAAATAAATTGTCAATATTAATTACAACTATCATCTTTTTTAATTTAAATAACATAAACAAAATCTTTAAATTAGGTTTTAGTTAATCTATTTTAGTGAGAACTAGATTGATAGCCCGCGTTGTTTCGTGGCCAGACTAATTTTTTTTTAACATAAAAAAATACTCATGTGATACTAGAGTTTAAAAAAAAAAGAAAAATCCAAGATTTGAGTTATTAACTATACTAGGTTCACTAAGCACAATTAATTTAATAATATAATTTAAAAAAAAATGCAATGACAGTAAATAAACGAACAAAAAAAAGACAATGATTAATTGTAAAAAAAATGAATGCTTGACAATATCATGAAAAGAAATCCTTACAATATTCTTAAAAGGTCTACATGATCTTATTTAATAACAAATAAAAAATTAAATGAGAATAAAATAACCCTATAAAAAGCAAAGTAAAAAAAAATGAAGCTTAATTCTCAACAAATAAAATGTTAAAGAAAAAAAAAATTTTAAATTTAAAAAGGTTATAAAAACTTGACCTAAGGTAGTTAGTTAGGTTCGTGATCTGGTTGTGAGACAAGGATAACCTAGTAAAAACTAAATTGAATAAAACTATGAAGCTCAATTATCAAATGAACACAATGCTAAACAACAAAACTTAAAAAAATAAATTAAAAAAACAACTTGAGTCAACTTAGGTTAATCGCCAAAACCGTGATTTGGGACCTAAAATCTGCATAACCCCATAGAAATTAAACTGAAAAAAAAATCATGAAGTTAAATCCCTAACAAACCCAATCCCTAACAAACCCAACATTGAAGGTTAAAACTGAAAAAAGATCAATTGTAAGAAATGACCTAAAAAAGATCGAAGTCAACTCGAGTTAACCTTCCAAGCCCGTGATTTGGGTCATGAGATCAAGATTACCCCATAGAAGGTAAATCCAAAAAAATCATCAAGTCAAATTCTCAATCGATAAAATACTGAGGGATAAAATTGAGAAAAAATCAATAAAAAAAACGACAAAAAAACAAAAGAAATAACAATGAAAAGAATGAGAGTCAAATTTGATATAAAATTAAAATGAAACCAAATATCAACGGATGCAATTGAAAAAAAAACCAATTAAAAAATGCTTCAAAATAAAAGAAATAGCAATCAAAATAATAAAGACCAAATTTGATATATAAATCAAATAAAACAAAAGATTGAGGAATGAAATTAAAAGAAAAAATCAAATAAAAAAAGTATTCAAAGTTAAACAAATAGCAATCAAAATATTGAGGATTAAATTTGATACAAAAACAAAAGAACAAGACACTTTTTAAACTTGGCAAGGTTCGCCTGAATCTCGAGGAAAAGATAGAGAAAAAAAGGGTCGTTGAAACCAAACCACCACCCCTCCACTGCCACGTGTCGCTCCAACACCGTCGTGAAATATGCGTTTGGCTACTGGGAGATGCCTCATGCGTCTCTTAAATGCTCTAAGAGTTAAGGTATGAAAGCTTGAAGGGTAGAAAAATCTGACCTCTCACCTGAATGGTTCAAATGATATTTATAATCCCTAAACCTTGTTGTTTTGATGGAGTGGAGAGACTAAAGAGTCATTTTCTTTTGATGACATTAATAAGATGAAAATATGGTAGACCATTAAGAGATCCAAATATATTGAGTTTAGTAACTTGACAAACCCACATTGACTTAGGCTTAGTATATTACTGAACCCAAGTATGTTAGGTTTAGCAACTTGCCACACCCATGACGCCTTGGGCTTAACATATGGCTGGATTCAAGTATATTAGGTCTGACAACTTGCCAGATCCATGATGTATTGGGTTTAGCGATGATGGTGAACCCAAGAATATTAGGTCTAACAGTTTGTTGAACCTAAGATATCTTAGACTCAACATGTGGCTGAACCCAAATATGTTGAGTTTGACAACTTACCAAACCCATGTTGACTTGGGTTCAGCATATGGTTGAATCCTAATATATTAGGTTTGATAGCTTGCAAAACCCACGCCACCTTCGGCTCAACATATGGCTAAACCTAAATATGTTGGGTTCTACCAATTTGTCAGACTAATGTTAATTTGAGTTCAACATATGACTGAGCCCGGATATATTAGGTTTTAAACTCTTTTAAAGCATCAAAATATTGAGACAAAAGTTTAACTCATCGATAACATTTTATATACTAAGTCAAGAATTCATGAACTTAGTTAACGAAAAAAGTATGAAATATTATAGGTTTATCATTTATGATTGATTTAGTATCCATTATAAGTGAAACATTACAAGTTTACCACCACTCTTATCTTTTCTTTCCTCTCTCATTCTACATGGAAGAAAAAAGAAAAGAAAAGGCTATTTCTTGCTTTTCATTTGAGGGTTTTGTTTAACATCCTCTCTCTCTCTCTTTCTTAGTCTGTTTGGGAGTGTGATTGCAATTATTTTATAAAGTGTTTTTCATTCAGAAATATATCGAAATAATATTTTATTATTATTTTTTAAAAATTATTTTTGATATTAACATATCAAATTAATTTAAAAACACCAACAAAATATTATTTTGAAACAAAAAAGGTAAAAAAATTAATTTTTTTTAAATGCATTTAAAATATAAAACCAAACACACCTACAAAAATGACATATATAGATTTAAGGTAAATTGACGAACAAAACAAGAATGATTAATCAAAAGGCATAGACAACAAAAATCAAACTTTAATTTGTCAATGGAGTGTATATATAGAAAACTGAGAAGATGTAACCCTCTAGATATAATTTACAATTTACATGCTATATTCTCGATAAGCAAAGTACATTATGATAGCAATCTAAGACATACTAGATATAATTTTAAATACTATTTTTCAATCTCAACTTATTTTTAATTTATACCAATTCATTCAACAATTAACCATCATCCTACTATATTACCAAAAAAAAAATTGCATCCATGCAAAACAAAAGGAAAAAAAGAAGGAAAATTAATAGCATAGCTTAAGAGGAATAATAATATTTTGATGAGGATTAACATATGTATAGAAAGAAAGAATATTGTACTCCAGGAGTTTTTGGGAGGAAATAAAAAGGTGTATGAGAGAGACATAACAAAAATAAAATTTGTGTTAATATGTAAGTATTTTTAGAATATTTTTTCAATATTAATTATTTAGTGTGGTAAATAAGAGGGTATCCCTTATGATTTACTTTTGCATATTTTTTTATAAATTGAATTTTATTTAAAATTTAAATCAATATTTTTTTTAAAAATCAAATATAAAAATTTCAACTCACAAAGTCTCAAATCAAGCTATAAATAACTAATTTTATTTTTTTATATACTTTGCTTTAAAGTAAATTAGTAAAAGATAGAAAAAAACCCTATGGGTTTCATCCATGGTTTAGCAACAAGGGCAATGATCCCTCGTATCTCTCTTTGTGGAAATGGTCCCCAAAACAAATCGAAGAAAAATTCTAAAATTTCGTGTGCAATTTATTTTTTTTTGGGATTTCTCACAACCACAAAAAAGAAAAGAAAAAAAAAAAACAAGAAATTAGAATAGAAAGCCCCACCCAACGTGGAGTCCTACGTCTGTAAACTTGTGTTTTCCTTTTATATTTTTGGGGGCTTAATAATATAATTTCTTATCGGACTAAACCAAACCACAACGCTTGGAGTGCTATTCTTGACCTTTCCCTATCTGGATCTAGGGTTTCTCTCCCTTTTCTCTGCAGACTTCACCATCTTCAACTAAAGAGAAAACAAACAAACAAACCCTAGCTAGCTCCACCTTGACTTTTAGACTGGTAATTTTATCAATCAATATCATCATCGAAGGAACTTTCTAGTGTTTTGATTTTTGGATCATCATCATCATCAATTTACAGATCTATCTGTGTTCATCTTAAAAATCTGACCAAAAACAAAAAAAGTTTCCTTAATTTTGTTCCTAGTTACCCTCGAGACCTTTTTCCTGTTGTAATTTCAAAGAAATCGGATTCAGATCATATAATGACTTTCTTTCATGGGAATCTATGATCTTTGATGGACTTCGAATCAAAAGCTTGAGACTTTGAAGCAAAGATTGGAAATTTTTTTGGGGGGGTTTGTGGAAAAAGATGTATAAATCAGTGGTGTATAAAGGAGAGGAGTTACTGGGAGAGGTTGAAATATATGCACAAGAACAACAGCAAGAAGAAGAAGAGAACAAGAACAAGAGGAAGAGAGTAATTGATGAGATAGTGAAGGGAATCAGAATTAGCCACTTCTCACAAGCTAGTGAGAGATGTCCACCACTCGCAGTGCTTCATACAATTACATCTATTGGTGTTTGCTTCAAAATGGAAGAGTCAACAGCATCATCGTCAACAAAGATCTCCTCTCAACAAGAATCGCCGCTTCGCCTTTTGCACTCCTCCTGTATCCAAGAAAACAAGGTATAGCTAATTAATAATAATGAACTTAATAATCAATTTAAAGGAAGTCCATTAAGGGATTTGATCGAAATCATTGGATAAAACCAGAAAAAGTTTCAAATTTTATAACCCAGTTAAACTGGGTTTGTTGTACACGGGACTCTGGACAGCTTTGAACAAGGACCCAGAACCCAATTGATTTTTCTCAGACAGTTTTCGGTGAATGAACCTCAAGTTTGTGGCAAATTTGTGAACTTTATTAAGTAATTGGTTTGACCCAGATGATTATGAGCTGAATTTCTTGACAATTTTGCCATGATATCATGAGAACTGCCTGAACTAGCTATATTTTTCCCAGTAAATTATTATTAACAATTGAAGTGAAGATGTGCTTTCATGGAATTTGAAAGTGAATAATATGTGCTGTCATGGGATCTTAATGCTAAAGATAGAACTAATTTTATCACGAGAATCATGTGTTACTGATATAGCTGCTTCATATGGAGTTGAATATTTGCTTCTATAGGAAGCAACTTGGGGGTTTTGCTGAAATTGAATATTGAGTGAATAGAAGCCTGGAATTTTGGATAGTTACTCTGCAATATTGCTGTCTTATTCTCGTTTTATGGCTGAGGGACTTGAACAGAAACTAAGAGGAGGCTTTTTTGCTGGCTTTGTCTCATTTTGTCAGGGGTTTATTGATTGTTGATGTAGAATAAAAAATTAATGATTATGCACGAATGATTTTTCTGACATTGTTCTTGTTGTTAGCTTGAGAAGAAACCTGGGTTGTTATGATCTGGCCTTAATACGAATTGCACCTTTATGATTATACGAAACATGAGTTCTGGTAATTTGTTAGTCATGTTGTTTTATTGTATTGAAAGCTTTCTTTTGTTCACTATGATTATTCTTCCTTCTCATTGTTCATTTCATGTTCATGTTCATGTTCATGTTCATGTGCATCAGCAGATTTATGTTGAATTCTTTTTCTTCTTTTTTCATGGTCTTCTTTCTTTTTGGATATTGATGGTGATGTTATTTTCAGACTGCAGTAATGCATCTGGGAGGTGAGGAGCTCCATTTGGTTGCAATGCCCTCCAGGAGTAATGAAAGAAAGCATCCATGTTTCTGGGGATTCAATGTTGCATCAGGACTTTATGACTCTTGTCTTGTCATGCTGAACCTCAGATGCCTTGGCATTGTATTTGATCTTGATGAAACTCTCATAGTTGCAAATACAATGCGCTCATTTGAAGATAAAATTGAAGCTTTGCAGAAGAAAATAAGCACCGAGGTGGACCAACAGCGAATTCTTGCTATTATTTCAGAGATCAAGAGGTATCAGGATGACAAGATCATTTTGAAGCAATATGTAGAAAATGATCAGGTTATTGAAAATGGAAAGGTGATCAAAACACAGCTTGAGGTCGTTCGGCCGTGTCTGACAACCATCAACCTTTGGTTCGCCCATTGATACGATTGCCAGAGAAGAATATAATTTTTACTCGCATCAATCCACAGGTGTGTACTTCATGGATTCTAGAGTGAGACAAGCTGCAACTTTGTTTTGATGTTCTCTGTACTGCTGTTTTTTCGAACCATGTCACTGCCTCGAAAAAGTTATCATTTGTCTAGTTCCTATTCGCCATTTAGTAGAGATGTAATGATCTTTATTTGCTACAACAATGAATTTAGATTTTTTTGGAATTTGTATCAGGAATCAATAGGCTACTACATGCTCAACAATGTTTGATAATATTTAGTTTCTGCTGAACATGTGCATTAATTTTGGTCCAAGAATAAAAGGATTTTTGTTTTATTATTATGTAGATTCGTGATACAAGTGTGCTTGTGAGGTTGAGACCTGCCTGGGAGGATCTTAGAAGCTACTTGACTGCAAGAGGGCGCAAGCGCTTTGAGGTTTATGTTTGCACAATGGCTGAAAGAGATTATGCTTTAGAAATGTGGAGGCTTTTGGATCCAGAATCAAACTTGATAAACTCAAATGAATTGCTAGATCGGATTGTGTGCGTCAGCTCTGGTATGTGGCATCCAGCTTGCAGATGGCTTCTACTCTTTTAGCTGGTTATGGAGTCAGATGTAGCTTGTTAATAAGACTTTTTTGCTCACTGTTGAAAGTCTTACAAATGCATGAGCAAGCATGCTCATTTATGCTAATGCTTATTTTATTTGTGTATGTAATTACAGGTTCAAGAAAGTCATTATTCAATGTCTTTCAAGATGGAATATGCCATCCTAAGATGGCACTTGTGATTGATGACCGCATGAACGTGTGGGATGAGAAGGATCAATCCCGTGTGCACGTGGTTCCTGCTTTTGCTCCTTATTATGCTCCTCAAGCTGAAGTATAAACTATATGCACTTTGCTTGGTGTAAACTTCAACATTCCAATAATGCTTGCACACACTACTCACTCAAAACACCCACGCTCACACAACACATGCTTATGCACTTTTTTTTATGTTGTAGTAGCACCCACTCATCATATGTCTTCGTGTCATAGGCAAATAATGCTGTTCCAATCTTGTGCGTTGCGAGAAATGTTGCTTGCAATGTTAGAGGTGGTTTCTTCAAGTAAGAATACAAAATCTGAAGGGCATTTATTTACTTGGGCACTCCTATATATTTCACCATTCTACTTGTGTTACCAATTAATTTTGCATCAATTTTGTTTATGCTTGTGATATTGTTTGGGCATATGGGCATAGCATGACCTTGGAATATGACTGCAGAGAATTTGATGAGGGTCTTCTGCAGAAGATACCTGAGGTTGCATATGAAGATGATACCAGTAATATTCCTTCTCCTCCTGATGTGAGCAACTACTTAGTTTCGGAGGTTAGTTATGGCAACTTTCTTTGCATTTGAAGTCATGATGTCAGAATGTGTTGTTACACTCTGCTATGAATATACACAATTTTATGATCACCTAGCAGACTTAATGCTCTTTTTTTTTTCCTGTTCATAATTAAATTTCTTATGGCATTCAGGATGATGCTTCTGCTGCAAATGGAAACAGAGATCCACCTTCTTTTGACAGCACGGCAGATGCTGAGGTTGAAAGACGGCTAAAGGTATTTAGACCTGTGTATATTGATGCATGTTTGTTTGGAAAACTGCAAGTTCAGACAAAAAAGTACATGTTCATTTGGTTTACAAAGGCCTATGGGAGTGCTGAAGTTGTGATATGGAAAACATTTGTTTTATATTTCCTGATCTTTCTGATGTGAATGTGGGTTGTCTATGTGTGCATTCAAGTTGAAATGGGTTTCTTTCTATGCTGTATTTTTTCCCCAAAATTCCAGGAAGCAGTTTCAGCTTCTTCAACAATCCCCTCAACAATTCCTTCAACAGTCAGCAGCTTAGATCCAAGGCTTCTTCAGTCTCTCCAGTACGCAGTGGCATCTTCTTCAAGCTTGATGCCAGCATCACAACAGCCAGTGCCAGCATCACAAACATCAATGATGCCATTTCCCAACACGCAGTTCCCTCAGGTGGCTCCATTAGTTAAACAGTTAGGCCAGGTTGTTCATCCAGAACCAAGCTTGCAGAGTTCTCCTGCTCGAGAAGAAGGTGAAGTACCTGAATCTGAATTAGATCCTGATACAAGGAGGCGGCTTCTCATATTACAACACGGGCAAGATTCAAGAGACAATGCACCAAGTGAATCCCCATTTCCTGCAAGACCTTCAGCACCAGTGTCAGCTGCACCTGTGCAATCTCGTGGAAGCTGGGTTCCAGTGGAGGAAGGGATGACCCCAAGGCAACTTAACCGAACACCCAGAGAATTTCCTCTAGATTCAGATCCAATGAATATTGAAAGGCACCAAACACATCATCCATCCTTTTTTCCTAAGGTTGAGAGTAATATTCCATCTGATAGGATGATTCATGAGAATCAAAGACTGCCAAAAGAGGTAACTTTCCTTTGCAGCGTCCCACTTTAGCCTACTTTTACCTGTAACTGATGAAGAATATCAAACTTCCCAATCATTTATTTGCAGGCACCTTATAGAAATGATCGGATGAGGCTAAACCATTCAACTCCCAATTATCATTCTTTCCAAGGTGAGTGATGATATATTTCTTCTCTTAAAAAATGAAACCATATTGTGTAAAGTATCAATCTCATGTTGCCTATCAGCAAGAGTAGGACTGGACTGATGCTATCACTTAGCTTGAATTTCCTCTGTGCTTTTATTTTTCGAAGGAATCTTCTATATTAATTTGTTTGACGTGTAAGCTTTGTTAGCTTTTGCAACAGTTGCAGTGACTTTTGCAATATTGCTTTTGGTGTTTTTGGTTTGTTTCCTTATAGATTTAGTTACTTAGTGCAATGAACTTAATTTTGTTACCTGAAGTCATATTTTGAGTTTTTGTTGAAGTGGAGGAGACTCCATTGAGTAGATCATCCAGCAACAGGGACCTTGACTTGGAATCTGAACGAGCTTTTACAATTGCTGAAACTCCAGTTGAAG
Organism: Populus deltoides; assembly: GCA_015852605.2. Lineage (NCBI taxonomy): Eukaryota > Viridiplantae > Streptophyta > Magnoliopsida > Malpighiales > Salicaceae > Populus > Populus deltoides. The sequence goes on from CM027580.2 coordinate 4,725,887, forward strand.
TTTTGCAGGAAATTGCGATGAAGTGTGAAACCAAGGTAAGGGAACAGATTATATTTTGGAGCGTAAGTTAGACTGAACAATTTATGCACCTTAACCTTTATGTTCCATCTAAGCTTTTTGTTTCTTCCATTTTTCTCACTCAACTTTAATTTAATGGAAATCTACAGGTGGAATTCAGGCTTGCTTTGGTTGCTAGCATAGATCTGCAGTTCTCCATTGAGGTTTTCTCAACTCACTGGCTTAAAACTTAAATTGTTGCTTTATTATCAGTAATATGAAATTTGTGTATGTTCAATCAGAAGTAATTGATCCTTTCTTTTTTTAAAATATGGGATCTGCGTTGCAATTTATTTTCTTAAATTCATGGAATACAGTGTTTAGTTTGTCTATATGGTGGGATGATCCATGTATATTTTAACCTTTTCTCTTGCGCAACATTTACTAGCTTGTGAAAGAACTTGAAGACATTTCTGGGCAAGCCTATTTTAAATTGATACACAATTAGCATACTGATCTCTGATAAATCTATACAAAAGCAATTTGGCACCCAAGCAAACATCAAATAGTTTGCATTCCAGTCATTTTAATAACCAAATGGAAGATAGAACTATGATGTCATTTTTTTATAACCCGGTAACTGCATTTTACTTGCCTAGCTTATCCAAACAATAACTCTTTTCTAATACTGAAAAGGGTGCACAGTCACCTTACATGGAATACAGTGCGCCTAATGCCCTGAAGAGTGAGGAAATTAAAGGATTGCCAACTCCATGTAATTTATTAGGTAGCTGTATGAAACTGTAAAAATCCAATATGCTCTTTTAGTTCTTAACTGATATCATTTTGTGTCTTTTGCTTAAAATACAAGAGAAAAATAGGAGGGGAGAGAAGGCCAAGAAGGACATGATTTTGCTAATAGAGAAATGGTATGGCTGCTTATCTTTTCTGTTTTTTATTTTTTGCAGGCTTGGTTTGCAGGAGAAAAGGTTGGTGAAGGAACTGGTAAAACAAGAAGAGAAGCCCAACGTCAGGCAGCTGAGGGTTCTATTAAGAAGTTAGCTGGTAAGATCTCTTTTACTACTTGTTAGTTTGCAAAGTCATGAGTTGAATCAGCCTTCTGATTATTAGCATGCTTGTCATTGCGCATTGTCAATGTTGTGCCTGTCCAGTGTATCATACAGCTGCTCAGCTAAGTTCTCCATGGAATTTGTTGTTTATAAAATCTGGTGCTTCCTATTGTAACTGATGTGTATAACATGGAATCTAGTCTGCAGCTATTCAGTTTTTAAAGCTTAAGACGGCTCTGAGCTTATGGTCTTGATCAGAATCCAAGTTGAGCTGGTTGCATACCAGTGTGCTAAATCTCTTGAAACCTGCCATATGATGCACTTTTTAATATTAACTTAGCATGTCATGTGTCTCATACGTTGTTCGGGTGATGTTCTTAAAGTTTGATATTTCAATATCTTTGACACTGGAAATTCCTTTTGTCCTGACATCTCTGCTCAGTGATGCTGATGACAATGTTTGTGCAGGCATATATATGTTGCGTTCGAAGCCTGATTCTGGGCCCATGCATGGGGATTCAAGTAGATATCCTAGTGCAAACGACAATGGTTTCTTGGGTAATATGAATTTATTTGGAAATCAGCCATTGCCTAAAGATGAGCTAGTTGCATATTCAGCTGCTTCAGAGCCATCCAGGCTTCTGGATCCAAGGCTGGAAGGCTCTAAGAAATCATCGGGTTCTGTCACTGCACTCAAAGAATTTGTAAGTTCCAATGAGTTAGGCATGACCCTGCTATGTTTCAATGGCTATTAAATATGTTTTTTTATTACTGATATGTCATGGATTGGTATTTAATTGTCCTCAGTGCATGATGGAGGGACTTGGAGTAAATTTTTTGGCACAGACTCCACTTTCAGCTAATTCAATACCAGGAGAGGGAAGTACAGGCACAGGTTTGTATTTGAACACACTTTTTTCCTTTAAAATTTTCTTTTCCTTCTTACTTATATTTTTCCCTTTAGTTTTTTCACAAGATCTTGACAATTCCAGCCAAAAAAGTTGCAGAGTTTTTACGGAATTCCTTTTCTCATCTCAAGGAAACTGACTGAATTAGGGGTCCTCTATTTTATAGGGTAACAATCCATATGAGAAAGAATTTAGAACCATAATTCCATTCACCTTGAGTTGACATTTTGAAGCTTTATGTTTTCCTGGACTTCATTTTGCACATTTGGTTTGTGTGGCTGTCCCTTGGTCATGAATTAATATTTTCACATGTAAGAACAAAAGAAGTAAGATGCTCTAGCTATTGAAGGTCTGCATGTGTTTGGAGAGTTTAAGCCAACTGAGACAGCAAGGGTTATTTCTTGTTTGAGCTGCCAATCAATAATTGCGTGGTTTGTTTGAGTGGAAGAGAATATCATTTTTTTTCCTTTTGCTCGTCATTTGACTTTCAGATCTTATCGTTATCAATCATTTTCCAACACAGCTCCAATAAAAATCTGTTTATATCATGCCTCAGGTTGAAATAGATGGACAGGTTCTTGGGAAGGGGATTGGGTCGACATGGGATGAAGCTAAGATGCAGGTATGTATTGTTTCATATTCAGAATCATCTTTTGTGGGACCAAAATTTATATTTTTTTATTAAATCTTTATATATCTTTATTTCATCTGGCTGAGTACTCAAACATTCTTTTCCCAGGCTGCTGAAAAGGCCCTTGGAAGTCTAAGAACAGTGTTCGGTCAATATACACAGAAACGAAAGGGTTCCCCTAGGTTTGTGATTGCTTATTCTTCTCATTTGAATATTAGCTGTATGCTACCTCAATTTACTTTATCTTAACAGGCACTATTCCATTCACTATTAATCTCCACCACCTGGGACAAATGAAGGTTTTTGTTGCTAACTTCTGTTATGGCTCTGCACTACAAAATTAAAACTAATAGGAAAGTTGACATGTATAGACAGTAGACATTGCAGCTTTGTCCTTAAAGTTCCATGCTTTACTTGTCTTCCCAAATCATCACTGAATAATGATTAGTCTCCTTATCATCGCTTTTGTTTTGATTTACTAGCTCAAAGATCATTTGTGCGGGGAGCATGGATTTCCAGCTTGTATTTTATTTTCTGTTTTTATTTCTTATTTTATATTTTTTATAATGTTTTAGGCCAACGCAAGGGATGCCAAATAAACGTCTAAAGCAAGAGTTTCCACGAGTTCTGCAGCGCATGCCCTCTTCTGCTAGATATCACAAGAATGCTCCTCCTGTTCCTTGAAGACCAAATAGTACTTCCCTTTTCCCACTTTGTTGTAATAAATGGACGATTGTTTGATCCCGAGCCACCAGTTGAATCAATGGTTAAGTCTTTTGCGTTGTGTAACATGAACCCCCCTCCTGACCAAATCTTATTGCAGTTTTTTTCAAGTGACTGCAATTCTGTGATGTTCACAACTTCATATATTTGTGATTTCCAGCTGCTTTTGTCTCTACTCGCCGCGCGTCAAAATGCACAGAAGACTTGTGCATCAAGAAGGGCAAGGGCTACAAAGACCCGATCACTGCTGGGCAGTCGATGCTGCCATTGCCCTGGGAGAAGTCAGTAGGTCCGGACTGTTTATGATGTGTACATGTTTAACCGAAGTAAAAAATTGATGATGGAGTAGTTTCTGGCTGCATGCTCAAAGTCTCGGAACATACTTACCATTGACAGTGTTGATGTAAAAAATCTAACAAGTCAGTTTATTTTGGCTCTCCACCTTACTGGATAAGTTCGATCTTGAGTTTAACCTAATAAGCATACGTAACAGCTTCATTTGTTTAAATGGGTTTAAATTTGTCATTCTCTCCTTCATTTCTGTCCCCTGGTGATTTTGTGGGAACAGTTCTAGTCACCTTTAATTGACCTGGTTATCTTGTTCCAGTTCAATAAAACAAAACAAAACAAACTGGAACAGATTTAATCTCTCTTTAAGAATCTTGGCTTCTTATGGAAATTCCTTCCAAATTCCGGCAAGAAAGTTCTAGTTTTGTTCTTGTTGTTTTTTTTATTTAATATTGTTTAGTTATACAGTATAATTTTATGAGGAGTTTCTTTATCTATTGTTATATAAAAAATTTTAATATTATTTCTTATTCTTTATGAGGAGTTTTTTTATATGTTGTTATATGTTAAAATTTTAGGTTAATTGCCAATAATATTTTTATAATTTTGTTCAAAAAGGTTATTTAATTATGTTTTTTTTAGATAATTTTTTTAAAATTTTATCTTTCCACAATAAATTTATCAAGTTTTATTATTATTATTATTATTATTATTATTATTATTATACACTTGCATACTTAAAAATTTTAAAATAAATATAATGCAGACCCGCAGCACGTAGCGCAGCAAAGTAGGGGTAAGTAAAAAAATAAAAAAATCAAGAAAACCGAGAAAATCAGAAAAAACATAACTGAAAAAACCAAACTGTAAAAAAACCGATTAAAATTTTAAAAAAACCGACCAGTTCGGTTCGGTTTTATAAACCTAAAACTGAAAAAACCGAACCGAACAGAACTCAAACCGGAAAAAAACAAGAAAAAACCAAGCCAAATAAGAAAAAATTGAGCCAAACCAAAACAACTGAGTCAAACCGGTTTAAACCGGTTTTTGTTCTAAAAAACCGAATTGAACTGAAATTAATCAATTTGTATCAATTTTTTTTAAAAAGAAATTTAATTTGATTTTTTTAATAAAAACTAAATCAAATAAAAAATGATGATACCGACAGCCACAGCCAAGCATAGAGCCAAACCGAATTGAAAATGATGATACCCACAGCCACAGCCAAGCATAGAGCTCCACTATTTGTCAACCGAAAAATCCATGAAAGAAAAGGAGGCATGGCCTTTAGCCCACTGATGAGATACCTGACTACTTTGACGTCTGCGTTAAGTGAAGAAAACAACGTCGTTTTCGGGAGCCAGCCACCAAATCTTTTATTTGTTTTTTTCACTTAAAGACAGTAAAAGTAAAAGTAAAAGTAAAAGTAAAAGTAAAATTGTTTCGTTTCGTTTCCTCTCATTTCTGTCGAGAGTCGTCACCAGCACTGTATAAATAGTAAAAAAGAAAAGGGCAAGGCGAGCGAACTGCATCTCTTCAAAGTCACCACCTTGGCCTGGTTGGGCTTGGCTAACACAGAGAGAGAGAAAGAATCCAAAATCTTACAAAAGAAACAAACCTGTGCTTATTTCTAGAGAGATAAATTCTTTGATTTCCTACTTTTTAGAGAGAGAAACACAAAACCAGTAAAATGGCTGCCTTTGATGCCTTTGAAGACATTCAACCTTCAAATCACACACCTTTCGATGAAGTAGACGATGAGAGCTACTCCAACTTCGGCTCTTACTCCACCGCCGCTGCCGCTCCCGGTGAGTTCTCCGGAGGAGGTTTGTCCGTCGATCACGTCAGTGCTTCTCCTGATGTGTTCGGGTTCGGATCTGATGCGGATCCCGGTTACCCTCATCAGAGTCCGTTCGGGTCGGTACATGTTGAGAACGGGAATGGTAGTAATGGATATAATGGAGCGGACGATGGCTTCTTTGTGAGTGATGGACCGATCCTTCCTCCGCCTACTGAAATGGAGCCTGAAGAGGGTTTCGCTCTTCGCGAGTGGCGTCGGTGAGATAAATTTTTTCGTCATTTAATTTGATTGTTTTATTTCCTTTTAGATCTGTTGGTTTCTTTATATATAGCAGAGGAAGTGAATTGATTGATCTGTTAATAGCAAGTGATTAGCTTCAGACTTTAGTGTTAATTTGTAACTTAGTTTGCGCGTTAGGTTAAATATACTTTGATATTGGAGTTATAAGTGGATTCCGGTTCTGATCTTGGTGGTCCATGCTTGGAATTGGTGATTTCAAGTTGAGCTGCGTGGAATTGAATTGTGGGAAAGAATGCTGCTTGAATCCATATTTCAGCTGAGCTTTGACTTTCCAGTTCCGATTTAGCCAGTTGTTTGGTCCTGATGTATGTATGGGATTTTGTTTTGGTGCATATTGTACCGGGTTTGGTGTTTCACTATTGACTGTTAGTTGACTGATTTGTTTTAGGATGAGAGCTTGATTTAATGCCATCTTTTAGATGCTATTAGCAAGTAGGGGCAATATACGACAACTCTGGTACCGATTTTGGTGTTATAATCTCTGCTTGCAATTATGTCTTGTGAGATTGACACTGCAGTTTTATGCCTAGGGATTTTGGAATTTGGATCTACAGTTTTATATTTTGAGCTTTGAGGAATTGTCCGAGTGGCAAGTGTGCTTTATGACTCAGTGCTATCAGATAATGAATTGTTAGAGTTTGCTAGTTGAATCAATTGGAATTGAGTTGTGGCTATGTTAGCTATTTGAATTGAGCGTTGATGGATCATTTATGATTACTCAACTTTTTTTATCATAGCCTATGCATTTATTGAGGTGCCAATTTTGGTTATTTTGACAATTCTCTATGGAAGCACTTGGGATTATACAAATTGGACAATTTACTTATTTTAGGATTTTGTTTGTAGATTCCTATATCTGTGTAGTTATTCACTCTGTTGAATGGGCTGAAGCATGGTTGTAAACTACAAATTACCAGATGGTATGTTAGCTGCTTTGGCAAGTCATTTATAGTGGAAGGTTGATGTGAAGATGGAAAGAAATCTTCACTTGTTTCTCGTTGTTTGTCACATCTACCTGATCCAGGTATCAAACATGTTTCTTTGCAAATACCCAGTGAAGAGGGATTCAATCCCTGGCATATCGAAGTATTGCTGGGGGTCTGCTATGAATTTGTCATGAAATTATAGAAATTTTGAAAGATTCATAAGCATATAATATGCTTTGGAGAGATCAATCGTCTCTTAAGTTTCTGTGATGATGCATGTCTTGTCAACACTCTTAATATACAGTAACTTGTTATTCCAAAAAGGAATTAGTAACATATCATCGGCATGTAAATTCACATCTCTCTTGGAAGTTTCTGTTCATCAAGATTTATCACCTGTTTGGGTTGGGCAGTCAAAAATATCCATTAATATTGTTATTCCCGCAGGGACCGTTCACTGTTCAGAAAATGATAGGCACATGTGTGTTCATAATTCTCCAGAACCTTTCTGCTTATCCAATTTATGACCTGTTTTGAGTTTTGCAGTCAAAATGCCATGCATCTTGAGGAAAAAGAGAAGAGAGAGAAGGACATGAGGAAACAGATAATTGAAGAAGGAGAGGAGTATATACGTGGTTTCTATGAGAAGAGGAAGCTCAATATTGAGACCAACATAGCGACTAACAGAGAAAGGGAGAAGGTAATTGTTTCAAAGAGTTTTTGATCTGCTAGGTTTTTATGTATATACCATTTTCCATATTTTGATGATGAGTATCTGTATTGGAACAGTTGTACTTGGCCAATCAAGAGAAATTCCACAAAGAGGCAGACAAACAGTACTGGAAAGCAATAGCGGAGCTTATTCCTCACGAGGTTCCTAATATTGAGAAGAAGAGAGGCAAGAAGGATAAGGATCAAGATAAGATGCCATCAATTACCGTAATCCAGGGCCCAAAGCCTGGAAAACCCACTGATCTTTCAAGGTTGCGCCATTTACTTGTTAAGCTGAAGCATACACCCCCACCTCATATGATTCCACCCCCACCTCCTCCAAAAGATGCCAAAGATGGGAAGGAAGGAAAAGATGCAACAGCAGGTGCAACTTTGTCAGGAACAAAGGGGGAGGCTGCTCCAGTTGCCAAAGAAGCCACTGCAAATGGTTCCTCCAACACGCCCAAAGAAGATGTTGCTGCCGCCAATGCCCAGCCTGTCGCAGAACCAGAGTCAACACCAGCTGCCTAATCCCTCACATCTCTCTCTTTCCACAGTTGTTCAGCTCAATATTCTTTTGTATCATCTTTATCAAGGTTTTATTTTGTTGTTCGGCGTCTCTCCTGTCGTTGACACATAATGACCAGGTATGGAGGCTCGTCCGGCTTTACTCTCTTTTTTGGGCATATATTATATGGACCGAGATTTGAAATTGATTTTGTTTTATCAAAATTCAATTTATTTATTTATTTTTGTTAAAAATTAATTTTTGTCTTATGTTTTTTTGTTTTGATGTGCTGATTTTAAAAATAAAATTAAAAAAAATAAAAGATTATCATTTTAAGATATTTCCAAGTAAGAAATATTTTGAATCATTATAACAGTTCCAAACAGGGTTTTTGTTTTATGGAACAATTCTTCTAGACAGCCTCGATTCTCTTTCGGCCATTATCAGAGAAGACTTGTCGGAAAGCTACCGAACTCGTTTGTGTTGAACATGAGGGCTGTTTTGTTTTTGGCTGATTACAGGTTTCTAAAAAAATTAGAGCATTGCTAAGATTTTTGAGGCTTGGAAACCATGATATTCAGCATAGATGGGAAATGGCAGGGGGAAATTAAGCTTGTCATGCTGTGATGATGAAACCAAACCGACCAGCACTAGGAAGAAGATGCTACTGCCGAATTGTTCTTTGATATATAGACCTTGAAGGGTTGAAGTGTCTCAGGTCGGGTCCCAAAAGTAAATTTATTTTAATTACAAAATTAAATAAATTATTTATGATTATAAAAAATAAGTAAAAAAAAATACATGCCAGTTCATTCAGGGAATAAACCACCAGTTATATCAGCACTGCTGCCTGGCAAGCTCACCATCCTATTCAGTTCTATAGTAAGAGTAAAAAACTCTCATCGCTTTCGAATCAAGAAAAATAAAAATCATATAATTGCATGTTGAACACATTTGCAACAACAAAACAACTTTGCCGCCTCAATTGGGCATCGAGTATGATCATCTTCCTAGAAATGAACTGCGTGTGTACCTATAACTGAACACTGATAGAGTAATGAAATACGTGTGCCCTAGTAACTAGTTCCTGTTGTTCTCCACCTCGGACATTTTGATGCTTACTAGCAAATACTAGATTATACTTCATCTGGGGATCACCTCAGTGATTCTAACTGGAACAGAGCTCATATGGTAGCCAGCAGAGTCGGCATAAGATCCTTTCGTGGAAGAAGGCCCCCCACTGGGACTGTCTGAATCTTGGAAGAAACCTGGAGCAGTTAGTTCCTTGTCATTTAGCTGGATTTGCCTCGAGAGCATGTCAACTACCTGGGTCATGATTGGCCTTCGGTTTGCCGCTGATTGGGTGCAGAAAAAGGCTACTTTTATGTACCTAATGACTTCCTCCTCGGGAAACTCTCCCATCTCTGGATCCACAAGTTCCAAGTGTTTCCCTTCTTCGTGAAGCTGCCATGCCTACAGAACAGGCATGAGTCATCAAACAGTTCAGGATTGCTAATGAACAATATCAGATCCAGCAAGGAAAATTAGGCTTCATTCAATATAGCTCTCTTCCTATTCCAGAGCTTATTGCTGTTTTTGACATTCAAATTAATCCACTATATCTTATGAAAAGGCATATTGCTTATTCTGAGCAGAAATGTAAAATTTCTGATGTTGATCTGTTACCTACGTAATCATGAGGAAAATATTCTACTTCCTGAACAATAACCAGGAGATACAACAAGAAACAGAAGATGGAAGTTACAAAATGAATCCATACTATGAAAAGCTCCAACATTCTGGTGATCATAATGGCAATATAAAATATGATTTTGAAAGCTACGAGGAAGTATATTTGAAGATTGCAGAAGTAAAATCGACGTACCCATTCTAAGAGTAACTTCTGCGTCCCTCCCCAGCTTGGCTTTGCACTACTTCTGCCACTAACCATTTCAAGGATAAGGACCCCAAAGCTGTATACATCAGCCTTCATTGTTAACTGACCACCCAATGCATATTCTGGTGCCAAATAACCACTGCATAAGAAAAACAGAACAAGGTGATGCTTATCTGGTTTCCCTTGCAACACAAAACTTACAGAAACCACGGGGCCAAAATCAGAATGAACGAGTAATGACACTCCAACCAGGAAACAGACAGGTAAACAAAATTAAAGAATAAGAAACACATGAAAGGTTTATTTCATGAAGTGAAACTGAAGAGCCTGTCAGTACTATATATCTAGGAACAACCTTTCTTTTCTTTTAAGAAATGTATTTCAAAGTTCCAACAATGAAGAGATTGATTTTGACCCACGGTCTGATAGAAACTATATATGGGATTGTTGATGGCTTCAAAAAATGAATTGCATCTAATTCTCAGATGATTTTTAACTAGTCAGAAATTATTCTGCATGATCATTAAGGAAGTAACATCATTGATGCTCACAATGCAGCATTGCTTGTTTAGTATATGTAGTTCCCTCCGCTATCATTACAGGAGGAAGCAAAAATATTTTTTGAACTTTAGCAACTTTAAGTACTGAAAGACAAACTTATTGATTATGAGGATCTAGCAATTCATCACTGCTGCACAGTGGTTTGTCTAAAGCAACTGCTTAAAGTAAAATACTGTCAAAAGAACAGCAACGTACGTTGTTCCTGCAATTCTTGTGCTAATATGGGTGATGTTATCTGGGAACAGTTTAGCCAACCCAAAGTCTCCAATTTTTGGGTTGAAGTCTTTGTCAAGGAGTATATTGCTAGCTTTGATGTCTCTATGCACAATATGTGGAACCACTTCTTTGTGAAGGAAATCAAGACCCCTAGCAATACCCAAGCAAATAGCAGATCTTCTTCCCCAGTCTAGTTTAATATCTGTACTCCTTGAACCTGAAAGGGATAACACATTATTGTACATTTCTGTCTTGCCATGATAGGAAATAACCAGAGTTCAGCTTTCACAATAAAATTTCTGTTCAAATTACCTAACAATGCACGATCAAGGCTGTTATTTTCTACATATTCATACACTAGAATCCGATTAGTTCCTTGAGCACAGCACCCTATCAACTCAACAAGATTTGGATGCTTAACTTTTGATATAGTTTTGATTTCATTCAAAAATTCCTGCACGCCTTGATTTGATTGAGCAGAAAGTGTCTTCACAGCAACTTGTGCTCCACTTTTGAGGGTTCCCTAGCAACAATTTCAAGTAGAAAATAAGTCTATATAAATGTAAATTGGTCAAAATGACGATTGCATCTTCGATACAATGATACCAAAATATAGATAATATGTCTTGTCATGAGAGAATGATAACTGAGACAATTGAGTTAAATATTAGTTTAGGAAAGAAACTGGCAAAGAGAGTCCTAAAGATTGGTGTTTTAAGCTCTCTTCAACAAAATTAGAGCAAAATGAGCTTAAGTAAACACATGAGAGATATCAATAGGAGAATCTCAGAATATCTCAAGTAGCAGAATAGTTTTCCATCATACTTGCATGATAATTATGGAGGAGCATTGCGTGGTTGACAAAAATCATAGTGTATTTGATGGCAACATAAGTATATAACTTCAAGCATAGTAAGAATTTGAATAGATTAGGAAAGAAGCGGTGTAGATTGTTGCATGCTTCATGTTTTGCCGCGATAAGTTTTGAAACAGACCATGACTTTTTCCTTTACTACTCCATTCAATGATTTGAGGTTGCAAGTTATGACAACAATGAATGAAAAAAGACCATGAAATTTAGATAGGAAACACATTGCAAAGAAAAGAAAGCTATGTGTTTCATTATTGAATGAATTCCAAAGGATAGTATAAGTTCGTCACTTTCAACAAAATCAACAAGTTAATTAATTTGACATCATTGTTATAGCTAAACCGTCTGAAAATTTCTGACCACCTTGTATACAGTACCAAAACCTCCTCGTCCTATCTTATTGCTTGTATGGAAGTTATCTGTTGCTGATCTTAATTCATCGTAGGACAAATGATTAATATCCTGAAGCGAATCACCTACCAACGACAAAAGGAGGAAGCATCATAAAGAAGTTGCAAGGAGAAAATCACAGTTTAATGATACATGAGAAAGGATTTTTTTTTTTTTTTGGGGGGGGGGGGATCAATTTGAATTATGGTTAAATTATTACAATTGATTGATTGACAGCTAGAATTTGAAAGAAAAAAAGCACTAAGATAGTGCTGGCAAAGTGTGATGTAGATTAAATAATCTGTAACATATATAACTGTAGAAAAAATGGCCTTTATGGTATCTGTATTAGATTGTAGATGAACCACAAAGTTATAATTCAGGTCATGCACTTGTTGCATTAGAATATATGCCATGTGCACTGGCACTGCAACAATACTTGAGAGAGTTTTATATTCTGTCTGCATGTATTGTAGCTTAAAAATCTGACTTGTCTGACACAATGTCTAAAACCCAGAATGTATTGTAGCTTAAGAATCTGACTTGTCTGACACGGTGTCTAAATCCCAGAACAGCCAAAGAATCTAGCAGAAGCCAGCACATTTGTAGAATGTTCAAGTCACAAATGACAGTCCCACAAGCATCAATGATAGTCATTAATCTTGCCCAAAAACAATTCAGCAAAATCTACATGTTAGACGAGTAGATTACACGCTTAGGCTCTGAAAATCTGGGCTAATAATACCATCCCTCCCCAAAACTGGCACTTAATGCAATTGAGTAAAATCTACATGTTAGATTTTCCAACCTTACTAGCATCAGGTTATTCACTTATGGGAAATCTGAGCTATAATAGTATTATTCTTACTAAAAAATTGCCAGCAAAGATTGTGACAGTACTGAAAGAGCAGAAAGATAACAGTTCACCATGATTGAAACTCTAATGCATGAGTTAGTTCCTTTTCGATCGGCGACTAATGTAATGAAAAAAGCATGCAACTCTCACAAAACAGACATAACAGGATATAGATTTGAATTTGCATCTTCTTCTTTAGTAGTTCATAAATCTCGTTAAATAATTGACAAAATTCTCACCATCTATACCATGAAGAGTCCCAGCAGCAGTCCCTTTTTTTCTATGTACCCTTGGTCCTCCAAAACAGCTACACCTCATATCTGCGCGCCAATTTATGACCTCTATCTTCTACATCACACAGTTATCAACGTTCCAAGATTAAAAAGGTGACTCCTTGCTGAAATCCTTGATTTTGCAATAAAATGCTTAAACTAAAACTTCCAATGATAAACCAAACTACATTCTCAAATTACCATTTCTTGATTACATGTAATTACTTTGAATTCTAACTAGCCTTTCCCTGATCACAAAAGGAAAGAAAGAAAGAAAAAGGAAAGCTACCCTTTTGAAAATTTCATACTTTTCTTTTATCAAACCTAATCCCACCTTTTCTAGCTCAAAAGATATCTCTCAATATGAACTTTTCTTTCAGACTATTAAGAACCCTTTACTTCAACTTCTATGCAAAGTAAAAAAGAACAGGAAAAAGAAAGGATTAAGCTGGTACTTAAGAAGAGGTCATTACCTGATTAAATGCATAAACAAGGTGGTTAAGAAGTCTCCAAGTTGTACAGTTTCTATATGAAAAATAATGATAGAGAAACACAGAGCATGAAATTGAATCCAAAATTTTGAGTATTTCCTTTTCTTTTATTTATGAATACTGTTGAGGTTTTGAACAAAACTTTCTGAATATTTTAATGAATGATTTGAGGTTTTGAGTATTTTTAGAGCTACAATACATGCTGTTTGTGACTTTTGCGTAGTTGTTTTTAAAGGAGAGAAGGAGATAGTGGAGCTTTGCTTCTCATTTTTCTGCCGTCTATGGCCCCTGTCGCCAGCCAGTCATTTCTTGTACTTGTCTCTGTCATCTCGTCTTTGTTTTCACATTGGGACCGATTCGCTTTTAGCCTTGTAGTCCATTCTACCTAATTCGTCGTCTAACATTTTGACTTAGAATTATTATTTAAAAGCCGTTTTTATAACATTTTGACTTAGAAATATTATTTAAATGAATTTGTTAAGGCAGAACAAAACTTTCAACTGAGGTAATTCAACTCAGTTGAATTACCATTCAAACATGGCAAGATCCAATATCTTGGGATCTGGTCTTAAGAGCTAATTTTCAAAAAGAAGTTGACTTTTATCTCAGTCAAATTCTGATTTAATTTTAAAAAAAAAACTTATAGTTAATCTTGCCAAGTTTCTCCACGCCAATCACTTCCTTGATTATCTTACTTAGTTCAGCACTAGATTTGTGAGCATGCGCTATCCCATAAGCTGAAATATTTATTTTATCAGTATAAAAAGGCGTCAATACGACACAAGCTAGCATGCATGTGTAAAAAAAGTAAGAAGAAGAAGAAGAAGATGACTTGGGGAATCGATTCGACTGAGCAACAAATACTAGTATAATTAATTTGATAATAAAATAACAGATAATGACAGGAAATGGACCAGCTCAAACAAAAAAAAAAACCTTGGGTATCGTACTTCTCCATGGAACTTTGAATTCCTGCGAAATGATTTTTTTTTTGTTTTTCCATGGAATAAACAATCGAGTGGCTGCCATATCTATTGTGACTGGATCCACAGTTTCTTGTCAAAAGTCCAGTTTCTTAGGCCACTGCTTTCGAGTCTCTGTTCATCGAATTTGAAGTTGAATAAATACAGGCTTCGCAGATTCTCATTCATTTTATTGAATGACAGTCAAATTGAACTAGCACCAGAATAATTGCGCTTAATTAGTTTATGGTCGTGCCCAGTAATGGCATATGGGCTATAATCTAGCCTAGACAATGAGCCCAGCTACAAGAGGCCCAAAAAAGCGGGCAATTGCCCGGCCCGTCTAAGCTAATGGTCTGTTAGCGGCTAAGCTAAAGGAGGCCCAACTCTTAACTCAAAATGCTGCAAGCCTGCAACCAAGTTATCTACTGTCGTTTGCTTTCTTGTCTCCTCGTTTATTTTGGGCTATAAAGTAGTCTTTTCACGACTGTTAGTCCAATTTCTTATGGGCCGGACTACTCCGAATATGGGCCTGGCCTTTTGAGATTTTTTTCATGATATATTTATATTTAAATAGTTTTATTGTTCGAACAATTCAAAGTTTAACTCGATATAGATTGCGAAGGATGCCTCTTTGATGTTGTGGATGTGGAACACGTCATGGGATGTATGATCCGAACACCCGTTTTAAACAAAAACATATCATAATCTTGAAAAAGTAATGAATTAATAATTTTGACGTGAATGTATTAAAAAAATAATGCTGAGAAAGGTATATAAAAAATTATAATTAAAGTTTTAAAAATAGATATTTCATCATTTTTTAAAAAACTATACATATTGGGTTTATATAATTATTCGAAAGCAAATATTAATATCACCATGAAAAATGCTAATATTATTTTAAAATAATAACATATTTGGATAATTATTTAAACATTATTTAAATAAATTTAATTAGAAATAATTTAATTAGAAAGTGTGAAAAGAAAAAAAACAATGAGATTAAAAAAAAATAAATTGAAGAGCCCGAACATGCATCTGCCTCATATAAAGACATGGGTCATGCGCGTGTTAGAACAACATGTTAGCCATCCTAATTTAAAAGAAGAACAATTTTTTTTTAATTTTGCTTGAGGCTTATATTGATGTTTCTTTTCCTCTTTTGAATAATATTTCATTATTATTTTTAATTCCTAATTTTTTAAATAAATTTAATTAGAAAATATGAAAAGAAAAAAAACAATAAGATAAAAAAAAAAAACAAATTGAAGGGCCAGGTTTGATTGGCCCGAACATGCATTTGCCTCGTATAAAGACAGCTCATGCACGTGTTTTTTTTAATTAAAAAAAGAGAACAACATGTTAGCCATTCTAATTTTAAAAAAAAAATTTAATTTTGCTTGATGCTTATATTGATGTTTCTTTTCCTCTTTTGAATAATATTTCATTATTATTTTTAGTTCCTAATTTTTTAGTCCTTTTTTATTTATATCATCTAATTTCACTCTCTAAATTCTTTTTCATTTTCTTTTATTATTTATATTATCATCATTATAAAAAAATACCCAAAATTAAATTAGATATAGAAAAATTCAAGAATTAAAAATAGATACGAGGATGAAATATGTTATATGGATGATTTGGGAAATATAGCTGCTAATGCTTATTGTAACGCATAATTTTTTATAATACAATGTTGTTACCTGCCAAACTTAGCTCTCATGCAAGGAGGGAAGGATATTGGACATAAGAGTTTAAATCAACTTTTAAATGCTCGTTAACTTGTCTTTTGCTATCAAATTACAGTATTAACGACAAAGGTCTCTATAGATGAAGAAATTTATGTGTAGCATTTTTAGCTATGTGTGTGTCTGCTAGCATAATTTTTTTTTTTATTATTATTAATATAGATGTTCAGGTCAGTTTGTTTGTATCTAACTCAATTAATTTCACGGATTCTAAAATTAATAATTAAGTAAATCTTTAATGATTCTAATATGACTTAAACTCGTGATTATTAGAAGTCAGTGAATAACAGTTGATACACAAGTCCCAGAAAACTTACTTCTAGATTGAAAAAACGAGTTTGTAATCATATTTGAAAAATAAAAGGGTATATTGCAATGTTGAAAGCCTTATTTTTTTAGCAAAATCTATTTATAATTGTAAATCGAAGAGTCTTTTAGCAACAAAATAAGAAGCAAGTAGATGAAAAAGAGTTGCAGATTGATAAAAGTTATTCAACATATTCAAGAAGTAACTTTTGATGAAGAAATGCATCTAGAAAGGAGATAATTTCTTGATATATAGGAGAGAACAAACCCTATATATTATTTATTTATTTTTATCATATTACATAGTTAACAACTTATCATATCCTTTGATTACATGCCTTTTATCATAGTAACCTACCGATGGAAATCTATTTTTTTTCTTTCATTTTGCTCCTTATGAATCACAATGTTTGTTCATGCATGTAATCAACATCAAAAAATTTTGGTTAAAAAAGTAAGTTTATTGAATTTTAATAAATAAGTATGATTATTTATTTTAGAGATTAGCTAAAAAATAAAAAGCATGATTGTTTATCGCGCATTAAAATAATTTGAAAACACTAAATAAATATTAATTTAAAGTAAAAAAATTTAAATTTTTTCAAAAACGCTTTTGAAACGTAAAAACAAACAAGTTTCCAACTTTTACATATATTAAGAAAATTGTGTCAAGATTTTATTTAATTAACTTGTTTAGTTTACAAAATTAATGGTGAAACTGTTTGAGAATAATATAAATCATATCCCGGGACCTCACTTAATAGCTCAAGTTCTTGGGTTAAGATAGTTCCTTGACATGGTATCAGAGCCTTGATTACCAAGTGGTCTCGAGTTCGAATCGCACCATCCCCATTTATTTTATAAAAATTAAGCACAAAGGGAATGTGGGCTCAGACGAGTTTCAAGCTCAAAGGGTTTTCACTTGAGGGGGTAGATTTGAGAATAATATAAATCATATTCTGGGACCTCATCTAATAGCTTAAGTTCTTGGGTTGAGATAGTTCCTTAACAGAAACTACTACACACAACTTCAATCGAGCTCAACTAATAATACCCCATCAAATGCTTCCTCATGATGTAAAAGGATTTAATAAAACAAAATTTGTCATCGGATTCTTAAGCGCCTCATATTATTTTAATATTTCACTATAAAATGTTTTGAAGTTAAACTTGTGCCTCTTGTATGATTGGATTTTAGATCCAACATTCATATTCATACTAGTACATTTAACAAAATTCTATTGAATGTTAGAAGATTCTTTGAACTAAAAAAAACATCGTGAAATAAAATCTGAAATTATATTAGTTACTAGCAATACTTCATTAATCGTGCTTATAATCTTCCGCATGGACCAAATTACAGGGGTCAAAAAATATTAGTTCTATTTTAATTATATGATAGAAAAGGTAGGCAATAACAATAAATAAATTATGTTTTAAAAAATAACCACAATAAGCTAGAAAAATTTTTATTTTTTTTTAAAAAAACAACGTAGCCCCATTCTCATTCTATAAAATAAAGAAGAATAAAACTGGGTAAAAAAAGAACAAAACAACATATACAAGAATGAGGATTGAAATGGAAATAAAAAATAATTTTTATTTTTGATGGAAAGGTGAAATTGAAAAGAAAAATCAAATTGAAAAAAAAGAACACGAAAGAAAAAAAACAATAAAAAAGAACAAGGATAAAAATTGAAATAAAAAAAAATAATTTTTTGATTGAATAGTGAAATTGAAAAGAAAAATTAATTTAACAAAAGAACATAAAAAGAAAAAAAGAACCAAAAGAAAGAGGATCACATTGAAAAAAATAATACCACAAACTGAGATTGAAGGATGTGATTGAAAATAAATTAAAATTTTATAAAAGATTCAAAAGTAAAAATTAAAAATTAAAAAAATAAAGACTGTAATTAAAATCTCAAAACAACAAGGGACAACTCTAAAATGTTGCATGGTAGCGCGATTTTCAAGAGGAGAAAGAGAAAAGTAAAGGAAAAAAAAAGGTTGTCGTCGATGAACCGCACCGCCACCGAGCACACTTGTCATCCCTTAAAAAAAAAAGGGTTGTGTTGCATCTAATGACACATGAATGTTTTGTGGCGGGAGGAGTCGTACTCGCCGCTGAAAAGGCGTGAGCTCTTTCTATTCGTTATGCATGCACTAATAACTTTTTTTTTATATAAAAAATATATTTATTATTTTTGTTAAAATATCAAATTGCTTCTCCATCCCACTTCATTTATAATGAAAAAACCGGCAAGAAAAGACAAAAGTATCCTTATATGTCAGATTTAAATTTTTTTTATTTCAATAATATTTTGATTATTTTACCATGCTTTCTATACGAAAAATCTTTTTTTTTAGCCTAATAACTACCAAGTCTTATGCAAATATCAAACTACACTTAATTGCTGGTTTAAGGTTTTTTGTGAGAAGAACACAACCATGCTCTTAATCTTGGTGCGCACTGAATCTATTCCGAGGGATCTTCAGTTTTGTCAATGATTTATAACAACACCGGCACTTGAATAATTATAACCATGCCACCAACTATACACAACACTTCTCCAAAAACAAATTGCAATGCACACAACTTGCGAATTATCATGTCATGAGCATTGAAATTGGTAAACAAAAAAAGCGAACAAACCAAAGCAATCTAGAACTTTTTTTAAAAAAATTAGCATAGTTTGCCGAACGAGTTGGAACAATAATACATGTTGAAAAAGTACTTAAAAAAATAATATAATTTAAATATAATTACGTGTTAAAATATTGTTTTATATACAAATGTTATTTAAAATGACAATTGCGTTTTAAAATATGGTTTTTTTCTACATAACCACTATTAGAATAAAGTTATTTAGTGAATGTTTTAAAATATTTTTATGAAAAATAGCATAATTTGAATATGATTATTAGTTAAAATATTGTTTTATATACAATTGTTACTTGAAATAACAATCGTGTCTCAAAATATGTTTTTTTTCTACTATTGAAACAATAGTTGTTTAGTGAATATTTTAAAAAATTCTTTTTTACAAATTAATTAACCTAAAAAAAATTAATCAAATTTTTTATGAAAATCTAATGGCTAAAAAATAGGATTCAAGATTAATGGCTAAGAAAGAAATATGAGATAAGGTGACATGACATGAAAGAGAAATAAAAAAAAAGAAAGAAAGAAAAAATGAGTCACTAGATAAACACTGAAACTCTATTTTTGACAAATCCATTACTATTAGAAAAATATTGACGAGACGATTCTAACTACTCCTTAGAAGAACACCAAATGAGGCTGCAATTAACTCTAAATTAATCTTGAATAAAACTCTTAACAAATTACGATAATATTTGGTGGTATTTCAAGATGCAATTATAATTGTCTCATTAAGATCTTATATTAAGTGTGTTAAAAACAAATCTCTGACGTGTTTATTATGATCAATTATTTATTGTCAACCAGCTTTATAAAATTTTAAGCTGATTTCTTATATTTATTATTTAAATTAAAAGTGATTTGGTTTTCAAAACTAGCATTATTTATAATAATGATTGTATTCAACCGCTATTTTTAACCATGGTTATAATAAAATTATGCTATTTTTTTAATATTTTTTAACATTTATTATTTTTCAAAATTTGTTATGAAATCATGATAGAATTCTAAAATACCCAATCAATCCAGCACCCAATCTCAATGGAAGCACAAGATCCCAGCACGCAATTTCAATCCAATCACACGACACAGCAGAAAGTCTAAGCAATCCCCATATGCTGACATAAAAAAAACCATCGCCTCCCTTTTCATCTCAAATCAAAATCATGAAAAGAACCCCACTTCCCTCAACACATCCAGCAAACTGTAAGGATTACTGACATAAGAAAGCAAGAAACCTTGAAAAAAAAAAAACCTCACCTTTATCTCTCACTCTCTTTATCAAGGAACACCTGGAATCTCATTCTCCTATTCTTGTTTCTCTTATTTGGAAAAAAAAAACCCCCCTAAAAAGCCGAAATCCAACAAGAAAATAAGAATAAAAAACCTCAAAATCCAACACTAACCCCACTCCCTATCTCTCTTTCTCTAAACAGTCAGTCATACCTGTCGCCTTCAATTGCGACTTTTACACCCATCACTCACGAAATTCATCTCTCTCCCTCTAGTAGTATATATAAAGTTTAGATTTTTATTTTTCAAAATGACTTCTTCTTCTTCTAACAAGGAGACAACGGAGGAGGAGCAGACTGCGCCGGAGATTTCGCCTGCCGAAGGTGGTGGAGGTGCTAGTAGTGGAGGAGTGGGGAAGGCTGATCCTGTCAGTAGTGGTGGTGAGGAAGAGAGTGGTGGTGCTGGTGAGAAAGTCGACGATCCAATGGAGGAGGACTCAGTGAGTCCAGCTACTGTGTTTTGTATTAGGCTGAAACAGCCACGGTCTAATTTGCAGCATAAAATGAGTGTGCCTGAGCTTTGTCGCCAATTTAGGTAAAGTTCTTGATGGATAAAGCAGGGTTTTTAATTAATAATTTGATTGATTTTTGGCTCTTTAGGTTTGAATTTGTCGTTTTTTAACTGAAATTCGATATGGGTTTGGAGTATTTTTTTTGGATTGGCTTCTATTAAGTGGAATTTGAGCTTCTTTTAGACTAATGGAGTGATTTGTGTGATAGTTTTGAGGGTTCTTCAAAGTATTTTTGAAATATGACCAAGTTCCTGGTTCTGAAAGTGAATTTTGGATGAATTCTGTTTTTGAATAAAGTTATGCTTTCCAAGTGAATTTTGATGGGATTTGAGTATTTTTTAAGCTCATCGATGGTGCGATAATGGGTTCTTTTATGGTGCGATTATGAGTTCTTTTATGGTTGGGATTGAGTTTCCTTTGCAAAAATTTCAGTGGTGTGATTATGTCGAGTTATTATTTTTTTTTTTTTGAAATGGTGCACCTTTTTTATTCAGTCCTTCAAGAGAATTGTGTTTGTGTGCAGAAGAAGTTGTTTAGTGTCTAAATTTGTTGATTTTAAGTGGAATTCGGTAGAGGTTTACGGTTTTTAGTTGGTTGATTGGAGTGTGGGCTCTTCCTTTTGTGGAAATTGTGTTTTCTCTTCTGCAATTTGAGTTTAGTGTGTTTGTTTTTGGTTATTGTACTTTTCAAAATGTTATGGAATTTGAGTTTCTTATTTGTTTTAATCTCTAGGCATTAATGGTTTTTGCATCTAATCTTTAGATTTCCTGGAGTCCTCGAATTACTAATTTATGCTTTGATTTTGTTGGTTTTGATGCTACCTAGTTTGGTAGTTAGTGTGGGAAGTTGAAGTGAGTTTAGGATGAACGAGAAATGAAGTTTGAGAAAACAGGAGAGAGAAAGAGAGTTTTACAAATGATTAGTGGATGCATACAGGATACAATGAAGTTGATGAAGTGCTGTCAATTAAGAACTATATCATCGAGTTATTCAGTATATGCTAGATGTAAGCTTTCTGTTGGCTGTTGTTAAATATCAACAATCACAATCTTTGCACCTGTATTAGGATGATTGATCTTTTTATTTCTGCGATGCCTCGTGTGAGTATGGCATTTTATAGCACAGAAAATAAGGCGAACTATTTGCATTGCCACCAAACAATCTGCCACAGGGGGCAAAAGTAGAACAGAAGGTAGTGCAAGAGGAGATCGTAGATTTCACTTGGAGATTTTTTGATGCATCCTTGCTAGTTGCTACCATAGTATATCACTCTTACATTCACTGGCTGTTCTCATCTATTTTAAACTTGAAACCTGATGCCATTACAAGCATCACATACCTGTAGCCAAATACAGTTGGTATGAGAAATCATGATTGTTAGAATATGATACTCCTAATATAGATATTGAGATTCTAGTAATGGCTGTCTTAAAAGTAAATGAGGTGTTGTTATTTCAAGCATCTTTCCTTGGCCATTAAAATTCTTTTACTGATCTTTGCCAAATTCTTATTTTAATGTTTGTTTTTTCAGTGCTGTTGCTTGGTGTGGCAAGTTGAATGCTATAGCTTGTGCATCAGAAACTTGTGCTAGAATTCCAAGGTCAGTGGATTTTTGCACTTCTAATGTGTTGCAGTCTAATAAGGAGAGCATATGCTTTACATAGTTGCTAATCAGGCTTATAACTTTCAAATGTGCTTGAGAACAAATGTTAAAGCATAATGATGTTTGTTATTGTTTGCTATTTAGGGTTCTTCTAATAGGAAAATAAGTTTGTGCCTAGTGTTCATCAATTTATATTTTGATATCATCTTTCACTATATTTTTTTTGTAGCTCCAACGCAAACCCACCGTTCTGGATCCCCATTCATGTTGTTATCCCTGAGAGACCAACTGAATGTGCTGTTTTCAATGTCATAGCAGGTATTTTGAGTCACCTTGCATCTTTTACCTTATCTTCCAATTTTTTAGTTTTAATTAGTTATTATGTATGCAGAAATACGTCTATTATATGTTAGATTTTCCATTGATATATTGGTTCCCTCTTCTATTGGGCTCTAATTTCTTAAATCACGAGCTATTGCATTGAATCCCTTGGCAGATTCTCCTCGTGATTCTGTTCAGTTTATTGAATGGTCCCCTACTTCTTACTCTCGTGCATTATTAATTGCTAATTTCCATGGAAGGACAACTATCTGGACTCAGCCTTCTCAAGTAAGCTAACTTGATGGATTTTTGTACCCAAATATATAATAAGAAGATGCCTTGTTCCTCTCACTAATGCTTAACTAAGGTTTTCATATTTTACTCAACTCAAGAGTTTTGGGCTGGCCCTGCATTGGTTTTTACTCTTTGCTTCTCCATGTTTATGGCATGCCACTTGCTCAGAATTTTAAAAACTTGTCTTGCTTATTTTTTATCTTGTCATACAGGGTCCATCTAATTTGGTACGTGATGCTAGCTGTTGGCAGCGTGAGCATGAATGGCGGCAGGATATCGCAGTTGTTACTAAATGGCTATCCAGTGTCTCTCCAGTATGTGGTTATTATGTTTTCTGTTATCTGATTCATTATCCATGTATTTTGCTTTGCATATGTTAGAGAATAATATAAATTATATCTTGGGACCTTATCTAATAGCTTAAGCTATTGGGTTGAGATTGTTCTTTGACATGGTATCAGAGTCTTGATGACCAAGTGGTCACGGGTTCGAATCTCATCACCCCTATTTATTTGATAAAAATTAAGCACAAGGTAGTGTGGGCCTGTGCAAGTTTCAAGCCCAATGGGTTTTCACTTGAGGGGTGTGTGTTAGCGAATAATATAAATCATATCTTGGGACCTCATCTAACAGCTTAAGCTATTAGGTTGAGATGGTTCTTTGACAACATATATGTGGTAGTAATTTGGTATTCATCTGTGCTTTTCAGTTTCCTGGTTAATCTATGTTTGTTTTCAAGTTATGTTGGTATTTGGTTATACGTTCATTGTAGTATGACTTCTTTTAAAAAATCAGTACAGGTGGCTTTCGTCAAAGTCTAGTACTCCCACAAGCTCAAAGTCAGCTTTTGAGGAAAAATTTCTTTCACAGCATTCTCAAACTTCAGGTTTGTTTGTTTGATTTCTCTTTGTAAGCATTTTTAGAAGCTCATGTGGGAACTTTAGGACCGGTTCTATTTTTAACAAGTAATGTGTGAAATTGGGGCTATGCCTTCTGACTAGCAGCTTTACATCCAATGAGTTAGATTATTTTGCTGTTGCTTTGAGAAAAACAGGTCAGATTTTTTTGAATAGCTGTAAATTTAGAATAGTAATTTGGCTGCAGTTTCTGCAATGCTTTTATTCATAATTACATCCATGGCTAACTACTGTATCGCGAATGCTTTTATAACGATGCAACGAATGACAAGCATAAAAACCTTTAAAGTGAGAAATTTTAATATCTGCCATTTTTTTTATTCGAATGAACTAGTGCTTTTAACAACCTTTAGATGGCTGCTGCTAATGCTAAGTATTGCAAAAATGGTGATGATACTTTTGGTCATCTGTTCTTTCCACTATTGAAAAACTTCCACCTGACTGATGTAACAGCATCAAGATCATCACTGACGTGCTTTCTCAATTTCTTACAGCTCAATGGCCAAATTTCCTTTGTGTTTGTTCTGTTTTCTCATCGGGTTCTGTTCAACTTCATTGGTCCCCTAGCCAGAATAATACATCACCAAAGTGGTTTTGCACGAGCAAAGGACTCCTGGGTGCTGGCCCTAGTGGGATTATGGCTGCTGATGCTATTATAACAGACAGTGGCGCAATGCATGTTGCAGGTGTTCCAATTGTCAATCCTTCAACTGTTGTTGTTTGGGAGGTTACTCCTGGCCCTGGAAATGGATTTCAAGCAACTCCAATGGCAAGTGTTGGCAATGGGGTCCCACCTTCAGTTAAGCCACCCAATTGGTCAGGTTTTGCTCCTCTGGCTGCATATTTATTCAGCTGGCAAGAGCATCTGATGTCTGAAGTAAAGCAAGGGAAAAAGCAGATCGATGAAGATTTCACAGACACCATCACACTTCATTGTTTGCCAGTTTCAAATTTTTCTGCATATGTGAGTCCTGAGGCCGCAGCTCAATCTGCAGCAACTACTACTTGGGGTTCTGGAGTCAGTGCTGTTGCTTTTGATCCAACTCGTGGTGGCTCCGTGATTGCAGTTGTTATAGTTGAGGGTACCTATCAGTATTCTGACTTGCAATTTTAGTTTTTGCCAGTTCCATGTTTTTCCATAACAAATCCTCTTTTAGCGTGTGTATGCGTGTTTGTGTGTGTTTATATGATTGGTGTGATTATGCTTGTGCAACAGTTTCCTGGGCTCTCTTTCTTCCTCCACTTAAATTTATCCTTGTACTAATAGAGAGATGCGAGGCCTAACTTTCATGTTTGAGTCATTTGAAAGAGATGTGAGGCCTAACTTTCATGTTTGAGTCAGTTGAATATCCCTTTATCTGCCTACAGTTATCTTGATTCCATATGTCAATAACTGATTTTACACACGCAGGACAGTATATGTCCCCTTATGATCCAGATGAGGGTCCTTTAATCACAGGATGGAGGGTGCAACGCTGGGAATCATCTGTTCAACCTGTAGTTCTTCATCCAATATTTGGAAATCCCACTTCTGGTTTTGGTGGGCAGGCGCCTATGCAAACTGTATGGGTGTCCAAAGTGGATACAAGCATACCTCCAACAAATGATTTCAAAAATTACCAACCAGCTGCTGCAGGACCAATCTCTGATGTAAGAAAGACTTCTGATTCTGGTGCTGAGAAGACAAAGAGAGTCATCTTTGATCCCTCTGATCTGCCCAGTGATGTTAGAACACTTACTCGAATTGTTTATTCTGCTCATGGTGGCGAGATTGCTGTTGCTTTTCTGGGGGGTGGAGTTCACATTTTCTCTGGGACAAACTTCACACTAGTTGACAACCACCAGATTAATGTTGGATCTACAATTGCTGCTCCTGCCTTTTCTTCCACAAGCTGCTGCTCAGCTTCAGTTTGGCACGACACTAGTAAGGATTGCACTGTATTGAAGATAATTCGTGTTCTTCCTCCTGCTGTTCCAAGCAGTCAGGCGAAGGCTAACTCAGCAATCTGGGAACGTGCTATTGCTGAGAGGTATGTGGCAAGAGTCATTTGTTGGGAAATACTTTGGAAGTCCGCGTATTAGTGGTTATGGACATTTCCTTTGGCTAAAAATTAGATGAAGGTTCAATTTGCAGATAATCTCAACACTCTACATGGTCATACTGATATTGAGTTTTGCCAGAGCAGGTTTTGGTGGAGCCTTTTGGTTGGAGTTGATTGGTGGGATGCTGTTGGCTGTACACAGAGTGCTGCTGAGGATGGCATTGGTAAGAACAATTAGATTCTCTGGTATTATTGTGGTTTATGAAAAAGAAAATATTTTGATGAACAATGTCTTTTCAAGGATTCCTATTTAAGATTTCCTTGCAAATAACACAAATCCTTGGGTGACATCTTCTGCTGATCTGGTTCTTTGTTTCCTTTCAGTTTCACTTAACAGTGTGATTGCTGTCTTGGATGCGGATTTTCATTCTCTTCCCACTTCACAGCACAGACAGCAGTATGGTCCTGTATGTTTTTCTGCACTATTGCCATTGCACCACTATTTCTTTTAAGATAATCTATGATTATGATAATTGGAATGACAATATTGAACAAAGGCATCTAATATTTTTATAATTGCAGTTCATTTGCCTGAAATTTCCCATGTCAAATTCTTTTTGTTATTTGTTTGGAAATAGTCTGCCATGGTGGTCTTTATTTTCCTTTTCTGTTTCTTTTTCAAAATCAATTATAATTTCTAAAGTGAGCAAGGGCATCTAGAATAATTGACTTGTAGAATAGTTGACGTGGACTGGATGTGGAATGGGTTGTGAAAATTGAGGTGGTTAGAAACTTAGAAATTTACTGTGCCCTCTGTGGATCCTCAAGTTAGAGTTCTTGAAACCAGAAAAAAAGAGGAATATGCAAAGCTGCAAATATGAAAATTACATTTAGCGATCATCTGCTTCTAACCAAATAAACTATGTTCTTACATAAGGTGTTGCATGTAACATGTGTTATGAGCACACAGTTTATTGTGGCACATTATAACCCAAAAATGCCACGCAAGACATGAATCAAAATCAAATAAGGAAACAAGATACGCTAACATACCTTAATTCTGATTTCTCTTAATTAACTGATTGCACAGGTACCTTTTCCTTTTCCTTTAAGTTTGTTGTGACAATTCAAAGCACATGTGACTACCTGTCCCAGTTTCTGGAATGCCCTGATTGGGTAAGGTAAACTTGTTTTTTTAATGATGCAGAGTCTGGACAGAATAAAATGCAGACTGCTGGAAGGTACAAATGCTCAGGAGGTTAGGGCAATGGTTCTTGACATGCAAGCTAGGTTGCTGCTTGATATGTTGGGCAGAGGCATTGAGTCAGCTTTGATAAATCCTTCAGCATTAGTACCTGAACCATGGCAGGCTTCTGGTGAGACATTATCTGGCATCGACCCGAAGCAATGACAGTTGAGCCAAACCTTGTTCCGAGTATTCAGGTATGCTTTTATCTCTTTATTGTCTCATGTTAAATTTTGGTTCCTGTTGAAGTTGTGAGTGTAGTACTGAAGATCTACTGATACCCCCAATATGAGGCTTCATCAAGATCTGATTGCCTGCGATGTGGTGCTTATATTTCTACATGCTAATGATAAACCTGATATTTTCAATGTGTTAATGATGGTTGCATTGCTTGGGCCATACACTGGCTTTTTATGGCCTAGAATCTGATTCCTGAACCAGCAATATATCTGTCACCTTCTAGGCTTGCCAGTCTGCTGTATCCAAGCACTCAGATTGTGCTTGTTGAATATTTCCCTGCCTCCAGTCAGCTCAAACATCTGTCCTATGTTGATGCAGGTTTACTGATTTGATGATTTTCTCTAACCATGAGAATTTCATGCAGGCTTATGTTGATGCAGTTCTTGATATAGCTTCACATTTTATAAAACGTCTACGGCGTTATGCAAGTTTCTGTCGCACACTGGCTAGTCATGCTGTTACAGCAGGCACAGGCAGTAACCGCAATATGGTGACTAGTCCTACTCAAAGTTCAGCATCTCCTGCGCCAAGTCAGGGTCAGTATGCAGTGTCTAGTGTTCTGATACATAAAGGGGAGACCTTTTATTCAATAATTTGTGTTTACTAAAGTTATGCAGTGTTGACTTCAAAAGCTGGTGAAGTGCCTGCAATTTGATCTTTACTGATTAAGAGGTTACTGCCACAGTTGCTGGGAAAATGTCTCCAGAAGATCTTGTATATTTCTTCTCTCTTCTGCTCTCTCTGGGTTATTGTGATCAACACTCTGTTTTTTATTACATTTTCTCCAGGTGGTCAAAGTGGCTCTACAAGTTCCACTGGAAGCACTCAGATGCAAGCTTGGGTTCAAGGTGCCATTGCTAAGATTAGTAGCACGACTGATGGAGTGACTGGTTCAACTCCGAATCCCATAAGTGGTCCATCTTCCGTTATGCCGATAAGCATTAACACTGGAACTTTTCCTGGAACACCAGCAGTTAGGCTCATTGGTGACTGCCATTTCCTCCGCAGATTATGCCAGCTCCTGCTTTTCTGTTTTTTCTTTCGCCGAACTCAACTACCTCGCTTTGTCGGAAGTGCACAGAGAAATTCAACTGATACAAATGTGCAAAAACCTCAGTCTGGTGCTCCTGGCAAAGTGGAGGAGATCAACACTGTTTCTTCAAAGCCAGCACCAGCTATGGTCAGGTCAGATGAAGTTCAGACAACTCGAGGTGGTCAAGTAATGCCTGGAGCTAAACCAGTCGAAGATGGACCTGCTGGTAGGCACAGAGTAGGCAGTGGCAATGCCGGCCAAGGATACAGTTTTGAAGAGGTACATACTGGTGCTCTTTAATTCCTTCTAGGCTTCACATGTTATGAACAATCTTCATTAGATTTTTGGTTGCCTGTCTGGCTAAATATATTCTTTCTGGTGTACGAATGGAGAAAAAGCTTCTTAACTTCCATGACAATCACTGTCTTTGGGCATCCAAAAAGTTTCTGATAATTCTATTGGTTAAGGAATTAATTAATCAATCAGCAGAGGTGCCCTCGTGCCCTAGATTCAGATAAAGGCTCATTCATTGCCTGCGTGCAGGTGAAGGTCCTTTTCCGCATTCTCATGGATCTTTGTCGGCGAACAGCAACTCTGGCACACCCATTGCCAGTTTCTCAAGTAGGAAGCAGCAATATCCAGGTGCGGTTGCATTATATTGATGGCAATTATACAGTATTGCCAGAGGTTGTAGAAGCATCTCTTGGCCCACATATGCAGGTATCCATGCTTATGATTTAATCTTGTAAATGACCCTAAGGAGGTTTCAAAGTAATTTTTTTCCTTTTTCATAGGGATAAACCTCCCCATGCTTTTCTTTCTTCCCTTTCTTGACAAAACGACTGTTTTGTTAACTTTATGTTAAATTTTGTTATGAAATCCACAGAACATGCCACGGCCTAGAGGTGCAGATGCTGCTGGTCTGTTACTACGAGAGTTAGAACTCCACCCTCCATCTGAAGAGTGGCACAGGCGCAATATGTTTGGTGGACCCTGGTCTGATGCTGAGGATATGGGTTCAGATGATACTCTGAAGCTTAACTCAGATCCACTTGATTTCAGCTCACTTGAAAACTGTGATGTTTATTATGGTGCTCATGGCTTATGGCCAAGGAAGCGCAGACTGTCTGAAAGAGATGCAGCTTTTGGCTTGAACACTTCTGTTGGCCTGGGAGCTTATCTTGGCATAATGGGATCTCGAAGAGATGTTGTTACTGCGATGTGGAAGACTGGTCTGGAAGGTGTTTGGTACAAGGTCTCTCTCCATTTTTCTCCTCTCTCTCTGATTTGAATTTTTCTGCTATTCAGCCTTCTTGTTCTGTAGGATCACTGAATTCAAAAGAAAATCCAATTTTATGTCATTGGTAGGTTTTATGTCAAGTGTCTCAAAGAAGGTACTCAACACAATTAAGCCTTGAAGTGAATTTAGTTGTGGCAAACTATGAGAATATATTCCCCTGTTCTGCCCTATTTACTGCCATATCCACAATGTGCTTAAAACACAATTTATTTTAATACCTACTTAGTTGCACCCTAATCCTGTTCGGTGCACCCAAGAGTGTTCATAGTACATGGATAGTCCCACCAAGGAATTCCTCGAGTTATGAATCTCTTTCTTTGGTAAGCATGAAGTGGAAGATATCTAGTTGGCTGTAAATGCATCGTGCAATTTAATTCCTGTCCAAGTGCATCTTGTGTTAAGGAAACCAACAATCATCCCTCTGCATCATCTTTTTTTCTTTTCTTTAATGATGTATCATTATTGGACATGCATAATCTGTAAATCCACTCTAATATGGATGTTTCTTTAGAGGTTGTGGTATTAATGACATCATTGGAGATATATGATGGTGTTGAATTGATATCAGCAGCTGAAAAATGCTCATAGATGATCCATGAGAGGTACTCCCCAACTCACATAAAAGTAGGACCCACCATGATAATCGCTCGCGGTTCCCACTTTAATGTGAATGAAGGAGTAGTACTCTTGCATCTCTTCTTGGACATGGGAATGAATAGTCAAGAGGTGATCATTAGGTTTTTGTTTTTGTGGTTCATAAGATAGGAATGATCTGACGTTCTTTTCAATTTAATTCTGGTTCTATTGAATGAAAAATACGAACTGTTTAGCTTATGAAAATGTATCTTTCTCTTGCATAATATGTTCCTACCTGAGATAGCATACTTTATCCATACTCTTTTTTTTCTTTTTTACCATATCACCAATCTTATGTTTATTTTGTTGCCAATTCCACTCCTTGCTCTGCACGTGTTTCTACGTAACATCATTGCTATTAATGCAGTGTATAAGATGTTTGCGGCAGACTTCAGCATTTGATTCCACAGGTGCTGCTGCAAACCCACCTAACCAAAATGAAAGAGAGGCTTGGTGGATCAGCCGTTGGGCTTACGGCTGTCCGATGTGTGGGGGTACATGGGTTCGAGTTGTATAGACGAGACTGGGATTACAAATGTTAACCAGATGCGCCTCTTTCTATTTCTTGACAATCAACTCAAGGCTGTGCGTGCATAACTTAGCTGATTCTTGACTGCTAAGCAGAAGATGATGCAGACTTGGGGCATTTGTAGGTTAAAAAATAAAACCCTTTTGATAGTATATGATGTGTTTCTTTTTCTCAGTTGCTGGTTGGAGCTTGGAAGTAAAAAAGAGGACCGTAGCCCTACAAGATTGGAAACAAGATTGGAAATTCAACCGCGATCCAAGATGGGAGGCAAAACTACTTCGCATACTTCCTCTGCATCAGCAATCTGGTGTTTTTTTTAAGGTATTCAGCTCGACTGCAATATTTTTGGAAGGATGGATGGGAAGGCTTGGGGGTATGTTGCAGGACAGCTCCATTAGTGATGGTTCCCAGTATTTCCATAACATTTGCTTAATAATGAAATACAAGTAGAGATAATCAGCAATTGATCAGGATAGGGATTTTTACTTGTAAATACAACAGATCCAGGTTTACCAGGTACAACGTTAATCATTTAGTTTGGATCCCAAGGTTTCAAGTAAATTATTTTAACAGAACAAAAGTTGTCTTTGATCTTGCCTTCTTGTTAATGTAAAAGAAGTATGTATGGAACAGCTGAAAGCTTATAAACCGTAGCATTTTGAATTGATTATCAAATATTTTTACAATTTTATCTACTCTTAGTTGAATTTAAATGGATGATAAGTACACGAACTTTCATTAAATAGTTTTCAAATTATTTGGATATTGTATTGAGACAGAAAAGATAGATTTTATTGTTTTTACTTTTGTTTTACATATCTTAATAGGATAAGTTTGCATTAAAAGTTTTTTATATGAATATTTTAGAAATAAAAAATATTATATATGAAACATGTCTTTTATATACCTTATATTTCTAAATTATGCCAAGATAAATTTATTTTATGTATATTTATTTAACTAAATATAATTATGTTTACATTATCTTCGTCTCAATATGTAATTACATTTGTATCCACATTGTCTTATGGACGTCATTTTAGAAATGAAACGACACCGTATAAGCAAATCAATTTCATTCCGGTGTCTTCTACAACTTCTCCTTCCCTCCCTCCCTCCTCCTCGTGCTTGCTTGCTGTTCTTCTATTCTTCTTCTCTCCTCCTCATTGGCAAAATTTCAAACAAAACTCTCGAAATAATAATTCAACAAGAACAAAATCACGAGGAGCACACCTCCAGCAACTCAATCACTAGCCTGTCGTGTTATGCGATTATGTCAACCTTCATTCCTCGTCGACACCGCTCTCCTTCTTGACCCCTCCGATCTCATCGTCGGTGAAGAAATCTTCGAAGACCCTGTTTTCTCCACTCACTTCCCTCTACTCATCAACTCCCACCTCTCCGTCTCCTCCGATCTCACTTCCCGCTCTCGATTCCTCCTCCATTCTTCCTTCGATTCCTTCGGTCTCTCTGGCCTCCTCGTCCTCCCTCAGTCGTTCGGGTCCCACTCCTCCCCCCTTTCTCTAAAATTTCTCCTTTTCTCTTGCTAAAACTATCCTTTTTTATTTTTTGGGCGTATGGCTATTTATTTGGGAAAGACGGGTTGCAGTTATATTAACATTAATAAAAGTTATAATTTTGAAGTTAGAGACGATATAATTACGGTTAGTCAATCTCTTAATTACTATACTGTGATTTTGAGAGACAAAGGATTTTACTATTACATACCTCAAAAGCACCGGTCGAATCGATTCGAGCCAGTGGTCGTTATGATTTTATTGTTGAACATGATGTGAAAGAACTCGGAGCTCATATGTGAATTTTTCTTTTTAATCTAATGCGCGCGCGCGATGCACATACAGTGGTTTTGTTGTTTGATGGTAGTGTGTGGTGTTGTGATCTGTAGGTTGGTTTGTACTGCATTGTATAGTGATGGTAATGGTGAAAGGAAGTATCTTCCGCAGTTTTTCAAGTTTATTGTTGCTAATTCGCTTTCACGTAGGACCAAGGTATGTTTCTTGTGCAGAGAATGTGTGAACAGTGTCATTAAATTTAAATGATTGCGTGTGGTTAGTGCTAGAGGCAGTGTTGCTTTGCTGCTTTGTGTTTTCAGAAACTTCCGGGTATGTTTCGGTTGATTGTTTTTGGATTTTTATTCTAATATTTGTTTTTGTGCTGTTATTTCTTTGGCAGGTCCGCGTTGTCAAGGTAATGTTCAGCTTTTTTCTACTGTAAGTGAAGATCCTGTCTGGATAAACATGTGATGCTTTTAGATTTTGTGAATGAATATAGGAGTAAATGAAATGAACACAAACACGTTACCAGTTTCAGTATTACAAGTTCTTTCTTGAATGTGCAACAACGAATAAAATTTTAGTTCTCTCTTTCTTCTTGTTGAAATAACGAATGTCTAACGTGGGGGGCTAGTACGTGGATGATGCAAGTTTTATTTAGGTAGCTCTGATGAAAGAGAGCTGTGTTAAGTGCCAACATGGTCTTAGACATGTTAATCCTGGATAGGTGCAAGCTAAAATTAGCTTCATTGTAATGTGAAGACCCTTTATACAATAGTATATTTTTACTTGAAACTGTTCAGTTATTCTACTTTTGATTTTTGAGTCTTGACCTAAGGTCAATTTACTAGTGTGGTATCGATTTGTATGGTTTATTCAGCTCGGCTGAGCTCACTAGTCTTTCTTGTTTAACAATTCTATAATTAATAATGATTCTTCTAAGTTTTTGAAATACTTTCTAAATTATGTTGGCATAATTTAGATATATTGTATCTACAATGACCAAGTTTTATAATAAGGGGTGTTTGTGTATGTTCACATTTTGTTTATCCTTCCTATAAATGCTGCTTCTTATATCTCAGGAAACTACATACTTGGAGGCATGCATTGAGAGTCACACAAATACAAATCTTTATATGGACCAAGTTGAGTTTGAGCCTGCTCCAAATTGGAGTGCAAAAATTCTAAAAGCTGATAAACAAAAATCTGAGGATGATTCTCCATCCAGGTGTGTAACAGATGTATCATTTGGGATATCTTTCCTCAACTCAACAAATTGTATGCTTCATTTCATTTTCATTGCACGTAATTGCATTTTCTCATGAACTTTCAGAATCTTGAGCGATACTGATGTTGTCAAACCTTTAATCTTTTCTACCATTGATCATATGCTGCTGACAGGGAAATATTCAAGCCACCTGTCCTTGTTACATCTGATGGAGGAATTCACAACTATCTTTACCCATTGTCATTGTCTTCACATGGTTCACACACAGCAATGTTCTTGGTAAGCTTCGGATAACATGGCGCACAAATTTAGGTGAACCTGGTTGCTTACAGACACAGCAAATACTTGGCACTGGGAGTGTGTTGCTATGGTAGTGAAAAAAATAAGGAAGCTTCATTTCCATGTTGACATGCCATCACTTACTGAAAGGAATGTTTTCTAGAATTTCATTTATTTTAATATTTTGTTATACCCTGCATCTTATCTGTTCTGTGCTGTATTAATTTACTTATACATCATGATATGATTGTCCATGGAAGCATGTTAAAATTGTGGCATGACTCTGCTTTGGCTTTCCTTTTTGTGTTGCTTATGTTATGAACCTTGGGTTAGCAAATAGTCAATTTAGTTTGCGCATAACATTTTCTAGAACTGCTGCACCACATAATCAATATGCACTATAGCTTTTTATATAATTTTAGTGGTGAGTACAAATATGTCTTCCAGTTAATGGTTCATGAGCTAAATAGAGTAGGATGAAAATAGAATTGTTGCAATTCAATATAAAACTTGCAGCCAAATCGCCACCAATGCTGCTTTTAGGATTCTATTCAGATATTATGCGCATTCATGGACATTTTCCTTGTGTCTACCCATGTATAGGACACATGTATAGATATATTGCTTCATAATTGTAATTAGCATCTGGGAATTTTCTTCTGCAGCCCACCATGCCTAAGGAGATTGAGTTGCATGTTGTGGAGGTTCCATCTGTCATCAACTTGGATAGACCATTTTTGGTGATTCCAGTTCTATTTTTGGTATTTTAATAAGTAATTTAGTGGCAGATAGAATTCATCCTTTTTGTCATGCGTTTTCAAGTTCACCATATAATTTCCTTTACCAAATTTCATTTTCCAAATGTTGCTTTTTATAAACTTTTTGACAGTTTGAATTGTTTGATTTGGAAACTGGAGTCTGCTTTATTCAGGTACACTTGAATCTCTCAAACCAGACAGATAGAGAATTGTTTTTTTTTGAAGTTTGATTGTCACAAGATACGCATGATGAGAAGGCTGTTACGATCAATGGTATCCAGACAATGGTAACATTTCTATTGAGCTTCAAAGAGTCTCCTTCACTAAGGCTGACCTTATTTTTAGTACCACATTTTGCTTAGATACATTTTTTTGGCTTAAGATGTGCACGTGCTCAAATGAAACTCACCTATGAAGTATTGCTGTTTGTCATGACAACTTGTCATTGAATCATCAGGAGATATTTATAGGTTTGAGCTTGTGACCTCAACTTAGTAGCGCAGCTGAACTATGTATGTTGTTACTTAGTGCAAGCAAACAGCAGCTTGCTCTATTTGTGTTTGTTTTTCTGAATTAAGGGTGTGGGTTAGGATATAGGATAAATTGCATGATCTGAGTTGATGAAATATTCTAGGAACTCATATAGTTGTAAAGGATCTTCTATGTTTTGATTATTGATTTTTTTAAATATACATGAGTCCTGGTTTTTTTTTTGGACTGATTTGTGGTATGACCCCTGATCTTAGGAATTATCCCAGTTGGAAGCATTTGGACATTTTCACGTGGTATATAGAATAATTGTGATCTGTAAATTCTACACTGATTTAGTTTCTGGTGCTGGATGTCTCTTTTTTGCAAGTAAATTTATTTTGTTTATTCTGCATGTCTTTGTGCAAGGAACCTTTACAGCATTATTTTAATGACAGTTCGCTCTAAAAAGAATTCACATTCTTCTTGCTGCTTTCACTTCTGCAGAACCTCATTGCTACTAAGGTTTTTAGAAAATGGCATTACAGTATTTGACAAATCAGAGAAGAAAATTTACAACCCACTGCCTGATTTAGGGGTTAGCTATGTACGGCAGGTGCAGTGTTTTTAGTGACCATTAGTTTGAATACCATATTCTGATGTTCCTTAATTTTGTCTTGCTCGATGCTCTAAATATGCGGCTCAATGGATGGTTATTCAAACAGTCAATTTGGCAAAAATTACCAAAGAGTTCTATTAGGTTAAATTGAATCGTTGGTCATCTTTAGTCCTATCCGGATTTGGGAATCGCTGCATGTGTATTGCTGCCTTTATTATATATCGAAATGCATTTGTTAGCATCTTCTAATGAGATTTTGTTTTTCCAATGAAGTAATTTCTATCCTTGGCAAATCATGTGCATGTAAAACATTGAATATGAGATCTGAATCTAGCTTTAGATTATTTATCTTGTTCAACTAGTCACCTCCAGTTCATCATATGTGGACAGTTCAGGTTTAATGCATGATCTAATTGCTGCTATTATGAATCCTTGCGTACTCGTAGGATCTCTCACCTGTAGCAGATATTCGTAGACATGAATCCTTATCTGTTTTCTGTGCCGTGAGCAGTCCATGGAGCAAAATGTGCTAGTATATGATCCTACGAGCATTCATCAATTTATACAGAAAGCCCTTGTTCAACTACCTTCGTGGACTATTTTTTGTCCCACCTTGCAGCTGCTTCAATGACTCGCTGCTGTACTTCACTACTAATCTCTCCATTCCCAGGAGCAAGGCCAGATGGATTCCTGTAAGATGATTCCAGGATTGGGGAGAGTGCTGATGTATAAAACATCATTTGCAAGCATTTACTGTGATAAGAAGAATTCAGCCATGGCGTTTTTCAGTTGTGAGATACTGAACTCATTTTATCGTGATTCATGAAACTCTACCTGTATCACGAAAGCTAGTTAGGCTTTCGAATCAGTGAATCTAATGATTTTAGATTGGATCCTTGGCATTCATTAATAATCTGCTTCCAGTACAAGACCCACTATGCACGAATTGTAACCTAGGCAGGCATCACGATGCCGAGGCCATCAAAGACAGAATATTTAATCTTTACCTTGCCATCTCTGCTAGGCATGAAATAAGTGAAGATTGCTTCTGGATAGATTTAAGATTTGATTATAATGTTTGCATGAGAGAAAAAGTTGAGAAACACAGGACGTGGGTAATATAAACATGAAAACTGAAAATACAAAATGCAACAAAGCTTTAAAGGATTGCCAGGGGGGAGATTCATCGGTCGCTAATTTTCTCAATAAAAGCCGATGATGGAAGCAAATCTAGGATAAGGAACATGTACAGGAAGCTGGAAACAAGAAAACTGAGAATTCAAAATCAATCTAAAAATCACTGCAGTCTTTGATTAGTTAGGCTGTTGAACCTCCCAAAGCCCAGTTGGCTTCACTTCCCACTCGAGGCATGCTGCTAATCCTAGAGTGAACATCGACCTTGAAGTTAGCCCCACACATTGCTCCCTCACTGTCAATCCTCGGCATTGCTTTCATTTTGCTGCTTGGATGCTCAAAGCTCATCAAGCCCTGTTCACTGTGGAACATGCACCCTGATGGAAATGGAGCAAATGATTTAGCACAGCTTCCTTTTATCACCTCCAAGTCGTCAGAAATCACCACTGACCCATCAGCTGCAATACCCCAGAATAGCCCAACACCTTCATTTTCACCCTGCATTACAAATGCTTGCAAAATTATTTCCCATTTTCCACAGAGTCATTAAACATAATTTCGTCCATTCTTTAAGAGTTTCTAGAGTGGCTTAAGCTTACCAGTGCAGCAAACACCTGTCCAGCCTTGGTATCGTAGACCACAAATCCAAACCTGCCATCCAGATCCTGAAGAACCTTGTGAGCTGGATATGGGCCACGGTCACGGAGGGTACGATATGCTTCAATGATAAACATAGCCTCGTTGGTGCACTTTGATAGCCCATACTGTTTATTGAGACTGCAGAGGTTGTTCAGGCTCCCCAAGAAAATGCAGTAGATGCCATCCAATCCACAGAGCAGCCTGCAAATCCGTCATGTTCAAGATCAGTTCACGGGCTCCATTAAACTAGACAAAAACAAAGAGTGAAGACTGAAGATCAGATCGAGATGTAATAATTTACCTTTGGTGTCTGGGGTAAGAATTTCCTGGTTGAATATAAGCAAGCAGTGCAGCATCTCCAAAGCTCAGTGAGAAAGCATTAGGAGGGATTAGCAGAGACAAAATCCTTCACAATCTCCTCGGGAAGCTTTGGTTTTCTCGACGAACATAAGGAAGCTGGGCTGTACAGCTCCTGGGGTGGATTCACTAACCCTTTGTTGAATATTGCCAACATATCTCTCTTTCTAGGTACCCTTAAATGCTAAAAAAAACCCAGAAATCTTTTTAATCAATGAGATTGAAAGCAGAAAAATAACAATGATGGGAATCTCAAGAGGATACTAATGGTGGAAAATGAGTGAGGCTTGCTTCTCTATATATAGTGCTAGGGGAGTGATGTGTGACATAGCGTGGCAACATTATCCAAACTCGTGGATCCCACAAATTTTTTTTTCCAAAAAAACGATATACTTCCGTTAAATGGGATAAATAAAAAGATAATCTTAAATTTTGCTCTAAGAATATTCAATGATTTAATTTAGGAAGAGCATGTGACCGGTGAGCGTGATGACGCTCTTTTTATAGATTTTTTTGACGAGGATATAGCATAAAAAATTTATGAAACGAGGGAATTAGTCTCTGTGTTATCCAGATGAGGTGAGCTGACGCTGACAGAGAAATGAGGCGGCAAAATTAGGCAAGTGGTTAAAAAACGCGTGCCATGTCTGGATTGCGTCTGAATCAACCAGCTCCAACCCACACCGGTAGTTGTATCAACTGGTGCGGGCTGGCAGGTCAACTCCGTAGTTGAACCAGTTTAAGTTTGTTAAAAGACTAGTTGGTGTAACAATTCTGTAAAACTTGATCGGTTGACACATGATCCGATCGACCTAGACGAACCTGGACGAGACCCGATTTTTTTTTTCAAATGTAGTCTTTCTCCTATATCTTTTTTTTTCATATTTTTTTAGTTGGTTATTAACATTTTTTAAAGTTCACTATATAAATATTAGAAAAATATGTTATTTTTTCATTGAAACCCTTTAGTATATATACTTTATGTTCACAAGAAAAAAATTATGTTTTTTCAATGTGGGATTTAAAAGCCCTTTCAGTATATATACTCTATTTTCACAATAAAAAAGTTATGTTTTTTCAACGTGGAATAAATTTTTTTTGTTTAAATACTTTAATTTAAAAAGATAACTTAATATCTTTTCAATGTGTTGAAGCCCTTTCATATATATATATATATATATATATATATATATATATATATATATTCACAATAAAAAAGTTATGTTTTTTCAATGTGGAATTTGAAATCCATTAGTATACATACTCTCGTTCCAGAAAAAAGTTATGTTTTTTTAATGTGGGATAAAAAACTTTTTGATTTAAATACTTCAATTTAGAAGGATAATATAATATCTTTTCAATATTGGATTTAAAACCCTTTAGTATATATACTTTATGTTCACAATAAAAAAAATATATTTTTTCAATGTGGGATAATATTTTTTTTTATTTAAATACTTCAACTCAAAGCATAATATAATATCTTTTAAATATGAGATAAAAAAACTTTTTAAAATATTCTTTTAAACTTCATTATTTGCAACATGTATAGTCTATATTCACATTTTTTTTTTTAATTTTTTTTATATAAAATATTAAAATTTTAAATATTTTTTAATTTTTTTGAATTGACCCGGGTTGACCCATAAAACCCAAGATTCGGTTCTTAGCCAAGTCAACCCCGGACCGGGTTTGATAACTATGACATGAAGCAGCTCTAACCCAAACCGGTGGTTGTCAGCTCTAATTAATTTTGTCATTATAAATAAAAGAAAAAAAATAAATAAAGAGCAAGGACATTAACCCAAGCATTGGGTTAAAAGAAGGGAAATAATCTTCAATTAGCTTTTTTATTCTCTTCCTTGCAATGGCCAGGCGTGCTGGGCATAGGCCCGTGCGTCTCGATTTTTTTTTTGTTTTGTTTTATTTTTGTTTTTTTTTTAATTTTATATTAGATTAAATATAAATTTAAATTAAAAAAATTATTTAATTCTATTAAGTTCATGATTATAATTACAAGTTTAGTGGGTTAAACCACAACACTTAAATATTATTTTTTTTCTAATTTTATTTTTTTAATTGATATATTTTTTAAAAATAATATTTTAATTTATATTTCAATTAATAACTCTCATATGCACTAAAAGTATGATTTTTAAAAACATATAAAAAACAAATAGGGGTAAAAAATGGTTATGATAACTACATCTTCTTTTCAATACTTACGATACAAAGTCATTGAAAAATTTATTTTTTTTAACTCTAAATATTAAGTTTATAAAGATAAATAACACCATATATTTTTTTTAAAAGATAAAACAGTCTCTTCAAAAGACGATTATCCTCAAAATAATTTTAAAAATCAAAATAAGTCTCATCGAGATGTGACTACTCTTAAAATAATTAAAATAAACACAGTTTCATCAAGAAACGACTATCATCTTAATTAAATAATCAAATAAATAGTTTCATTAGAAGACGACCATCTTAATAATTAAATAATCTCATTGAAAAACGATTACCTAAACAACAAACATAATTTCATTGATATGTGACTATCCTCGTACCAAATAATCAAATAAATAGTCTCATTAAAATATAATTATTCAAATAATTAAATATTTTTATTAAAAGATAACTACCCTAAAAAAATAGAACAAACATATTTTTATCGAGTACGAGTATTCTAATAATTAAATAATAAAACATAGTTTTATCAAGATTGCCCTCGTATCAATTAAACAAATACAAATAGTTTTACTGGAGTTCGAGTATCCTTACATCAAATAATCAAACAAATAGTCTTGGAGGCATCTACCTTTTTGGTTTTAAACCCTTTTCTGCTTTTGGTTCTCGTATACAAATGGTTTTAATTTTTTTTTTATTGAAATCAAGCTAAATATTTTTAAAGTAATTATTTAATATTTTTAGGTAGTGGTCGTTTCGGATATTCCTGCAAAATATGTAGTGCAAATAAAAAGATAAAAAAAAGAAAGCAAACAAGATGTGCAAAGAAATTAACTGCATGACCTTTTATTAATATTAAATGAATGCACTTAAGCTAATAAAAAAGGTTATTTCCAGCATCATCTGCCAGATTTATTGAAAATACAACGGCTAAAAAAAAAAAAAAAACAAGAACTACTTAAAAATAATAGAGATTTATTCGGTGAACCAATTATTGAGTTCCTCAACATCTAGATATTTTCTGACAAGTTAGGCTATGATCTCCATTTCTTCACTCAATGCACTGATGGATTAATAATGTATATAGGGGGGAAAGTGTCGTGAATATAAGGAATATACATCCTATTATCACCAGGCGCATGCTTCTTTATCCAGGCCATTCTCTTCTCCCCTTTTAACTTCATCATCCTCTGGTAGTCCTTGTGGTTAGAATTAATACCTAAACCAAAACAATGATCCGTAAGTATCCTTCAACTTCATATAGTGTAACCTTTCTGGTAGCCCAATTTTCAATATAAGAGGAGGTAGTATGTCATACTTGACCATGCATTTTGTAGCCAACTTAGCAGCTTTGGATAATGCACAACTTTTTTTTTTTTTTATCTTGTTCTCTAAAATTAGGTCTTCACCGGTAGCATCAAAAGTATACAGATCCCCATCTCTTACACCCTTTGATTCAATGTATAACACTGTCATATTCTTCATTACTATCAAGGTTTCTTCAATCTTCATGATAAATAATATTCTATTTGCAATATATTTAAACCTCTAATGTAAAGAAAAAGTGATAGCTCATGCGAAATGAATCCAGGTTCTTTTTAACAACATGTTGTAGCTGGGTTGAATGTCTTTCACTTGTAAAGTGACTTGGAATTACCAAGGTTCAATCTCCAAAACAATTTAAATATCACCAATATCATACTTTGGTGTCCCATTATAAGGTTGATGTCCCATTATAAGGTTGAGCTATCATCTTACTAGATTGCATACGAGATACCTCAACTGATAACCTTTCAAGTATACACTTTAGGACGATATTAAAAGATGACCCGATATCATTCAAAACCTTAACGATCATATAATCCTTATCCTTGTACTTGATTGTGATATGTAACACCTTATTATGCCCAATACCTTCCAGACCTAACTCATCTTCTATAAAACACAAGTACTTGGTAACTTTCATGGATTCGAAAGTAATGTCTTGAAAAATATGAGACTCATTCAAGATCTTTTGCAAGACTTTATAGTATGGTTCTAAGCTCAATATTAGTGAAAGTAATGAGATCATGATTGATGTCTTTTTTAATTGATCAATCACATTATATTTATTGTGCTTAATTAGCTAGAGGAATTTGACAACCTCCTTATCATCCACTGGTCTCTTCACCTTAGGTGTTTTCAGTTGAACATTCAATCATTTTCCTTTTTTTTAAGCTCTTCTAGGGTAGAGCACCATCCATTTCAAGTTAAGTTGCCCACCTCTTTTATTTTAACCATAAAAGTCTGTATGAATATAGGGGATTGGTTAGTGTGGAAATGATATCCGTAATCATGAAGAAGTGATTGATAATTATCATATTTATGAGATATAAACTTCT
Source organism: Populus deltoides (assembly GCA_015852605.2). Classification (NCBI taxonomy): domain Eukaryota; kingdom Viridiplantae; phylum Streptophyta; class Magnoliopsida; order Malpighiales; family Salicaceae; genus Populus; species Populus deltoides. The sequence continues at coordinate 4,768,796 of CM027580.2, forward strand.
ACAATATCAACTTGAAGGCCCATTCTCACAAGATTGGCATCAATAAGAAGTAGACTCTACCCTTTTCACTAGATACCATATCAATCTCTCATGCTTCTTTATATTTTTAAACATAAGGACATCAAGAATTGTTAAGGACTAAACCTCTTGGTGGAACTCTTCGCAATCATCAATAGCATGCCCCTAGCTTTTGTTAAACTTGTAGAAATATTTTGTATACAGTTCATATTGTATTTTTTTCGTACTGCCAGTGACTTTCAATATATCAAACAATATTGTTATTGACATCTTCACAATTACTTTATCTTGATCAACCATTATATCTTCAAATACCAATATATTCACACTCCTATTATTTTAGCCTATATGATTCAGGAGGGTTGATATTTATATTAGGTAAATTTGAGTCTCATTCAAAAGCTATCAACTTATATTTAATAAGCAATCCAACTCATTTCTTAATGCATTGTAAGTTACAATGCTATATCCTATCATCCTCGAATGATAATCATATTTCTTCTTTAGCTTGCACCAGTATGGGTAAGGTGGTTGGATATAGAATAGAGGTCAATACTGCTTGTTGATATAATGGTAGCACTAGCAGAGGATAATGAGCTTTTAGGAACCGGGTATCAAGTGACATTTCAAGGAACCCAACATTGATTACAGCCTTTAATTGAGTACTCCCTATCTGGCATAGATGAAGACTTGATGGTATGCCTGGTGTTGTAGGAGCCATGAGAATGTGTTGTGGAGTATGTATTTCTAAAGCATTCTCTTTGGAGGTTCCTTTCCCAAATGGCCTCGTTTACAGGCATGCTCAAGCAAACTAGTGAGCTTAGGTATCTCACTCTTTATCCCGTTTCTATTTTCTTATGGTAATTTTTCTCTAGGAGAGTCTTTTCTTTATTCTCTTTTCTTATTCTTCTCATTCTAGTGTTTGTAAGTACATGAAGGAAGTTCGACCTTTTAAGCATATATGTTTTTATCATCTGTTAATGAATGAACACATGAATATGCATGCTAAAAATTAGATAATATAATGGGTGACAATGGTTATAAAAATTATCAATATTATTTAAGAGCTATTCCTAATTTATACTCTTTTAAAGGGTGGGCTTTCTTTTCTAATTTTGACATAATCATTATTCAAACTCAATCGTAGGGAAGTATTTTTAATGTGTGTCAATTAAACTATTAAAACATATTAATTAATCCATTTATTTTAAGAATAAAACTTGAAAACTTTCATTCATTTAAAGATGTCAAAAATAATTTAATATATTGTCCTTACATTTTGGGAAGGTGATTTGTGACCTCTTTTCTTCCTAAAATATAAAAATAATCTAAATTATTAACCCATTCATTTTGAGAGGAAAACACTTAACATATAATCTATTAAAAAATATGGAAATATATAAAAATAGTTCACTAATGCAATCCTGACCATATGTTCTATAAACTCTATCACACTTGTATATCTATTCTAGAAAATCTTGACAATGTGTTAGGTAGATCTTGAAATCTTTGGGTCCATATCCTAGCTCTTAATCGACAGTGCGATGAACAAGGGCTTGCAGTCTGTTAGATATTATAGATACACCTATTGCTTAGTACTTATGCATTTCAAAGCTGCTAAATTTGTACAGTTAGCCTTAATCAAGACATCATTGAGGTCCATCTAGTGCTCTAGTTGCCCTTGTTATTGGCATTGAAGTTCTTTATTGTCTCTTTTAAGCTTGGTTGCATCACTATCAGCATGTTTTTATAGTGTTATGAGGTGGATTTATTCTTTTATGGTAAAACAATTTGCTTTCTTAATCTCTTTATTAACATTTTATGCTTCCTCGAGTTTGTTCTTCAGGCTCTTCATCTTTTCCCTCACCACTTCTAATTCTTTTTCGGCCCGAACTCTAGTTAGTTTTTCCACTCTCATGTCAACCTCTAGCTTTTGGTACTTGAGCCATAGCTGCTCTGCGATAACCTTTCCATCTTCTTCACCTAAATTTCTCTTTTTACTTTCTAACCCCATATTTTCATCTATGCTTGATGTGTCTATTTTTTCTAGCCTTTTAACATTTATTTTCCCTTTAGTTGAATTTAATGTAGCCATCCTAATGATGATCTAAGGTAAGCAATTGCTCACTCTATTTTGGAGCCATTATATGTACAATTCATAAATCAAAGGTCCATGCTTGAACACTGCTTGTTCAACAAATCCTCAAGTCATCTAGTCCTGTTTAATTTGTTTCAGCATAACAAATAAGGTCGACTATGTACCCTAAAATTGAGCAAGTTCCGCAGCTCTTAGAACACATTGTCAATACCCCAATTTCCTTGCAACATAGAGGGCACATGAGCGATATATCCAGTTGCCCTAATCAAAGGAACATATAGATGCTGTCCACAATAATCTATATATGGTTTTGAACCCGACCAAATTGCTCTCCAAGTAAATGAGGTGGTCAATAATTTTATAGAATAGCTCAATCCACTTTTCTTCCGTAAGTGTTTGCCAATTAATGTTTATAAATTCCTATAAAGGTTTTTGGTTCACCCACTAACCCAATATAAATATTGATTTTCCCATGATCATGTGACTAACCATCCAAATACATAAAAGTTATGCACAACAACACATAGTTCAAGACTAATCAAACCTGATGCTGAGAGAAATAACACTAGCCTAAAAATACCTAGTGCCAATATCTGAATCTTGCTAGTAAACCATCTTGGTCTTTTAGCTTTTTATTGAATAAATCTTCCCATGTCTCCCAATGTTAACTTTCATTACCTGACTTCTTCTTTACTGTACCCATGTCTCCCAATGTTAACTTTCATAACCCAATAAAAAAAATAAAAAAAAATCATAAAGCATAATTCTTAAAACAATATGATATTAAAAGAATAAAATTAAAAAAAATTGTGTTTGTTAATGGTAATAATAAAAAAATTATTCTAATAAATAGTATTTTATGGGTATGGTACATTGATTTATGACTTATCAACATCCTTTAATGTTTGTTAATTAAAAAGTATGACATAATCAAATGACTGGTTTAATAGCATTGCAATTGTTAATTTAAATAATATTTTATTTTAAATTTAAAAAATAATTTTCTGGACCTAACAGTACTTAACACCCATGCCTTTGGTATATAAAAAAGGAAAGGGCAGGTGCATTAGCTCCTGCACCCTTTTATATTGAGCGGGCAACGTGTCGTATATTCAATATATATATATATATATATATATATATATATATATATATATATATATATATATATATATATAAAATTGTAGCAGACAGCTCGCCATTAACTGCCATAATTCTCTATCCATCTCTAGTTGTCAAAAAAATTGAGCTTGAGGTTTTTGAGCTCTAAGCTCAGTTTTGAACCATAATTCTCCATCTTATTCTATATATTTTTTTAATTGTTGAAATGGTTGAAGGAATCATTTGAACCCCATTTTTAAAATAAATTCATTAACAGTAAAATTAATATTTTTTATGTTTAAGATATCATTGAATCAAAAATCAATTCAAGCATCCAGGTCTAAATTAAAAGATCTATATGATTGGGTTTTTAAGCCCATGCATGCTGGGCCATACAAGCTAAGCTCGCGTGATTGTGTCATTTTTGTTTATTATTTGTTTGGTTCTTTTATTTTTTTTTCTAATTTAATTTTTTAATTTTGAGTTTTTTTAATTTTTTTTTAATTTTAATGAATTTATATAATGATTTTTAATAGAACATAATTTAGTTTTTACTTTGTTTACAAATAAGATTTCAACATTTTTTTTTAATACTAGGAGGCATGCTTTCTATAGGCTTTTATTTTTTAATTTTATTCAATCGTTTTTCTTTTCATTTATTTTTTTATTAAATAAAAAAATTTATTTCAAAAAATAAAGTTATTAAAATATCTACATCTACAATCACATCCGTCTCTTCACTTTTCAATTTAGTCTTTAGTTAATTATCATTTAGTTTTTACTTGGTTTTCACATAAAATAATAACATATTTTTCTAACAAGTGCAACATGCAGCCTTGTATATTTTTTTTGATTTTATTTAATTGCTTTTGTGTGTGTGCATTTATTTCTATTATCGTTTGATTAAATAAAAAATAAATTCTAATAAATAAGTTATCCAATCTATTAAAATATAGTTTTTTTTTGTATTTATTGGCACAAATAATTCTCAATTTATTTAGTTGAACATATACATAAGTTTTTTTATTTACAATTATGATTTTTTATGTAAAAAAAGGGTTTGAAAAAGATTGTATATTTATTTTTTTTGTTAAAAAAGTTATCCAATATAAACGAATCACGTGTTAGATAACTAGTGAACTACTATATCGTGTTGGGTTAAAATCATCTCATTCTTTTGTAATCTACTCTTGTAATGTTTAGATTAAAACATGAATGGTACAAATATAAATTTAATACTTTTAAAAATTGAAAATGAGTTATTTGAAGGCTTGTTTATTTCATTGATAAAGCATTATTTTTTTAACATAATTCAATCTTAGACCAGGTAGAACAAATTCATTTAATTCAAAGTTGGGTTAATTGACTGCCTTCCTGACCACAATAGGACTCCTAACATGGTGCACACCATCTGACCATGTGAGCCCTCCGAACACGTAAGAACTGATAAACCAATTGTCCTTAGCCTTCAGCATGACCTTGAAAGTTTTCTCTTCATTTAGCTTGCTGAATTTCAAACTCTCTGGTTCTACCTTAACTAATATTCCATCAGGCTTCTCGACACGAACTGTGTATAATCCAGGAGTTCCCACGTTCTTTAAGGTTCTAGTCAACGTGACATTTCCTGAGAGATTAGGGACAGTAATCGAAGGATAGTTGAAATTCAACAAACTGATATTCTTTGGTGGGCAATCATATGGCTCTTCGATGAATATTGACATCTGGGTTGCATTATAGCCGATGGAGCACAGAAAATTCAAGTAATCCGTGGTGGTTAAGTCATAGACCAACCCTGGATCCATCGCGCGGTTTGGCCGCATATGTCCTGAACCATAGTTGAAGGGGGTCGCCTCCGCAGCAGAAGCTTTGGCTATTGGCTGTCTAGCATTGCTACTCGTTCTAGCTGGAACATCACAAACATCAAAAGTTCTGTTAGTATGTTGAATTTGAAGTTGAATAAAATCATAATATAGAAACTATAGTGGAGAGCCAACAAATAGAAGCTGAACTACCGGTGGTCATGATTGCTGACTTAATTGCGGCTGGACTCCAATCAGGGTGCATGGTTTTGAGAAGACCAGCAACCCCAGAAACATGGGGGCATGACATTGAAGTCCCAGATATAATGTTGAAGGAAAGAGGGCGCTGGTCTATAAGCCGAGATAAACGCCTTGGTGCTTTTGTAGAGGCAGCTAAAATATGGACTCCAGGTGCAGTGATGTCTGGCTGGAATTTTTAACAAAATTTTGATGTTATGAACACGACAGAGGCATTTATTGTCTCCAAGTCCAACAATTTAAACATTTAAATCAAAATAACCAATCATAGAATAGAGAAGAATCCTGTAGCATACCTTGAGGATCTCTGGTGTAATTTCATTTGGTCCAGTTGATGAAAAGGAAGCCATCAGTGGTGCAACCACTTTTCCAATTTCAGTAGAGCCACTTATATAAGCTACCGGTGACCTGAAAAGACAAAAACATATTGGTTATATAGAATACTGACTTGCTACAAGATTTGAAAGATCGAAACCAATCAATTAGTACAGAGAGCCTAATTACTTTGTGCTGTAGATGTAAGATAAAACGGAAAGACCATCAATTGCTGAGACAATTGAAGTAGGAACAAAGAAACCTTGAGGCACGCTTGAAGTCTCTGCAGGTTGATCAGCGAGGATCATCCCAACACCACCAGCCTGAGCAACCACCAAGCTCTTCTCGACATCAGGTATCATACCACCAAGACAATACACAATCTTTCCTCTTACCTTTGTTGGGTCGAGGGATTCAGGATAACATATTTGTCTGCCAACCACAAATGCATAAGGATATACATATATATGTTCAATTGAATAACCACTAAGTCAACATGAATCGGCAGCTTACGCAAGTTGAGCAGAGGCATTTGCAACTTTAGCATCCACAGAATAAACTATAGGGTAATACTTCCTTGATGACAGGTTATTGGTGTTAAAGCTCGTGCCCTGTTTAAAAAAAAAATTCCAAGAATCAAGATATAACGATACAGTTGAACTATGTCGGTTGTCGTAGAGTGTAAATGGGACAGCTTTCTTGTAGCTCATAAGCTAAACATAAGAGTTAATTGACTGGATCATCCACTATACTAACCTTGAATTCCTTGTTATTTCCAAGGACAACATTCGATGGAAACTCCCGATCAATTGTGCTAGCCGCAACGGTTAGAACCCACGGAGCTACATTTGAAGTTGTTCCAAAGCCAAGGAATTGTCCGGAGTTCCCAGCCGAGCAAACTACAAGAATTCCGTTCATAACAGCCTGAAAAGATCCAATTGCAATACCACTTCTGAAGTAAGGGATCTCAAGTGCCCTTCCAAGTGAAAGGGACAAAATGTCAACCCCGTCTTGAATAGCAGCGTCGAAGGCAGCCAATATATCAGCATCATAGCATCCCGTCCAGCACACCTTGTATGAAGCAACTCGTGCATTAGGTGATCCTCCTTTAGCTGTCCCGTAGGCTGATCCTAGGAAATTAGCACCTGAAACAAAGCGACCACCAGCTGTAGATAGAGTGTGGGTACCATGACCATTAGTATCTCTTGCGGTGTTATTGGATGAATCAAGTGGACGGCCTAGAGCTGCCTCGTAACCCTTGTTGAAGTACCTTGCTCCGATCAACTTCCTGTAAGTAATGACATTGATTTCTTTTTTTAGAACTTGTATCAAGAAGCATTTTTCACTGTTCTTAGTAATGTTAGAGAGCAGGCGAAGAAAGAAACCTATTGCATTTAACCCCATCATTTGTTTCACAATATCCTTTCCACCTTGTTGGAACTGGTCCCATTCCTTCATCGTCGAAGCTCTCTGATTCCGGCCAGACGCCTATCAATCAACCACGAATTAATCAAGAGAGAAAATTAAAATGTTACACAACTAATAAGAAGAAAAAAGAAAAAGAAAAGAGGACCATTCAAAAGCAGTTGCCGAACAGTGGATAGCTTAATGAAACATTCTGAAGATGTGTCATCATCGATAATACATTAATGGCAGCCGCAACGAGGATTTAAATATTAACGTTCTAGAGCTAATAAAATACATTAAGGGCAGTCTTTATGGACCATTCAAAGCTGAAGCTCGCTTGTCCAAAGATGAAACAAAGCAGTAATAATTATGAAACTAATAAAATAAACTTTTCCTAGTCAAACACAAGTAAGATTACCCGTGTCAAGATTTCCAATAATTACGTCTTCACCAAATCTTGCCTTTAACCAGATTGAATCAGCAGGGATTTGTCCATTTCTCTCTAGTCCAAGAAACTCCCATGACCGAGTTGTATGCAACTGATTTACTTCATTTGGAAAAACTGATACAACTTCAGGACGGTCTACAACGACAGGAAAGAACAGTAAACAATCAAAGATCCGAGTATATATTATACTGTGAAATGAAGCATGAGGAATGACAATATCATCAGCTTGCCATGTTTTCGTACTCGATAATTGATCCACTTCATCATCTTCGAGGGTTGCAGCAAAGCCATTGATATGACTTGTGTACGAATAAAATATTGCTTCTTTAGCTTTCTCCTTGCTGTTTAATTCACAATTTATCAGTACAGCAATGGAGATGGAATATTTATGAAATTAGTTGTCATTACCTTTTCAAACAAGAACCCAATAGATCATAGTAGGACTCGGTCATTCCATCATTCCCCAAGGTTGAAGGTTTAGAAGTGTGTGAATTTCTCCCGAGATACACCACATAAGACTGAACCATGGAAATCATATATATATATATATATATATATATATATATATTATCAGTGGAAAAATAACAGAAAACATGCATAGTAGTTGAGAGCAAGTTTTAACACTACGGTGCTTAATTCCATGCTCTCAAGCGCCCTCTTGTACATGTCAAGACCTTGGCATATACTCAGAACTTGGGCTTAATTTATTTTGATCATGGCAAGCAAAAGCATTGCATGAGTATAAAAGTAAGCAACTGAGAACAAAGGACATGATGATCAAAGGTCAAGAATGATACTTGCCTTTTTCACCGCTAATATTGGACTGATCTGCTGCAGAAAGGTCAAAAGGGAGAAAAGAAGCAACAGAGAAGAAATAATCTTCATATTTCCTGTACTTTCTTTTCGCTATACAAATGAAAGGCTGCTAATTCTACCCTTTATATAGGATCGTTATCTGAAAATTATCTGCAAAAATGTCTTTGTAATTAATTAAATTAAGCGTGTATGAAGTTTTCAGATGTTATTACTGTTCAATAAATGATAATTAAGTTCTGCTGCTTAGTGACGTCGTCAGATTAATAGGATATTATTGCAAGCAATGCAATAGAAAATCTCAGGATTTGAGCAAGTCCAATCATATGACAGTGTAAGTGATCAGAGAGAATGTCTTCGTTGCCGACTAGCGAAATGTATTAAGACGTACTTTATTATTTTTAGGACAAGTTACCTTTCAGACATTTATTAGGTCAAGATCAACAGGGAAATTTCCAAACTTTTGAAGTGGGTTATCCTGTCCTTTCCAGAATTAAAGATTCATGACTCGGATAATTAATTCTACACATCTCTTTCCCGGAAGAGATCAAGGTTAATGCAACAAGCAAAGGACCTGCCATCTTGGCCAGTGCCCTACTTGGTTTTTTTTTTCCTTAAATCTTCTCGGGAAAGGGATGAAGGAAACAGATCAGGACAAGTTAAGATTAGAGAGATAGTCTTTTGTATAATTGTGATGAATGATTGATAAACCAACTATCTCTTTGTATTTAATTATACCTTTAGGGTTGTATATACTACAAAAAAACCAAGTAGGGCACTGGCCAAGAAGGCAGGAAACCAAGGCTGATCCTATCTCCTGCACTGATTTTCATAGCAGTCTACTTACACATGAATTTCTCAACAAAGTTGCTCTCCAACCAACTATAACAGCACTTCTGTTACCAACCCCACCAACCCCAACGTAGCAACCACCTGCATTCTTTGTGCAGAATCACTCTGGCTTTAATACTGCTAGACGAGGCTGTTTTCATAGGGGGTGGAGAAATAATAATAATCATAATAATGTTTATCATGGAAATAATGGAAACAACAGTTGTACCTCAGGTCAGCAATTTGGGCAACAAGGACACCGATTCTCCTCATGACAGTTTTCTGGATCTCCCTCTCGGCTATCAGGACAATTTAGGCAGCAAGGTAACCGTTTTGGTGGGTATAATCACAGTGTAAAATGTTAGCTGTGCTGTGTTATGAATATGGGCATATTGCCCAACAGTGCTCTCAGTTGGCTAATCACTCTCTCCAAGTCAATGTCAATCTCGCATTTAATAATGCTCCTATAACGTCTCCTGTCACATGGTTTTTTTTTCCTTAAATCTTCTCGGGAAAGGGATGAAGGAAACAGATCAAGACAAGTTAAGATTAGAGAGACAGTTTTTTGTATAATTGTGATGAATGATTGATAAACCAACCATCTCTTTGTATTTAATTATACCTTTAGGGTTGTATACACTACAAAAAAAACCAAGTAGGGCACTGGCCAAGATGGCAGGTCCTTTGCTTGTTGCATTAACCTTGATCTCTTCCGGGAAAGAGATGTGTAGAATTAATTATCCGAGTCATGAATCTTTAATTCTGGAAAGGACAGGATAACCCACTTCAAAAGTTTGGAAATTTCCCTGTTGATCTTGACCTAATAAATGTCTGAAAGGTAACTTGTCCTAAAAATAATAAAGTACGTCTTAATACATTTCGCTAGTCGGCAACGAAGACATTCTCTCTGATCACTTACACTGTCATATGATTGGACTTGCTCAAATCCTGAGATTTTCTATTGCATTGCTTGCAATAATATCCTATTAATCTGACGACGTCACTAAGCAGCAGAACTTAATTATCATTTATTGAACAGTAATAACATCTGAAAACTTCATACACGCTTAATTTAATTAATTACAAAGACATTTTCGCAGATAATTTTCAGATAACGATCCTATATAAAGGGTAGAATTAGCAGCCTTTCATTTGTATAGCGAAAAGAAAGTACAGGAAATATGAAGATTATTTCTTCTCTGTTGCTTCTTTTCTCCCTTTTGACCTTTCTGCAGCAGATCAGTCCAATATTAGCGGTGAAAAAGGCAAGTATCATTCTTGACCTTTGATCATCATGTCCTTTGTTCTCAGTTGCTTACTTTTATACTCATGCAATGCTTTTTGCTTGCCATGATCAAAATAAATTAAGCCCAAGTTCTGAGTATATGCCAAGGTCTTGACATGTACAAGAGGGCGCTTGAGAGCATGGAATTAAGCACCGTAGTGTTAAAACTTGCTCTCAACTACTATGCATGTTTTCTGTTATTTTTCCACTGATAATATATATATATATATATATATATATGATTTCCATGGTTCAGTCTTATGTGGTGTATCTCGGGAGAAATTCACACACTTCTAAACCTTCAACCTTGGGGAATGATGGAATGACCGAGTCCTACTATGATCTATTGGGTTCTTGTTTGAAAAGGTAATGACAACTAATTTCATAAATATTCCATCTCCATTGCTGTACTGATAAATTGTGAATTAAACAGCAAGGAGAAAGCTAAAGAAGCAATATTTTATTCGTACACAAGTCATATCAATGGCTTTGCTGCAACCCTCGAAGATGATGAAGTGGATCAATTATCGAGTACGAAAACATGGCAAGCTGATGATATTGTCATTCCTTATGCTTCATTTCACAGTATAATATATACTCGGATCTTTGGTTGTTTACTGTTCTTTCCTGTCGTTGTAGACCGTCCTGAAGTTGTTTCAGTTTTTCCAAATGAAGTAAATCAGTTGCATACAACTCGGTCATGGGAGTTTCTTGGACTAGAGAGAAATGGACAAATCCCTGCTGATTCAATCTGGTTAAAGGCAAGATTTGGTGAAGACGTAATTATTGGAAATCTTGACACTGGTAATCTTACTTGTGTTTGACTACGAAAAGTTTATTTTATTAGTTTCATAATTATTACTGCTTTGTTTCATCTTTGGACAAGCGAGCTTCAGCTTTGAATGGTCCATAAAGACTGCCCTTAATGTATTTTATTAGCTCTAGAACGTTAATATTTAAATCCTCGTTGCGGCTGCCATTAATGTATTACCGATGATGACACATCTTCAGAATGTTTCATTAAGCTATCCACTGTTCGGCAACTGCTTTTGAATGGTCCTCTTTTCTTTTTCTTTTTTCTTCTTATTAGTTGTGTAACATTTTAATTTTCTCTCTTGATTAATTCGTGGTTGATTGATAGGCGTCTGGCCGGAATCAGAGAGCTTCGACGATGAAGGAATGGGACCAATTCCAACAAGGTGGAGAGGATATTGTGAAACAAATGATGGGGTTAAATGCAATAGGTTTCTTTCTTCGCCTGCTCTCTAACATTACTAAGAACAGTGAAAAATGCTTCTTGATACAAGTTCTAAAAAAAGAAATCAATGTCATTACTTACAGGAAGTTGATCGGAGCAAGGTACTTCAACAAGGGTTACGAGGCAGCTCTAGGCCGTCCACTTGATTCATCCAATAACACCGCAAGAGATACTGATGGTCATGGTACCCACACTCTATCTACAGCTGGCGGTCGCTTTGTTTCAGGTGCCAATTTCCTAGGATCAGCCTACGGGACAGCTAAAGGAGGATCACCTAATGCACGAGTTGCTTCATACAAGGTGTGCTGGCCGACTTGCTATGATGCTGATGTATTGGCTGCCTTCGACGCTGCTATTCAAGATGGGGTTGACATTTTGTCCGTTTCAATTGGAAGGGCATTTGCTATCCCTTACTTCAGACATGGTCTTGCAATTGGATCTTTTCAGGCTGTTATGAACGGCATTCTTGTAGTTTGCTCGGCTGGGAACTCCGGACAATTCCTTGGCTTTGGAACAACTTCAAATGTAGCTCCGTGGGTTCTAACCGTTGCGGCTAGCACAATTGATCGGGAGTTTCCATCGAATGTTGTCCTTGGAAATAACAAGGAATTCAAGGTTAGTATAGTGGATGATCCAGTCAATTAACTCTTATGTTTAGCTTATGAGCAACAAGAAAGCTGTCCCATTTACACTCTACGACAACCGACATAGTTCAACTGTATCGTTATATCTTGATTCTTGGAATTTTTTTTTTAAACAGGGCACGAGCTTTAACACCAATAACCTGTCAGCAAGGAAGTATTACCCTATAGTTTATTCTGTGGATGCTAAAGTTGCAAATGCCTCTGCTCAACTTGCGTAAGCTGCCGATTCATGTTGACTTATTGGTTATTCAATTGAGCATATATATGTATATCCTTATGCATTTGTGGTTGGCAGACAAATATGTTATCCTGAATCCCTCGACCCAACAAAGGTAAGAGGAAAGATTGTGTATTGTCTTGGTGGTGTGATACCTGATGTCGAGAAGAGCTTAGTGGTTGCTCAGGCTGGTGGTGTTGGGATGATCCTCGCTGATCAATCTGCAGAGAGTTCAAGCGTGCCTCAAGGTTTCTTTGTTCCTACTTCAATTGTCTCAGCAATTGATGGTCTTTCCGTTTTATCTTACATCTACAGCACAAAGTAATTAGCCTCTCTGTACTAATTGATTGGTTTCGATCTTTCAAATCTTGTAGCAAGTCAGTATTCTATATAACCAATATGTTTTTGTCTTTTCAGGTCACCGGTAGCTTATATAAGTGGCTCTACTGAAATTGGAAAAGTGGTTGCACCACTGATGGCTTCCTTTTCATCAACTGGACCAAATGAAATTACACCAGAGATCCTCAAGGTATGCTACAGGATTCTTCTCTATTCTATGATTGGTTATTTTGATTTAAATGTTTAAATTGTTGGACTTTGAGACAATTAATGCCTCTGTCGTGTTCATAACATCAAAATTTTGTTAAAAATTCCAGCCAGACATCACTGCACCTGGAGTCCATATTTTAGCTGCCTCTACAAAAGCACCAAGGCGTTTATCTCGGCTTATAGACCAGCGCCCTCTTTCCTTCAACATTATATCTGGGACTTCAATGTCATGCCCCCATGTTTCTGGGATTGCTGGTCTTCTCAAAACCATGCACCCTGATTGGAGTCCAGCCGCAATTAAGTCAGCAATCATGACCACCGGTAGTTCAGCTTCTATTTGTTGGCTCTCCACTATAGTTTCTATATTATGATTTTATTCAACTTCAAATTCAACATACTAACAAAACTTTTGATGTTTGTGATGTTCCAGCTAGAACGAGTAGCAATGCTAGACAGCCAATAGCCAAAGCTTCTGCTGCGGAGGCGACCCCCTTCAACTATGGTTCAGGACATATGCGGCCAAACCGCGCGATGGATCCAGGGTTGGTCTATGACTTAACCACCACGGATTACTTGAATTTTCTGTGCTCCATCGGCTATAATGCAACCCAGATGTCAATATTCATCGAAGAGCCATATGATTGCCCACCAAAGAATATCAGTTTGTTGAATTTCAACTATCCTTCGATTACTGTCCCTAATCTCTCAGGAAATGTCACGTTGACTAGAACCTTAAAGAACGTGGGAACTCCAGGATTATACACAGTTCGTGTCGAGAAGCCTGATGGAATATTAGTTAAGGTAGAACCAGAGAGTTTGAAATTCAGCAAGCTAAATGAAGAGAAAACTTTCAAGGTCATGCTGAAGGCTAAGGACAATTGGTTTATCGGTTCTTACGTGTTTGGAGGGCTCACATGGTCAGATGGTGTGCACCATGTTAGGAGTCCTATTGTGGTCAGGAAGGCAGTCAATTAACCCAACTTTGAATTAAATGAATTTGTTCTACCTGGTCTAAGATTGAATTATGTTAAAAAAATAATGCTTTATCAATGAAATAAACAAGCCTTCAAATAACTCATTTTCAATTTTTAAAAGTATTAAATTTATATTTGTACCATTCATGTTTTAATCTAAACATTACAAGAGTAGATTACAAAAGAATGAGATGATTTTAACCCAACACGATATAGTAGTTCACTAGTTATCTAACACGTGATTCGCTTATATTGGATAACTTTTTTAACAAAAAAAATAAATGTACAATCTTTTTCAAACCCTTTTTTTACATAAAAAATCATAATTGTAAATAAAAAAACTTATGTATATGTTCAACTAAATAAATTGAGAATTATTTGTGCCAATAAATACAAAAAAAAACTATATTTTAATAGATTGGATAACTTATTTATTAGAATTTATTTTTTATTTAATCAAACAATAATAGAAATAAATGCACACACACAAAAGCAATTAAATAAAATCAAAAAAAATATACAAGGCTGCATGTTGCACTTGTTAGAAAAATATGTTATTATTTTATGTGAAAACCAAGTAAAAACTAAATGATAATTAACTAAAGACTAAATTGAAAAGTTAAGAGACGGATGTGATTGTAGATGTAGATATTTTAATAACTTTATTTTTTGAAATAAATTTTTTTATTTAATAAAAAAATAAATGAAAAGAAAAACGATTGAATAAAATTAAAAAATAAAAGCCTATAGAAAGCATGCCTCCTAGTATTAAAAAAAAATGTTGAAATCTTATTTGTAAACAAAGCAAAAACTAAATTATGTTCTATTAAAAATCATTATATAAATTCATTAAAATTAAAAAAAAATTAAAAAAACTCAAAATTAAAAAATTAAATTAGAAAAAGAAAGAAATAAAAGGATCAAACAAATAATGGATACAAAAAAAACTCAGGCACGCAGGCTTAACATGAGTGGCCCAGCATGCATGAGATTAAAAAACTCAGGTGTATAGAACTTTAAATCTAGGCTCGGGTGCCTAGGCTGACTTTTGTTTCTTTAAAAAAAAGATGATCACCTATCATCTGCTCTTATTGTTTTTAAAAAAACAATAAAGCAAGCACCGAGCCTATTTTCAGGAGACCGAAGGGTACCAGAAATTCAAGCTATGAGGTAGGGCGCTCAATTATGAATCATCTTTAAGCACTTCAAGTTTCCTTTTACAGCTAATCTTCAAGAAACTGCTCCCTTTTAGCAAAAGCTACTCTCCAAGTAATCATGTTCAAAAGCTTTTAATTCTGCGTACATCTTCTCCTTGTTTTTTTTTCTGTTCTCAGTTCGATTTTTAATGTTTTTGTAACATTCTCCTTAGTTCCTAAACATTATGGTATAAACATAATCATATACACGTGCACCGCAATCTTCTTTCTCTATTATGGCACCGACAGCCACCTATAGTGTGTCCCCTGCTGCTGCCATCATATCCCTTCCTAACACGCAACATGTAATGTCTTTAAAACTCTCCAATACCAACTTTCTGTATTGGAGGATGCAGATGAAGCCGTTCCTCTTGGGACAAGGCATGTACTCATTTGTTGATGGCACATCAACATGTTCTCCTTCTCATCTGGAATCTGCTGCGATATCTTCATCCTCTGTCAATCCTGTATACTTGACATGGAAGCAACAAGATCACTTAATCATGAGTGCCCTCTTATCCTCTCTCTCGATGGAAGTTCTGCATTTAGTTGTGGATTGTAACACCTCCCATGATATCTGGAGAACGCTGGAAACAACTCTTGCTTCTCCTTCAAATTCCAAGATCATGCAGCTTCACGGTTCCTTCCAAGAGTTACGCCAGCATGATGATTCTGCGAGCACCTACTTGCAGAAGGCAAAAGCATTGTTTGATGAACTTGTTGCAGCTAGCAGACCAATCTCCTTGCCAGAATTCAACCTATATGTGTTTCTGGGGTTACGTAGCAAATTTAAAGATCTTGTCACCAGCTTGTCCATCAAGGCTGATCCTATCTCCCGCACTGATTTCCATAGCAGTCTACATACACATGAATTTCTCAACAAAGCTGCTTTCCAACCAACTATAATAAAGACCTCACATTTAACCCCAACGTAAAGAACACCGTTGCATTCTTTGTGCAGAATCACTCTGACTTCAATACTGCTAGACGAGGCTGTTTTCATAGGGGGTGGAGAAATAATAATAATCATAATAATGCTTATCGTGGAAATAATGGAAACAACAGTTATACCTCAGGTCAGCAATTTGGGCAACAGGGACAACGATTCTCCTCATGACAGTTTTCTGGATCTCCCTCTCGGCTATCAGGACAAGTTGGGCAGCAAGGTAACCATTTTGGTGGGTATAATCGCAGTGTAAAATGTTAGCTGTGTTATGAATATGGGCATACTGCCCAACAGTGCTCTCAGTTGGCTAATCACCCTCTCCAAGCCAATGCCAATCTCGCATTTAATAATGCTCCTATAACGTCTCCTGCCACATGGTTTCCTGATACGGGTGCAAATCATTATGTAACGCCAGACATTGCTAATATGACGAGTTCAGAACCTTACCTTGGTAATGATCATCTGCATGTTGGTGATGGTAAGGGCCTTGTTATTTCCAATATTGCTCACTCTAAAATTCATTCCCTAAAATGCACATTTACTTTATCCAATATTTTACATGTTCCTGCCATTAAAAAACCTCTCCTATCTGTTCAAAAATTTTTCCTTGAGAATAATGTGTTTTTTGAATTTCATTCCTGTCTATTTTATGTTAAGGACCTCAAAAATAAAGGAAGTTCTTCTTTCCAGTCAGAGTAGAGATGGTTTATATGTTTGATCCGAGTCGTCTGCCATGTCGTTGCCTCAGGCTTTCTCATCTATATGTCTCTCTACTTTCGTTGATATCTAGCATCGTTGACTTGGGCATCCCAGCCCACGCATTTTGCATTTTTTGGTGAAAAATAAAAAAGTATCATATACGTCAAAACTTTTTAATTTTAATTGTCCAGGCAAGTCATGTCGTCTGACTCTAAAAGCTATGGGTCATCAAACTCTAGCTCCTCTTGATTTAATTTTTAGTGATGTCTGGGGTCCCTCTCCTATGTTGTCATCAAATGGTTTTCGCTATTTTGTTAATTTGTGGATGCCATACAAAGTTTATCTGGTTTTATCCGATGGTTGCTAAGTCTGATATTTTTAATATTTTTCATCAATTTCAGGCGCTCGTTGAGCTCCAATTTTCTTTAAAAATAAAATATGTTCAAACAACTTGGGGTGGTGAATATTGAAAACTCAATACGTATTTTAAAACAATAGGTATTCATCACCGTGTGATCTGCCCGCACACCCATGAACAAAATGGCATGGTTGAACGTCGTCATAGACATATTGTCTAAACTGGACTTACCCTTCTTGGGCAATGTCATGCTCCCTTTAAATATTGGATTTATGCATTTGAAAGTTCTGTTTACTTGATTAATCGCATGCCAACTCCGGTTCTTAATTATAAGAGTCCTTTCGAATGTCTTTTAAAATCATCTCCTGATTATGCTTTCCTTCGTACGTTTGGGTGTCTTTGTTTCCATACCTCCGTCCATACAATGCTTATAAGTTAGATTTTCGTTCATCTGCTTGTGTTTTTCTAGGATATAGTAACTCTTCTTTAGGTTATCAATGTTTTGACTTGACATCCAAACGTATTTATCTTGCTCGTCATGTCCGGTTTCATGAACATGTTTTTCCTCTTAGTAAATCTGAACAGATTGCAGTCCCACCTATAAATCCTACTACTGCCACTATACCGGTTACTTTATATCATCCAAAGCCACCATCTTCAGCCCTTCCACCATTACCCCCCACACCACCTACATCTCATTTGGCTCCCTTACCATTATCTGCATGTTATTATCATGATCATGTTGTAGGTACAGGTTCAGATTTGCCACCCTCACATGCACTACAAGTTCAAATCGCTCCTGCCAGCTCCCCTGGTTCCCTTTTCTAGTGGTGACTCCAGCAGATTCTACAACTGGTTCTACCCCACGGCCTGGACATATATTGAGCTCCTCACCAGGTTCTTTTTATGATTCCTCTCATAGAATTAATCTGTGTTGATTTTTTAAAATTCCAACTTCAGCAGATACCGGCCAGTGTTGATAACAACTCCTCCCAGCCGGCACGCCTCCATCCTATGGTGCTTTGACCATGTCCACCAAAGGATGCTAACTTCAGTGCTGCAACTTCCTCACGGGTTGCAACGTTACCTCAACAGGAGCCGCTGTCTTTTAAGGATGCCAACAGGTATTTGGTTTGGCATAATGCCATGCAGGAGGAAATCCGGGCACTTCACTCTAATCAGACTTGGTCATTAGTGCCCTCTCATCCGTCTATGAATATGATTGGTAGTAAGTGGGTTTACAAGATTAAACGCCATGCTGATGGTCGGATTGACCGATATAAAGCACAGTTGGTTCCCTGTGGCTTCTCTGAGTAAGAGGGGATTGATTATTTGGAGACGTTTAGCCCTATGGTTAAGCCTACATTGATTCTTCTTGTGCTCACTATTGCTGTCTCGTATGGTTGGAATATTCACCAGTTGGATGTTCATAATGCTTTCTTGAATGACATTCTTTAAGAGGAGGTATACATGGCACAACCATCGGGGTTTGCTCATTCTGTTATGTCATCTCATGTGTGTCGTCTTCATAAATCTTTATATGGCTTGAAACAAGCACCTCGAGCTTCGTACAACAGGTTGAGCGAGTTTCTTCTTTCCATTAGATTTCAGGCATCCAAGGTTGACACTTATCTATTTATTCTCTCTCTCAATGGTGCCATGATTTATTTGCTTGTGTATGTGGATGATATTTTACTGACTGGGAGTAACTCAGCCTTGCTTCATAAATTGATTACTTTACTGCAAACAGAATTTAAGCTTCGAGATTTGGGTTCTGTTCATTTCTTATTGGGCATTGAAGTTAAACTTACAGCTATTGGTATCTTATTAAGTCAACATAAGTATGCACTCGATATTATCCAACGAGTACATTTGGCTTCCTGCAAACCGGTTGATACTCCTCTGTCTACCTCCTCTAAACTAGGAATTGTGCCTAGTAGTCTTCACTCTGATCCGACAAGGTATCGACAGATTGTTGGAGCACTATAATATCTTACTTTCACTAGACCTGATATTTGCTATGCAGTCAACAAAGTATGTCAATTTATACATGCCCCTACTGAAGATCATTGGGTTGTTGTTAAACGTATCTTACGTTACCTGCAGGCTACAACAACCTATGGTTTGCACATTACTCGAGACTCTCTTTGACTCTTCATGGTTTCACAGATGCTGATTAGGCAGGTAGTATTGACGATCGCAAATCAACATGTGGTTATCTTGTGTACCTTGGTTCTACACCTATCTCATGGAAATCCGGGAAACAACGCACTGTTGCTAGATCTTCTACAGAAGCAGAATACAAAGCCTTGGCTGATAGTACTGCTAAAATTTTGTGGATTCGTTCTTTATTGGCAAAACTTTGGATTTCCACTTTGTCCATGACTACGTTATGGTGTGATAACCTAGGGGCCACTTTCTTATCGCCAATCCGGTGTTCCACGCTCATACTAAATATGTTGAAATTGATTATCATTTTGTCCGTGATCGTGTTGCTAAGAGAGAAATTCAGCTACAGTTCATCTCTTTAAAGGATCAACTCGCGGATGTTCTTACCAAGCCTCTCCCTCTAGTCTCATTTGCTTATTTTAGATCCAAGCTTTGGGTGGAATCTCCACCTTCAGCTTGACGAGGTGTATTAAGGAAAGAGTCCACATATATGTAAATACATTATATATAGGGATATGTATCATGTGTAATACATTCTACCATTGTATTGTATACAACCCTAAAGGTATAAATATAAAGGGATGGTTGGTTTATCAATCATTCATCACAATTATACAAAAGAATATCTTTCTAATCTTAACTAAGAGGATGAGGTGAAATGTAATTTCACTTTTGTGATATTTTAAGTTGTATTCTACTCAAAACAATACGTACTGAATCAATATAAAAAATAAGATACTCGTGTGGGGTCCTGAAAAAACTCCTAAGAGAGAGTTGGGCTCGGGCAAGATGTCTAAGCCCATTAGAGGTAAGAAATTAGTCCAGGTGTGATGCTTAGGGCGAACGCATAGAGTCATGCTCCTTCCCTAGAAAGAGCTCATGAAGAGGTTGTGCCCACGTACGTTAAGTGGGGTGTTTTAGAAATTTTTTTAGATCCGTTAATTTTGGATTTATCAATTAGGAAAAGTCACAAATACCATACTACCTTGTAAACTAAAAATTCATTACCTTAATAGGTTGGTTAAAGATGAATAGGCAGGTTATGACGAAACCACAAACCATGGCGCGACAAAATAGAAAGTATCATGGTGCGTTGTTTGTCACGGGGTAATTTTTTGCTACGTGAATAAACCTGTGCGGCAACCTGGTCCCTCACTAGACTCAACCTTCCCTTGTCAATCTCATTCGTGTTTGCCTAGTAACTAAATGTTTCCCTCACCCAAGAGGTTTTCCACTTTCCCAAGTTAAAAGCCAAGCGGAATACACAAGTAGATTGCACAATACAAAGCACACCGAGAATACAAGAAGAACTCTCAACCTTTATTTATCTCATCAACAAAGGATTACATAATGTGTGCTATGCACAGAATTTACATGCTACACAATCAAGCTTACACACATTATTTCCTCTCTATGCATTCCTCTCTACAACTAAGAGCATCAACAACTATTTATAGCCAGGTATGTGAGCTGCAAGGCTCACCCATGATCTTCTATTTTTTAGGACATAGTGGGGTACTTTCTCCCCCATGTTCTCCATGATCTCAGCAGCTTGGAGAGCACCCCAGTTATGCTCCCACGTTCTACCCCTATAATGCTGCCACTTCACCCACGTTCTACCCCATGATCCCATGATCTAGGAAGACCATGACTGCCACTAACCCACGTTCTGCATGCCCACCTGGCAGCCCCATCTTCCAGCTCCTTTTGCGTCAGCTGTTGAGTCACTTTATGCCTTCGACAGTCCTTCGTCCAAGTTTTGGATCGTGCCAAGTCGAACTTATGACTTGCACAAGTCGTTGCGCGCTGCTGAATTCGCATTTGCGTGCAGCCTGTCAATTCATGCGCTGCCGAATTCGCATCTGCATGCGGGCTGTCAATGTTTGCACTGCCGAATTCCTCGACAGCCCCTATTCTCGTCAGCCTATCCCCTGACGATTTTTCCTGTCTGGCCTGGACATTCCAGCATCTAGTCCATGTTTGTCAACAATCTGCGTTGCTGATTTTTCTTTGATGAAACTACAAATGCACAAATCTGCGCTGCCGATTTCTACCACTGTTGGCATGGATGCCAGCACCCTTAGGCATTATTTCGGACAGACTGCCGAAGCGTGCACTTCGTGCATATTTGACACTGTTACACCGTTCTTCTTTCCCTTCAATCAAATTGCCCAAGCACTCTTAATAGATTGCAATGAAAGATGTCTCTTCTTGTCTTGATGGGTCGTGCTTTCAAGGATGGCGAAGGATCACTCACTTTATAACTCATTCTACGTCTTGCACTCTCTCTAATTGCATCATGCAACATGTCTGACTCCCTCACACTATCTGTGATAAAGTGGATAAAACCTTGGATAATGATCAAAAGAAAGCTTAAAAAAGCGCGCACACGCACAAATGATAGTATAATATTCCTATTACGCTCTTTTTATACAATTAGGTGTGAGTGTTTACACTAATTTCTGAAAGGTGTAGGGTTATAAAATTAAGAAAATATAGTTTAGAACTACAAAAGGATAGAATGGGATAGCTAAATAGCAATAAATTCGCTTTTACACTTGTGGCATGTTGAAGGGTACTTTTCAAATGATATTTTTTATTTAATTATTCAATGATTACAATAAATATTTGTAAAGGTCTGAAATATTTAAATTGTAAAAGATAAAATGCATTTTTTAAGTTGTAGCCCCCATTTCTTATTTATGTATTTTTTTTGTTTTGAAGAAAAAAATATTTTTTTATTAAAAATGTTTTTTTAAAAAATATAAATCCAATATAATTAATTAAAATGAGTATTTCTAAGAATCTAAGAAATTTAGATAATGAAGTGAAAAAAAAATTATTTCATGAAGTGATTATTTTTTTTAATGAAAACATATTGTTTTTATTAATAAAATGTTTTTTAAGAAAAAATTCATCATGCTTAAAAAACAAATATCATCATAATTTTTGTGTGGCTATATACAAAATAAAAGAAATTCATTAAAACAATATAAAAATTAACCATCACAATATTGTTTAATTCTTATTGAATATTAATGTGCGAACTCTTTTTTGCATATTAAACTCGTATATAATTGTTAAAAAAGTGATTGCGTTGTTATGTGGGTCAAATTATTTTTTATTTTAATGCAAAAAAGAATGCCCAAGCAATTTTTCTATGAAAAAATAATTTAATCATGAATTTAAAATATGATATACATTAAATGATATATTTTTAAAAAATATTCATATTACGACATATTGGACTTAACAGGTAAAACCCAAGTATTTGGTCTAAAAAAAGAAAAGGGAAAGTGCGTGCGCTCCTAGCGAACAAGGTGTTGTCCATTCAATGTAAAAAAAATAAAAATTGTAGCAACAACATGCTATTAGTTGCAACAATTCTCCATCCACCTCTACTTATCAAAAAAATTGAGCTTGAGGTTTTTTAGGTCTAAGCTCAATTTTGAGCCCATTTTAACCATAATTCTCTATTTGAATATGCTTTTTTAATTGGGATGGTTAAAGGGATCATTATTGTTCACCTCTCATCTCCAAGATAAATCTATTAATATTAAAATTGATTTTTTGATGGTCGGAATGTGGTTGACTAAATATTTTACGATAACTTTCTCTTTTATCTTTTAGAATCTGGTGACTGGAAAACAATGAAAATAAAGTTTGAAGAAAAACATAAAACTATAAAACTCGAGGTACCAAGTCATAAGAAAACAAAAACTTGAGAGACGAAAGGTAACGTTTCAGTGACAAGAATACAACATTCTATCCTGTTATAGCTTTAAAGTATAGTATAGTTTTCAATAACGAACCGTAGCATCATTTATGGGGCATAAGTCATTTTATTTCTTGGAAGCAGAAGAGATGAAATTTGATGTGAATGTTTTACACAAAATCCTTCCATTGTTTGTCAACACTATGCTGCGCTTTTAACGAATCATTTTCCACAAATGTTTAGCCCTTCTATGAGGTCAAATGATTGAGCAAAACATGCTTTCAATTTTAGAATGGGGACATCTAAAATTCAAGCATGTAGGTGGAACTAGCAAGGAGGCAAAAATATTGTTCTTTTAGGAAATTAAAACTCATTTGGCAAATGGGGAAAATTCTTATTATAGAATAAATACTTATCTCATGATGAGTGATCTCCATCACCTCCCTCCTCAGTCCATCTCTTCTACTTGGAAAATTACTTGTAAAGCTTGTACAAAATTAAAAGAGGATTTTGCATGGTAGTTTGGTAGTGGTTCATAGGAGGCGCTAATGAAGTTGGTTCTTCCTGGCCTATCTTTTGAGGCTTGCCTCAAAGTCTCTCATATCATCTCTTCGTTATGGAACTTGGCTATAGGACTTTCAGATCATGCTGCTAAAGCTTCTGATCTGCAGGTGAAAGTCATGGTTGTTAGATAGGGTCTTGATTTAGCCTAGAAAAGGATAAAGTTGGTTTACGGAAGGCGACTGAAGCACACTTTAAAGAAAGGTAATATTTGTGTTGATATATTTGGCCATGCCAGGATCTTTTTCAAATGAACTCTTGTGTTCTTTGGACTTCTGTCGCTCATGGGACTTCTGTCGCTCATAAGTAAAGTCTGTTTGGTATCTGTTATGGTTACCGTGCTGTGATGATTTTGTTGTACTATGAAATTAAACATATTAAATCTGGTTCTTAACAAATATTAAAATGCATGGGTAAAACATATGGCAACTGATTAGTACTTAAAAGTGCATTTTTATCAAGGTTTTATATCATCATTTTGCACTTGAAGTATCAATAACTCCTTAACTAGAGCATGTTTTATAATAACAGATCTGATAATATAAGATAGCTTTAATTTATGGTAAATGTTCATTTTAAATGCAGGCATATCTCACAATTCAAAGGATTGATTGATGTGATTAACTATTGAAAGTGAAAAGACAAAGAAACGGCTAAGATTAGAAAGGAGATACCGATTCAATTCAAATTGGAACACTGTTCAGTTATTGGGTCATATCTGGAGCTGTAGATCTTGGATTTCAGCTTAATTTATATGGATGGAAAGATAAGAAATAGGCCTACAATGTTCATGAATAGTGTAAGACCCAAATCTGCTGTTTTCAAATTCAAAGTTTGGCCACAAAAGAGAAGTCAGAATCTGTCCTGTAATCCAGCCCAAACACTGCTTAGAATTTTACCCATATCTGGAGTTCTAGAAGGCCAAATGACGTGAAATTTGGTGGGTGGAAGGAAAAGACAATTTCCAACAACTTTCATGGGAACACTTTGCCAAATTCTGAATGGAGCAATGTCATTTCATACAGCCAAAGTGCTTGAGTGCTGCTGTCCACCAAGTCCACTAAATCAATAGTTGGCCACTACATCAATAATCAATTACCAAATGAATAGTTCTGAATTTTAGCCTATAAAAGGAGGCATTTGCCATTCATTTAGGAAGCTTGGTTCTAAGATCAAGATCATGTTCTTGCTCTCTCTTTATTGTTGTAATGCTTAAGTTTTATTTTCATTAATCTCTTGTTCATGCTTTTCATTTCCTTTACTATACTTAGTTAACTTATATCATGTTTATGTTCTTATCTTGTTTATTTATGTTCTTCTTCTTTATTATGTCTAGCTAAGTTAATTATGTCAAGGTGACAAGGTTTCACTAATGGTGTTAGAATAAGTATAATATGAACTCAACATGGACTTCAATGCTTAAATCCTAAACAAGTTTGCTATTAACATGTCTTATCATTTTTATCTTATTAATCCTTAATACCTTGCTTGTTAAATGGTTAATCTAGATTTGTGTTGTATAACACTTGGTACATCAAATACTTGATCCTTCATAGTCTTCGGCCGACATCGTTATTGTGAGAGGAACTTGATTTGTTGTCAATATAAGTTAGCATCATGAATACCTGATAAAATTTGTAAGTATGGTATTATGTAAATAAAATGATTAATATGATCATGTTGATAATTTATAAAGAATTTATATTTTACTTATCTCTAATACTATTAGTGAACCCTCTAACCTTGACATTTGTTTTTATCATTGTTTAATCTTTACATTAATCTTCCATCTCAAAGTTCTCATTAATTTCTTCCTCTTCTTCTTTATTATTATTAGTACTACTACTACTACTACTACTAATATTGCTATTATTATTATTATTATTATTATTATTATTATTATTATTATTATTATTATTATTATTATTATTATTATATTTTATGCACTTTAAGTATACTCTGTGTTTGATCAAGGATCCTGACATTGTTGGTCTTGCCTTGTTCATTCGCATCAGAAATCTGTTTATATTATATAATATATCTCTTTGATCTTTTCATAAACTCAGTATATAGGCTGGAAACCTGTGACCCGATCTTTGAGATCATTCTCGGGTATAACAACGCCACGTCTCGAGTATTATTATTATTATTATTACTATTACTATTATTATTACTATTATTGTTGTTGTTATTATTGTTGTTGTTGTTGTTGTTTTATTAATTATAATTTATACAATTAACCTCTCTGTGGTTCGACCCCGGTCTTGCCGGGTTATTTATTACTGTGACACTCCTGCACTTGGGATAAGACATCAACTCTTTGATCGTATCAGCAACCTACGTCACTGTTCACATACATAATTCACGATGGATTGCCATAATGATTTTTTTTCATTGATTAAGCTCTTTCGTGGCCAGATTGATGATCGATTGGCTTTGATTTGTTTAATAAAGGCAAGATTGATGGATGAAGGACCATAGTGAAAAAGATAGGTAAAATAGGTGTCAACTTCAAAGTTTGAAAAAAGTTCAATTTGATCCTTATAATTTCCAATTTATTTTTTTGGTCCCTTTGGTTTTCAAAACATCTATTTCAATCCAAACTTTATCTTTCTTGTTTTTTGGTTCTTGATTTGAGAGAGGAGAGGGAAAGTCATCAGATTCCAATGGTAGAGAAACAAAGTCTCGGTTGACTTCAATTTAGACCACCTAAGTGTTCTTTGTCCTTCCCATCTCCTAAAATGGTAGATCTAAAATCAAAAGGTCTTTTTCTTTAATGAGAGTCAATTTCAGGTTTTTAGACTGTTTGTCGGTGATAAGTGCAAAATATACTCATGTTTTTATTCTTTTTACACTATGCTTTTTAATGTATTTTAAACATATTTGAGTTGATTGGAAGTTATTTTTATGAGTTTGGCATACAGAAGAGACTTTGTGAATTAATTGTTTAAGATAAAAAATTCTGCATTTTATGTTTTGGACCTAACTTTTTATGATAGGTTTTTCGTCACGTTAGAGTTCTCGAATGAGAACGTCAACTTAATCTAAGTTAAATCACACATATCAAGCTTTCTAGGAAGGCATCATTGGCAAAACATGATCTCATTTGGATCTCTAATCAGACCTGCAAACTCGGGTCAGAATCCTACTCGCAGCAGGATTCTTTACTTTCACACTAGATATTTAAATAGGAATATCTTAAGCTTAAGATATCGAAATCAGAAGATTCAAAAGCCCAAAATCATCTACACATCCATTACTACAACTTGGATGAAGGATTCCAATTCAGATAAAATCGTTTTCAAGACCAAACTTCAGACGCAATCTGGAGGATGAGATGGGTTTCCTACTCTGATAAGGAAACCTACAGTACCGAACATCCTACTACGATTGAGAATCTGACATAAAAACGGTGGGTCCTAAGACCCAAGAAAGATGCATATCAAGCCTCTAACACACCATGAATGAATTAATACTGCTAGGATAGTCGGATATTGCAAGAAACCAAGTAAAAAACAAAGTCTAAGTTGCAGCAGAGTTGGAATTACAACAGAATTGTTACAGTAGCAGAATCAGTTTTCAACGCATATTTTGATAGATTTATCTAACCTTAAAGACCAGATAAAGAAGAAAAGAATTTATTATCATGAAGACTCCTAATTAGTCTAAGAATCCTGAAGGTTTCAGCAGCAAAGGGGGAGGATAAAGAGAGCAGAACACAGCTGAAACAGGGGTCGAAAAACATTCATTTTTTCTCTGCTTTTGTCAATTTTCCAGTAACCATGAACTAAACTCCTAAATTCGGTTCAAGAGGGACACACACCATCTCCATTAGCACATTGTGAGAAGTAACGTTATTATTGTAATTATTTTAGATTCAAGTATTTATTTTTTCTTGTTCAGAATTATGCTATTGACTGTTATTCAAGCTTATTGAATTGTTTTGAGATAGCATGAATGCTTTTTAGTTCTTTTTAATCCATAATTATTGTTAGGGACTAGATTAAGAAGCAAAAGAATTAATTTGATTGCAGCAACTCTCATCTTGATTTATTAGGGAAGAATAAACTAAGTTAAAATTGTTAAGCTTTTGAACGTTTGCTTAGAATAAATGCATAGATTTTATTCATAAGACTACTGCCGAGTGAACGAAAATTGTTTTCAATATTACATTCGCTTGATGGTAAAAAATTGATTAGAGAGCTTTTTCTAATTAATTTGTTCATAATCTCATCGATTTTCCTCGGCTTTAAGGGATATCGAATTTATTTGCTTGACGTGAAGGAATATTTATTTTACTTTGATGATCAATAGATTTATAGGAATGGATGTGTGGACCTTTGAACTAACTTAACGACATCAATTTATTATTTTTAGAATTATTATTTCTTGAATTTTTCATCCAAATCCCCTATTTTTTCTCACTCAGTATACTGTAAAAAGATTAAATGAAATTTTCCTTGGTTTCGACCTGGTTTCCACGATCATACTACAAATTTATTTTGTTTGTGATAGTTTAGTCAAAATTATATTTTGATGGTTTGGACACTCGACCAGTTGGGTTATTCAAGACCATGAAAATGTTTGTTAAAGCGAGGAGTATGTTTTCTAAGTATTTTTGGTTAAAAAAAGATTGAAAATTAATTCTTGTTTTTGCAAAAAACTCATAGCTCAAATTTTTGGTTATCCTCCGGTCTCTGAAAAATAGGCTTGATTTTTTTTTTTTTTAGAAAAACAACAAGAGCAAATGATAGGTCACCATCATTTTTAAAAGGAACAAAAGTCAGCTTAGGCACTAGGCTTGGATTGAAAGGCCTATACGCTTGGGTTTTCTAAGCCCATGCACATTGGGCCACTTCGGCTAAGCCCATGTGCTTGGGCTTTTTTTGTTCATATTTGTTTGGTCCTTTTATTTCTTATTTCTTCTAATTCCATCCTTCAATTTTGCCTACACGCCTGGGTTTTTTAAGCCATTGCACACTGGGTCACTTAGGCTAAGCCCATATGCTTGGGCTTTTTTTATTCATATTTGTTTGGTCATTTTATTCTTTCTTCTTCTAATTTCATCCTTTAATTTTGAGTTTTTATTTAATTTTTTATTGTTTTTTTATTAATTTTAACAAATTTTTATGAGGTTTTTTTTATTAGAATATGATTTAATTTTTACTTCATTTATAAATAAGATTTGAGCATTTTATTTTAGGAGGCATGCTTTCTATGTGGCCTTACTTTTTTTATAAAAAAAATTATTCAATTGCGCGCTTTTGTTTACATGTCTTTTTTTTATTATCATTTTATTAAATAAAACATTGATTCCAAAAATATAAAGTTATTAAAATAACTACATCTACATTAACATCCATTTCTGAACTTTTTAATTTAGTCTTTGGTTAATCATCATTTAGTTTTTACACATACTGATAATTGTTTTTTTTAATATGTGCAACACGTAACCTTGCATGTTTTTTTGTTTTGATTTTATTCAATCGTTTTTGTGTTTTTATTTATTTCTATTATTTTTTGTTTAAATAAAAAATAAAATATAATAAATAAAATTATTAAACACAACCGGGTACATGATCAATGTTGTGAGATTAAATATCTTGATCTACAATTATTAAATTCTAATAAATAAACTCTTTTTTCAATTTAGTCTTTAGTTATCATTAATTGTTTTTGTATTTAATGACACAAATAATTCTCGATTTATTTAATTGAATGCATACATAAATTTCTGGATTTATATTTATGATTTTTTATGTAAAAAAAGTTAATTTGAAAAATCCTGTATATATTTTTTTTTGGTTAAAACAATTATCCAATCCAGCGAAATTGTAAGTAATGTTTAAATTAAAACATGAATAGTACAAATATAAATTTAATGCTTTCAAAAAAATGAAAATGAATTACTTGAAAGCTTGTTTATTTCGTTGACAAAACATAATTCAATCTTAGACTAGCTAGAACACATTCATTTAATTCAAAGTTGGGTTAACTGCCTTCCTGGCCACAATAGGACTCCTAACATGGTGCACACCATCTGACCATGTGAGCCCTCCAAACACGTAAGAACTGGCAAACCAATTGTCCTTAGCCTTCAGCATGACCTTGAAAGTTTTCTCTTCATTTAGCTTGCTGAATTTCAAACTCTCTGGCTCTACCTTAACTAATATTCCATCAGGCTTCTGGACACGAACTGTGTATAATCCTGGAGTTCCCACGTTCTTTAAGGTTCTAGTCAACGTGACATTTCCTGAGAGATTAGGGACAGTAATTGAAGGATAGTTGAAATTCAACAAACTGATATTCTTCGGTGGGCAATCATATGGCTCTTCGATGAATAGTGACATCTGGGTTGCATTATAGCCGATGGAGCACAGAAAATTCAAGTAATCCGTGGTGGTTAAGTCATAGACCAACCCAGGATCCATCGCGCGGTTTGGCCGCAGATGTCCTGAACCATAGTTGAAGGGCGTAGCCTCCGCAGCAGAAGCGTCGGCTATTGGCTGTCTAGCATTGCTACCTGTTCTAGCTGGAACATCATAAACATGAAAAGTTTTGTTAGTATGTTGAATTTGAAGTTAAATAAAATCATAATATAGAAACTATAGCGGAGAGCCGACAGATAGAAGCTGAACTACCGGTGGTCATGATTGCTGACTTAATTGCGGCTGGACTCCAATCAGGGTGCATGGTTTTGAGAAGACCAGCAATGCCAGAAACATGGGGGCATGACATTGAAGTCCCAAACAGAATGTTGAAGGAAAGAGGGCGCTGGTCTATAAGCCGAGATAAACGCCTTGGTGCTTTTGTATAGGCAGCTAAAATATTGACTCCAGGTGCAGTGATGTCTGGCTGGGTTTTTTAACAAAATTTTGATGTTATGAACAAAACAGAGGCATTTATTGTCTCAAAGTCCAACAATTTAAACATTTAAATCAAAATAACCAATCATAGAATAGAGAAGAATCCTGTAGCATACCTTGAGGATCTCTGGTGTAATTTCATTTGGTCCAGTTGATGAAAAGGAAGCCATGACTGGTGCAACCACTTTTCCAATTTCAGTAGAGCCACTTATATAAGCTACCGGTGACCTGAAAAGATAAAAACATATTGGTTATATAGAATACTGACTTGCTACAAGGTCTGAAAGATCGAAACCAATCAATTAGTACAGAGAGCTTAATTACTTTGTGCTGTAGATGTAAGATAAAACGGAAAGACCATCAATTGCTGAGACAAGTGAAGTAGGAACAAAGAAACCTCGAGGCATGCTTGAACTGTCTGCAGATTGATCAGCGAGGATCATCCCAACACCACCAGTCTGAGCAACCACCAAGCTCTTCTCGACATCAGGTATCATACCACCAAGACAATACACAATCTTTCCTCTTACCTTTGTTGGGTCAAGGGATTCAGGGTAACATATTTGTCTGCCAATCACAAATGCATAAGGATATACATATATATGCTCAATTGAATAGCCAATAAGTCAACATGAATCGGTTGCTTACGCAAGTTGAGCAGAGGCATTTGCAGCTTTAGCATCCACAGAATAAACTATAGGGTAATACTTCCTATCTGAAAGGTTATTGGTGTTAAAGCTCGTGCCCTGTTTATAAAAAAAGTTTAAATTTATATTATTATCTAACACACCCTCCTCAAGTAAAAGCCTTTTGAAACTTCAAACTTGCACATGTTTATATTTCTTATGCTTAATTTTTATTAAATAAATAGAGATGATGAGATTCGAACTCGTAACCACTTGATCATCAATATTCTAATACCATATCAAAAAATTATCTTAACCTAAAAATTTAAACGATTAGGTAAAATCTCATTATATAATTTATATTATTTTATAATAAAATCAACTATAATTATAATGATACAGTTGAACTATGTCGGTTGTTGTAGAGTGTAAATGGGACAGCTTTCTTGTTGCACATATCGTAAACATAAGAGTTAATTGACTGGATCATCCACTATACTAACCTTGAATTCCTTGTTATTTCCAAGGACAACATTCGATGGAAACTCCCGATCAATTGTGCTAGCCGCAACGGTGAGAACCCACGGAGCTACATTTGAAGTTGTTCCGAAGCCAGGGACTTGTCCGGAGTTCCCAGCCGAGCAAACTACAAGAATGCCGTTCATAACAGCCTGAAAAGATCCAATTGCAAGACCATGTCTGAAGTAAGGGATAGCAAATGCCCTTCCAATTGAAACGGACAAAATGTCAACCCCATCTTGAATAGCAGCGTCGAAGGCAGCCAATACATCAGCATCATAGCAAGTCGGCCAGCACACCTTGTATGAAGCAACTCGTGCATTAGGTGATCCTCCTTTAGCTGTCCCGTAGGCTGATCCTAGGAAATTGGCACCTGAAACAAAGCGACCGCCAGCTGTAGATAGAGTGTGGGTACCATGACCATCAGTATCTCTTGCGGTGTTATTGGATGAATCAAGTGGACGGCCTAGAGCTGCCTCGTAACCCTTGTTGAAGTACCTTGCTCCGATCAACTTCCTGTAAGTAATGACATTGATTTCTTTTTTTAGAACTTGTATCAAGAAGCATTTTTCACTGTTCTTAGTAATGTTAGAGAGCAGGCGAAGAAAGAAACCTATTGCATTTAACCCCATCATTTGTTTCACAATATCCTCTCCACCTTGTTGGAATTGGTCCCATTCCTTCATCGTCGAAGCTCTCTGATTCCGGCCAGACGCCTATCAATCAACCACGAATTAATCAAGAGAGAAAATTAAAATGTTACACAACTAATAAGAAGAAAAAAGAAAAAGAAAAGAGGACCATTCAAAAGCAGTTGCCGAACAGTGGATAGCTTAATGAAACATTCTGAAGATGTGTCATCATCGATAATACATTAATGGCAGCCGCAACGAGGATTTAAATATTAACGTTCTAGAGCTAATAAAATACATTAATGGCAGTCTTTATGGACCATTCAAAGCTGAAGCTCGCTTGTCCAAAGATGAAACAAAGCAGTAGTAATTATGAAACTAATAAAATGCAGTTTTCCAAGTCAAACACAAGTAAGATTACCAGTGTCAAGATTTCCAATAATTACGTCTTCACCAAATCTTGCCTTTAACCAGATTGAATCAGCAGGGATATGTCCATTTCTCTCTAGTCCAAGAAACTCCCATGACCGAGTTGTATGCAACTGATTTACTTCATTTGGGAAAACTGATACAACTTCCGGACGGTCTACAACGAGAGGAAAGAACAGTCAACAATCAAAGATCCGAGTATATATTAGACTGTGAAATGAAGCAGAAGGAATGACAATATCATCAGCTTGCCATGTTTTCTTACTCGATAATTGATCCACTTCATCATCTTCGAGGGTTGCAGCAAAGCCATTGATATGACTTGTGTACGAATAAAATATTGCTTCTTTAGCTTTCTCCTTGCTGTTTAATTCACAATTTATCAGTACAACAATGAAGATGGGATATTTATGAAAGTAGTTGTCATTACCTTTTCAAACATGAACCCAGTAGATCATAGTAGGACTCGGTCATTCCATCATTCCCCAAGGTTGAAGGTTTAGAAGTGTGTGAATTTCTCCCGAGATACACCACATAAGACTGAACCATGGAAATCATATTTATATTATCATTGGAAGAATAACAGAAAACATGCATAGTAGTTGAGGGTAAGTTTTAACACTACGGTGCTTAATTCCATGCTCTCTAGCGCCCTCTCGTACATGTCAAAACCTTGGCATATACTAAGAACTTGGGCTTAATTTATTTTGATCATGGCAAGCAAAAGCATTGCATGAGTATAAAAGTAAGCAACTGAGAAAGTAAAGGACATGATGATCAAAGGTCAAGAATGATACTTGCCTTTTTCACTGCTAATATTGGACTGATCTGCAGAAAGGACAAAAGGGAGAACAGAAGCAACAGAGACGCAATAATCTTCATATTTCCTGTACTTTCGTTTTGCTATACAAATGAAAGGCAGCTAATTCTACCCTTTATATAGGATCGTTATCTGAAAATTATCTGCGAAAATGTCTTCGTGATTAATGAAATCAAGCGCGTATGAAGTTTTCAGATGTTATTTCTGGTCAATAAATGATAAGTTCTGCTGCTTAGTGCAGTAGTCAGATTAATAGTATATTATTGCAAGCCATGCAGTAGAAAATCTCAGGATTTGAGCAAGTCCAAGTATCATATGACCATATAAGTCAGTAGAAAATGCCTGCGTTGCCGACTAGCGAAATGTATTAAGACATACTTGAGTATTTTTAGGAGAAGTTACCTTTCAAACATGTATTAGGAAAACATCAACCGGGAAATTTCGAAACTTATGAAGTGGGTTATCCTGTCCTTTCTAGAATCAAAGATTCATGACTCGGATAATGAAGACAATCACGCCTTTGAAGCATGCGTAATTTGGCTAGCTTCATGTTGGTTTTATTTTATTTTATTTTTCTTCATTTATTTATATATTTGATTATTTTATTGGTTGCTTACAATTCAAAGAAAGAATAAAGAAAGAAGACGTACCATCTTGGCCAGTGCCCTAAAATATCTTGATTAAATAATATTAAAATTAATTACTAAATTTTTATGGTGCCAAAGAGATACTTGGTTTTTCTTTTCTTTTCTTAAATCTTCTCGGGAAGGGGGTGAAGGAAACAGATGATCAAGACAGAGTCAAACATTTAGAAAAGAAGTTTACTCTGAAAATTCAACTGGGTTTGAAGATGAACTTAGTTCCACCATGCAAGATAAGAGCTTATTATTAATGTCCAATTAGAAAGATTGTGAGATGCGAAGAAAATCTTAATTAAGTTCAAGTTTTGAGTACACCATCACACGCTGTTGGAGTCAGTATAAAACTATTATTAAGTATTAACCAACAATTTATTTTTTCTATTAAATGCATATTTATATTTTCGATTTGGTATTAAAAGTCTTGATAACGAAATAGAACAAAAGATATTATTCAATCTGTGAATGTTCAAACATAATTTTTGGGGTTGGTAATTATACTTCTTTGATTCAAAAAAAATATCATGACTTTTGTTTCTCTAGAATCTTTTAAACTCTTTCTAGAAATTCATCGAGACCGTATAATCTACCAGATCTCCTATCCCTTTTTTTCATTTCTTTTTTTTCTTCATTTTTTTTATGCAGAAAAAAGCACCTTTTCCTTTTATTTTGTCATAAATCAAACTTTAAGTTACACAAATCTGGCTATCCCAACTCTTAATTTATCAATATTCATATTCTGGTTTATTTTTTGAGTATTGTTCATATCAAGTAAACAAATCTAAATTTTTTTTAATGCAACAAAGAATGTCCAAGCGTTTTTTCTATGAAAAAATAATATAATTATGAATTCAAAATATAATATATATTGAATTATATTTTTAAAAAAAATATTCACAACGACACATATTGGATAAAACCCAAGCATTTAGTCTAAAAAAAGGAAAGGGAGAGTGCTCCTAGTGGATGATGTGTTTTCCATTCGATGTAAAAAAATCAAAAATTACAGCAACAACACGCTATTATAATTAGTTGCAACAATTCTCCATCCACCTTTACCAGTCAAAAAATTGAGCTTGCGGTTTTTGAGATCTAAGCTTAATTTTGAGCCCATTTTAACCATAATTCTCCATCTAAATCTGCTTTTTTATTGGGATGGTTAAAGGGATCATTATAGTTAAACTCTAGGTATCAAGTCATAAGAAAATATAAACTTGAGAGACGAAAGGTAATGTTTCAATGTCAGTGTAGCGCTACAGTGACAAGAATAGTGCATTCTATCCTATTATAGCTTGAAGTATAGTATAATTTTCCATAACGAACCGTAGCATCATTTCTGGGGCAGAAGTCATTTTATTTTTTGGAAGCGGAAGAGATGAAATTTGATGTGAATGTTTTACACAAAATCCTTCCATTGTTTGTCAACACCATGCTGCGCTTTTAACGAATCATTTTCCACAAATGTTTAGCCCTTCTATGAGGTCAAATGATTGAGCAAAACAGGCTTTCATTTTTAGAATTGGGACATCTAAAATTCAAGCATGGATGTGGTACTCGCAAGGAGGCAAAAATATTGTTCTTTTGGGAAAACTTAGTTGGCATATTGGGAAAATTCTTATTATAGAATAAATACTTATCTCATGATGAGCGATCTCCATCACCTCCCTCCTCATTCCACCTCTTCTATTTGGAAAATTACTTATAAAGCTTGGTACAGAATTAAAAGAGGATTTTGCATGGCAATTTGGGAGTGGTTCATAGGAGGCGCTAGTGAAGTTGGTTCCTCCTAGCCTATCTTTTGAGGCTTGCCTCAAGGTCTCTCATATCATCTCTTCGTTATGGGACTTTCAGATCATGCTGCTAAAGCTTCTGATCTGCAGGTGAAAGTCATAGCTATTAGACAGGGTCTAGATTTAGCCTAGAAAAAGAAACACTTGATTTACGGAGGGCGACTGAAGCACACTTTAAAGAAAGAAAAATATATCTTTGCCGATAAATTTGGCCATGCCAGGATCTTTTTCAAATGAACTCCTGTGTTCTTTGGACTTCTGCCCCTCATGGGATACGAAGTTGTCTTTCTGCTAAAGTTGTAAGAGTAAAGTCTGTTTGGTATCTGTTATGGTTACTGTGCTTTGATGATTTTGTTGTACTATGAAATTAAACATATTAAATCTAGTTCTTAACAAATATTACAATGCGTGGGTAAAAACACACTATAGCCTACGCCACTGTTCACATATATAATTCATGATGGATTTCCATTATGATTTTTTTCCATTGATTAAGCTCTTTTGTGGCCAAATTGGCTTTGATTTGTTTAACAAGGGCAAGATTGATGGATAAAGGACCACGTTGAAAAAGATAGGTAAAATAGGTGTCAACTTCAAAGTTGGCAAAAAAATTCAATTTGATCCTTATACTTTCCAATTTATTTGTTTGGTCCTTTTGGTTTTCAAATCATCAATTTCGATACAAACTTTATCTTTCTTGTTTTTTGGTTCTTGATTTGAGAGAGGAGAAGGAAAGTCATCAGATTCCAATGGTAGAAAAAGAAAATCTCGGTAAACTTCAATTTAAACCATGAAAAAATGTCAATTTTGATATTAATGAGTTTTATTTGATGAGAAAAGTTTCACCTAAGTGTTCTTCGTCCCTCCTATCTCCCAAAATGATAGATCTAAAATAAAATAAAAAAAAGTTTTTTTTGGTTTAGAGTCAATTTTCGGGTTTTAGTTATATGTTGGGTTATTTGAAGCCATGAATATGTTTGTTAAAGTGAGGAGTATGTTTTCTAAGTATTTTGGATCAAAAAAATTAAAAATTAATTTTTTTTTTGCAAAAAAACCCATGGCATGAATTTGTGGTGATCCTCCAGTCTTCCAAAAATAGGCTTGACGCTTGCTTTTTTACTTTTATTTGAAAAACAACAAGGATGAATGATAGATCACCATCATTTTTAAAAGAAACAAAAGTCAATCCACGCACCAGGCCTGGATTGAAAGGCCTATACACCTGGTTTTTTTAAGCCTATGCACACTAGGCCATCCAAGCTAAGTCCACATGCTTTGGCTTTTTTTGTCCATATTTGTTTGGTTCTTTTATTTTATTTTATTTTTAATTTCATTATTTAATTTTGAGTTTTTATTTAATTTTTTTTTAATTTTAACAAATTTTTATGATTTTTTTAATAAAATATGATTTAATTTTTATTTAGTTTACAAATAAGATTTGAACTTTTTTTTCATATTAGGAGGCATGCTCTTTATGTGGCCTTACTTTAAAAAAAAAAAATTATTCAAGAGCTTTTGTTTACGTGTTTTTTTTTATCATTTTATTAAATAAAATATTAGTTCCAAAAAATAAAGTTATCAAAATAACTACATCTACATTCACATTCATCTAGTTTTTGGTTAATTATCATTTAGTTTTTACTTGGTTTTCACATATAATGATAATATTTTTTTTTTCCTAATATGTGCAGCATATAACCTTGTATTTTTTTTTCTTTGATTTTATTCAATTGCTTTAGTGTGTTATATTATTATTTGATTAAATAAAAAATAAATTCTAATAAATAAAATTATTAAACACATCCGATTACATATATAACCAATATTGTGAGATTAAATATCTTGATTTACATCTATTTCTCGGTTTTTTCAGTTTAGTCTTTAGTTATTATTAATTGTTTTTAAATTTATTAGCTCAAATAATTCTCAATTTATTTTATTGGATGTATACATAAATTTCTCGATTTATAATTATGATTTTTTATGTAAAAAAAGAGTTTGAAAAAGCTTGTATATTATTTTTTTTTTTGTTAAAAATATTATCCAATCCAGCGAAATTGTAATCTACTCTTCTCTTGTAATGTTTAGATTACAACATGAATGGTACAGATATAAATTTAATACTTCTAAAAAATGAAAAATTATTTGAAGGCTTGTTTATTTCATTGATAAAACATTATTTTTTTAACATAATTCAATCTTAGACCAGGTAGAACAAATTCAATTAATTCGAAGTTGTGTTCTTCCTGACCACGATAGGACTCTTAACATGGTGCACACCATCTGACCATGTGAGCCCTCCAAACACGTAAGAACTGCTAAACCAATCGTCCTTAGCCTCCAGCATGACCTTGAAAGTTTTCTCTTCATTTCGCTTGCTGAATTTCAAACTCTCTGGTTCCACCTTAACTAATATCCCATCAGGCTTCTTGACACGAACTGTGTATAATCCTGGAGTTCCCACGTTCTTTAAGGTTCTAGTCAACGTGACATTTCCTGAGAGATTAGGGACAGTAATCGAAGGATAGTTTAAATTCAACAAACTGATATTCTTTGGTGGGCAATCATATGGCTCTTCGATGAATATTGACATCTGGGTTGCATTATAGCCGATGGAGCACAGAAAATTCAAGTAATCCGTGGTGGTTAAGTCATAGACCAACCCTGGATCCATCGCGCGGTTTGGCCGCAGATGTCCTGAACCATAGTTGAAGGGGGTCGCCTCCGCAGCAGAAGCTTTGGCTATTGGCTGTCTAGCATTGCTACTCGTTCTCGCTGGAACATCACAAACATCAAAAGTTTTGTTAGTATGTTGAATTTGAAGTTAAATAAAATCATAATATAGAAACTATAGCGGAGAGCCGACAGATAGAAGCTGAACTACCGGTGGTCATGATTGCTGACTTAATTGCGGCTGGACTCCAATCAGGGTGCATGGTTTTGAGAAGACCAGCAATGCCAGAAACATGGGGGCACGACATTGAAGTCCCAGATATAATGTTGAAGGAAAGAGGGCGCCGGTCTATAAGCCGAGATAAACGCCTTGGTGCTTTTGTGTAGGCAGCTAAAATATGGACTCCAGGTGCAGTGATGTCTGGCTGGAATTTTTAACAAAATTTTGATGTTATGAACACAAAGAGGCATTTATTGTCTCAAAGTCCAACAATTTAAACATTTAAATCAAAGTAACCAATCATGGAATAGAGAAGAATCCTGTAGCATACCTTGAGGATCTCTGGTGTAATTTCATTTGGTCCAGTTGATGAAAAGGAAGCCATGACTGGTGCAACCACTTTTCCAATTTCAGTAGAGCCACTTATATAAGCTACCGGTGACCTGAAAAGACAAAAACATAATGGTTATATAGAATACTGACTTGCTACAAGATTTGAAAGATCGAAACCAATCAATTAGTACAGAGAGCTTAATTACTTTGTGCTGTAGATGTAAGATAAAACGGAAAGACCATCAATTGCTGAGACAAGTGAAGTAGGAACAAAGAAACCTCGAGGCATGCTTGAACTGTCTGCAGATTGATGAGCGAGGATCATCCCAACACCACCAGTCTGAGCAACCACCAAGCTCTTCTCGACATCAGGTATCATACCACGAAGACAATACACAATCTTTCCTCTTACCTTTGTTGGGTCAAGGGATTCAGGATAACATATTTGTCTGCCAATCACAAATGCATAAGGATATATATACTTATATGCTTAATTGAATAGCCAATAAGTCAACATGAATCGGTTGCTTACGCAAGTTGAGCAGAAACATTTGCAGCTTTAGCATCCACGGAATAAACTATAGGATAATACTTCCTAGCTGACAGGTTATTAGTGTTAAAGCTCGTGCCCTGTTTATAAGCGAATTCCAAGAATCAAGATATAACGATACAGTTGAACTATGTCGGTTGTCGTAGAGTGTAAATGGGACAGCTTTCTTGTTGCTCATATGCTAAACATAAGAGTTAATTGACTGGATCATCCACTATACTAACCTTGAATTCCTTGTTATTTCCAAGGACAACATTCGATGGAAACTCCCGATCAATTGTGCTAGCCGCAACGGTGATAACCCACGGGGCTACATTTGAAGTTGTTCCGAAGCCAAGGCCTTGTCCGGAGTTCCCAGCCGAGCAAACTACAAGAATTCCGTTCATAACAGCCTGAAAAGATCCAATTGCAATACCACTTCTGAAGTAAGGGATCTCAAGTGCCCTTCCAAGTGAAAGGGACAAAATGTCAACCCCATCTTGAATAGCAGCGTCGAAGGCAGCCAATATATCAGCATCATAGCATCTCGTCCAGCACACCTTGTATGAAGCAACTCGTGCATTAGGTGATCCTCCTTTAGCTGTCCCGTAGGCTGATCCTAGGAAATTAGCACCTGAAACAAAGCGACCACCAGCTGTAGATAGAGTGTGGGTACCATGACCATTAGTATCTCTTGCGGTGTTATTGGATGAATCAAGTGGACGGCCTAGAGCTGCCTCGTAACCCTTGTTGAAGTACCTTGCTCCGATCAACTTCCTGTAAGTAATGACATTGATTTCTTTTTTTAGAACTTGTATCAAGAAGCATTTTTCACTGTTCTTAGTAATGTTAGAGAGCAGGCGAAGAAAGAAACCTATTGCATTTAACCCCATCATTTGTTTCACAATATCCTTTCCACCTTGTTGGAATTGGTCCCATTCCTTCATCGTCGAAGCTTTCTGATTCCGGCCAGACGCCTATC
Source organism: Populus deltoides (assembly GCA_015852605.2). Lineage (NCBI taxonomy): Eukaryota > Viridiplantae > Streptophyta > Magnoliopsida > Malpighiales > Salicaceae > Populus > Populus deltoides. The sequence goes on from CM027580.2 coordinate 4,809,512, forward strand.
AATCAACCACGAATTAATCAAGAGAGAAAATTAAAATGTGTCATCATCTACGATAGATTATATATATAATACATTAAGGGCAGTCTTTAAGGGCCATTCTAAGCTGAAGCTCGCTTGTCCGAAGATGAAACAAAGCAGTAGTAATTACGAAACTAATAAAATACACTTTTCCAAGTCAAACACAAGTAAGGTTACCAGTATCAAGATTTCCAATAATTACGTCTTCACCAAATCTTGCCTTTAACCAGATTGAATCAGCAGGGATCTGTCCATTTCTCTCTAGTCCAAGAAACTCCCATGACCGAGTTGTATGCAACTGATTTACTTCATTTGGAAAAACTGATACAACTTCCGGACGGTCTACAACGAGAGGAAAGAACAGTAAACAATCAAAGATCCGAGTATATATTAGACTGTGAAATGAAGCAGAAGGAATGACAATATCATCAGCTTGCCATGTTTTCGTACTCGATAATTGATCCACTTCATCATCTTCGAGGGTTGCAGCAAAGCCATTGATATGACTTGTGTACGAATAAAATATTGCTTCTTTAGCTTTCTCCTTGCTGTTTAATTCACAATTTATCAGTACAACAATGAAGATGGGATATTTATGAAATTAGTTGTCATTACCTTTTCAAACATGAACCCAGTAGATCATAGTAGGACTCGGTCATTCCATCATTCCCCAAGGTTGAAGGTTTAGAAGTGTGTGAATTTCTCCCGAGATACACCACATAAGACTGAACCATGGAAATCATATATATATTATCATTGGAAAAATAACAGAAAACATCCATAGTAGTTGAGAGTAAGTTTTAACACTACGGTGCTTAATTCCGTGCTCTCTAGCGCCCTATTGTACATGTCAAAACCTTGGCATATACTCAGAACTTGGGCTTAATTTATTTTGATCATGGCAAGCAAAAGCATTGCATGAGTATAAAAGTAAGCAACTGAGAAAGGAAAGGACATGATGATCAAAGGTCAAGAATGATACTTGCCTTTTTCACCGCTAATATTGGACTGATCTGCAGAAAGGACAAAAGGGAGAAATGAAGCAACAGAGAAGAAATAATCTTCATATTTCCTATACTTTCTTTTTGCTATACAGATGAAAGGCTACTAATTCTACCCTTTATATAGGATCGTCATCTGAAAATTATCTGCGAAAATGTCTTCGTAATTAATGAAATTAAGTTCTGCTGCTTAGTGACGTAGTCAGATTAATAGTATATTATTGCAAGCAATGCAATAGAAAATCTCAGGATTTGATCAAGTCCAATCATATATATGACAATGTAAGTGAGTAGAAAATGCCTGCGTTGCCGACTAGCGAAATGTATTAAGACATTCTTGATTATTTTTAGAAGTTACCTTAAACATTTATGAGGTTAAGATCAACAGGGAAATTTTCAAACTTTTGAAGTGGGTTATCCTGTCCTTTCCAGAATTAAAGATTCGTGACTCGGATAATTAATTCTACACATCTCTTTCCCGGAAGAGATCAAGGTTGATGCAACAAGTAGAGGACCTGCCATCTTGGCCAGTGTCACGACCCGAATCCCGGGTCCGTGGCCGGCAACGCAAGAGCGGTGTCGAAAGAACACCCCACCTATGCTAAGTCTCAAAACGGACATATCAAAAGAACAATTTATTCAAAAATACGCAGCATTTCATAATCTTCAAAAATATTATATTATTCAAAACTGATGAAACCAAAAGATAGTTTAAAACTCCTCATCATTAATTAAAACAAAAACAATAATCCATAATACTCATTACATTGTCAAAATCCAAACTTAATTAAAATAAGGTAATAGTGGAGCGTCTAAGACATCGAATCAAAACTAAAAGGAAAACCTCGCAAAACAAGCAAAGCATACTGACCAAAACTGAAGAAGCAGGAACATTCAACAAAGTTCACCTGCTATCAGAAACTAAGAACCTAAAATAATATTAAGAATGAGGGGTGAGTTCAACCAACTCAGTGAGGGAATAATATTTTATATACATTTTAGATATTTATAATATTAATAGTTTGCAAGATGATTCATCTTGATAAACGTATACATATACATATACATATTAAACATATTATCATAACGTAGTGGAATATATGTCAGAGATCAGATGACACCCGAAGGTGACCAGATGACACTCGAAGGTGACCAGATGACACCCAAAGGTGACCACTGTGGGATGATCAGTCGCCACAGGCTGATGCCTCTCTCACCAGCTAAGTACACAGAATACTATGTGCACATAGGCTAACTACTCTCTGTTAGCATGGAGTTACTGACAAGTCCCATATCAAGGCATAATAGATATTTACAGAATCATCAAAGAAACATATATCATATCAAATAGAATTTAGTTTGACAGATTGCGAGTGCAAATTCAAGAATAAATGAGTACTCGGAAATAAAGCAACATATATAAGTATTCAAGAAATTAACTAGTACTCATTGTATAATCAGCATACATATTTATTTATAATATATGCATATTAAAGATTATCCCACTCACCCGGAAGAATATAGATTAAAAGGAATATCAGATGAAAGACCCGAAAAACCTATTAAGGATCGTTAGGAGAACCTACAATAAATATACGAAATATACTCAAAAGCAACTCAAAGCAACACAAATAAAAGATCCAATGCATAAAAGAAAATTAGGTTTAGTCTCCTAGGTTTAGGGACTAAAACAACAATTATCCAAAACAGGGACCAAAACGTAATTTTACCAAAACTGGACCAAACTGTAAATACATAACCATACTGAAATTTCACCCATAAACCATCCTTAATTCTGTCTAGAACGAACCAGGGACCAAAATGTAATTTTTATAAAGTTTAGGGACTAAAATGTAAATTCCAAAATTTAGGGACCAAACTGAAAAAATTCCAAATCAATTATCAAACTGAGATTCATCATCCTTAACCTCATAATAACACTGTCCAGAATCTCAAAATACATTTAGGGGTCAAATTGTAATTTTTCCAAAGTTTAGGGACTAAACTGAAACTTTCACAAATCAAGGACCAAAATAAAATTTGGTCATCTTCAACCTCAAGACTATTCTGTCCAGATTTTACAGCAAGGTAAAAATGAATTTCTTAACCCATAAAAATTAATTTAAACAAATCAACTCACAAATCTTTATTTCTAACAACATACTAATTAATCACCTAACATTAAACCCTTAATAATCATAAATCAATCTTAACAACATAAACTTCTAATCCTTATAAACCCTAATCTCTCTCTCTCTCTCTCTCTCTCTCTCTCTCTCTAATCCTTCCATAAACAAATCATAATTAAAAGTAATATGAGAGAGAATCACTTACTTGCTACTTCCACTTTTCTTAAACCCAAAACTCAAGATCAAAAACTGAAATCCTTCGTTTGATGAGGAAAAGGTCACGGTGACCACAAGACTTAGAAGAGAGAACAGTAATTCTCTTGCAACCTTTTCTTATATACCTAGGTTAACTTAGGTTGGGTTTGGGCTGACTTGGGCTTGGGTTTGGCCCAAAAGTTTGGGTCTTACAGCTAGTGCCCTACTTGGTTTTTTTTTTTTAATCTTCTCGGGAAGGGGATGAAGGAAACATATCAAGACAGAGTCAAACATTTAGAAAAGAAGTTTGATATGAAAATTCAACAGGGTTTAAAGATGAAACTAGTTCCATCATGCAAGATAAGAGCTTATTAATGTCCAATTTGAAAGATTGTGAAATATGAAGAAAATCTTAAGTTCAAATTTTGAGCATACCATCACACGGTGTTAGAGTCAATAAAAAACTATTTTCAAGTATCAACTACCATAATTTTTTGAGTTGGTAATTATACTTCATTGATTCAATAATAAATCATGACTTTTGTTTCTCTTGAATCATTTAGATAATAATAGTTGAAGCATGGACTTTAATTGACATATCTTTTAAACTCTTGCTAGAAATTCATCGAGGTCGTATAGGAATTGTTTCACATGTCAATTAATATAGAACACTACCACAAAATTATCAAATATATACAAAAATATTGTTAAAAAAAACTGATAGCAAATTACAGTGATATTTACTGATGGAACATAATGTCATTGTTTCTGTCGGTGAATACCGAGAGAATTACAGGTGAGAATCAAGAAATGAAAACAAAAATGGGCAACTATCCCCTTGTTATTTCCTCAAAAAATATTACGTGTCAATATTACAAATAAAATTACCGATCAAATATAACCGTTGCTAATATTTGTTGGTGAATCCGTTGGTAATATTTAAGTTATAACCTATCATATCTCCTATCCCTCTTTTTCATTTCTTATTCTTCTTCCTTTTTCATGTAGAAAAAAGCACCCTTCCCCCTCATTTTGTCACAAATCAAGCTCCTATCATCACAAATCTAGCCACCACAACTCTCAGTTTGTTAATATCTATGTTCTGGTTTAATTTTTTTGAATATTCATCACATCAAGTAAGCTAACCTACCCCTTTTTTTGTTAATTTTATTGATAAGTAATTCAACCAATGATAGCTAATTAACTCGGTATTAGTAATTTATTTAGTTCACAATAATAATTAATATATGTTGTCATCAATATTCTATATAGGTTTCATATAAGTAATGGTTGATCGTTGTTGGCATTGATCTTTAGGACACACACACACACACACACACACACACACACACACACATATATATATATATATATATATATTAATGATAACAATAACATGAAAATTGGACGAATAATATGCTTGGTAGAGAATAAGTTTTAATCAGGTTTATACAAACATGAAGGATTTCAGTGTTCATCTTAGTGTTTTATATAAATCTGTAAATCTCATGTTGATAGCACACTTAAAATGAATGCCCACACTTCAATATGCATATATAAGAATGATTGATTAAATCTCTGATAGACGGTTCTAAGAATTCACCTAGGTTAAAATTAATAAATATGGGATGTTGTATAAACCGGTCGATTGTTTGGCTTAACCAAATGAATCGGTCGACCATTTATTCATCCATGATGAACACCTAAGAATTCTGAAGAAAACAGTCAACCGATTAGCTTGACTAATTTGAACCAATCAATCGTTTCAACTGTCAGTGGGGTTATAATGGTTATAAACGACTAATTTTTATAATTGTAAAATAAAAAAAAAGAATATGAACCTATATCATATACAAGTTACTTTAAGAGCAAAACAACATATAAATAATCAATCATTGATTATACTCTAATGGGTCCTATTAAACTTTCATATTCTAGCACAAAGGTATTTAATGTCATTCTCACTACACTTAAACAACTTCAAATCCCTTAAGTGTTATCTTGTGAGATATAAAGATATTAGATCTTTGAATTGTATTATCTACTCTATTGAGAGAGTTATTTGTGATAACAAAATCACTCTTGTAAACCTTTGAGAGTTAGGTAAAAACTTTTGGCATTGGTGAGGTATATTCACCAAGGGAGAAAATCTTGAAGAGGGCATATCTTCATGTGGTGTAAAAATATTGGTATGGATTCATCAAGTGGATATTGTACTCTATAACTTGGACAAGTAAAAGAATACAAAACTCAAGTATGATTTGATACTTGAGGTGTGGATGCAGGCTTGCCGAACCATGTTAAAAATCAAGTTTGTAGATTCTCACTTACCCATTTATTTTAAGCACTTTAATTATATTATTGGTTATTGTACTTATCTGAATTAATTTGCTTTGTTTGTCAATATTAGTGGTAAACCTAATTCCTAGAACATGGTATCAAAGCTTCGTTCTTATTTTTAAAGTTTGCTTAGACTTTAAGTGAATGGCAACCACTAATTATAATCTTTAAAATGAAGGACCATCTACCTCTAGGCCACCTTTCTTTGATGATAATGATTATGCATACTGGAAAGTTAGGATGATTATGTATCTTCTATTTATTGATTAAGATTTATAGTTATCCAAAGAGAATAGTCCTCATAAACCAATTAAAATTAAAGATGGTATTGAGATTCCAAAGCCTAAGATTGAATATGGTGATAAAAAATTACTTTCTATGAATGTTAAAGCTATAAATACCATATATTGTCTATTAAGTAGAAGTGAATGTATTATAACCACATCTTGTAAAACCACTAGAGATGCATGGCATGCCTTAGACGTATCTCATGAAGAAACTAACCAAGTTCAATAATCTAAAATCAATGTGTTAGTTCATCAATATGAATTATTCAAAATGATTCCTAGCGATTTCATAACTAGTATATTTACTAGAAAAACTACAATAACTAATTGTTTGGATGCTATTGAAAGGATTTATACTAATGCTGAAATTGTGAGAAAAAATTTTAGGTCCCTACTGAAGACTAGGAAAGCAAAGGTGATGGTTATTCAGGAAACTAAGAATCTCACCAAACTTTCATTAGAAGAGCTCATCAGTTCTTTGATGACACATGAAATTACAATGAAAAAACAAAGAAGAATTTGGCATTCAATGTATTCATCATGTTAAAGATGAAGAAATTGGAGAGGACATTGCTCTAATTAGAAACAATTTTGAAATTTTCTAAGGAAAAAGCAAGGGAATAAAAGATTCTCAAACTTCAAGAAGGATAGAAACAAGAAAGAAGCGAGCAATGATGTCCTTAGATGTTACAAGTGCAACAAAACAGGATACATCAAGGTAAACTATCCACTTTTTTAAAATAAAAAGAAGAATCATCATCACAAATGAGCAATGAAAGCCACATGGAGTTATAATTTGGACTTTAGTTTAAGTGAAGAAGAAGAAGAGCACGTTGCAAACATGTGATTTATGGCAATTGAAAGTGAGAATGAATGAGGTATAATCTTCAGATGATGAATCTGACCTTACTTATGATGAGTTTCATAATGCATTTTAATCTTTATTTAATTAATTTGAAAAATTAGGTTCAAAATATAGAACTATGCATGCTTACTTGTAGGGGGAAAAAACATTAGAAAAGAAAGCTAGCATTGTCATTAATGATAGTGATAAGATGAATAAAGATGATGAATCTAACCTTACTTATAATGAGTTTCATAATGCATTTAAATCTTTATTTAATGAATTTTAAAAAGTAGGTTCAAAATATAGTAAATTAAGAAAGAACTATGCATGCTTACTTATTGGGGAAAAAAAACTTTGGAAAAGAAAGTTTATATTGTCATTGATGATAATGATAAGGTGAATAAACTTGAGAGTGAAAATAAATCATTAGAAAAAATGTAGACAAGTTGAACACTTCCTCGGTTATATTAACACAAGACTCTAATATTCTAGAAACCATACTTTCTAGCTAAAATTTATGTTTTCAGCAAAAAAAAAAAAAATTAGGCTACCAACCGAAAAGGAATAAAAAAGAATAAACAAAAAAGTTTAACCATGCTTTCTTTTCAAGATCATTTCTCACAGCCATCATATCATCTAAATATACAATAAGTATAATAATTTTACTTTTTCATTTTGTCAAGAATAATGTGTGATCAAAATGACTTTAGTGATATCCAAACACTACCATAGATTTTGTAAACCTTCCAAACCATGCTCCCAAAAATTGTTTTAATCCATACAATGATTTCTTCAACCTACACACCTTATTATACCTTTCAAGTAGAAAGGTATTATTCACATTGAATTATTGTAACGGTCAATCTAGGTTTACAACTAAAGATAATAAGACTCGAATTATGTTGGTTTTGGTTATAGGTGTAAAATGTCCTTATGTAATACATCTTATAGGTTTAAGTGTAAATTTTTGCCTCTAGTCTTGCTTTAAACATTCATTTTTGTTCCATTAGACTTATACTTTATTATGTAAATACATTGGAATCCAACTAAATTCTTTCTTGATGGAAGATCAACGAGTTCCCCATGTTTTTTTTTTTCACAAGGATTTCATCTTTTAATTCATAGCTTATTTTCATCTTTAGTTAGTTACGACTTCATGTACACTGTTAGGAATATAGATACAATAGATAATTAATTTACAAACTCTAAAAACCAATGGTTAGACACATAATGATTCATATAATATTTGACTTTGTTAGAAAGTTTAGGTTCAATATGGGTTTAGAAATACCTCTAGTGTGGTAATGTAATAACTTTTTTTATTGAATCAGATACTAAGATAGAAATATCCTCAATAATTAATTGGTTTGGTATATTAGTTACAAGATATTCTAATTCGAGCGAAGTATTTGTTAAGGAAGCATATATGAGAGTCATATCTTCAGCTTATAAGTGTTTATAGCCATTTCAATCCAAAATTATACCACTTAAATCCAATATTTTTATTCATTGTCTAGCCCAATTTGTAAATCATCTCTACTAGAATGCAAGTATATTTCTAAAAAAATCATAATTTAGAATATGAATTTCCTTATAATACTCCCTCACAACTTCAGACATAGAGAAAAAATACATGATATTTGTATAAAAAAACATCATCCATTATGATAAAGATTTATCGAGTTAGAGGATGATAACAACATTACTCCTTTTGATGATTAGCATAACCAAGTAAAGCACATCGCAATTCTTTAAGAGTTAACTTATTGCATTGGTGTTTATGATGATGTACAAACACGACACACACAAAAACAATGAGTTTGTGAATTTGGGACTGCTAGAACACAACAACATCAGTAAGAACTTGGAATGGTGTTTGGAAGTCAATGGAACTAAAGGGTACATGATTGATTAAATATTATGTATAGACAAGTGATTCTCCCTAATAAGATTATAACATATGAACTTTTATTAATGATGCACGAACAACCTCCAACATGTATCAATTTTTGTGCTCAATAACCCAATTTTATTGGAATGTATTAGAACAAGTAGTTTAATGAATAGTTCTATGCACTTTTAAAATTGTTGAAGTTTTGAACTATGAAATTCTCCCCTATTATCACTATGAAAAACTTAGACCACTTTTTTATACTGAAATTCAACCATTTTATGAATCTTTTGAAATAACAAATTTACATCGCCTTTAAATTTCATCAAGCACGTCCAAGTCGTCTTAATATAATCATCACTAAAAGTAACAAACCAATGTGATCCTCCTAGTAACGACTCTGATTTTATACATCATTTATCACGATACATTGGAATTTTCAATGAATTTTTTTATATTTCTGCTAAAATTTCAGCAGTCTCCCTATAACTACAGTGGTACCAAGTTATTAACAATCACAACAACATGTTTTTCGGGCCAACACATCAGTGTCATTCTATTATCCCAAGTCTCATTGACTTCCATCAACTATTAAACATCTATAATAGAGAATAATCGAGATAATTGATATGATCAAATTTTATAAAGACATGTGATAAAAAAATTTCCAAACTTCTAAAGTTTAAAAGTAGAGATAAAGTTAAAGGATAAAGTTTTAACAATGTAAAAAAAAATATTAAATATGTTCAATAACATGTGATTATATAATTAAAAGTGATCTTCTAAGTATTACGTTGAAACCCTAATATATCTGAGATATCATATTAAGAACTTCGTAAAAGTAAGCGACAGACATCTACTACTCCATGTGAGGCTAAGATGCAGCTGATGTTACACAAAAATATAAACAACTTATTTAATGAATCATCACATTTATATATTTAATTTCATTACTTATTGGTTATAAGTTAAAATATTATCACTAAGAGCCATAATTTAATCGATTTCCAGTCATCACACAATTGATATTATTAGTCTCTAACTATTGACTATTTTTTTACATTCTCGATCATCAGACACACCATCGACAATAGTTTCCAAACCATGAAACTAATCAATTGAAATAACAATCATCAGGCACGCTTAAGCCATTAATTTCCAAACCAGGAAACCAATCAATTAAATTCTCATTTTCAATTCTTTTTATTCTTCCAACGTAATGGATATACTTGTAATTACATTAAAATCAAGGACAAAATTACAATCAGTTCAACGAGATATAAGATAGTTATCATTGTACGAAAGGTACTCATATTCATTCCAATAATATCATAACTAATTTGATACATAACAATGCACACAAGGTACTCATATTCATTCAAACATTATCATAACTAATTGATTCATACCAATATACACAATGTACTCATATACATTCAAACATCATCATAATTAATTGATCCATATCAATGTATGCAAGGTACTCATATCTATTTAAATGTTTATCATAACAATACAATAACTAATTCTGAAATTTATTAATAAGTTAACATGAATTGAAAAGATAATATGCAATGCACTTACATGTTCCTCCATCCGAACGAGTCATAAACATGCTCTAGGCACCTCTCCTGTTTTGGATTAAGAGATATCATAAGTATCTCTTTATAACTTTACCATAATATGAATTCTTATAATATCATTGAAATCTCATTCACTTAAGTTCATTACTATGAATTCATTTTCCTTCAACTAATTTTCTCATTACACTTTTATCTCTATTTTATTACTCAAGATCATTGTTTTGTATTTCATTTATAAACGAAGTTCTAGGCCTCGATTTTGAACATGGAGTGACTTTTTTGAAAGATAAGACACAAACCTATAACTTTATGAAGGGTAGGGAAACCTAGTTCTGCCCTTAAGGTACCCAAATTCATCTATTATTATACTTAATGAAAACTATCTAGTAAAGTTGAATTCGGTTTTCCTTTGGTCTTTAAGTTATATCATGAGTTATATAGTTTAAAATCCATCAAGACTAATTCCATTTGATAGCTAACATTCAGGCCTATAAATTTGTAAAGAAACTAACTCCAAGTTATATCTTTTTAGGGCTCAATTTAAACCACCATAATAGCATTTATAATCTACCCAGTTTTGTGTCGGCTGGACCTTTACTCAATATTTGGGTCATATTTGAAGTTATACAACTCCAATTTAAGCAAGGTTAGGTTCACTTAAAAGGTAACATCCATACCTCTAACTTTTATGAATAAACCAATTCCAAATTATATGCTCTTAAAGTTCAAATCAAACAATCATAGTAGCATTCTGAATTCTGTTCAGGTTTACATCGGTGTAGATCTTTACTCGATTTTTGGATCATATCTGGAGTTATAAAACTCAAAATCAGGCAAAGCCAGATCCGTTGGAACCTTAACATCTCTACCTACAACTCTTATGAAGAAAACTTCTTCACCTACAAAACTTTCTAGTTTTTTGTCTATTATCCCCTTAACATGATTTTCCTTACACACAATGTTATAAGTCAAAATCCCAACCTTCCTCAAACCACCATCATGGTCGACCCTAGCATGCTTATTTTTCAGGTTTTTCCATTTTAATTATTTCATGTTCTTCACATCATTCATATATAGATACCCTACAAGCAAGTTTCAAATCTTAAGCATTCATATAACAAGGTTCCTTCCCAACCTTGCACCAAATTATGCTTCCACTAATATACACATTTCAACTTAACCAACACTCCATTTTAGACCATAACTTACCCTTTTACCTAACTTTTTAAGTTCTTAACATTATAATTTCAAGTCAAAAATTCCCCCACCACCTCTCCACTGTCACGGGGTCGCGCTGCGATGTCGTCTGGTGACAGCGGAGGCTTTCTATCGTGCCTCCTATATATGTGAGGTGTGATGTTATGTTGAAAAGGTTTTTGGATTTAATCATAAAATTATGATTAATGTTCAAGAGTCGCTACCTAGTATTATGGTCACTAGAAACCTATGGTCTGCGAGAGTCTAAGTAAGGGACTGGTTGTATAAGGAAAAGACGTATCACCTCCAGTGCACCCTACCTAAGGTAGATTGCATTGTTGTTTGATTATTTTTTTCTAAGTCGGGTTTCTATTCATTCGTATTTTCTAAGGTTCAAGGTAGATCTCTCTTCATGAAAAAGTCTCTATCTTATTGGGTTAAATCCTAATCGTTCTGAAATCTGAATTTTAGCATCGCATTTATTTACACCTTGTATCTTCAATACCTGAGGGTGTACTTTATAGTGTAATTTTACACTCTATAGATATTAAAGTCTACATCTGAATCCTAGAAAAAAAATTGAAAAATTTTTTTTTATATTTTAATCAAATCCTAATGAATAATCATAAACTGGTTACAATATCCACTTTTGGATTTTTTTAAAAAAACATGAAAAAGATGCAATTTTTGTTTTTTATCAAAAATATGCTTGGAAAAATTTTAGGATTTGGTCGTATGCATAAAAACAAAATATTTTTTTCTTTTTTTGTTTTTGAAAAGGGAAATTCATATAAAAGTTTTTGAGATTTTTTTTTAAATGTTTTGAATTTTTTTGAAATATTTCAGATAAAACCGAATATTTTAATATCGAATTTGTATTTTACAGTGTAAATATACAACTTGATATATGCAAAAATTGGTAGAAAAACATTTGAGAAAATCAAATTTTTTTGAAATGATTTTTGAAATTTTTTGGATTTTTTTGTTTTTTTTTAAAGAAATATTATAATATATATTATTATAAATAAATATATATGGCCTAGGCCAGCCCAACTAAGTGGACCAAGCTTAGCCACAGAAAAAGGGTGGGCCGATGTCGGCTCAAAATGGTTGGGCCGATCTCGGCCCAACATATATTTTTTTAATTTTTAGGGTCAGGACGGGCCTGGCCCAGACATTTGGTCTAGGCCAAAACTAGTCTGACTCAAGGTGGGGAGTTAATTATTTTGATCGCTGGATACAGAATGAATTCTATAAGCAGCGACCGCAGCAGGGAGCATAGGGAAGGTTGATGCAAGGTAAGGATGAAGGATCACCTGAGTTGGTGAGGGTCTGTGGTCGTGCTGATGGAGAGGATGGTATCTTCGTTGGTGGTTGCAACAGTGGAGGCTTGTGGTAGAGAGAGAGAGAGAGGGAAGAAGAAAAAGGATAGAACTGCAAGGAGGAGGGAGGGAGGGAGAGAGAGAGAGAGTGACAGCAGCACATACCCCAATGTTTAAATGGTGGGACAAAAGAATTTGACTCCTTGGTTTAGAAGTGGTGGTTGCATTAATTGGGGGGCGGTACAAAAGTATTGTCTCCTTTTATTTTTCTATTTGTCCCCAACTAATGAGCTTAAGCCTTCTTTGGTGACACCATAATTTATCTTCCTGTTTTTTATACACTGACCTGATACTGCTATTTTATATTTTAGACCTTTATGAGTTCTGATTGTCTTAAAATTATAACTCAAGATAAAAACATATGTAGGAAGACCTTTTGTAAAATTTCAACTTGATCCAACGGTCAGATTAAGAGATATGTCCAATACTGTAAAACTAGACAATATATAATTCTACGCCAAAAATCCAAATTTTTGCATTCCAAATAATTTACTTAAATCATTACGGGTCTTAGAATAATTCTTTAGAGATTTCTATTTGTAATTATCATAAAATTTGTACCGACATTCAACATTTCTCACGCAAGGGTCATGCGATAATTTATTTAAAATTTTTCTCCTATTTTATAAATAGTATCACTCAAGATTACAAAATTCCCTCCTTCCAATTATTATCTTACATCATCATGAAATTCACATGATTTATTACTATTTAATATTTTACATATCGATTTATTTCTTCATCTCACCCAACATTTAAATTAATCATATGAGAATATTCATTCCAATTCACTAACAATTTACTCTCTAGTTTATCATTTTTCAATTAGAACTTACCCTACTAAGTCTGGATTTGTCAAGTATAAATCGAGGGTTTACAGTTTAATGCTCAAATTGTTAACATCATTAAGTTAACTTTCAAGGTATCTTGATATTTTATTTAATATTTTTCTTATCAAGTCTTTTCTATCAAATTTTCACTATTTTTCTCAATTATCTTATGTATAAAATATTGGGACTTTACACACTTAAAGTAAAGGTTTTGGATAAACTCCATGTTTCAGAATGTATAATAATAAATGGATGTGGGCTTTTATTTAAACTTAATGGATATAAAGCTCAATGACTATTTGCTAGTTCACAAACATCACATTGAAAATTAGAATCATCAATATCTTTTAATAAACTACAAAATGTTTTTTTTTGAGATAACTAAAGGAAGCATGCCCAAGACGTCGATGTCATAATTAGATTTCATTTATTTGTTTCTTTCCTTTAGAGTAATCCACTATTCAAGCTTGACATGCCCTGTAAGAACTTTTTTATGACAAATTCAAGTAACATAGGTTGTCTAATTTAATACAATAATCAATTGTCTACCTAGTCAGACTAGTTAGCTGTTTGTGCGCTCTTGCAAGGAACTATTTGATAGTATTATTAAACTCAACTTGGCCTAGAAGGTGAACTTGGTGACCTACTGACCTGGGTTTTGACTCGGACAAAGTTTCAAAGTAAATCAGGTGAGAGGTGACCTAGTGTGACCCAGATGACCTTATGGGTGCACACTAGACTATATCGACCTAGTCAAAGTCTGATTTGACTTTTATTTAGGGAAAGTGTTTCAAAAACAACATTGATTTAATGTTTTTATATAAAAAAAAAACAACAACATTGAAACAATGATGTTTTGGAATTACTTAGGTCAAACCAAGTTAACCCACCTAATTTATGACATAGGTCATGAGTTTCGCCAAATTTAATAACTTTTCTTTTTAGAATCTATTTGTTATTTAATCATACAATAATAAAATAGGCATTCATAAGAAAGATAATGAATAAAATTTTAAAGGAAAAATGTTTTTTTCATTAAAAAATATATTTTCTAATTCATGTAATTTTTTTAATTTTGATAACAAAATATTTTTTATTAGCAACATAATTCATTGAATAAAAGAAAACATCAATCAGAAAACATATTCAGGAAAACTACAACAATTTATAGTAAAAAGAATAAAAAATTTTATTTTTATTTAAAAATATATAATTTTCTTATTCACATTTCTGTTTTAATTTCATAAAAACATGTTTTTTTAATGAGAAGCATTGTTTTTTAAGCAAAAACTCATTATGAACCTGAAAGCGCATCAATTAAAAAATTTAAAACTCATGAATCGATCATTTCTCCTTAACTATTCTAAAAGACTATAAGAACATAACTTTCAGAAGAATATAAAAAAAAAGTTACAATAAAAAATTAAGAAATTGGTTTTTTTTCATTCGATAGTAATGAGCAAATTATTTTACAGATCCTAAATATTAGGCTAATACATAATTATCCATAAAATAACTAGAAATATCATCATAAAAAATTCTTCGTGTTTTAAAAAACAACAATATAATCTTTTATTAGTAGCGTGATCTTTTAATAAAAGAAAGTGAAAATTAAAATAAAGGTTTATTTAAAATTTTAATTATTTTAAATAAGTAGGAAAAAATATATTTATTTAATCTAAACTCTATTTTCTTATTAATGGATCTCTTTATTGTTTTAATGAAAGCATGTTTTTAAATTATAAGCATTGTTTTTAAAATGAAAAGTCATCATGATCTCAAAAGAAAGTTTTAATTAAAAAAACATAAAAATAAAGTCTTAATATTTTGTATGTGTATGAATGAAGGCCAAAAAAAATAATGTGATGAAATCACGTCTAAATATATCAAAAAAATTATTTTCATTAAATATCCATGGGAATTTTGTTTTTGTCTACATATCAGGTAAATAATAATTGAATGAAGGTTAAAAAAATATTATTATTTAATAATTATAAAAAACAATGAGTAATAATTTAAATATAATGTTTAATATTTGATTTATGGTGTATTTCAATCAAAATAAAATAAAAACAAATTTTTAAAAAAAAAACATAAAAAGAGGCTAAGCATATGGGCCAAAGAAATTGGGCACAGGTGCCTAGCCTAAAAGAAAGAAGGCCTAGCACGCTTGGGCTTACAAGATCATGCCAACTCGCCTAATCTTCTTTGTTATGTTAAAGGGTGGGTGATGTATCATCTATCCTTTTTTAAAAGAAAAATAAAGTAGACAACTCGCTGTTTATAGTGGCAAATAACATGTATGCTAGCCTAGGTTTCATGCACTGAAAAGACGTCCAAAGAGTCATTATTTTTAGGCCTTAAAAAATTAATTTTTCTATTTTTCTCATATAAAAACACCAAATAAACACCCTATAAAGCTCAATAAATCAAATTATAACCTTAAAACACTTTTAAATCAATAAAAAAAAACACAAAATTAAACCGATTGATAAACTTCTTCCTTAACCTCATTTATCTTTTCTAATGATATGAAAGTTTAAAAAATATCTCAATAAAAATCATCGTATCAAAAGGAACTCATTGATACCAAAATCAAGTTTTTTTATTGTCGAAATGTCATCGACCGATGAATTTCTCTCTCTTCCCTTATTTTTTAGTGACTCTCTCTCTCTCCTCTCAAATTCCAATGAATGAAATGCAAAATAAATAAATTTTGGGACTAAAATGAAAAAATATCAAACAACAAGACCAAAGATTAAAAAAAAAAGTAAGAAAATTCAAAGACCAAAATGTGCTTTTGCGCAGCTCTAGAATAGTAAAAAAAGGGAGATGGTTCCTCTTAGTTTATTTGTTAAATATAGTCCTTGTTGTTTTAATTTTTTTAACAGCCAAAATTAAATCAATTCTTCAAATTTAAGAAACATTTCAAAGCTGAAACATTCCTGGACATAATAAACATGATATATTAAACATATGGAAAGCAACCACCATGTTTTAAATCATATGAACATAACATGCAGGGATCAAATTGAAAAAAAATTAAATGACCGAAACAATTACAAAATGACCAAGAAAAGAGGGGTTAAAGAAGTTACATTATAGTAGTCTACAATACATTTGTAAAACTTCGTGCAATCAGAGAACTGAACAAGTAAGATCACGATGAATAATAAAAACTCAGGATGAAGAAAATAAAATTAAAATAAAAAATAGTACAAAGAAAAGTTAAGAATAATAGTGCAAGCTCAGATAAAAATTTGTAATGTTACTATGAAATGATAATAAATTTGTAAATAAAATAAATGATAAAAATATAAAATAAATACACTTGGGAAAAGAAAATGATCTCGATAATTTAGTAAAATATTTTACACAATTTATGCAAGAATTAAATAAAAAAATTTTGAATTTTTAATGAAAAATTATAAATTATTCAATTTTATACTAAAATACATAATTCTCAAACAGACTGCCTGATAAATCCGAGATTTTGCATAGAACCTCTTAAAAAGTTGTCGGGTTAAAATCTCATAATTTTTGGAGTTTGGGAAGGCCTTATTATTTCTATCAAAAGTTTGGTAAATCATCTAAAGGATTCAATGAAGGGCATTTTAGTTAATAAAGCAAAATTTCATCCTCCCCCATTATAAGTGACCGAACTTGGATGGTTCCGCTTTTTCATATTGGTTTTGTTGCCTGGTCAAGTGCCATTTTTTCAAGGTAGTTTCGGTAGATTTTATTATTTTTTGGGTGAAATAATATATATATATTCACATCAGTCTTCTCCAACTTGGGACTCGATTGCGAGTTGTTGTTTTCTTGACTGATTCTACGTAAGCATATTTTGTCGAAGTTAGAAAAGATAATATATTAAATGAAAAGCTAAATTATTTGGGTTGATTGTAACTCTATCGTGTTAATATGAATTGCTATAATAAAATTATTTTTTTATTTATAAAAAAATTTAAACCTTTAAATTAAGGTTTTTTTATTTTTTTCTCTTGCTTCGTTTCAAGTTTTTAACACAATAAAAATACTCTTTTATAACTAAAATCAACAAAAATTTTTATTTTATTTTTTATTTTAGTCTTTATTTTTTTAATTTTTTTATTTCTTTTATAATTTTAGTCCTTCTAATTCTGTTTTTATTTTTTATTGGTGTTCAGAATCCATCCTCTTAGTTTTAATTTTTTATTTTGGTTTTTTTTTTGTTAGAGTTTTATTTATTTACAATTTAATCCTTCAATTCTAATTTATATATATGATGTTTTTCAATTCGGTCCTTTTACTTTTAATTTCTAAAAAAAAATGAGGGGGCGGTTAACAAACCAAACTTCAGAAAACCCAAGCAGTAATTTTGAACCACAAAGAAACGTATGAATCTTGATTTCAGGATGCTAAACTAACCACCACCAGCAATACAAGTCATGCCTTGGCTTTTATTTCCTAATTTTAGGTCTTTATTGCAGAAAACTGCTGATGTGTTTGAATTTATTTTAGCAATCTTATTTGAATTTATTGTTCGTGTTTTTTTTTTTATGAAGAAAATCATGCCCTTTCAGCTGTTGTCATTGATTACAATGATTTTTATTTGCATATTTTTGACATCATTGGCTTTGTTTATCAATACTTAAGCGGTTACGAGAAGTTCCGCCTCAACAATGGATATTTAAGGAACTACAGGATATTGGAAACATGGAATTTAGATCTGCAGAAGAGCAACCTCAGGATGATTATGCTGCAGAACTTGCAGGTTTGTCTTTGTTGGGTCTTGCTTGCATCTATCTTTTTGTGGTGTGCACAACTGGTACTAGTTCTAGTACTTGTAATTTGTAGTTTAAAAATTTGGTAGAGGTTCCTGCAATTATTGCAATATATGCCCTTTGACGAGCAAATAAATCATTATCTTTCTTCTGTTGAAATTGAGATTCCTGTTTTTTATTAGAAGTTCTATATTTTTACAACTTTTTTCCATTGCACCAATCAATTCTTTCATGGAGAATTGTGGGGACAATTCTCATACTGCTAGTTACTTGACCTTACCTTATTGTTTATGCACACACACAAAGTGTTGCATTGAAATTTTATTTTTTTGGGTTGATCCGGTCAATCCATCTGATCCATTACCACATTGGGTTTAAAAACTATGTTATTAATAAATCTCTTTTCATATATTTTTATAAACCTGGTTCAGCCCGTAATAAAGCGCTTGCGCAAGTAAACTAGTATATAAAACACCGTTGTTATGTAAGCTGAAAGCTGTCGTGGTAAAAGTCAATCTGCAGTGTGAGCTAACAAAATTATTATTGTTGCTTGTCCAGAGATTTAATTATATATATGAAACACCGTCGTTATGTAAGCTGAAAGCTGTCGTGGTAAAAGTCAATCTGCAGTGTGAGCTAACAAAATTATTATAATTATTTTAGGCTTGGTAGTTCAGCAGTGAAGTGAGAAACTCCTGTTCTAAGCAAGGCCTTGTAAATTAAAGAAGCACAGCTTGAATGAGCTTATGGAATGGCCAACCCTGAGTTGATTCAGCTTGGTTTAATGAATCTTAGTTAGAATGGGTTGCGTTCGCAGGCTAAGCACTGCTGTTTATACATGGTGGAGGATGAAATTCTGTAGTTACATTGTACTAGTCTACAGTACTACAGTGCAGCTGAGTTTTCAGTCAGAGTGAAATGTTCTCGTTTAGCTTATCTTGTTACTAAAATGTCCATGAACACATAAAAGTGAGGTCATAAAATTATCACACAAGACAAAGCTAAACTTATCTAAAGTGAGGTCATATTTAAAAATTTGATTATAAAATAAAAAAAATGATTAAATTATATAATGTCCAAGGTAATTTACTCAATAAAAAATGATAATAATATTGGTTATATGATAGTAGTTGTTATAGTAGTGAAAATGATGATAATAATGATAAAATATTATTTATTTTAATAAAAAGACGTTGATAATAATCACATCAATGACGGTTGTGATAGTCTTAGAAGGTTTTATTTAACGGTGGTGGGGAGGTAGTGACAAGGTGACTGTGGTAACGGTTATGAAAAATCATGGTCGTATAATAATTAATAAGGTAGCGAGCAGCGATGGAATGGTTGTGCTAGCAACATTCATGACTATCATATGACAATGTGAAGGAAAATATTTTCCACTTCAAAGGTTATAATATCTCTCTGCAAAAATTGACTAAAAATATTTGCTACTGATTTATTTTAAATATTTGTTTCCCAAAACAAACTTTTAGAGATGCAAAACATCATTGCTTGGGGTTCAAGGTGTTTAGCTAACATTACAACAGTAGTTGTTTTTTTAAATGATATTTTATTTAAAATAATATTTTTTTTATTTTTTTAAATTTATTTTTTATATATACAAAAACACCCAAAAAAAAACTAATTTAAAACAAAAAAAAAATTAATGCAAACAAAGACACCCTAAATCGCAAGGTCGAACAACATTGCGTTTCATCAACAAACAGAAGTTCCTGGTAGTCGATCAACCCTATACACTCCAATGTCAGTGCCTAGTTTTTGAGGTCCACCACCAAAATTGGCATAAAAGCTGGTTCACCTGGAAAAAGAATGCAGGTGGCCTTGCAGTTATGTTAATCCACAAGTTGCTCAAAACAATGGAGCACAAGGGACGGAGAGAATGAACGGGGAACAAGCTACCTTAACTATCAGATTATGCGCTTTTTGTTTGCTGTCAGTTGACACATAAAATCATATTTACATATCTGAGACCTCTCCGCATGAAGTAGCTGCTAACAGATGGCAATAAATGATTTGATAATATAAATTGCCATATAGAACTTAAGAATGGAAATGATGTTCCTAAGTTCACTAAAAACCGTAATCCCCATTGTGATACTTGTCTTCTGGATAATAAGACGCGTTGACAGTATTTCCTCCAAATTTCCTCCCATTTAGTGCATTTCTTGCATTTGCACAGCTACTCGTATCGGAGTACTCCAAGAACACCTGCAAGAAACACGAGTACAGGGTTGCTATAAAATATCTCATATTCTCTGGTGCATCTAACTTCATTAGAACAGTTCCTCTTCCTTTCAAACTGGGCAGTAAACTTGAAATTTTGTAGAATGAATGGCGGATGCTTTCCTAAGTATTGGTATACTTGTGAAGAAAGCTAGACAGATCTCAACACTATATATACAGGACGTTTAAAACAGATGCAGCACAAGAAAACCAAATACCTTTCCAGCACCAGATATTTGCTCTTCAGTCTGACTTGGGCGAGGAATAACAACATTGATCAAGGTTCCTAATCACAACCAAGCACATATTATTATTTGCAATATGCAGTAATAAACTGCACAAACAAAAGAACTACATACATAAGTTGTGTGGTTCAGGGTCAATAATTGGATGTTAAGTGTTAATGAATGAACTGTCAAGGGTGTAAGAAAGCAGTTGAAGGGTGAAGTGTTAAAAATGTCTAGTTTTTGTGTAATAAATTAAGCATAATGGCAGGGTGCAATTTAAAAATAATAAATTAAATTAAATACGGTTTTAAAAAATAAATATAGAATATCGATGGACCCAATATTAGGTGTAAGAAAAAGACAAGAATGAATGATGATTTGAATAAAAATTAAATAAAGAAATTAAGTGTTAACCCCTTAAAGTTTTTCCCATACCCCTAAAGTTTCCCAAACAAGGTTAAAAGAAGTTAAGGTTAACAAGCGAAGACTCAACCCCCTTTAACCCAAAACCAAACACAGCCTTGTTAGAAACAAGAATAATAGCAATTTCCATGATAAGAACATTTTTCTGCATGGCAACGTATAGTCTGTCCTAATCTACTAAAGTAAATTTTCATCATTATGTGCATACCAAATTTACAACATTCTTCCCGCATATCTTCTAATATTTCTTCATACTCTTCATCGTCTGCTAGTACTTCCATTGCAATTGCCTTTATCAGAAAGAGGATAAAAGAGAATTAGATTTATCAATCATTCAGTCAGCATACATCCATTAAACCAAGGACGAAAAAACTGATGGTTAAACAAGGTGTACGTGAGAAGGATGGATGATCTAAGTTCACTGGTGCAATATGCAAATATCATATACATGGAGACAAACATCTGGAATATCATGGCATGCATTATCTGGGGATGAAGGAACTGGGACAAGTGAAGGAAGAACATCAAAGTGCTATAGAAACAAGCTTCCCTTCTGAGCATTCTGGAGATCTGTTTATTTCCTCTTCTTCTCCCCCATTCTTTAAATAGAGGGTTATAGTAGTGGTAAGAGTAAGAGTAATACTAGTAAAGAAGAAAATAAAATCACAAACTAGAAAATATGGCACCTCAGTTAAGCATAAAACTTTAGATGGAGAGTGTGAAGATTCCGCCAATGGTATCCCTACTCCAGGAAGATTCATAACACCAGCTTGCAGGGCCATTTTCTGCAACCCAAAACCATATGAGAGCCCCAATCATAGTTTTAAGAGTAAATAAAACAGAAGAAACATATTCTTTTACCTGGATAGCTATATGTTGCTGAGCTTGAGCTAATATATTTTCCTGTTCCGACCTGGACTGCCCACCACTGTTTCAGGCAACATGCATCCACTAAGTGTACAGAAATAATGAACTAAAAAATTAATGCACAAGTATAATCTGAAACCACACATGCACATTTTCTCATAGCTAAGGGTCTATGGAACAAACAGCAGGTAGGTGCAGTACAAGAAATTTATGTTTCTCTGAAACCAATTTTTCATGCCCCTTCTATATCTTCTCAATTTTAATGAATACAACACATTCTTCGTTCCTTTCTTTATTGTGGCTTGTTTTCACATCACCTGATTCGTGTGAAACGAGGGATGGAAAAATGAATTTCATTGACAGAAATGCATTAATTTATTGCCTTCAATTTACATCCACAGGTCAAAATGAGTCCGTTTTAACTTAACTGACCTTAACGTGTGGATTCTCAAAATGAAAAAACATCTTCAACTTAAACAAGGAAGTCCATGGGTTAATTATTCTCAAGTCCCCCACCCCCCTCTCCCAAGACACGCATGTACATCTTTTGTCTCAATCATTGAGTGATACATGAGATTCACTTATACCCATCAAACTTCAAGAGTTAGAGAGGCAAACTGTCCACCCTTTGCTCATAGCCTTTGACAACAGATGCGATACAGAGACAACCAGCTGCATCGCCAAAGTTGGCAATGTCCCCTCCACAGTCCAAACAACCCTACCAGTTAGGTGTGTGATGGTAGTGAGATTAAACAAATTGCACAAAAGAGCCATGACACCTCGGAGAGGGTTAGTTTTTTTCTTTGAGGTCTCAAGAAAAGTCATGGACTGCTATTTTGTGCATCTCTCATGTTCCAGTCATGTCTAGATATTCCTTGAGCTTCTTTTTATCTCCAATATCTTATTTGGCTTCTAGTGTATATGGGGATTAATAAACCTAGAAAGGTTAAAACAAAATCACGGTCAACAAAAGCAAAGATTTCTTGCTTTTCACTGAAAATAAAAATATAAAGGCCAAATAAGAATACAATTGCTATTTGATTGAGAAAAAATATTTTCATCCCCCTTTGAAACCAATCAAATTTATCTGAATAATTCCTCAAAAGTTTTATGATTCACATGACCCACTTAACACCAATCAAAATTATTCATGGGGACATCCTCCAATCAGCAATCCATACTGATTCATTAGAAGATTGATGAAGAGGAAGGAAAACATAAAAAACCTCTTGTTCTCCCTGTAAAAGCACAAATTTTAATATTCACACTTGTACAAACACACACACTTGTACGCAAATGCACAATTTCTTATCCCATTGCACAGTTTCAACATTAGTGAATCTCAAATGTCACTTATCATTTTGGAATCTAAAAATCCCAAGTCTAAAATTTATCATTATTGCTGAAGTACAAGGAAATCAGCAACACAATAAGACTACACTTCCAGTAAGCTTGAGAGACCAGATTGCTTTTAAATGACACTCCTGTCATAGACGGGCATAATTTCCACCAGTGCCAATTTTGGAAAAAAATCAGGGACTACCAAGTTTTGTAAAAAGAAAATCTGCACAAACTGACAAGCCTGCCCTATAAAACCACAGCAGTACAAGCATGTAGAAAGGTAACATAAAAAAGTAGCATAAATTTTGATGCATGCATGAGGAATGATAGTGTAAATTCCAGGCAAATCTTGGCTCATTTGACTAAAAAGACTAACCTTTCAGTACCACGACGGACAGTTAAAGTTTTATCTCCCATTTTCAAGCCATTTAGAGCAGCACATGCAATATCAGTCACTGCAGGATCCTGAAGAGCTTGCACATTATTTCACCAGTTAGGAAAAAAATAAATGACACCCCAACATTATACCCTAGTATTTATATATATATAATCTAAAACAAGCAAGACAACAAAGGTTTTAACAACCAATTATAAATCCAACCTAAGATGAGAAAAGCTATATTGAATTTCAGCAATCAAGATACTATTCAGATCAAAACATAATATGATTTAGCTGTTGAGACAGATACCAAATGAATGTAATGCTTGAATTCACTCACCTGATAGACACAGAAACCATATCCTTTAGAGTTCCCGGTGTCTCTGTCCTTCACAAGGTCAAAACCACGGAGAGGTCTGCATAGATCAAAGGCAACCATTGCAACAGTTAAAACATCTATTTAGCATACCGACTAAAAGAGATTAGATTAATAAATATGAAGAGCAAAAAACACAAAGAAGACCATTGCAGCAAGAAAATTGAAAATGAAAGACAAATGTGGTTGAACTTCATACCCGAAAGACTCTAGCAGCTCTCTTATCTGTGTCTCGGTAAAGTAATATGGCAATCCACCCACAAAGACACGATCAGGCCCTTCCGCTCCGCTAATTGTACTGAAAATCAGATCATAAATAAGGAGACCAAAAGTAAAGGAAGATCCTTCAGCTCAATGTAAAATCCATCTGTGCTGATGCAAATGGACAATGGCGTATTATACCAAACAAAAACAATAACACAATCAGCAAGACAAACTCCTGCTGAAATTAAATAATCATTAATGCCATATTAATGCAAATAGATGCTTAGCCAATCTTCAGATTAATAATGATGAGGCACTTGCTTACCCTGGTACGAGACCAACAGCGGCTAAGTTAAGGAGAGGACTTGGTTGACTAGGACCTAGTGTTGCAGCCAATGATGGATTATAGTCTGTAGGCCTCCGAACTCTCACAGCAACCCCCTGGAAAGATCAAAGATGCATGAACTTTATGATATCAAAGATCAAGCAAAGTAGCAAGGACAAGTAGAAATGAATTTATGAGATTCACATCCATGAAAATGAAGGCAATAAATATTAAAGCATATAGAAACTTTTTACCCAGCTCTTCCCCAAAACATCTTAAATTCAAGCCCCACAGCATGTGGATAAAAAGACCACCAAAATATATCATTATCCTAACCAAATATTTGCGATAGTTCACTCTTGCCAAATAGCATACTAGGTCAATTCATGAATAGTTAATCGTTGTCAAAGGATACACAAGAGCTTTTATACATCTAAAGGCACATTTTCTTGATGAATAAGATAATAAGCTACAACCTACTTAACCATCTCCTGCTAATACTTCTGCTAGCTGAAGCGCAAAGTCTCACACATAAAAGAAGTTAACAATGGTCAACAACAAAAAATTTGGCAAGCATAGGTTTAAGAAAACTAATATGTATCATCTTCAGTATCAAATCCAAATGCTAAATGAGTCTTATCCATCAAACTAACATTTTCCATTTAATATTAAATTAATACACCTGTAGTTTGAGGAAAGAATTATATAATAATGCAAAATATCACATATTGCTCCTTTACTAACACTATGTGACAAGAATAAAGGAAAAGAGTTTAGAATCATTTGCCTCAAAAATAATTCCATCTAATGTCATTGCATTGCTTGCTTCTTCTACAGTTCTCATCTCCACGAACGCGAACTTCTTCTCATGATTTATGTATACATTCACCACAGCATCACCTGCAAGTGAAAACATCGGATTGTGCACCGCGATTAAATGAAAATGTTAGAAATACATCCAGAGGAACTCTAGTAAAGACATTGACAAGCTCAACTACCTGGACCAGCAGCATTTCCTCCAATTGAAGTCATAACATGGCTAAAGAATGTTGCGATTGTCTGTTTCAAAACATAAGAAATCATTTAATGCTCCGATACTGCAAGGAAATCACCCTAAATACTGGTAAGAAACAAGAAAAGAAATATTCAAAAGATTCAAAATGATAAATCCAATCTCTTGACTGCAACCAGTCATAGAACATCATGAACAGGCAACCTTAACAAAATATAATATTATATCCCCTCAATACATAACAGCGAGAATGTTAGACCCTGACATGTAGCTGCAGCTACAAAAATTTCTCAAAGAAATCATTGGACATGGAGCTTTTAAAACAAGATGTCTTCAAAGATCCACTTATTGAACTAAACTTGTAACAAAATAATACTGCTTGGACAACAATTAGCCTTTTGAATACTACAAAATCCTTTTACAACATTCGTCTTAGAATTCCCAAGGCATTGGTCCTTGCTAGTTTTTTAAAATCAAATAACAAGAGGGATAACTCGTAGAATGCACTCACAACATAATAACCATGAAAATTATAAGAGATAATTAAAAAAAAAAAGTTGCAGTTTAAGAAGATGCTGGCAATTTCACATAGGAAACAAAGATGGTGACAAAAAGACAATGTGAGAACAAACACAATCATGTATTTATAAAAGCATTTTGCAATGCTCAAATTACAAGTTCTAAATGTTGAACGTAAACATTTTATAAATGTATTTAATAGCACAAACAGCAAACCAAAAAATGAGATTGAACCTGTTCGTTAGCCAAGGGGGGGAGACCACCAACATATACACGTCGTGCATGCCTTGTAGCCTATAAGATAGAAACATAGAGAATACATGACAGAGATTCCATAGATAGATACTATTTACAGCTACTTAATAAGCAACATTGCATATCCACCTGCTGGGTCATGGCATGGGCAGGCATTAATGGAAGAACTCCAAACTGTAACACATAATAAGAGAAAATCATATGCACAAAAGTGCACAACATATACATCAATACAAAAACAATGAAAGTTGTGAAGTGCACCTGTGTTGTTCCAAATTGTAAAGTGTTCTGTATCATTCCTGACATTGTTTGAGGAACACTTGGCAGTTGCCCAGCATGATTAACTAAAATGAGCAAGTAATTATAGAGGAATAAGTCAGGGAGCCAAAAAGATGAAGAAATTCTGCTATATATAGATTAAAAAAAAAAAACCTGCTAATAAATTTAATGACATCAGATGTATGGAAGTTCAGAGTTATCAACTTTGTCATAAAGCTAGATAAAGAAGCCTATCTCATACCTAAATTACACGATTCAAATAATAAAGAAATGAATTCCATCTCTGGAGATGCCAGGGAAATATTTGTAAGTCTACCAAATGGCACTCTTGTCAGTTGAGGACGAACAAGATCCAGCTAACTGATGCATTGTTCTCTGTTGACCATTAATCTACAGTGGTCACTCCGATGGGTAGCAGGGTGGGACATGTAGCCCAACATTGCCTTCTTACCCAAGTGATAAACATAAACACAAACAAACAACAGACAACAACCAAACAACAGAATGATGCTTCTTAGTTTTGGTAGTAAACAATAGATAAAAACTAAAAGGAAATGAAATTAAGGGTCTTTCAAAATAAATATTAAAAATTGACTAGAATGTGGCGGGCAATAGCAGACTGAAAATATAATACTTTAAGAAACCACTTTACTTGAATGGAAGAACCTATGTATACATGAGGCAGAAACTAGATGCGGACCTGTCACTGCAGCACCAGGAAGCATGCCCACCATAGATGGAGCCATGTCAAAACCACTTTTCCGCTTGCTGCCAACAAAATTAACCTTAAGAACGTCATTATGAAACAATATAATCTTTAAGAATTATTATTTGAGCTTTGACATTTCAAAAAATTTAGATTAATGTTCCATACAAGAATAAGATAATCAAAAAAAGGTAATTAATCAGAAGAACAGGGGAGAAAAGAAAGGAAACAGCAATAAAATAAAAAAGATTAAGTGATGCTGACAACAAAGGAAGCAAGATTAATGTCTTGAGGTAGATAAGGATATTTCTGTAATTTTCAGATTTGATGGAAAATCTAAAAGTTTTCCAGGTCTAGGTTATTTTCTATTTAGTATTCTATTAGTTCTAAAGTAATTAGCTTTATTAGGTTTTTCCTATTCTACATAGATTTCTTATATAGAAAAATAAGTCTTTGTTGGACTAGGAGTACGAGCATCTCTATATAAAGGTTCGTAGTGTTTCAATATTTTAGTGACAGTTGATGAATTAAATTATAGCAATTTTCTTTAGATTGCGACTCAATCTCCCCTTGAGTGTGACTCCTAAGAGCCTAGGTGTGAAGCTTAGGTTTTTCCATCCTCTAGGTGTGACTCCGAGAATCTATATGCATCCTTCCTCACATTCTAGCATTAATCCACAACATTACAACCCTAAACAACCTCTAAGAGTCAGATTCAGAACAGCCCCCCAAGGCTGTTCTGCATCATTAAGATAGCCAGAAGTGGCGCACCTGGAAATTCATATGATAGAAAAAGCAGATTAGCATGGTAAATCATAGTAAAAAGTTGCAGTTTTACTATGTGTAGTGAGCTAAGTGCTATTTTAACCACAACAGCAACAGAAATTGCAGTTATTCAGTGCTATGAGAAACTTTGATTGTACTGAACACCAGCAAACCTATAACAGGGTTCAATAGCCCCCACTTTCCAAGAGCTGTTTAAATTAATTAAAAGGACCAGCTAACCAGTAAACAAGCCAGCAATCTACCCAATACATTTCATTACAAGGATCAATCTCTCTCTCTCTCTCTCTCTCTCTCACACACACACACACATGTATGTATGTATGTTGATATATACATGTATGTATGTATGTTGCACATTAACATTACAGAAATCACATACCTTTTTGAAGGAGAACGCGACCTAGATCGATTCTGAAATCTACCCTGCGAATGAGAACTTGATCTATTTCCATTCCTTCTGTCTCTATCACCATCATAATCACGGCGCCTATGAAAAGAGCAATTATATTCATAATCAAAATATCATTCCCACGCCAACAATCATCCTAAAATAGATAACTAGCAATAATCTCATATCTAATGAGCTCAAAATTCAATTAAATATATCCGAACAATGATAAAATAACACGACAATGAACTTCATATAGCAAAAAAAAAATTGCGAAAATTCTAACCTATGATAATTTCGATCGCGGCTACTCCTTTCATGACGGTCAAAATCACCAATTTTTTCTCTTCTTCTATCATCCCTCACACTTCCATCCTTAGAGCCTCTATGATAGCGGTCATGATCTTTTTCCCTGCCGCGAGTCCTTGACCTATCTTGTTCAGATTCACGAGAACTGTGCGTCTAACATAAGAAAAAGGGCATAAATTATCTACGGAAAATGAAAAGGGGGTGTACTTCTAGTACAGTTAGAGTTTTAAAATTTGTAGAGAAGAAAGAAAAAAGAAGAAGAAATGGTGGTACCCTGTAACGGGAGACGCGATCAGTGTGATCATTGCCATTTTCATCGAATCCTGCTTCGTTAGAAGACATTGTAGCTTAAATTTTGAGAAATCAAGAACCCTAATTTTGATTTGGATTTGAACCTTGGCTTAAATAGAGAAGAAGTGAAATGGATTAAAAAAAGAAGCCTTTCTTGCTTGTAATTGCGCGATAAGCCCAGATAACAATTAAAATAGAAGCCCGTGTTCAAGGCCTAAGCTTGGTTTTCTTATGTAAAGGGCTCAAATGGCTTACCTTGTTTCACCAGCAAATTATTATTATTATTATCCAGTCCTCGATTCTTGCTTATTTATTATAAGCAGTGTAGGTTTTGAGTTTCGGGTAAATTCTTGTATTTTAAAAAAAAAAAAATAAATAACTGCTAGTTTCTTAAAAAATATAAGACAATGTATAATAAGAATAAAAGAGCTAAGGTGGTGTTTGGTTTATTGTTTCTCTTTTCTTATTTTTTACTGTGAACAACTTTAATAATTATAACAGATTTTGTAAACAATAAAATTTAAATTTATGTTATTATTTTGAATTTCTTATATAATATATTAATTACAACATTATCATAGCATTATCACAACAATAAGTATTGTTATAATACCATTACCACTATCATTATCGTTGAAATTATTGTTTTTATTTTTCTTCACTATTATCATCTTTTTTAATATTATTGTCATTACTACCATATTTTTCAGGCCCGACTCGATTCAAGATCCAGGTTCTGATTTTGATCGGGTCACCGGGTTTTGACCGGGTCTTTCGGGTCAATTTTTTTAATCAAAATGACCCCGTTTTAATATAAAAAATTCAAAAGTCAACGGGTTGCAATCGGGTTTTTGACTGGATCACCGAGTCAACCGGGTCACGCCAGATTTTTCTTTCCTCTATTATTTCTTCAACCCAACCTGGTTCCAGCTCCAGGTCGACCCGCCGGGTTTCTAAAGTATAATTACTACTATAAACTATCGCCGTTATCTACAAAATCCTCAGAAGCAGATTATGAATTTTTTTACATATATTATTTTTATCATTTTTTATAATATCATCATCACCAACCATAATTATCATTATTTATTAATAAAATAGCAATAAAAAAAAAGTGTTGCAATCTTAGAAGTTAGTAAATTGATTTTTTGACAAAAATAAAAACAAAAATCAAATAGTGACGTGGAAACAAGAGTAGATGATACGTATTTTAATGCAGATTATAACATCGCAAATACATAAAAAGTGTTGTAATCTTCATTCTTAAAAGCTCCCAAACAATCTAACAAGGAAAGTAGTATATAATATAACATATCAAGGAAGGAAGGTGTAGCTGATTTGTCGATGCACTAGCATCTGCAGTTCTTAGGATTTCTTACACTCTGGCATTGATGCAAACTGCTTTTTTATTTTTTTTTTTACCTAGATATTTTTTAGATTTTTTTTTTTTCATTTCATCTTTTAGTATTTAATTGATTAGAGATTAAATATTATGATTTGTTATTATTTTTTTATATATGATTATCTCAATTTCTTGATTCATATTACAAGTTTAGTGAGTTAACCTGGTTGATTTGATTATTTTCTTTTATTTTTATTTTTTTTCAGCTTTCAACAGGGCATTGTGAAAATGAGGCGGTTGACTTTGGAGATGGCAAAAGAAACACGAGGCTCTAAGTTGAGTACTTTTTATGAGGTTATCTTGATCTTATAACCTAGACCGCAAGTTTTGCAGATTAACCCAGGTTAACTTAGGTCATTTTATTGTATCTTTTTTTAGATTAATTTTTCTTTTGATTTCATCCGTCAACAATTATTGGGAAGTAGACTTTATAATTTGTTTCGGTTTGTTTTCTATTAAGTTATTTTAGTCTAATGACCTGGGTCACGGGTTTTATGGGTTAACCCAGGTTGATTTGATTTTTTATATTATTTTTTCTATGATATTATCTCAATTTAATAACATGAGTCGTGAATTTGACAGATTAACTGATGTTGACTCAAGTAATTTTTTTAATTGAATTTTTATTAGTTTTATACTTCAATATTAAGTTGATTGGAATTGATCGTTGTAATATTTTTTTTAATTTACTTTTTATGAGGTTATCATAGTTTCATAACTCAGGTCATGAATCATGAGTTTAGCAAGTTAACTCAGGTTAAATCGGGTCCTTTATGGTCCTTTTTTTAATTATTATTTTTTTCAATTTCATCCTTCAACATTGAGTTAATTGGGAATTGAACATCTTAATTTGTTTTGATTTACTTTATATGGGGTTATCATGATCTAAGAATCCAGATTGTGGATTTAGCAAGTTAACTCAGGTTTACTCGAATCAATCCAATATATTATCGACTCAATATATTTAAAAAAAATAATGTCATCTTAATTTTTTTTAGTCCAACTATATTTTTTATGATCATCTGCGTTACATTTATACTCTTCAAATCAATCAAGTCATACTAAGTCAACTCTCGTATAATTTATTTTTTATATTATTTTTACTTTAAAATAATAATAATAATAATAATAATTTTACCCGCCGCACTGTACCGCACACCACCAAGCTTGTCTTCTCAGCAACCCTCTTGAGTTTTCCTGTTGCTTCCACGAGAACTGCTGTGTGAGAAATGGCACCAACTATGTATTATGGCCTCTTCAACGTCTATCGGTGTTCCAATATTGTTTTTTTTTTTGGATATGCAGAATGATACCTTCTCCATCACAGCTGTTTTCATCTCTAATGATCAGATGTTTTGCTTTATCTATAATTTTTGCCGGTTTCCACAGGCAGAGTTTCCTTATTTTGTTCTCATAATGTTTGTTTTCACAAGATGCATTCCGGTATTAATTTCCTCTGAATTTCATCCCATTTAGTTCATTTCTTGCCTCTGCATAGCCAGAGTATCGGAGTACTCTAGGAGCACCTGCAGGGAATAAAAGTGTAAAATTATTTTGGGAAAAAATTAAATATTTTCTCTTGTATGATACACGAAACTAGGGTGAGAAACGTTCCAATTCCTAATAAAGTTGGCAATCAAAAGAATTATAGAATGAATCCTTATGAAATTATTGATATACTCGTGAAGATAACAAGACAAAACTGAAAATTCAATGAATTGAGGTTAAAATTAGATGCAAAAAGAGGAAATCAAATACCTCTCGAGCATCAAAGATTTAAATACATGAATTTTTTTTATGTTTTAATACCAAATCAATCTCAATTAAAAATACTTTTTATAAAATAATTTTTTTCAAACCACAACCATAAAAGATACCACAATACCAAACATATAATTTAGTTGGATTGTGGTTGAAATATGGGGTTTCTTTTTCAATAATGATATTTTTGTAATATTTAAGAAACGGGTGCAACAACTTTTTTTAAAAAAATAGGTGTGAAATTAACAAAATAGCTTTTTTTTTTTTAATTTTTGAGGTTCAATGGCTATTTACTCATTAAATGTAAAAACAATAAGAACCCGTAAATAATCAAATAATTTTTATTGAATTTTTTGGACTAAAATATAAAATATAAACTTTACGCAGGTAATAAAATTTAGATTACAAAATATAATTTTTCAAAGTATAGAATACCAAGTGTAATTCTTCCTTGAGTAAAAGAGATGGAAGAAACCATAATGTAAGAATTTGATAATCTATAAACTTATTGTGATATATTTTCTTAAAACATCATGTGGGTTCTAGAAGCACACGCGCTTGTAGCCTTGTTGAGCCATGCGGACGCTTACACCAAAGCTTACATTTTTTTTGGTCAGACTAGGATATCTAGTACTGGTCCAAATTAATCCCTCGATTTGGATGGTAAAGTCTCTCCAAATATTTTTTACAAACAAAAAAAATTAAATTTTTAATTTTATAAGTGACAAGAGCATACCTACCGCTTTGTCGGGCTCCTGGGTGACACCAAAGCTTACATTTAATTATATCTTTTGTTTCTTTGTGAAAAATGATCCACTCGAATGATTTTGTCTCGGGATTTACACGTGCCATGGGCCCACCATGTCAACAGATTTTAATGCATCTCGTGAGGAATTTGATCACGCATTCTACGCTTGAGTGTCGTACGTACAGTAAACACAGTTTTTTACGACTTGACTAGACAGAGATGACAGTTTCCCTTTGGTGGAGATACTTATCAATCCTCATTCTTATTATTTTTTATTTTTATCTGCGGTTCTTTTGTAAGTATTTGTTTTGTTATTTAATTTCATTGTTCAATCTAACTTCTTTTAATTTTTAAATTTGATACTAATTTTATTTTCTCTTCATTTTTCTCTCATTTCTTTTATAAATTTTTAATTATTTTCAATTTCATACTATAATCAAAATATTTAGTTTTTTATTTTTTTTAATCTAGTTCTCCTTTTTTAGGTGGTTTCTTTTTTTAAATCTTTTATAAAATTGATTTTTCTTTTTAATTTATCTGTTCATATATTTTTTTTCAAATATTGTTTTCATTTTTTTTATTGTTATTTTATGTTTTTAATTATTTTTTTGTGATTGAATGTTTTTTTCAATTTCTTCTTTTAACATTTGATTTTTTTAAGGTTTGGTCTTCATGGTTTTTCCACAATTTGATGTTTATTATTAAATGGCTCGGGTCACAAGTTTCATGAGCTAACAGATGTTCTCATCTTTTTTGTGGAGTTATTTTCTTTCTCGATCTCTTTACTCCACATTGATTTTTTTAAAAAAAATAGACTTTATAGTTTTTTTTATTTTTCTTTTTATAGCGTTATTTTGATTTCATGACCTGATCCGTAGGTTTGATGGATTAACTCAGGTAGGCTCATGTTTGTTTTTTTCATTTTAGTTTTTTTTCTCCTTTGAGATCCTTTTGTGTTATTGATATTTTTTTAATTTTATCTTTCACTATTTGATCCATTAAGAATTGACATTTGTGGTTTTTTTACATTGGTGTTTCCAATCAAATGACCCGAAGCACGAATTTTATAAGCTAACAAGGGTTGACATCAAATTTTTTTTGGACTTATTTTTTTCCATCTCATAATTTGATATTGTTTTTTTTAAAAAAATTTGGGTTCATGATTTTCTTCATTTTCTTTTTTTTCGGGTTATTTCAATTTCATAACTCGACTCGTAAGTTTAGAAAGTTGACCCGAGCAAGCTCATGTTTTTTTTACTAATAATTGCTATTTGTTATCCTTTTATATGTTATGTTTTGTTTTTTTAATTTTATTTTTTAATATTTGGTTTGTTGAGAATTGAGTTTCAATATATTTTCAAATTTATTCATTTTGATTGAATGACTCATGTTATGGATTTAACATGTTAATATAAATTGAATTTTTTCTTTTTTTTTTTATTTTTATCACTTACCGTTGCTTTTTTAAAAAAAAATACAGCTTGTGTCAGCTTAACATAATTTTTTTCTTATATCTTTTTTTATTCGACCCCATGAGGAAGTGGAAATCAAATATAGCTCTAAACTCGTTTGGAATTGATGTTAAAAAGTGTCGTCGTTATTATGTTACATGTTAATTCATAAGTTTATTGTTGAATCAGAATCTATTATTTTTTATTATTTAATGCAATATTATTTTAATTTTTTAAAAAGCATATCTTAAATTTTGACCTAAATAGATTTTGAACAGTTTAACCATATCATCAAAATTATAAACATCATGCTAGCTTACCTAGATTTAGTCATGAATTTACTATGTAAATCGTGGAACCAAGTTAATAACTTAGCATGTGTTTTACTTATCTTGACATGAAAATTTAATCGAGGCATGCTGTCTTTTCCAGTAAAGCCGAACACTTGAGGTATTTTAGTAATGTGGTTGTGTCTGTGTTTTAAACAAAATGTACATGTAACCTGTTTGGTAAAGAAAAAAATAAATTATTGTTTATGGATCATACAATGTTTTTGCGTCCGAAAAGTAGGGGAAAGAAAAGCAAGCAAATGCTGTTTCCTACGTACTGTTCATGCTAATTAATCAGCATGAACAATGTAGCCAACTCCACTGTTTTGGTTGGACCGGTTCTGGTTCAAAACTCAAAATATATTGAATCAGGTCCGACCTATTAAAATAAAAAATAAAAATTATTTTTTATTTTTTAATTGTGTTTTATTAAAAAAACTAGTGTTTAACTTTATTCAATGACACTACATAAATTAGATAGAGATCGCTTAATGATGTAGCATTTGCAGAATTTGATCACAATCCCAATTTTGTTCTAAATTATATTTTACCTGATGTTGTTGTGCGTTCAAGAAACCAAAAAAAGTGTAGTCCTTATCAGATGTATTTCATACGTGATGGAATTGTAGATAGTTTAATGGAACAATAAAAAATATTTTATATAAAGTATTATTTATTTTATGATGTAATAACAATAGTTAAATCTACAATATTTAAATTAAAAACCGTCAATATTAATATATATTTTTTATAACCTCAATTTTAAAAGAATTATTAACCAAACACATTACATTATTTTTTTCTCAACCTCAATTTCAATCACAGTTTTAACCAAACATATATTTTTTCAAACCAACCTTAATTAAAAATATTTTTTATAAAACAATTTTTTTCAAACCATAATCACAACAGCTGCTCTAAAAATACCAGAGGCAACGGTAGACAAACGCGTCGTTTCAATGTAAGTTGCACGGGCACTTGGTGCACCTCCAAATCTCCTTATCTTTTGCCTGCACGCACATAAATATATTTCTTTTTATACCAAGACTTGCCTGCAACATTTTTATCTGCCACGTCAGAACCGTGGTGGACCCAACGACAAAAAACGTCATTGCTGAGACAGCACTGGATTAATTTGCGTGTGCGGGACCAAGTTATGTACAGGGCTTTTTCTTTCATTGATCCCTAGATTTTTCCTTTTTTCCGGTTTAGTATTGCTTTTTTAATTGTGTTTGTTTATTGATTTTTTTTAATATTTTTTTTAATGATTTTGAAATGTTAATATTAAATTAAACTTTGTTTTCGGGCTTCCATAGTCAAAATTGTACCAAGCAATTTAACAACATCCTCGTAAAAATTAGAAGTCTTATCAATGTCGTGTGTTTATTTTGACGGTTTAACATGTTTGATGTTTTTTTTAATATTGTTTTAGTAATTTTAATATATCTATATTAAAAAATTAAAAAATATTTTAATATTTTTTAATTAAGAATCATTCTTACAACAAAACCGAACACGTAAATGAATTATATGCATCAAGCCTGCATTTTTCTACAGCTATGATGAGCTACGAGACAGGCTATTAGACACGTGTTGAAAATGGTGCAAGTAAATGGTCAGAGAAGGCGGCCTAGCGGGTTTCCCTTGATAAGTTGTGAAGGTATTGACTTGGTATAAATTTATCTAAAGATAAAAATCATATAATAAACATCTCACGTGATATTTTCCCATAATCTATCACAATGTCAATGACCGCCCTCACTCGGGCCATGTTGATTTGTGCAGTGCGAGAAACAATGGGCCTTCGCTTGAAGCAACTGTTTGAAAATACAGTTTAATATGTGTTTTTATTTTTTTTTAATGTTTATCCATCGTTTTAATGTATTAATATTAAAAATAATTTTTTAAAAATAAAAAAATATTATCTTAATATATTTTTAAATGAAATTATTTTAAACCGTAATCACAATTTCAAATAAACCTAAAACCAAAAGCATATTTTTTTTAATTTTTAAATTGGGTTACCGTTTATTTCTTTATCATGATAAGTATTTTGAATCTTTTTTTAATGCCAACAGTAAAAGAAATGAAAATAACAAAAAGAATTTATCAAATTAATAAAAACTTAATTTCAAAATTTAAATTCTTGAGTGATATCTCGAGAATCAGTTTTTATATTAATTTTATAACTCATTTCTTTAAATAAAATTTTTAATCATAAAACTAGTATGAGTTTACTCTTGTGGGGTAATATAATTAAGAATAAATTAGTAAGATTTATAATTTGAATATATTAAAAATATCATCTCAAATCACTCGATGATTTTCTCAACAAATTTAAAGCTCTTACGCTTCATATTTTCAGTAATAAAAATCGCAATCCTATTCTTCTTCCTCGTCCTTTTCAAACATGTTCTGTAACGAATAGTGGAATTAAAGAGCACTGTCGATTCTAAGATAGAACATGCATGGCTCCTTTTCATATAATTAGGACGACAATGACTCAAGTGTAGCGAAACTTGGTTGAGCTGCTGCCACAAGCTAGCATTGTGAGGCCATGGAAACTCAAGCCATCTACTTCACGCTAAAATTAACCAAATTAAACAACATATTCGAAAGGATATGCCATTAGTCAAGAAAAGAAACAGGCATGCATGCCTTTGATCTGTTAGTCTGATGAGTTAGAAATTGAAAGAATATTCAAGAGCTCGATGGAGGGAAGAAACCATGGCTAGCTCTCTCTGTATAATTAAGGCCTTCTATGTCACTGTTATTAACGTTAAAGAGTGACAGAATATGATCATCGATCATGGTTGCTGTGAATCACATCTTGTTCTTGTGTGGAAATATCTCCCAGAAGAAATGGTCCTGGGATTTCCTTGGTAGAGACTTATAGCACGTTTGGAAACGCGGCTGTAACT
Source organism: Populus deltoides (assembly GCA_015852605.2). Lineage (NCBI taxonomy): Eukaryota > Viridiplantae > Streptophyta > Magnoliopsida > Malpighiales > Salicaceae > Populus > Populus deltoides. Next base: position 4,847,521 of record CM027580.2, read on the forward strand.
GCGTTTTTAAAAAATTTAATTTCTTTTACTAAAATTTAATATAATTTATATGTTTTGAATTGTTTTAATGTGTTAATATCAAAAATAATTTTTAAAAATAAAAAAATATTATTTATATATATTTTAATATAAAAAATTATTTAAAAAACACCTACAATCATACTGTGAAACACTCAGTATGTTTCTGTAGCAAGCTGGCTTGATGTAAGCTTTCCAGTAATTATTCCAACCAGTAATTATTCCAACCTGATACTTGGCTCCGTACACCTTAGTTATGTGAGAGACCCGTAGCCTTTGGTTTGTGATAAGATATTAATTTTAAAAATAAAAAATATTATTTTAATATATTTTTTTTAAAAAAATAATTAACATCATACTCGTCTCAAAGCAAAAGAATCAGCATATCTACTTGGATCTTCTTTTTTATGTATTTGAATGTTCATTAATTGTGGGGCCACAATGGGGTTAGATATCGGATTTAAATTCGAATCCATATTAAGAAAACATCAGCTACATGCTAAATCTTGTGTTTAGGTATGGGATTTGGGTTGACAAAATCAACGGTTTATATTTTTGAAATCTAAACCACGATTTTGGTTTGGATTTAAAAAGAAAAATAACTACAAATTAGAAAAAATAAAAATTTCCATCCTCGACTAATAAAAATGAAATCTTAATTCACAAATATATTGTATTATGTTACCTGTAATTTGAAGGCAGTCCATCTCCTATAAAATGCCTTTTCAAAATCAAAATTACACGATAAAAATTAAATAATATACACACAAACTGATCCAAACATTCACTCACATTAATAATAATAAAAAAAAACTATTGAAAGAAATAATCATTTATATATATATTTTTTGCATGTGTGATATTAATGAATTTATTTTATATTAGATTTAATAATATTTATATTAGATTGATTAATCATAAAAAAAAATATTTATATAAAATCCAAAACAATAACTATATAAAAAAGACAAACTTACTCTTTAATGTTAGTTTGGTTTAAATATGTACTGGATTTAAGACCGTATTTAAACTTGAAGAAACGATTGATTGACGTTGCAGTTAAAACTGTATATAGATTCATTGAACTTGAGGAAAATATTAAATTAATATTTTTTAAAATAATTTTAATATATTAATATTAAAAAATTCTAAAAAAGAATATTTTAATATATTTTTAAATTAAAAATACATTTAAAAAACATTCGATACCGATCTCACCAAATTTAAAAAACACTTCGCTTATAAATAATCCAAAACCGCCTCCCCTTCACACAGCTGCCTCTTCTCTCTCCAAACCACACCATCAGGCCGTCTTCTCTCTCTCTCTGTGTTAAATTCTTTCTGTGCATGGCAGTCAGTATCTTATCTAATGAGGTATCTGACCTGTGTCTTGGAAAACCTGCGTTGAGCTCTCTGTCAGCTTCTGCAACCGTCGGGGACGCGTTGTCTGCTCTCAAAAGATCTGGTGATTTGTTCTTAAGCGTTTGGAGCTGTGATCACCTTCACCATTGCAACTCTCCAATATCGATCCAGGTTGACTTTGAAGAATGTAAATGCGTTGGCAAGGTTTGCTTGGTGGATGTGATTTGCTTCTTGTCTGTAGAAGAGAATTTGAAGAATCCGGGAAAAGCCCTTCAAGAACCGGTCTCTGTGCTTTTAAATTCTAAGGTTCCTGGACTTGTTAGGCACCTGGAACCGCATGCCAGGCATGTTCGTTCATTTCTTGATTTTTTTTTCTTTCTGAGATTTGGATTTTCAATTGCTGATTTTTTAGGGAATTTGGAGTTTTTTTTAATGTGGTTGTCACGGAATTGAATATTTTTAATGTTTTTTTTTCCTTGTATATTTTTAATTGTTATCATCACACCACCAACTATATTGTTTTACTTGTTCATTGTTAGGTTACGTATTGGTTGAATTTTTTTTTTCTTCAAAAAAATCTCAAGCTGAAATGTCCCCCCACCTAAATTGTCCGTGTCAAGAATTTGTCGATATTAATTTTTTATTTATTTGAAACTTCAATGTTTATAGATTTTTCATGTGATGCATAATACTTCAAATCTGGATGGATTTTATATTTGACAACTAAGTACAGGAATTTAATTAATCACACGGAAAAATTACATGAAAGGAACAAATTTTGGAGTGTTTGATGTGTGGCTGCCGGAGAGCGTTGTGGCTCAACATCTCTTTCTGTAGGGTGAACTCTACATAAGAAAGACGTATTGCTATAAAGAATGTAATTATTTAATGGATTCGACAGTGAATTTACCACCCTCTCATTACTATGACTGCAGTTGTATCTGTTTTTCTTTGAGATTTTCTGATCTGTTTAATCTGTCTCTGTCTTAATCGTGTCTTTTTGCGCATCTAATGATTTTCTCTTGCTCTTTCTCAGCCTGTTGGAGGCCATAGATGTCATCCTTGGAGGGGCACTGAACCTTGTGATACCTCTTCGCAACCCATTCACAAGAAAGAAGCTGGTATACAAATCCGCAGCCAACTCCACCCTCCACAACAACCGTGAGTACTGCTGGCTGGCTCAGGAAGACATAATCCGCTACCTCCTCAACTCCATTGGCCTCTTCTCTCCAACTCCAAACCACACCATCGAGTCCCTCGGCCTCATTGACTCTGAACCCTTCTTTACTGTCCATTATGATGACCCTGCCTCCTCTGCATTGCCCTTGATCTCTCAGTCCCTCATTAAACAAACATCTGTAGCCATTCTTGATACAGATGGTAAGTTGATTGGCGAAATCTCACCATTCACATTGAACTTTTGTGACGAGACAGTGGCAGCTGCAATCGCAACACTCTCTGCTGGGGAGTTGATGGCTTACATAGACTGCCGTGACCCACCAGAGGACCTGTTAAGGCTGGTGAAGGAAAGACTGGAAGAGAGGAATCTAGGACCAGCTTTGGACTTGATAGAAGAGGAATCAGGAATTTCATCATTGTCATCGTATTCATCTTCATCAGATGAAGAGTTTGGAATGGGAAGGAGTGGGGGGGTGTCTGGGCATTCAGCAGGGGTGAGGGGTACCGCGCAGACAACCGTGTGCTATCCATCGAGCTCGTTGGTGGCAGTGATGATTCAGGCTCTTTCACATCGTGTAAGCTGCACATGGGTTATCGAAGAGGATGGCACTTTGCTTGGCGTTGTCACCTTTGCAGGAATGATTAAAGTGTTCCGGGAACGTTTGAAGTCAATGGCGTGAGCATTCAGAATCAGGCACGTAAAAAAAGAAGAGCCAAAACTTTGATTTTATGCCAACATTCTGCTCAATGGTTTCTTCTCTTTCAATTTAATATTTATAATTTTGAAAACATTTTATTTTAAGCACCTATGAAAATGGACATCGCAGAACTGGGATTGGTATGACAATGAGACCTTCTTATGATGGACTGAATTAACTCAACGCTTTACAATTTAACAATTGTAATTTGAAGAAGAAGAAGAAAAAAAATACATAATGGCTGTGAATTAAATTTTAAAAATTAAAAAAAATTACAAAACATAATTTTAATGCAGAAATAAATAGTTTCTAGAAGATATCCTGTCCAGCGGAGCGGGACTACATGTGTGGAGGGAAATTTGTCTTGAACTGGAAAACGATGTTCAAGATGGCAAACAGGGTTGGCAAATCCACTCTCGAGTATGAAAGGCAGAGAATTAAAGAAAAAAAAAATCTACATCAGATGTTTCTTGAATTCGTTCCTCTCATTTGCCTCTGGTCTATTTGAGACAGTAATAATTCATGGTGTACATATCCAGTCAAGCATGATAAGGAGGATTAATGTAACGAAAACAATACGCAATTGATCAAAGCAATGGTCATCAAGTTTGATCAAAAGCGGAGTTTTTCTAAATTTAAAAATCAATTTCATTAACAGATAATCATCTCCCAAGTGTGACCAGTGGAATTCAAAGAAAGAAAAGGTCAACTAAATGAACACGAACAATAATTTTCATTAACAAGGTCATTATTCGGTGTCTCGGTTGAAGATGCCCGGAAAACAAATGGCATGGTTATAGAGAAGAGAAGGAGGAGACAGTATCAGTTACTTGAGCATGATGGAGAATGACTCAGGAAAAAAATTAGCAAGACCTTTCCCCCCTTTTATTTTCTTATCTGGGTATTGTTTTCTATACATAGAATACAACCTAGCTGGTGAGCTGAAACTGGAAAGAATGAGGATGGGATACAAATGGAAAGCATTGAAACAATCAACTCTTGCTTCAAAGTGATTAAAATAGCCTATGATTGAGCTCAGACGTGCACGATAATAAGGCTTCTCTTACTTGAAGATTGTTAGAGTCCATATGAAGAGCATCTTCATAGAGCCTCCTTGCTTGCTGCAGCAACTTCACTTTCTCTCTGCTATTAGATGGCCGTAAACGGGATCTCTGCTGCAATACCACACCCCATCTATACAAGGCTGCAATCCACCAATGTTAAAGTTCAGTATAATTTTGTACTTTCTTGACACACCACTTTTTTTCTTTCCTGTTGTTTCTGAACGAATTCAATTTATTGTTGCACAAATAAAAGCACTTTATGCTGGCAATTGAACATGTGTTTGAATCACGATAATCTTATCTTAGCAACTCCTACATTGCCATGCTCCTTAGAACTCCAGGTAAGACATGATTCTCCCTTTGCGATTGTCTTAAATGGGTATCATCTTTTGTCAAACAGATCCTTCTAGTACAAGTTTATAACTCGATTGACTTTTAGTAAAGAAAAAAAGTTACTCACCATCTGGTGCGTAGACATTGCCTTTGGACATCATGGCATCAAATTTGTCAATTGCAGCCAAGAACACTTTTTCAGCATCATAAGCAGCTTCCTGAAATCCAAAAAAGATTGAAGATTCAGCACTGGATGTTAAATTGTTAAAACTAAGCTACAACCTGAAAGGTTATTCCCGTAGTCCAAATCCTAACTGAGCTAATTACATGGACACTTGTACAAGAAGGGCCAAACCAAGCAGCCTTAGCAGTACATACAGAATCAGCAATAAAATTATAACAATGTCAAGGTGCCAGTGAACACTTACTGGTCCAATATCTGCAATCAACTGTGCACGGAAGGAGAGGGCAAGGCCCCAATTGTACAAGGCTCTCACATCATTACCATCAATCGATAACGCCAGCCTATATTTTCTGCCCGCTTCAACTAGGAGTTCTTCACACTCTTCACACACATTTACAAGTACAGATGCTATTTTATCTTTCTTTATTGCCTGATCATCTAGACCTTTGAGTATTCCACCGTGATCTTTTGCATAAAATGGATCCCTTCTTGAGAGGAGAGTTCGCAGCTCGCGACTAATCTTTAATTTTAGTTCTCCATGAAGAAGATATGTATTGCCCAATTGGCCGACAGCCAACAGGCTCATGGGCTTCATGGCAATGGCTTTGGAAAGTAACTTCGCAGACTTGTGCAAAATAATTTCTACATGCTCTTCATCACTCCTTCCCCTTAGAAACTCCTTGGCTTGTTTCAGAAGGTTGTTAGCTTCTGTGAGGTGCCTATCAAACACCACGTCATCTGAAACCACTGAAGAAGAAGAAGACGAAACAACTTCACTCTCAGGTACTGACTGGTGATCACCTAAATGCAAATCATCATCCACCCACCCTTCTTTGAGTTGAGACCTGTAACTCTCATCTTCACTCATCTTCCAGGTGTGTGAGGATCTGTAAGCTCTGGAGGATTTCCTGTACATCTGCTTTTGTACGAAGTTAGTTTCTGTTTCCATTTGTTCTAAACTGACACCAAAATCCACAGAATCAAATAGATTATCCTGGGATTTCCATGTTTCAGTTTCATTATTTTGATCCATCTTCCAATAAACACCATGATTATCCATGAACTGCAACCTGTTATTTTGGTAACGATACTCTTCATTATTAACAAGTCTTTTTCTATCCCCACCTACATCCCCCAAATTCATCTTTCCATTTTCTGAAACAATTCTAGTCCTTTGACTATCCAAATTCAAAGCAGACTTATTCATTGAACCTTGAGAAAACAGGAAATCCCTATTCGCTTTCTCATTATCAACAGCATTAAGAACCTCTTCTTCAACAACTGGCGTCGTGTTATTTCCTTGAGCCCGATCATTTTCCACACCCTTCGCAGTCCCCTGCTTAGCAATCTCTTTCTCTTTCTCCTTCACTTTATTACTCTTTGAACTAACCGCTTTCTCTCCAAACAAACCCCCAACAAATTGTAAAAACTCAAACCCAACTTCACCAATCTCCTTACCTTTCATACTTGAAGATGATTTCTGATTCTCAACTAACAAACCATTAACATTTCCTGAATTAACGATATTTGCCTGGACAACATTTCTCGCATTCAAAGCCGAAGCCTTTATCGATTGAATCACATTAACATAATTCTCCAAATCACCCAATTTAATTTCTTTAGAATCAATAGCTCTCTGTATATCACTCTTCAAGTCACTAGCTTTAACATCAAAACCATCAAAAAAACCCACTAAACTCCTTAACCTCTCACTATAAACCCTAAAAAACTCCTCTTTAGCTTTTCTCTTAATTGAATTCACATTAAACTCATTAAAACTCCCCCCGCGTACAAACCCAAAGGAAAACCCAACAGCAAAAACCAAAACAGAAGCTGGAAACACTATAATTGAAGAAACCCTGACCCTAGAAATTGCAAGGGCACAAAAAATACCCAATATAAACATAAAGACATGTTTTTTATCATCGATTCCTATAGAAACTAGAAAATTCATCAACTGGGTTGACTCACCCGAGGTGACTGAGTCACCACCAATGAGTCCCAAGTCGTGCCATCCATTATAAGTGTCTGAAGCAGATGCTTTGATTGGAGAGAAATGCCGGGGTTTGTGAGTAAAGAGAGGGTTTTTTGTATGGGAAATGCGAAGGAGGGATTTTTTATTTTCTCGAGAAAGTGATTGAAAATGAAAGAGGAAAATTGAAGGAGGGGATTGTGGAGCTGCGCAATTAATTGGGTTTATAAAAATTAGGGTTTTCATTAGGGAATTTTGTTGATTGAAGATTGAAGTGTTTGAAGTGGAAATTTTCTGTTTGTTGTTACACTTGCAACCCAGGAGGAATTTTCAGTTGGTTAGTTTGTTAGGCACATTTAAAGAGGAGAAGTGGAGGAAGGGACCTCAGAGGGAAACAAAGAAGACGACACGTCGTTGAACATCATATGTTCTACTTCTACCCTCGTAATTTACTCATTACAATCCAACTATTCTTTAAATAATAATAATAAATTATATGTTTTTATATTATTTTGACATCAGTTTTTTTTTTAAATATATTTAAATATATTTGTAAATAAAAAAATACTTTAAAAAATAATATCTATCCTATTTTTTAAATAATCAATTGATATTTTTTGATGTTATATTTATATTTCTCGCATGTTTTCTTGTAATTAAAAAGAAAAAAACTAATTTTGTTGTCATATTTTTCCTTGCAAATCTTCGTAAATGTTGTAGTCTCTCGTACAAACACTAGGAGGTTGATTAGAATTAAGTACTACTCTAATATTTTAAAATTTTAGGGTAAGAAAAGGAAAATATTGGATTTTATTTTCAAATGTAATATTTTTTAATTTGTAGAACTAGAAGACTATCTTTATAAATATACTAAGTTTGAAAAATATATTTCTAATGTTTTCATATATTCTTTTACAATTTTATTTTTATTTTTTAATTATATAAAAAAATTCCTTAGTTTTAATTCTAATTCCTTATTTTCCATTTCAAATCTTTTATTTTTTATAACTTCAATTTAATCCGAATAGCATTATTTATTTAAATAATATTTGAAAATATAATTGAAATCATGTTTTTAAAAATTTAATTTAATTTATTTATTTAAAATTAATTTTTATTTATTTTTTTAGATCATACTATTAAAAATTATTTTTAAAAAATAAAAAAATAATATTTTGATATATTTTTAGAAAACACATTTTAAATCAGCCTAAATATTTTATTATTATTTAGATATGCGATCACGAAGGGCCCAGTGTTTTGATACCCTTGCATGATCTAGCCCTCAAGCATGAGCCAATGCCACACGGGCCGCAAGAAAATGGAAGCTTACATCCTACTAGTCTCGGCTAGGCCCAGCTCTTGACTGGCTAAACCCTATGCATCGCCTGGTTTCATTCTTGACTTCTCTCCTCACAACCACTTCACTTGCCTGTGGATCATACCACTTTTAAAATATGATAAGCCTCTGCTAACTCGGATTAATACAGGAATTTTTTAATATTTAATTGGTTGAAAATAGTATTATATTATTTATTTTTAAAAAATTTATTATTATTACTATTACTATTATTTATTTTGCTTATTTTCTTATTATCTAATTAAAATAAAAATAGGTTATTTTATTAGTTGGATTCACAACCCGTGTTCGTATATTTTCTTTTTTAAAAAATATTTTTGTAACATTTAAACATTACGAGCGATGATGAGATGAGTGATGCTGTTTATCTAAAAAAAACAGCGAAAGGGACAATGCATTGACACGCTTATCAATCCGACAATGATATTTTCTTCACGAAATATAAAAATTAAAAAAAAATAAAAATCTTGCCTTCTCCTTAAATAATTTTAAATTTTAGAGATAAAACTATGTAAAATTTAAGTTTTGACCCTTCTAGAATACAATTTCTTATTAATCTGCCCCTCTAACAAGATTCCATAGCTTGCCCGATATCAGATATGCATCCTTTAAGAGGATGCAAAGCCAAATCTATAGAAGGCATGCATGCGGAAGATTTCCTGGCGATCTGTTCTTGTTTGAATCTTTTTATCCAGGGCTCGTCAGAATCTTAGAGGCAGGTAAGTTGCGTGCTGGGCTGTTGAGGCAACAATGATCGTATATTTTACTTGATTCTTCTTGAAAACAGGGATTAAAATAATTTATCTGCTTTAAAGACGAATGGGATAAATGTATAGGTGTTAGATCCGACCGGCTTGATTGGTCGAACTAGTAACTGGACCGGTTCGAGTAAGGTAAAAAATAGACAAGAGCAAAAATATAATCAAACCCGGTCGAACCGTGATTGGGGTAACTTGACAAAACTTGGTATATTTTTTTTTAAATGTATTTTTTTTCTAGCTAGAAACTTCTTTTTTTTTATATTTTTTAGTTGGTTATTAATAATTTTCAAAGTTCGCTATATAAATATTAAAAGAATATTTTATTTTTTTAATGTGAGATTTAAAATTATGTTTTTTCAATGTGGAATAAAAACTTTTTTGGTTTAAATATTTTAACTTAAAAGGATAACATAGTATCTTTTCAATGTGATATAAAAAATCTTTTGAAATAATCTTTTAAATTTCATTATTTACAACCTATATAGCATATATTCGCATGAATTGTTTCTTAATTTTTCATATGAAATATTAAAACTTAAAAATAAATTAATTTTTCTGAGTTGACCCGAGTTAACCTGTGTAACCCAGATCCCGATTCTTGGCTTGGTCAGCTCCAGACCGTGTTTGATAACTATAGATAAATAATGAGTTGTCTCCCAACTCTGTTATTCCAATGAACTCACTCAAAGGTTAATCATCCATGAGTTTGATGATGAAAAATGATGAGCTTAGCTATCTACCAATATTCAATTATCAGTTGAGAATGATGCATCTACATCCAGTAACTTGATGAAAGAGATTGGGATCCGAAAAGGAAAAGGGAATTATTTTGTTCTTGAATATGTTGGTGCTTCCAAATCTGCTTGGGAAGTAAGATGCAACAACCTGATAAAATTCAGTCGATCCATGACCCGGACAAACTCGAATGAGATTTGATAATTTTTTTTAAATGTGGTTTTTCTTCTATATCTTTTTTTTATATATTTTTTTAGTTGATTATTAACACTTTTTAAAGTTCACTATATAAATATTAGAAAAATATTTTATTTTTTTTAATGTGAGATTTAAAACCCTTTTTATAGACTATTTTCCAAAAAAAATTAGTTTTTTATTTGGATTTGAAATCCTTTGGTATAAATACTCTATATTCACAACAAAGTTATTTTTAAAGGATTTCAAACCTTATAATATATTTTCTTATTTTTTAATGTGAGATTTAAAACCCTTTAATATATATACTTTATATTCACAAGGTAAAAAATTATGTTTTTTCAATGTGGAATAAAAAACTTTTTTATTAAAATATATTTTTTCAAGTGAATTTAATAAATCATTTACAAAATATATATTTTATATTCAAGGTAAAACATTATGTTTTTTCAACGTAGAGTAAATTTTTTTAAAAAATATTCTTTCAAATTTTATTATATAAAATATTAAAATTTTAAATAATTTTTTAATTTTTTCAGATTAGTCTAAATTGACTCGAATTTACCTATAAAACTCAAAACCATACCTTTTAACAGAATCAATCTCCGAATCATGTTTGATAACTATGCTTTTACATTAACATTAGTAACAGTAAGAATCTAGGCCTTTTGAAGGGGAATCTGGGTATGTGAAGGAAAGGATGCTCGTGCGCACGCTAGGAATTCTCATCTTGTATTTATTCAAAAACCAATGCATTCAGAGACATAAACATCGTAGCATTAAAAATGGCACGTGCTCTTCCACAATACCGCAGCCTCATCGTAATTGTTTAAATTTTTTTTTATAGTGTTTTTTTTAATATATTAAAATAATATTTTTTATATTTTTTAAAATTATTTTTGATATTAATACATAAAAAAAATTAAAAAATATATATATAAAAAATATTAGTATGAAGAAAAAAAATTAATTTCTTTTAAAAATATTTTTAAAATAAAAAAACTGGCTCCTTGAGAAATTATTTGGGAATTTAGGGTTAGAATTTAGAAAAGAGAGGAGAAAAAGCTGAAGGACGTGGCTATTGTTTTTATTTTTTTTTATTTTTAATCTAATGACAAAACTTTAATATTTAATATAAGTGTTTTAGTCATTAAATAATATTTTTTATATATAAATAATAAGATAATTTTTGTTATTTTTCTTCTAGAATTATATTAAGTGTGAATGTGTGTATAAAATTAAAAATTGTAATGAATAATTGTGCTTTAAACCAAATTATATGAGGATTTTTTTGCAATTATTCAAATTAAATATCATGTTTAAATTATTTTAATAACCCAATATTGATTCATTAAAGAAAATTTCTCTAAAATTATTTTTAAATTCAAACAAATAAAATAAAGAATATAAGGAAGAATCCGTTTGATATTGAAGTTCAATCATATTTTTAATTTTTTTAGCTTTCAATTATTTATTTTAATATTATTTTAATATGTTAATATAAAAAATAAAAAATAAAATTTTAATATGTTTTCAAATAAAAAATATTTTTTAAAAATAATATTTAAATCAATTTTTGTCTCTTTTGTTGAGAGCAGGGGAAGCAGGTAACTCCTTGCTGTGGTATGAATATAGCAAACACCACCTAATCCTAAAATGTGTCAGGAATTAAATAATCAGCCTGTCCGTTTTTAAATGGACGCTTATACCCTTGTTGGTTTCAATTAAATACCATTTGAATCATCTTCGAAATTTGTAAATTTCTTTTCTTTTTTTAAAAACAATTAAATTTTCAACGCTAGCTCCACGACATCCCACTTTGTAATCCACGTGTCTTCTCTCTGTCTATGGCTTCCCTTTCAAGAACAGAGTAGAAGAAGCTCCTCTGAGAAGAAGCAACCCCACCACCACAAGAAGAAAAGGAGGTTTTGGTGGAGACAAAAGAAGAACAATTTTCAGGGTTTTTAGCCGAAAGAGAGAATCCGTTTGCTTGGAGGTTTTTAATGAGAGATATGTATATAGGGTCTATGACAAAGTCTTTTAAGGACTCTATTAAAGTTCTTGAAGCTGATCTTCAACATGCTAATACTCTGTAAGTTGTTCCTTTTTCCTGGGTTTTCTTGTTACATTTTGTGTGTGATTTTTTCTTCGGAATTCCTTTTCTCTGTTGGTTAGTGCTTGAATGGAATGATAGAAGTATTTGACTTTTTGCATTTTTTTAAATATTTTTCTTGTTAGATTGATGAGGTTTTGTTTTTTTGTTCTTAAAATATATTTTTTTGTGGTCTTAAATTAAACTTCTTTGGTTTTTGTTCTTAAATTTTGTTTTTTTATTTGAATTTAACTACCACTACCACTACCACAACCACTAGCAGTGCTTTTTTTCGTTTTTTTTTTTTTTTTCAGAATGAGTTATATGAATTGTCATTTAACATATCCAGTTGTTGTTGTTATGTAAAATTTGCTTGACAAAGTCTAATTTCAAGTTATTTTTTACACTCTCTCTCTCTGAAATGTTGCAAGTCTTCTCTGTGTATTTAGATTTTTCAAGATGGATTTTTTTTCAGCTTTTGATTCTTGCGGTTAGCGTTTGAGTTTAGATTGTTCACTTTGTGTTTGGCGTGGCTGCATTTCATGATAAAGGCAAGCATCAAGCACGATTGTTTTAATACCTGGATTATTGGTTTGTGATATGTGAAATTGTTGCAATGATTCTCGTGGTTAAAGTTGGGAACTTTTCTGTGTTAGCCTATAACTTGAAATGTCATTTCAAAGATGTCCCGGTTGAAAATATCCATATGGGTTTTGGGTTTTGCATTTTGCATTTGCTTTAGCAATTGGAAGGCATTGTCTTTGTGTTGAAGGATAGAGGGGGCTAGTTTCATTATCTTGATAAGCTGAGTTTACTTGGCTTCACATGATTTATCGGATCCATCTCCTTAACAGTGTCATCACTGTGTTTGTGTTGTTTATAATGATATGATCGCCGTGGTTGGATTATTTATTGCCGCCCCCTCTTCCTACCTATCACGTTTCAATGCAGTCACGTATTTAGATATGCTTGTTAATGATATCTGGATCATAGAGATGCTGTCATTTGGAGCGTGAGTTAAGTTTTGTAAAGGACAACCCAACCAGTTCTTTTAAAGTTTTTGAAAGCTGAAGACTTTACCGGTTCCATGGAATTTTCAGAATGGATGTTTTTGCACAGAGCATCCTTTTTAATCATTTTTTTCGTTCATGACATATTTAAAATGTTTTAAAACTTTGAAGTTAAGTCCTGTAAATTCCTGATTAATGTGGACCCATATGCCAAAAATGGTCAGGGGAAACTAAGATGGATTTGGACGGGGGTTATGCTTAAGTATGCTTTGAATTTTTTCTCCTTTTATCTTTTATCATGCTCATACATTTTACCAGTTTCTGTATCTTACTGATGAGAATTATGAGCTTGCTAACTTGAGTCTATTGCTAGATTTTTATGTCTGTTTAAATTTTTATCTTTCAATCTTCGGCGCAGGGCATCAGATTTTTCAAGGGATTATGATGGAGCCTGTCTTCAGATGAGAATGTCATATGCTCCAGCAGCAAACCTGTTTCTTTTCCTTTTTCAGTGGACAGACTGCCATCTTGCAGGTGCACTTGGACTGCTAAGGATCCTAATTTATAAGGTTGAACTTTGTTCATTTAGATTAGTCAGTGGAATTTTTTTCCCTAGTATTAATTAACTGAATCATAGAAAAGCCTGAACTTGGTTGTTTCCCCATGCCTCAGGTTTATGTGGATGGCACAACGACCATGTTCACTGATGAAAGAAAAGCAAGCATCAAGGAGTTCTATGGTAAATTTCTATCTTCCAAATATTTTCAAGTGTAATATATTTTTTAATCACTTAAGTTAGTTCCTCCATGTTATCATAATCTGCATTGCTACTATGGCCAGCTGTGATTTATCCCTCTTTATTGCAACTTCAAAGAGGGGTCACTGATACAGAAGATAAGAAACAGAAGGCAGTATGCCTGGAAAGGTACCGAAGAAGAGATGATGAGGAAAATAGGCAGCATACTGACATTGACATTGAAAGAGAAGAAGAGTGTGGAATATGCATGGAGATGAATAGCAAGATAGTACTGCCCAACTGCAACCATGCCACGTGCTTGAAATGTTACCGTGAATGGTACTCCCCCCTGTCCCTCTCTTCCTCTTGAAGTACTGGAGTTAGCCTGCTCCTTTCTGAGGCTGGGCAAGTTTTTGTGTCAACCACATGGTATATGCTTCTATTAGGCTGTCTTCTTATCCTGTTAGATAATGCAGGTTTCAATCTCTACACTTAAATGTGAAATACAATAGCAAACTAGAATTGCTCCATTCTGTTTTATTTTTGGTTACATGTATAAGTGATCCCATTACACTCTTTTTTCTGTAATCATTGGAAAGGCAGGTAATTCAAGTTGGAATTTTGTAAGAATTCAATAATGATACCTGGCAGGTTTATTTGGCTAATGCCTAGACCATGAAATTGATTCTGCAATTTGAGGCTTGCTTGCTCTTGGGGTGCAAAAAGCCTTGTCAGTCTAGTCAATCAAATAAATTAGTTATTGTGGCATGGCTTCACCATCATTATCTTTGTAACCTTGATTTATGATAGGTTTCTCGACCTTGCCTGTCTTGACTATCATCCTTCTTTTCTTCCCACGCTATGATACTTGTAAAGCTCATCATGAAGATGGAATGCGTAGTTGTTGGGCCTGCTGCAGGCTGAGAATGCAGAAGGTTTTGGTGTCTGGCTCCACCTTGAATCCTCATCAGTTGAATATTGTTCTTATTGATTATGTTTTCTGGCTGGTGTGTTTGTCAGATGCAAGCGCCTAGCTCTTTCTCTGTTCTATGCTGTATTTGGTCGTTGCTTTGTTTCTTAATGTTTACATCATACCTGAAAATACTGATATGCTGCAATGAATTGCAGGCGAACAAGATCCCAGTCATGCCCCTTCTGTCGTGACAGTCTCAAGAGAGTAAACTCGGGAGATCTCTGGGTATTTACTGACAGCCGGGACATTGTGGACATGGCCACCGTGACGAGAGAGAATCTTAGAAGGCTTTTCATGTATATAGATAAGCTGCCGCTGATTCTTCCTGACAACCTTTTCGACTTGTATGATTCTCATATAAGATAGGTGATGAGTACAGCCAGGAATCGCCATCTGATATGGTCTTTGGATGAGCAGTACACTTCCTTTTCTTAATATAACATAATCGCTGGAATTCATTTGGCAAAATTTAGGGCTCTAAGAATTTCAGCAGCGTCTTCCCACTTCCTGTCAGAAGAAAATCCAACCCGAGTTATTGTGGGTGGCAGGTGAAGTTGATTTAGTTAAAGACGGGGTCTTATAAAATTGTATCTGGCACATTTGTACATCCTTGCATAGCTTGAAGCTTGCTTATAAAAGCTCAGCAATTTCTCTCTACCTCACTCTATCCGTGTCTTGGGAACAAAAAATCTCCTTTTGATTCACTCTAAACTTGCGAGGTTGTTCCTTAAAGCTAAAGAAATCTAGTTCACACTCTAGTTTGTAGAGTACTTTTCAATTTTTTATATTAATATACTAAAACAATAAAAAAATTAATTTAAAAAAAAACCTTAAATTTCTCGAAAAACACGGCATGTCAACTGGAAGTGAAGTTCATACTGTGAACCAGATAAAAGCTCTACTTGCTCTCTTGTTTTAGAGATTTTATACAGCAGCCTGATGGAATGTCTTACGGACCTTTTCATCTTAAAAGACCACGCTGAATCGAATTTTTGTAAGAGTACAAAGACAGATTCACAGCGTGTCACGGCCCATGAATTTGAGGCACAGGGGTGGCAGCCGAGAAGCAAAGACTGTTATTAAACCTGGACTGACAGGTTGATTTGATGGCTAGATTAATCTGAATTTATTAAAAGATTGGTTAGTGTAATAACTTGCTAAAATCCAATCAACCCAGTGGGTAGATTCATGACTTAGATAAACCTGGATGAGACCCAATATTTTTTTTAAATGTGGTTTTTCTCCTACCCCTATTTTATTATATTTTTTAGTTGATTATTGATACTTTTTAAACTTCACTATATAAATATTAAAAAAATATTTTATTTTTTTAATGTGAGATTTGAAATCCTTTAGTATATATACTCTATTTTTTCAATGTGGGATTTGAAACCCTTTTAGTATATATACTCTATGTTTTTAAGAAAAAAAGTTATTTTTTCAATGTGGGATTAAAAGCCTTTTCGTAAATATATTCTATATTTACAAGAAAAAAAGTTATATTTTTTTAATATGAGATTAAATTATTTTTTTATTTCAATACTTCAACTTAAAAAGATAATAATATCTTTATGAAATAAAAAAAATTTAAAATATCTTTTTAAATTTTATAACTTACAACATATATAATCTATATTGACATGGATAAAAAACTTGAACGCCTTCCTTGTTCACGCTTCAGAGAGCAGGGTTGGATACGGATGCGTCCATGTAATTTTTAAGATTTTAAAAAATTCAGAATTTAGGCCAGCAATATTAACAAACAATATATATTTTATTTTATTTTATTGTTTTTAAGAAAAAATGAGCATTATAAACAAATAAGAGGGGCAGTTAAGATATTAATAATGCCATTGAAGGTTTTTTTTAAAAAAATAAGCTAGCTTTATATGACTTTTTTTCCCTCTCTCCCTTTGCTTACCCGTCAACACAAGTATTATACAGATTAAATAATTTTCTTTTGTTGATTCAAATATAAAAATAAATAACTAGTAAATTAAGACATGTTTGACTGGTCCATATATATATGTGTGTGTATATATATAAACAACAAAATAACCAATTTAGTAAATTCCATATTAAGGGAATTTAAAAGATACGTCAATTATACTCCATGCTTCAACTACTATTATCTACGTGATTCTAGAGAAAGAAAAGTCATGATATTTTTTTTTTGAAATCAAAGAAGTATAATTACCAACCCCAAAAATTATGTTTGAACATGCACAAATTGAATACTATTTTTTGTTTTATTTCATCATTAAGACTTTTAATACCACATCAAAAATATGAATATGCATTTAATAGAAAAAATAAATTGTTGGTTGGTACTTAAAAATAGTTTTATATTGACTCCAACTAGGGGTGAGCAAAAAAACCGGAAAACCGATTAAACCGAGAAAACCAGAAAAAAATAACTGAAAAAACCAAACTGAAAAAAACCGATTAAATTTTTGAAAAAACCAGCCGGTTCGGTTCTATAAGCAAAAAACTGAAAAAACCGAATCGAACTGAAACCGACAAAAAACCGGAAAAAAACCTAGCCAAACCGCGTCAAAACCGAGCCAAACCGGAAAAAAACGAGCCAAAACCGAAAAAACCGAGCCAAAACTGGAAAAACCAAGCCAAACCGGTTTGAACTGGTTTTTTCCCTAAAAAACCGAACCTAACGGAAACCGGTCGGTTTGACCCGATTTTGGTTTTTTTTCCAAAAAAAATTTCAGTTTGATTACTTGTTTTGATAAAAACCAAACCGAATCCAAAATAATCACTCCTAACTTCAACAGCGTGGGATGGTGTACTCAAAACTTGAACTTGAGATTTTTTCAGATTTCACAATCTTTCTAATTGGACATTAATAATAAGCTCTTATCTTGCGTGATGGAACTAATTTCATCTTCAAACCCAGTTGAATTTTCATATTAAACTTCTTTTCTAAATGTTTGACTCTGTCTTGATCATCTGTTTCCTTCATCCCCTTCCCGAGAAGATTTAAGAATAAAAAACCAGGTTTGAAAAGTCATGAATCTTTGATTCTAGAAGGACTGGACAACCCACTTCAAAAGTTTGGAAATTTCCCGGTTGATGTTTTCCTAATACATGTCTGAAAGGTAACTTCGTACGCGCTTAATTTCATTAATTAAGAAGATATTCTCGCAGATAATTTTCAGATTACGATCCTATATGAAGGGTAGAATTAGCTGCCTTTCATTTATATAGCAAAAAGAAAGTATAGGAAATATGTAGATTATAAAAGCTTGTTTGGAATTGGAGTAGCGGTAATGGTTTAAAGTGTTTTTCGTTTAAAAATATATTAAAATAAAGTGTTTTTTTAAAAAATTAATTTGAATATCAGCACATTAAAACAATTTGAAAAAATACATAAAAAATTTATTAAAAACAATCAAATTTTTTTATTTAAAATAAATTTCTTTTATATTTTCAGATCGTTTTAAAATTTTATTTTAATATCAGCACATTAAACACACATTTCTTCTCTGTTTCTTCTTTTCTACCTTTTATCCTTTCTGCGTATGAGTCTAATATTAGCGGTGAAAATAACAAGTATCATTCCTCACCTTTGATCATCATGTCATTTGCTTTCTCATGTGGATAAGTTAAAGCTCTGGTTGAGATTAAATTACGTTTTATAAAATTAGCTCTAATATTATATTAAAACAGTTTAAATTAATAGAAAAAAAATACAAATATAAAAAAAAGAGACTAGAATTTTTTTTATTAATTATAATATTTTAAAGTATAGCTTTAATCTAAATATAAAGAAATTATATATAAACTAAACTGAAAATATTATTCTACCCTTAATAAATAAAACAAGATATATATATATATATATATAAACAATAAAATAACCAATTTAGTAAATTTCATATTAAAGGCTATTTATTATTAAATAAAAACAGGTAAAATACCTTCACTTGCTTTGAATTTGTTTTTTCATTTTGAGAAACAAGTCTCATTAGGAATTAGAGAGGAACTTAAATAAAATCTAAATCTTTAATAAATTGTAAACGTTTTAAGGACATCCTTTTTTTTTAATAGCACTATAAGTAAAAGGATTTCAAGCTCATTGAAAACAATAGGAAATTTTTAATGTTTGGAGCTCCCATCATTTTGAGATTTAAGCTCTAATCACTTGTGTTATATATATATATATATAATTCAAAATAAATATTTTTTTAGTATAGTGGTACAATCACTTAAATTTTGATAATCTAACTAGCTATTTTATTTTTGTTCGATGCGGAGGGTTAGAATTTTTAAAAACACATTAGCTATAGGAATGATAATGGATATACACATGTCAGAGCTCTTAATATTTATACCCTATCCATTATACGTAGAATAAAAAATTTAAAAATCAATTGAGTTTTGAGCATCCAATGAGTATTCATTATCTACTATTATTTATTAATTAATAAAAAAATTAATATATATATATATATATTTTTTTTGAAAGATTTATTGTAAATATTAAAGTTGAACCAAGTGATGAATAATAAAGCTTTAAGAACATGTGTTTAGTCATTGAAAAAAATACAAATTTTATTACTTTAAAGTGTTTATATCAATAACTTTTTTTATTTTAATTTTATATATATATATATATATATGTATATTTAATATACATGCTAGAATTCTAATATTATATTTTTATTAAAAAGAATATTTGTCATAAATTTTTATTTTATATATTTAAACTTGCATAAACATTAATATTTTTATATTTTTATAAATAACTTTTGTTTAATAGGATAATCTACAAAATCTATGTTTAATTTTTTCTTATGACTAGTCTAATAATTTTGAAAAACACCCATCGATACCCATGATGTGCGAGGCAGCTAAATTTGTGGCAGAAAAATCTTAAATGATAAAGACAAGCGAGAAGCACAAAAAACAGGAAGCTCATCCTCACGTCAGGGGGTCATGTAGGGCAGGGAGAAAAGGAACAGGCGTCCATGTCCAAAACCGAACATGCTATTGGCTAACACAGCCAAGACGACTCACGTTCATGCTATTGGCTATTTGGCTCTATGCTTTACGCCTCCCCACTTCCACCTTGTATAAAAACTAGAAACCCCGCAATTTCAGATATTACAGACACCAACGTAGGAAAGGGGGAGAGAGGATATACTCACATACATACATCATCATCACCGTCAATCATGCTAACATGCATTTGATTCTCTCCTCTCCTTTCCACCAATTTAAAAATAAGCAAAAAAATCCAAGTAGCCAAAAAAACATCAAGGAAGAAAGAAAGTTCCAGACTTGACACAGAAAGAGAGAGAGAGAGAGATGGGGATGAGAGAGGAGATGGAGCAGAAGGAAGAGGGAGTCATGGCAACCGACTTCTTTTGGTCGTATACAGATGAACCTCATGCTTCTAGGAGAAGACAGATCCTTTCTCAATACCCTCAAATTAAAGAGCTTTTTGGACCTGATCCTTGGGCTTTTTTTAAGGTTCCCTACTCTTTCTTCCTATGCATTGTTGTTTTTCTTTTTGGTTTCATTAAATGCGTTTAGATCTAAGATAATGTTGGTGGATTTGTGGGGTTAATCTCGAAAGTTAATGTTGTTTGTTTGTCCATGTGTTCTGCTTTGATGTTTATGGGTGTCAAGTTGTTAATTTTGTTTGCTCATGTTGTCTTGTACATTCATTTGGTTATAATGGTACCCTTTTTGGTTTCAGATTCAATGGCATTTTATTATTCTTGGGATTTTTCTTTTTGGAGAGAATTGAATCAGGGTGTTTAATGTTTGGCCAGATTTGATGGATACATTTTGTTTTTGGATCGAATTTCTTTTGAAGCTTGATGTTTTGCAAGTTCTAAAACGAGCACTTGCTTTATTTATGTATGTGCTAAAATATTCTGTTAACATTTGGTTAACAGTGCTTCTTCTTCTTCTTCTTTTTTGTCAATTACAGATATTTCTTTTTATTTGGACTCGGAATTTTGCATGTCGTAATGATGTAAATTCATAACAAAATATAGGATAGCCTCTCAAATTACCTGGTTATTTTCTTCAGAAATTTGAAGCCAAGCATATGTGGCCTCATCGTGGTAATGCTTTTGTTTGCTGATAATTCCCCAGAGCAATTGCTGCTATAGATTTCTTGTTATTTACATGAACATATATTCTTTCATATTTTTGCAATAGCAGAGCTTTGTTTTGCAACTTCTTTCCATAATGCTTTGTGTTAGTTTGACCTGTTTTCTTTTTATTTTCTGAGAGCATGAGAATGTCAGTTTTTTATTCGTTTATTACTTTTTGTGCATACAATCCAAATGGGTGGAATTACTGGATAATTTCTGATTGAACCATTTAAGCATTGTTTGCTGAACTGGGAATGCATCTGGTTGCCTTTCGGTTTTACATCAAGAACTAGCTCTGATTTTTAATTGCCTTGTCCTCTAGTTTCTCCAATATTTCTGGATGGACTTTTCATCTTCTTTGGTTTGACTTGTTTTGAGGTTCTGAGGGAATTGAACAAGGCATTTCTTCGATCAAAATCATGCAAGGTTTTATATGGTTTAACGAGATCTTAAAGTAGACATCACCCTCAAGGCACGTTTCTCCCTTTCCTTTCTACTAGGGAACAAACAATGTGTCTGACATATGCCTTGCAATGCCATCCATTTTTCTTTTGTGGATTGGTTTGATATGTTTTAATACCAAATCCTGCAAAATAAATGAGGAGATAATTAAAACCAATTGTGTTTCTCTATTGCATGATTTCTCATTTAATTTGTACAAGATGAATTTAGAACTGTTGAGCAATTATACATAAAAATATAAACAGTGCTCGGAACCTAGTTTATTTGGATCAATTATGCACACTATTTTGAGGAAACACTCATAAATGAAAATTGTTTTGGTTACTGCTCTTTACATGGTTCATGATGTTAACATCACGGTGTTGCAGATTACTGTGGTTGTTTCACTCCAGCTTTGGACCGCTACTTTACTTCACGATGCTGGGTGGCTGAAGATGCTGGCAATAGCCTACTTCTTTGGCTCTTTCCTCAACCACAACCTTTTCTTAGCCATCCATGAGCTCTCCCACAATCTCGCCTTCTCAACTCCAGTCTACAACAGGTGTCTTGGTATTTTTGCTAATCTTCCTGTTGGTGTACCCATGTCAGTAACATTCCAAAAGTATCACCTTGAGCACCACCGCTTTCAAGGAGTAGATGGCATAGATATGGACATCCCAAGCCGTGCTGAAACCCTTCTTGTGACAAATGTTGTCGCAAAATCCATATGGGTCATGTTACAACTCTTCTTCTATGCTTTGCGACCTCTATTTATCAAACCAAAGCCCCCTGGTTATTGGGAATTCATTAATTTTTCTATCCAGATAACCCTAGATGCAGCCGTGGTTTATTTTTGGGGCTGGAGATCTTTGGCTTATTTGATCCTTTCCACCTTCGTAGGAGGTGGTATGCACCCAATGGCTGGTCATTTCATCTCAGAACACTATGTCTTCAAGCCAGAGCAAGAGACATATTCTTACTATGGCCCCCTTAATTTTCTGACTTGGCATGTTGGGTACCATAATGAGCACCATGATTTTCCGAGGATTCCTGGGAGCAAGCTTCACAAGGTGAAGGATATTGCACCTGAATATTACGAGGGCTTAGAGTCGTATAAATCTTGGAGCCAGGTCATATACATGTATCTTATGGACAGGACGGTTGGACCCTTCAGCCGGATGAAGAGAAAGGTGCCGGGCACTGCAAAGAAATCTGAATAGCTGCTCCCATCTCCAGTGCATAATCTTCTGTCGAGAGAAAAGAAAAAGGAACTAGCAAAATTTACCATGCTAAATTATTCAAAATTGCCGTGAAGTTTGGTTCAAACTAAACTTAGTCCCTGAATTTAATCTTTTATCGTGAACTATTTTTGGTCTCTTGGTGGGGACATCAAACCCAAGACATGAGTTATGCACACATGTATGATCATCAATGATGAAGGATAGCTTTTTAGTTGGGAGATTGGGTACATCCAAGCCTTGGTTATTTAATTTTATTTAGTTTTATTGTTGTGATTTAATTTATGTTTTTTTATTGGATTTTTATTAGTTAATGAGTTTTAAGTTCAACTATTCTAATTAGAATTTTATTATTTATATGTAATTTTTTTAACATTACAATTATTATTTTTTAATGAAATGAATAAAATTTACAAGTTGTAGAATTTTTCAACCTCTATTGATTTTTTTTTGTCTGTCTTTTCTTCTCTTTCTTTAGCTGCTGCTTCTTATAATTTTTTTTTTCTCTTTACTACTTTTAATATCTTTTATAGGCTTTGAATTATTCTTAAAATTAATTGATCTTTTAGGGCTTATAAAGTAATTCCTTGCCTCCCATGCTTGACACTTGATATGTCAGATTTTGAGCAGCCTTTAGCACCTTGATTCTTCACCTTTTATACTTCGCATCCAACATCTCATAGATTTTGAATAAACTCCTGAGCTTCCAAATGCTTTATTCCTTTCGCTTGACCTCCAATATGAATTCTTACCTTTTATTCATGATAATAAGGATAATGAAGGTCTTGATTCATTGTGTTATGTTTAATCTATATTCACTCCGGATTTAAATAGTGTTTGTTTCATTCCATTCTCAATTATATATTGTTTATGGTCACAAACTTAGGGTGCATGTAGGTCTTCTTCCCGTGTCTCTCTTCACTTGAATGTTTGAGTCAGTTCTTTGTTTTGTACATAGAGTTTATGATTTGCATGTTGACAATATAAAATGAATTCAAACAAGTAATGTACAATATAAATTTAAAGTTAATTTATTTGAGTATCATGATGTATTTAATGTTAGAGATTATTTCATGATACAAATTAGACTTAAGAAATGTCATTTAAAAACTAGTAAAAAATTATAAGCGAGTAGTGCTAAATCATCTAAAGTGTTACAAATTACTAAGATAAATATTTATGTTATTAACCTCTCACCAAACTTTGGTATTAACTATATTTTTAATGTAAAGGACTTGATTATACATAAATTACAACATCTTATCATTGATTATTCTTTTAAACCCTTACATCGTTATTCTTATCTATCACAAAAAAAAAATATTAATGCTACCTTGAATGTACACGGTGATTTTATCAGGGATGATGAAATTCAACGAACCTCATTTCATGATTTAGATGACTAGATTCATATTTCATACTATACTTGGATTATTAGAGAGACAACTCAACACTTGATCATGATCTTTGGGAGTATTATTGGAGATGCCTAGAATTTCACTCAATAAGGTTGAGTTTCTTCAACCGTGGAAGAGTTGGAGGGGACACTGAATCTGAAACATGAGTTACAAACAAGTATGATCATCGATGGTGGAGGATATCCTAACTCGTAACTCTTTAGTTGGGAGATTGAGGATATTCAAGCTCAAGTTATTGATTGTTATTTAGTTTTATTATTAGGCTTTAATTTATGTGTTTTTGTTGAACTTTTATTAGTTAGTGGGTTTTAAGCTTAAATTTAATTATGATTTGAGTTTTATTATTTATATGTAATTTTTTTAAAATTACAATTATTTCTTGATGAATTAAATAAAATTTATAGAGTTGTAGACTTTTTCAAACCACATTATTTCTCTACCTTAGCTTTCTATTCTCTTTTTTCGGCTTCTTCTTTCTCTTTACTACTTCTTTTAATCTCTTGTGTCATGCATCATTTTGTTTTCTCTAGGTTTTTGTTTTTTTATTAATTTGTTTTTTTCAAATCACTTGTGTTTACGAAATGTGTCGTGTTTCTAAATTATTATATATTGTCAAAATTAATAGAAAGATTTATTTTTTATTAACAAAAAATAGTTTGAGGTAATCAAATAAAAAAAATTCATGGATTAAGTTTAGTTTGACTCAAATTCAGTATAATTTGTTTTTTTTAATTTAGCCAACTTACTATTTTAGATTCCATTCTTGAGGAGTTGGTCTCTTTTGCTGTAGTTTTAGACTAAAAACCGAGTTGACTATTTATTCAATCTCTTATGACTATTTTTTTGTTTTCTTGTCACCAAACACAATTGAGACACAGTCTTATCTGTTGAGAGTTGGATTTCCTTCCGAATTGAATTTCTTCGGATGCTGAAATTATTTCTGTTTTTGGTGCAACCAAGTGCTCATACTGATAGTTGCAGTGCCTGCCTCAATGCTTTGCTTCTTTGGAGCATACAAATAGATTTGAAGTATTATCTTCTATGTTCTGCGCAACTAAATCTTTTGGGATTTAAACTATTAGAGATGTAGAAATACTCCAACATAGCATTGCAAACAATTTCAAGTGCTGGTGATGCACTCCACAGGCTAGGTATTTTGATTAAAAGCTTCTGAAGTGCTCATAATTCTTAGTAACTAGAAAATGCCTGTAGCTTCCATCAATTCCCTCTCGATCCCAAGCTCTTCCACCGAACCAAAATCTCTGTCTCGACAATGATCCCTGCTCTCGTGCCTCTCTGTATCAAACTGCAGATTGCAATATGGTGGTTTTTCCTTCACTTGTTGGTCTGAGAAGGATGAGAAATATATGTTATATGCCTGCTACACCACAAGCTACCAGTAAAAGACCTATAGTGAACTGAAAATGAATCCTTACATTCCATGCATCATTCTTGATCGAAAACCGTGGTTCACCGACAACGTACGGAGGTGTTTGTGAATGGGGATTGATGAGTGGAAGCCTGGCCGAGGTGTATTCCTCGTCAATGTCATATTTGGATCCATTGTTGGGTCCAAGAGCTCTTAAAGTCATTGCCAATAATATAGAAAATCCCTTCAGACAAGACCCATAAAGGACGTAAGTAGTGGGGTGCTAACTGCTAAAAGCCAAGCGTATCTATTTAAAAATCGCGTGCCGAAACAGGATTTTCATCAATGTTCGTTTCCTTTTCCAAAAAGGAAGACGGCCATCAACAACTAGTTAGTCAGGTAATCAAGAGAATTTACCTTCATCAACAAGTTTGCTTGCCGCAACTTGAAAAAACTTTTGAAGGGCTCAGTTGAAATATAGAAATCAAACACTAGGAAAGTACCTGAACTAAGATGATGAACATGGCTATCCATTTGAAGAAGTCAAAATTAGATTCCACAAACTCTCTGAAATCATGGAACCTCCCTGTGGGATCCTCAGGTAAATCCTAATAGAACAACTCCAAGTATAAGCTGAAAAATACGTAGGATGTTGATCATGGAAGATAGGAGGTAGGAGGAAGTTCAAAGAGCAGTGTACCTTCACCCAGTCAGAATTTAGGAGTATATCTGCTGCAACTAATGTTTCCAGTAAGAGAAGTAAGAAGATAATCACCATGTACTATGTTCTATTAAGACCAACAACATTATTTGGTTTCAAAATCTCTGGTTATCATGAAATGTAGTATTTGGATTCACCAGACTTGAAAAAGGATACACAAGAAAGGCAAATCCCATTTGAGCTATCTGCAGAGATATGGCCTAGGCATGTAATTAGGCACAAGGCAACACCAATGCTGAGAAAAGTATATATGAACCTGCAATTCTAGAAGAATTGTTAGCTAGTTCCAGAAATTTAAATAATTATATAAAAAAAGGTCTTTAATAAGTGCACAAAAAAGGGAAACTTTTTAACAATCATAAATTACAAATTAACTTTTGCTAGCAGTAGTGAGTGGTAACAATTCCTAGATTCATAATTAATTACTCCGCCAAGAAATTGCCAGAGAGCTCCACTCTATAATGGCAAGCAGATGACAGACATGGTGGAAAAGAAGCTTCAGCAAAAAATATCATTTTCTTCTATGGGGATCTTGTTTCAATTAAGTGCAAAAGCAAGCATCAAAATGGTAGACTAGCTGCTATGGGACAGTACAGTGAAAATATTCGAATGATGAGAAATCAGACAGACAAAAACATGAGTAAAGAGCATTCTAAAGAGAGAGCCTTTACCATAGGGCAGTAGAATCAAAATCATCAAAAGATGGACTTTCCATGTCTCTTTGCAATACTCTAACCATCCAAAAACCATAGAGAATCATTGCTATGCCAACAAGTCCCAAAGTCGAATTCACAATTTTCAATATTGACCGCAGACAAGTCCTTGCAACTCTTGCCATTGCTGTAATAGTCTAGAGCCAATACTCCAAGAACTTGCAGAAATTCAAATAACAAAATCCACTTGAAATTTTAGTAATCAAATGATAAGAACTGAAGAAATTTTCTTACAAAAGAAAAACCTGCATAAAATGGTTCAAGCTTTCATGATTTTCTTAGGAAATAAATTCTCACTGACTAAATGGAGAACTGGGCCTTCTTTTTCTTAAGTGGTTAAGTAAAAGCAACACACAAAGTTTCAAACTTGGATTTTCTTTCTTCTTTTTCTTATTCATGTCTTGTAATGTGATATGATCAAGGTGCTTACAGAAAAGAGCCATTATTGAATAATGATAAGGCTAGGAAATTTCTTGGAAACTCTCTGTTTTATAGTTCTTGGCTGGACTCGCTTTCCAAGTTGGCAAATAGTGACTGGAGTTCTTATTATGTTTGTCGTTAGGTATAGCAACTGGACAAAGTTCGTAACTGGCCTGATGTATTTACCTGCTATATTTATTATAAAGAAAGAAATATATAATTCACTTTGCAGTGAAAAGAACAAGATTAAATTCAATGAAGTTAATGGTTTTGGATCATCGAAATAGAGATGGTTGACATTTTGATTGGATAAATGAAGGCAATTTCATTATCAAAATCAACTATGAATCAGGAAATGTTCCTTGTACGAGACTATTAGTATTTGTTTAGCACTGTGGTTGTCGTTTGAAAAAATAAATTTAAATTTATTTACAAATTGTAGCTTTTTGGTAATTAAGGTTTAAAGAGACAGTTTTCAATAATAGAACTATACAAAATTGTGACGTGCTTTCAAAACTGTGATCGAGACATAATGCAGTTTCAACCACATCTCACCACCGTACTGTCAAAGAATTTTGGAACACGGGAACTTAAAGAAAACAAGCTAAACAGCTATCAATAAATATGACTTTGCGATTTTCAGGAACTTAACAAGCAAGAATAGTGAGAACTCTGCTTAGCTTCCTGAAGAGTTCTTGATTTCTTCAATCTGAATTCCACCACATTGACAATCTAATTGAATAAAACATTCAAAGTGGAGTGATAAACACCATGGATCCTGCTATTTATTTCCTTCCAAACAATTTAAACATATGCCAAAGAAGAAATCCTGAGAAGTTGTACAGATAGAAAGCACCGTTTTTTAAGATTTCTCCTTTTCCCATTCGAACTCGCACAACCAATTACCAATCTGTCTGTAAATGCCTCATTCCTGCTGAAGGCATTCCATATATATTTGGTAAATTGACAGGTGAAGAATATGTGGCCAACATCTTTTGGATGGGCATTACAAAACATGCAAGTTGGATCGAGACTTCTCCCCAGATGAACTTGTCTGACCTCTATAGTGAGCCTGTTTAGTACAGCAAGCCAACAGATAAACTTTCCGAGGAGCATTTTCCTCCTTTTTGATAATGACAAGCCATTAACCCCAAAGCAACACAAATATGCATGTATATTGAAAACAATTAGTCTCCCCTTATCAAAGTGCATATATTCATATGATAGAGATACAAGTTTAAGGCATGTCTGCCCCCAGAAGACATATCTAATGAAGAAAACGCACGCCTACATAAAATCTGAAGACAAAACAAAATGCATGCAGAGATGCACCTGTCAATCATAATCAAGAACATATCTTGAACAAGCTATCAATTAAGCCAGCCGAACCTGCAAAGGAGTTTCAAATTCTGAACCTGAATTTCATCAAGCCTTCTTTGTAATGATACATCATTAACATTCTGATCAATCAAACATTATTATCTTTTTTTCTTTGACGAAATGAATCAAATTTCATTTACCAGTAAAAGAACAGGAGGGTTCAATCACTGCTGTAGAGCATGAAACAACAAATACAATCAACAGCTATATGAAATCAGACCCCAATTTTAGCAAATATCAGACAAAAGAGAATGCCTCACAGAAGTTATTCAGGATACAGGAATTCCGCAATCTATATTTTAGATTAACAATAAAATGGACAGTTCAATATCAACAAAAGATATTTGAATCTCATTCCATCTTAAGTTCCTTTGTATCCAAATGAAGTAAAGACAGGCACATTATGAGATTCTCAATAACACAAAGTGAAAGGATTTTTATTCTGTGAATTCTGTTCGGCCCATGTGAACTATTGATTCTTAATCTCCAATTTGCCTATCAATGTGACAGTTGTGCTCACCTTCAAATCAAACTGTTTTAACAAAATGGCAGTCAAGAAACAAGTCATTCATGGATTCATTAGCTTGTTTGCGAAGAACACATGCAGGGACAACAGCTCTGCCTCTTTCAAATCTCTCTATCCTTAAATGACAACCCTGTTCAAAATCTTCAACAAGGCTATAAGACTGTGTTTTATGGGATAAAAGCAGGATAAATTCTGAGGATTTTAAACCACAAAAATCATTATGCATAAATTCGAGCAAAATCATCCAACTATTAACATTATCCGTCATACACTAACACATATCCACCGAACTCGTTCTTCCCCTTTTGTCATCAACAAAAATTGGGGTAAAAAGCTTCATAATGCAAAACTAAATGCTAAGATTCAAGAAATCCTAAACAGCACTAGAAAATAAACACAACTTAAAACCCAAAACATAAAACATTAAACTTAAAACTACTTCAAAAAGAAAGAAAGAAAAGCATAAGTGCCGTTAACTAGCACCCAAAAGATTATGAAATGCAATCATTCAAGCTTCCAGGCTGATCAATTTAGTGTGAGAGTCAGAGCCGGATTTTAAGTTTCCTTAGACCTAGCTGGAGGGGTCGTCTTGAGAAATTCAGCAAAGTTATCAGAAATCTCTTTGATGGCAGCGTCAATTTCCTCCACGTCAACTGTAAGTTCCCGCATAAATTGTGTCAGTTCTCAGAGAATCGAAGCTTCATTTTGAGCCCCATTTTCTGACTCTGCATATGTTGATACTGAAGAATAACTTTCAGCTATCCCACCGTCAGTTTTTCTTTCGGACCATTCTTCCTCTGTGCTAGGTGTCGTAGGGTAAATCTTAGGAACTGTCATATTCTGTGAGGATTTGGTGATAAATTTGTTAGGTTTGCAGCAGGGCTTATATATATATATATATATATATGTGAAAGATAGTAACAGGCTCACCAGATGGTTGCTAGTGGTGTACCGGTGAACCTTTCTGTTCCTTGCAATATCTTATCGATCATCCAAAGTGGCTACATCCATTGTTACCACCACATCAAATCTTGATATCCGAAGAACTTGTCTAGGCAACACATGCATGATTTTGAGCTGTAGATCATTACAGAGACTTCAAATTATAGTTTGAAATTGTATAAGCCTATCAAAGGCATTCAGTATGTGCGTGTATACATATAGAAAAATCCTATAATACATAGATACTCACAACAATTCATGGCCTTGCATTATGGTTGCAATTGACCATAACTGCAGAGGAGAGTTGCATGTTTTTATATAGTACTCATAAGAAAAGAAAACGTCGCAGAGATGTTGCTGTGGTGTAGTGGTTATCACGTTAGTCTTACACACTAAAGGTCCCCAGTTCGATCCTGGGCAGTAACACACCTTTTAATATTTCTATGAATTGAATTGCATCCCTAAACTTTAAGGATTCCCAATTATACACTTATAAGTAATATCTTGGGAAAATTACTCGTAATTTCACTTTTAGAAGGTAAATGACTTCAATTTTGAACATTTTATTTCAAATAAATTGATATTTATTATATTCCTAAAAGACACCAATAATCCATTTACAAATTCCTTTTAATGAAAAAGCTCGTCGTAAATTTTAGCTTGTAATTTGTCACAAAATTTTTCCTAAATTAAAGTAAAACAATCACTGTCTATTTTCTTTTAAAAAATACAAATAAATTCTGCCTTCATCACTACAAGCCGCATTTTCTTTGGATCCTCCCACAGCAAACCATTCGACTCCTGTGCAAAGTCAGAAGCAGCCTCTAATAGCTATTGAATTTTTTTTTGGTTTAGAATTTTAGGTAGTGTTGGCATGACGGAAAATATTAATTTATCTAGATTGTACTGAACAAATAATTATTTTATTTTATGTTTAATATATTTTAGATTGAACTAGATAATTTATTTTATTTTGTATTCAGAGTAAACACTAAATGAGATTTGATTGACATGAGGTTTAGACCAGCCTGAGTTTAAAAAAAAATAAAAAAATAATTAATCCGACATCATTTGATTAAAATTAAACTTATATCAACCCAAGATAAAATTAGATAAAAAATTTATTTCAAAATAAAATTTATTTTAAAAAATAATTATTATCATAAGTATAATTAACAAGCCAAGATGGTAATGTTCCATCTTTCAGCTCACCAAGCAACTGACGGGCAGATTACAACTCTGCAGTGTCACGAACGAGGCATGATAGAGAGGCAAGGTAAATATTGCACAATTATTTGATGGACCATGTCTCCTGCTCCATTGCATTTTCTTGTAGTAAATGAAAGCAATTTCTGCTGAAGACCATTCCCGCTATGATTTTCCCACCTGTTTGATGAAAATAAACAGAACCATGGTATATTTTCTTCCCAAAGCCTTGGATAATACATTTCTGAAAGTGAGCAGCTTCAAAAGTAATCCATGCCTGAATGGATCTTGTGCAATTACCGAACCACTGCCGGCTAATATTGTCCATTTTCTTGTAGAGTAAATCAAAGCAATTTTATTTTATTTTTATTGTAAGGGTATTTTGATTAGTTTATTGTAGAATGTAAAAAGATTTTCATACCCCTGAATGACACAGCCATCGTAATCTTGAGTCTCGGTGAACACTGTTTTTTAATGGGGTTTTAGGTTGTTTTAATTCTTTGATCCTGGCAGAATGTTTGCCTTTTTTTGTTTCCCAAATTCTGTGCGGTCTAGGCTTCTCAGGCATAATATTTATAAATGCTGGCACGGGATGTCAATAGACATCGAGACTCGGATGTTCAGGTTTTTTTTCATCAACTTCTTATAGTAAATTCGTCTTCCTGCAGTATTAAATCTTTTGAAATGTATTGTAATGGAATCTTTTATGCCATTTCTTTTTAACTATCTCCCCTGTTTCATTTTATAGCACCAAGCATTACGCATTAGTACGTACTATTCGTTTATGGGTGGTATTACAACGTTGATTGCCATGCCCTTGAATAGTTTTCCCTCAACTGTTTCTGCAGAAACTCCACGACTCAAGGAGTAAAGGGTGAAGGGTGATTGTATTATTATGTTTAAATCATTCATTTATATATATATCAGTGCTTTCAGTAAGACAATCTTACGAAGCTTAAGCCATGATCTTACCAGGTTCTTCGATTTTCATGCAGTCTTGGGGAGCTTTCCATTCAAGTCCATTTATCCTTTTGTTTACTTTTATTATGAATTGATGCATGTTATGGGGATTTTTGGTTACTTGAGGCGACACAGTTTACCAACTCATGGTTGTCCTAATGTTTTTGACGATAGATTGATGCAGCAGAAAACAACATCTATGTTGATTCCTTTTCCTTTCTAGCTTAAGTCAGTTTAGCCAATAGATTGACAAATGTTATGGGGTCTGTCCAATATAGACTTCAGAGGGCCGTGAGGGCATTTCTTCCCGTGGAGGAGATTATATATTTTCAATAGATATTGAAGCCGAAGGTATACGATTCGACATCTTTTGATCCTCGGGACATATAAGAAGTCTGCCCAATATTCTTGGATCCAACTCTTGGAATCCCGACGAAGTGGTTGAGGAAAATAGCTCAAAGGATACTGGAAAATCTTCCAAAAATGTATCTGAATTTCCTGTGCCGATGGAACCAGAGTGGTTGTGATACAAGGACACACTGGAGGGAAAACTGCTCCAATGAAACTCTAGGTGTGGCGTCTCTCATATCAAATGCTGGTTATATTTGCCAGCTATGAATACCCCAAGCTTGTATCACGGATTTGTACGATCTTGGAAACAGCTTCCAATGAATCACTTGTCCTCATTGATGAAATTTGTAGTGGAACCGATCCTTCATATGGAGCGGCCCTTTCAACCTGTATCTTGCAACTCATTATGCTGATTCAAGTCACCTGGAAAGACAAGGATAGTCCATTTGAGAATGCAGCCATGGAGTTTTCTCTTCAAACATTACGATCTAAGTATTAGATTCTCCGGGGGGTACTGGTGATTCAAATGCATTAAGCATTGCTAAATCAATTGGTTTTGACAGAAATATAATTGAACGTGCACAGAAGCACTGGGTGGAGAAGTTAGTGCCTGAGAAGCAGCAGGAGCGAAGTGACATGCTGTATCAATCATTGTTGGAGGAAAGAGAAAGAGTGGAAGCTCAGGCCAGGAAAGCTGCATCTCTTCATAGAGAGATTATGGAGCTTTACCATGAGGTAGAATTTAGAAGATCTAAATGAGCACAACAGCTTCTGATTTTGTTGTCCTCTTTTATATATGCTTCTGTAGTTGAAACACCTGCGATGATGAGACAGTCTTAGTCCAATACGGTAAAACAAGAGTTCGAGTGAAGAGAAGTGACATGAGAGCAATTAAAAGCGATAAGAAAAAGAAGAAGCAAAGCAACCATTCTAGTCCCAAGTTTGAAGAGACAGGTATGTATGGTTTGCTGCTCCGGAGAAGTTTCAATGGCTTCAGATACAACAGGCATTCCTATCTGTCTTCGCTTCAGACGCATCCGCGATTCCTTAAGCTAGATGTCCTTGTCATTCTGGTTTGAATTGTAGGTCAAGAAGAGTTTTTCAGAGTTAAACAAAGATGAGGACGTTTGTTATGGCCCTCGAGTGCACTGTTCTTCGATGTCTGCAAGCGAACCGCACTCGGTTATCTTTGTTGTGCATGGCACGGGCACTGGAGCTGTCAAGGAGTGCGCACTGGAGGTACAAGGTAAGCATCCGCGTGTTGCCAAATATGAACCAGAAAGTCCACTGAATTTTGGCTGTACAGTTTCTTATATTAAGTGATGAATTTTACTTGCTGCTCACAGATCTTTTCATAAGCACTAAGTCTCCAGGTTTCATTTTTCTCCCTTCCATTACATCCTTTTTTCCATACAAGAAATGAGTTATAGGAATACTTAAACATTGCAACATTATCTATTGAATTATCTCTATCACAACTTAAACATAAATGCCTTGTTAACGTGGCAGTGTTGATTCCCTCAGGTGAGCTTACACTACCACATGCTGAGGAAACCAGCCTTGTGCCAGTTAGTCCTCTGGCAGAATACCCTCTTGCTGGTGAATAGTGTTCTTGTTATCGGTATTTGTGAGTCCTTGGGTACTATATCTCATGTTGGCTATCGTGACTGTCAGTTGATTTGGTGGCCGAGGCCGAGCTATGTAAATTCGGTCAATTGAAGTTAGAATCGAAGTAGACACCAATTCCTCCACAAGAACCACCATTGAGGCAGCATGAGGGAAAAAAAAAGAAACAGAAAGAAAGAAGTCAAGAGTGTCATCGTATATCCTTATGCACTGTATTTTTATAAAAATCTTAACGAGATGAATCTAGTGATACTTAAAAAAAACCACCATCATAGGTGAGATAACGTCTCACGCGTTGCTCATAAATGATGAGCTGTTCCACGGGCCAACAAACATCTCCTTCTTTCACTCCAAATTTAGTCCTTGATCTTTAAACAACTCTACAATTTAGTCCTTAAATTTGTTTGACCAATAGCATGCAATGTATAGGAAAAAGGTTGCACCAGCTCAAGTCCAGCTCAAGGGACTGGGACTGCACCAATTTGAGTAACTATACCAGCTGGAGGGAGTGCACTAGCCCAATAGGCTCAAGGGACTAATTGGGCAGGACTACTCTCCAATCCAAGCTCTCGACCCAAACACACACGCGGTCCAACTAGCAAGATAAATCCTCTCGTGCAAATTTTCAAGAAACTAGCGATTGACACATGCCACAATACAGAGTTACAGGTTCAAGAAAATTAATACGGCACTCTCCTCAAATTACGTGTGATAAAGAAAAAATGCATGGTAAAGATGGCAGATTGAACTTGAATGCATAAATGTAACACGTTGGAGAGTAGTTACATTGCTTGTTGGATTGATTCAGTCCTCATCCAAGTATATGATGCACCAGTAACAAAAATCAGTCATGTAGGAATGGTTTTCTGGCATCAGTTTTTCAAACCTTGAACAGTTTATGGAGCTTGATTCATGCACCTTTTTGTTGAAGCTGTCTCTCAAGTTCTCTTAAGGCTATCCTACATAGAGAGGTGGAGACAGAAAACAGCCACCAAGTGCCTGTCTTACGAAGGCTAAAGGCAATATTTTTCAGTTGTAGAATATTGTTTTTAATCAAGAAAAATATAAATGCTTGAAGCCTACCATTTACGAAGACTAGTGCTAGCTAGGGGCAGCTGCCTCCATGGCAGCTACGACCTTGTTAATGAAAAACCCCGTTCGGCTGCACCAGAACTTCATCCAAAGAAAGAGATGTGCTCCGAGTCAAATTAAGGTAATAATTAATAATTATATGATAATAGTTGAGGTTTATAATTTTGAGTATCAATTTTAAAATAAATATTTATTTAAGATCATGATAATCTTATATAAAAAAAATTATTTATAAATTTTAATTATCAATCAATCTAATATGAAAAAATAAAATTAAATAAAAAATAAAATATTTTTTTTCTTATAATAATTATCAATATTAGTTGAAAGATTAAACTTCTCCCCAGATTACGGTTAACCTTCTAAAGTAAAGTTTTTAAGAGTGAATTTCTGTTTTTAAGAAAAAACATTAGACTCAAGTTAATTAGTATTTTGTGTTTAAGGATATTCTAATAATAAAAGATGTAAAAAGATGGTAACAACCTCGATTAATCAAAAAAGTGGTTAATCCACAGTAATTGAAGGAAGGCGAATATTAAAGTTTTTTTATAGAAAAATACGGTAAATTAATTATTTCAATCCACAGTAATTGATCCAAATGAATCTTTTAAACCTGAGTTAATATTTTAAATTCATAGCTTGTGAAATTACAGACCCATATTCAGTCAAGAAGTTCATTTTTCAGTCAATTTAATGTTGAAGAATAAAATTGAAAAAGAAATTTCAAATTAAAAAAACTTACAAAAGAAAAAAATAATAGAGACCAAATATGAGCATCAAATATGAAAAAATAAAAAATGAGGAGGGTAAAATTAAAAAGAAAAGAAATAAAAAAAACAATCTTAAATAAAAAATAGAAATCAAAATAATAAGGATCAAATCTAATAGACTAAAAATTAATTAAAGATGAAATTGAAAACAAAATTAAATCTAAGAAATTAATTAAAATAAAAGGGAATAAAAAAGGAGGGACAAAATCAAATTAAAAATAATCAAAGGACTAAATTGCAAATTTGAAGGCTTGGTGTGGATGTTTAGAAGAAAAAAGAAAAGAAGGAAAAACAAAAAAGAAAAAGTTGGTGGCACCGCACCGGAGGTTCATTCACCATGCATGAAACCAACAAAGAAAAGGAAGCCAAGATGATTCAAATAACACGATAGAATAACGATTTTGACTATTAAAGTCAATCGCACACACCGCTTGAAGCTGTAAAGCAATCGTCAATAGTTTTTTATTTATTTATTTATGAAAGTACAATATTGCCCTAAGACCAAGAAATTATTACAAAAAAAAATCATGGAGAGTGGTATAATAATATAGAATAGTTACCTCTATTTTTTCATAAAAATAAAACAAAGGTTTTTTTAATTAAAATAATTGATTTTATTTGATATAGTGGCCCGTGAGTCGACCTACTAACTTAGATGTTTTCAGTGTCCGAGTATAAAAGATATTTGTAATATCTCTATTTTTTCAAATTGACTTAAATTGAACACAGTCTTGGATTTTAATATCCCAGAAATGGAAATGAACGCTAGAACTGCATGAAATACTAACACCATCGCTATCCTTTCTTCCAAAATCCTCAGAACTTGATCATCTGCATTTTTATACGTTCCTGCAGGAGCAAGTAACGTGATTCGATACGATACATGAACCTGCCCTTCATTTCTTCACATGAAGAGCACCACGCGCCATATTCCGATCGAATCGTTGATCATTTTGAGCAATGATTTAATTTACGAGATCAGGCACAAAATCTTCCAAGAAAACAGGCCCTCCAATCCCTAAAAGGAAATCTGCAGGAAGCCAGCACACAGAAGAACCTTAACGCAGATGGTTATTGACTCCATATGTCAAAAGAAAGCGAAAGGAGATTCCCCATATGTTGAAGCACCTTCGTATTGAAGGTATCTTGATGCTTGCCTCTCTGTCATTTTCAGCATGCCTTCATCATCATGCCCTGCCGGCCCTATGCTTTCCCAGCGATATCGACCATAATCACCAGGCTGCAGCTTCTTTGGGAAGACAATACATTTGTCCCCCAACTATCACCAAACTCTCAAATTGCTACCCCAACAAAATGTATCTCCAATTGGATCCTCCATCTATCGAATATACTAGCATTACCCAAGTAACTCGTCATCAAAGATTTATACAAAAAATTGATGTCACTTTAATACAAAATCTTTCTCATTTTTATGATGATCTTAAAAGTAATGTCTGGTAGATTGAGGATTTAATTGAGTTTTTTTTGGATTCGATTGAGAATTGAGTGATAATTGAGGTGCCATGTTGTCCCTTACCCTTTTTTTTTTTTCTTTCCCATTTGCCTGTTTTATTTGTATATATGGATGCTCTATCAATGTGCAATAAAGTGATAAACTAATAGTTGTTTTGCTTTTATGATGATCAAAGATCAAATTGTGGATTTAATTTCAAGATAGCTTGAAATTATAACTTTGATTAGAAAGATCGAATTCCCCTTGTAAAAACCACGGAAAATTGGTGACAAATTAATTTTAATTGTGGAGTAGTTTTGGTATTGCCATTTAAAACCACAAATCTGTTTTATTCCTCATAAAAAAATATGTATTTATTGAAATGCATGATATTTTTAAAAAATATTTTTTAATTAAAAATATATTGAAATAATATTTTTTTAATTTTAATAGTAATACATTAAAAAAAACCTTAAAAATATTAATTTAATAATTTTTTACACCAAAAATATTTTAAAAAGTAGAAGCTACCATAATCCCAAATGAACACTTTTAATGTGAGAGTGTTTGAGAGTGTTTTTTATTTATGTTTTTGGGTGTTTTTTAAACATAGTTTTTGCTCGATAAAATATTAAATTAATATTTTTTTAGTATTTTTTGATAATTTTAATATACTAATATAAAAAGAAATAAATAAATTATTATAATATATTTAAAAAAATATTATACACACAAATAAAATGTGATCATGCCAAACTAACTTGAGAGGGGAGCTTAATCAAACACTACAATTTTCTTTTGTTTTTTATTTTTCTGTTGTGTTGAACACTTTTTTTTTTTTCCTTTTCAAAGAGTCATGCATATGGAGCCCCCTTTGACCCTGGAAACTTTTATAAGAAGTTTCTTTCTCATGATTTCTTTTAAATTCCAAGTAACATGTAAATTATTTCTTTATATTTTTTATTCGTTTAAATATATTAACATAAAAAATAAATTTTAAAAAATAATAAAATAATAATATTTTAATATATTTTTAAATAAAAAAAATTTAAAAATAATCTAGCAACCACTTTTTTAACTGTTCTGTCATCGTATGGACGAGGCGAGAAGGAAGAGGAGAGAACACAACCTGTAAAGGAAAAGGAAGTCTATTAATAAATAGCAATAGAATCAAAACATGTACTCTGTACTCACTCTTCAATTTAGCGCCAAAAGGCAATCATTTTGTTTTCTTCCTTTTTTTTTTCTTTTTTCTTTTTTTACTGATACTCAAAATAAATAAAAAAATAAAAACGCTATTCAATCAACATTCATGTTTTTTCCATATCTTTTATATATATATATATAATATATATATATATATATATATATATAAAAACCATACCCTGACCAGAACCTCTTGAGGCCAATAGCTTATCTCCCTCTACAAGTTCTCACTGCCAAAGCCTCTCTGGTTAGTTACTTCAGTTCACTCCCCTTAGAAAAAAGAATTTTTTTTGGGTTTCAGTTGTTTTTTTGTGAAAATGTTTCTTGTGGGGAAGCGAGTTTTTTTCTTCTATTTCTGTTGGAATTTAAATCTTTTATGACTTGTGGATGTAGATTTAATAGCTTTCAATCAAATTTGATTAATTTGGTAGCCAAAGACTGGTAATTGGATACAAAGTATGAGCCTTTACAAAGTTTGATGCGTTTTTATTCTAATGTTTTTGGTTTTGACATTTTGTCAAATAAGTAGTCTACATTTCTGGTAATCTGGTTTATTATTAGTTCTTGTTTACTTTTAGTGGCTTCCATACTCTTTTTTTTTTCTTTTTTTCTTTTTTTTTTTTTTTTGGGGGGGGGGGGGTTAAGATAATTCTTTTATGCTTAGTAAGTTGGTTGGCAACTGTTATGCATTTTTTTTTTGGTTTCTGTCTGCTACCATTCAAAGTCGAATTCGTGGGCATAGCCTCTATAGCACTACTGGAATGCCTTTCATTTATACTGTTTTTTTATTGCTTTTATTATTGGCTTAATTTGGTTCTTGTTCTGTTAGCTGATATGGATGTAATGGTCGTGAATTTTCTTTACATGTTTCAGGACTCTGAGAAATAAATAACAAATTGGGATTTTTTTCTCTGCATGCTTGTGTCTGTTTCTGTTGGAAGTAGAATCCAGTTTTAGTGTAAATTTAATTGCTTCTAAATTACATTTGATTGCTTCAATAGAAAGACGAGTTAGTGGATATAAATTATAGATCTTTTGATTCGTTTCACTACTTCTGCATCATCTTCATGGTGATTTGTTTCGTCGTTGACATTTTGTTAAGCATATAGACTATATGCAGATTGCATTATTTGGGAGATGGGTTTTTATTTAGGAAGGGGTTAGCTTCTCTTTTTATGTTCATTTTTTGTTGCTTTAATAGTTTGTTTTTTGCATCATGGAGCATTTTTCTCTCAAATTAATTCTTTGTGACGCCCCACCCTCATTAAATTCATTACTATTACTGGTATCATTATTTTGATTGCTTTGTTTGATTTCGGTAAAACTTTATTTTTGGTTCTTGCTCTGTTGGCCCATATGAATTCAATGCTTTATAATCATGTTTGTTATTGCTTAGATGTTTTGCGGGTGCAGATGGGAAAACAGCATGTCTTGCCTGTAGTATGGATGTGAGGTTGGATTTGCATTTAGTGAATCTGACATTTTTTTCCTTTTTTCTAGTGTATGCATTTGCTGTTTTGGTGAGGGCTATCGTTCAATTCCTTTCTGACATGGTTTATGTGAATGCTGAAATGATCTCTCCATTCCAATAAAATATGCTGAATTGATTATCGAAAATTATCTCTCCTTTTTTCAGTAGTGCATTGAAATGGAAGTATCTACTTCCAACATATTGAAATGTGATGATGAGGAGAAGGCATTGGAGGTCTTGCTTGAGGCATTTGGTTCTAAATTTTCTCTTGAACATATAGCATCTGCTTATTGCAAGGCAGGCCGAAATGCAGATTTGACTGTTCAAATTCTTCAAGATATGGAGGGAGGTGCCTCTACCTCTTCAAGTCATTCATCCAATGGAGAGGCTATGCTGAGTGAAGGATCTTCTGAGTCATCCAACGGTTATATTTTGAAGAAATGTGATGCAAATGGAAAGTTCAGAAATGTAAAGCAAAAATGGCGTCCAGTTTCAGGAGGCACTGTTTCAAGTGTTCTCGGAAAAAGTTACATTAGATCCATGCCAGTGGGCAATGGCTCTTGTGCCGCAACCAAACCATTGAAATTGGACGCGCAGGAGTTCCCAATGTCTGAACTTTGGGGAGAAGAACCCAAACAAACCCAATCAAAGCATGATCGTATGCACAAGGATATGGAAGATTTTTTATTCAAAATGCTAGGAGATGGCTTCCAGCTGGATAGGGAAATGATTCGACAAGCTCTAGGTAAACAATGCTTTAAATCTTTTCTCAATCATATATTGATGTGAAACCTTCTGTTCCCTAGTAATTGGCTGTTTTGTAACTTCTACCTTTAAAAATATCTGGAATGAGTGGAATCTGTTTTAAATTGATGAGATTATCTCTAATAAAATGTGAGATCTCCTCTATATGATTTGTGTAACCTACTCTGTATGATTTCGTAAATAACATAAATCTTCAATCAATTAAAGATTTAAATTTGAGATGGGATGGAGGATTTAGATCTTGAAAGATTCGATCTTGAAAGATTCGATCCTGCACTAATATATGCAAATGAACTATCCAACCAAATCGCTAATCAGGTTTTATGTTGATTTTGCAGATACATGTGGGTATGATATGCAGAAGGTATGTATAATGTCCTCTTCAATGTTCAAGGACTATTTTGATTTTTTTTACCAAATGCCCTCTTTTCTATCATTTATTTTCAAAACCAAATCTTGATTACACTTGTTGCTAGTTAAAGCATTGATGCTTTCATAGGTGGGACATATTGTAGGTTGGCATTTGTTGCTTGCCTAGGATTCAGAATTATATACTTTTGGTTGCTTCCAATGGTTGAGCTTTATAAATTAGTTAAGTGAGAGGATTAAAAGGCATCACGGATTTACGGTGACAATGAACGAAGGCCTTTTAAAAGTAGGCTAGAGTTTTTAGCCACAAGGCTTGGGCTTTAATAGTTAAAATTTGTGGTTACAACATGATCGCCTTCAAGAAACCCTAAAATTTGTGCAACTATTGACCTTTTTTTGGTGCATGGCTTGTTTTTTATATTTTAGACTAATAAGCCATTCTTTCAGCATGCTATTTTGCCCACAAGTATGGCTACCTTATAAAAGTTTATATAATTTTGAGGGTGTTTGTTGTGAGGGAATTTTAAGGTGGAATGTAACTGGAACCACCCATCATGACCAAACCAACTACTTGAGTATTACCAGCATACATGTGCTAAATCTTCAGTTCTTTTTAGTAGGATGCCTCAACTGATGAACTTCACCCAGATCTTCCTCAATGAGCCTATCAAAGAACCTATGTTTAAACATTGTTGATGAACATTGATGAAACTTTTAAGTTAATATGCATGATGAAGTAACTCATGAAGATACTGCGTGTTTTAGTTTGTTCTTAATTAATGTGATCTTATCATCTGTGTTAGTAAGCATTTCTAAATCTTTCTTTCTTTTTGTACCTTTCAGAGCATGGAGAAACTACTTAATTTGTCAGCAGTGATTTTGGATGAAAGGAACAATTATGTTGGT
Source organism: Populus deltoides (assembly GCA_015852605.2). Lineage (NCBI taxonomy): Eukaryota > Viridiplantae > Streptophyta > Magnoliopsida > Malpighiales > Salicaceae > Populus > Populus deltoides. Next base: position 4,889,658 of record CM027580.2, read on the forward strand.
AGATCAACTGGAAAGGTTAGCATGACCAGCTCAGTTTTGAAAAATCCTCATTTATTGAGGGATCATTGTACATACCATTTAGTGCATATCTTACAGAGAAACTTTTAGTTTGTACTAGTTGTTAACTTGAGTATTTGAGTAATTAGGCAAAGTCAGTTGTTACTAGTCTTGCATCTTTAGTGCCCGTTTGGCGTTGAGTTTGCAACTGCGTTTGGGTGGGTGCGTTTCAAAATCTTGTTTGCCCTGAAAATACATTAAATTGATGTCTTTTTTAGTGTTTTCCAATATTTTGATGTGGTGATATCAAAAATGAAAAAAAAAATTCCGAGAAGAAGCCACCACACTCCTAAACAGGCTTGAGTAAAGCTGGGAGAGTATTTTACATGCCAAAGCTTTCCTGTTTGTCCTATGTGACACAAATTTTACTCTTGTTCTTCTTGGTTGGTCTGAGATTATAATTCAATAATTAGTTGTCTATTGAATACAGTTCTTCCTAGTATTAAAGAAGAGGTTTAGTGGTAAGAAGCTCATGATGACTGGCTTCATGGTTTTTAAGTGTGCAATTAATTATTCAATTGAAATTTCAATATATGGATGTGTCAATTGTTCAATTGTGCTGCTTTTTTTCTCCCTCAACAAGTTGGTATTTGTCTTGTGGTTCACATTATCATCTTTGAAATTAAGTGAACTTCCTCCAATTTAAGGGTTAGAATGATATACTTGATTTACATATCTTTTTCCTCTTGCAATATTGTCTTACAGTTCACAGATGCACGGTCAAATAGTGGAGGACCTTCATGTCAAAAAAATTTACAGTTTATGAGTTCCTATGGAGGGTATGATACTTGCAAAATTTCTAGCGAGTTAAATAATTTGCTTTTATTAAGCTATAGGATACTTTTCTCATAATTAAGGAAAGATCAGCTTATCATTTTGATTATTTTATGTCATAATACATTTGTTTGCTTGTATTTGCTCGTATTTGCTCAGCAGTGCAAATAGAATTTCAAATGCAAATGGGGGAGGATCACCTGGCCAGGGGAAAGAGAGAAACAACCTCCAGAAGGAAATTTTGGCCTCACTTTTTAATGGTGCTGAGAGATCTGGCGAGTTATCTGGAAGAATAACAAAGGCTGAGAGGAGGTCAATAGTATATGGAGAGCCAGTGGTTGAACCTCCTACTGACTTTACCTTAGAGAACAGGACTGATTTTATGGACTCTCTGCAAGATTATGACAATGGTAAGAACTCTTTTGAGATGAACTTCATTAACGAAGTAATTTGTATAGAAAGTTAGAAGGCTTGGATGCTTTAGTAGCTCATTCAGAAGAAATTTGGGACCTGGAGCCCCTTTTTTGGCTTCTATGGACTAGATTTCTTTTCGCTGCATCTACATTGCTTTTTAATTCATGGAGAGCTGAGCAACACGTTGGATATGTTTTTGCTAGTCCCTAACACCCCCTTCACCAAAGAAACAAAAAAACAAACTGAAATATTCTTGCATGGATCTGGGAACTTACAATTTTCTTTCATATTTGCTCACTGTCACTTGAGTTAGAATTGTTTGATGGCCTGTTTGTAATGTTTCTATCTGGTATGAATTAAAGCACTGATTCAGTGATATGCACCATTCTTTCCTTCTTATTTTATGGCTTGATGATAACTAAGGGATGCATCAGGCAATAAAGTTCAGGGCAGGTGTTTTGCTGGTTGCTCTGAAATGTTTTAAATGGGCATGCCTGCGCTCTCTCCCAGGCCTATCATTGCAGCTTGTAAACTCATGTTGCAAATTCTATTTGTTTTTCCCCCCTGAAATATTGCATTTTTTAATAGCAATATGATGCACTTTGAATAGGTCTCAGATACTGATAAATTTTACTTCTTTCATCAGAAGAAAAAAAAAACAATCTCTATGGACATTTACATGTTACCATGAGGGGTTAGTAAGAATCCGTGTTTGTAAAAGAAAAGGTAATAAATTGCTTATGGACCTCGTCACTTGCTGCAAAAAAATGGTTCTGATCCTGTCTTGTTGAGCTTTATATATATTTTTCTTTTCTTTTCTTTTTTGTGTGAACTGTATAGACTTTTTTTTTATGGTTAAAATGCTATATATGGGCCTTTCAGTTTGTTAATTTTTTCTTGGTTGGTTTGTTAATGTTCTTCTCTTTATGCGAAGTAGTGTTATCAGTTGAAGATGTAGATGAAAATGATAGTTACCATCTTCTTCGTAAAGCTTGGAAGGAGTATCGGACCACAATGAATGAATTTTACAAAGCTGTAAGTTGCTAATTCTATTTTTCCTGAAATTTGGTCTACCTATGATGATGGCATTTATACCTATATTTTGTAAATTTGCAATTCCTGAGTAAATTTGGTTATATATGTCATGATACTGTAACTTGTTTTAATAATTTTAGTAACATGAGAAAAAATTTCCTATGAATATTAATAGCTACAGGCTACTGCAATTTGATAGCTCACACTAGCTTTTGCATAAGAAATCTGCAATGTGGTTTGTATCAATCACCTTTCATGCTAAAATAAGAATGTTCCTTGTCAGGCTGGTGATGCGTTTGCCAAGGGAGATGATGAGCGAGCAAACAAACTAATGGACGAGGTAAGGTTTCTGACTGTGTCACAAAGCAAGATGTCTGTTTACATGTCATCACGTTTTTTTTTTCTCTGGCAACATGATCGGCACTCAAGATACAAACAAGATATATATATTTTTTATTTTCTTGGATGGTTATCAATTAGTTGACCGCAAGATCAAAACCAAGTTGTGACTGGTTGGTAGAGCTGGTCACCACAAGAGTATGGGTAGCATAATAGCCAAAATGAAATGTTCACGAATGGAAGTTCCATGTGTATGCTTTTAGCTGTGGGTTTCAACAGCATCTCAGTTGTGTCAATTTCAATTAGAAGGTGTTGTTGGATAATATAATAATTTTAGTTATAAATGTCCTTGGTATTTGCAGGGAAATTTTTTTCGTGACAGGGCTTATGAGGTAGATGAGGAATCTACTCAGAAGATTTTTGGAACCAAGTTAGTGATTTTTGTTTATGTTTTTTTCCATTTCATTTAGTATCTAATGGTGTGCACTCTTTGTTTGTTCTGTTCTCTTTGCATTATAAATCTTTATTTGCTTCCCTCCCTGCTTTTTTTTCTAATCTATTGGTTGCTTTCATTATCAGAAATGTTGAGACTCAAGACCAGATGTTGCTTGATCTGCATGAACATGGTGCAAAAGATGCAATACGCTCCTTGAAGAGTAATTTTCTCTTACTCTCAGGCATCCCATGTAAGCCATCATCATGCCTTCTTTTGCCCTCATAATTTCCTCGTCATGTATCTTATCAAAGTCAATTTTCTTGCTTCAGCATTCAAGGACCTCAAAGTCATCATTGAGACAAATGAGGTGGATGCTACGAAAGGGGCTCGTAGAAGATTGGTAAGATTGCTTTGATTCTTTTATTTGAGAGATTGAACCAAAAATGATTCACTTTTTCAAGTTCTACTTATCACATCCGAAGGATCCAAAACAGAATTTATACCTTACCCCCTTTACTTTTGCAGATTATGAAGCTGTTAGAGAAGGAATCGATAAATTGGACTGAAGGAGCGGATGTTGGAACAATACTAATTCAACTGGATAATATCAACCCTAAGCGCTTGAGTTTCGCCAAAAAATAGCATACAACATGGAATCAAGTGGGTTTCTTGAGAGGCAGGCAAACAGCCACCATTTTTTTTTTTTTTTTTGAGAATCATTGTCATGATCATTTGTTGACAAGTTACTATTTATCAAAATGTTGACCGTGTAAAACTATAAAGAAGCAACGAAGAATAAAATTTGATGCATTCTTTGATGTATTCTCAACTCGTCTTCTGTAATCCAGTAATATGTTTCAGCTTTCTTGATTTTAGCTCCCTTCTGGAGATGCTTAATACTTTCAATGGCATTAGAAAAAGGTCAGCCGAATCCTAATGAGTATTAAAAAATTATTTTTTTTAATGAATCAGGTTTACAGTAAAAGTTAAGTATAAGCATAAATAATGTTTCTACTCTTCAATCAACTTTTGAATTTAAGTTCATTTTCTCTGTTTAAATTCTTGCAACTCCATGAAGCTAATTTTCTTGGTGGTTTTTTTTTAACTTTATTATTTTTTAATTTATTTTTTTATTATTTATTTCTCATTACATTACCGGATATTAAAAAATAATTTATTTTTAAAAAAATTACTTCCTAATAAACAAACAGATTATTCATTCAATAGCTAATCAAACTAGTTTGAATAATGATAAATTACTCTTGAAGATAAAATCGAGCATTAATTATATTTATGCTTTATACAACTGCTATACATGTAAAGTAATATTGTCGTTTAAATCTATCAATTAATGTGCACAGATAAACTTCTTCAAATAATCAAAAGGTTTTGAATTATTTCAGGCACGTGTGATTTTTAAGTTCGGATTAAAAATACTCAAACATATTTCTATATATTGCACACAATAATAACCAAACTATCTGTGGGCCCGACTCACCTATCATCTGTTCAATCACAAGCGTACACGTGTCCTACACGACCACATTAAGGGACCCACATAAGGCATCCCTGAAAATAGACGGTGACTGATACGGATGTATGTATGCTTGCGTTGGTGCCATCAGAAGTTGATGATTCCCCGACAGAAGAAAAGGTAAAGTTTATTTTGGTCCCAATTAAAGCTATATTTTGAAACTTGTTGAATTGTATGGGGTCAAAACGTAGCCTAGTAAACAAAATAAAATAAAAGAATAGTATGAAGTGTTTGAGATTGTGATATTATTTTTCAGTTTGAAATATATTTATTTTTTTATTTTTAAAAATTTATATGTATAAAAAATAAAAAATATATTTTTGAATGAAAAAACAGACACAGGTTTCTATTGATAGATAAAGGGAAGGGAAGTTGTGCTGTGTCTGCAAATCTCTGCGAGTGTGTGGTTGCAGGCTGGAATTAAAAAAAAATGAGTGGGTCGGTAAAGGACGTGAAATCAAAGGCTGAGCTTGATAACATAACCAAAAGTGGAGAAGCAGTAATCATTCACTTCTGGGCATCATGGTGTGATGCTTCAAAACAAATGGACCAAGTCTTTTCTCATCTCTCCACTGATTTTCCTAACACCCACTTTCTCACGGTATGTAATGTGAATTTCTTTGTTTGCATGTTCGTGGGTTTTTGTTTTTGTTTGAATTGGTGATGTGGGTTTTGCTTCGTAGGTTGAAGCAGAGGAGCAACCAGAGATATCGGAGGCCTTTTCAGTGTCTTCTGTGCCTTATTTTGTTTTCGTGAAGGTATCTTCGTTTTCTTTTAAAGGGGTGGTTTTGAAATTTTTATGTTCTTTTGGATTGTTGTTGATGTTTTGTTAGTAAGTATCCGTATCCAGCTTTGTTGTTGGAAATTTAGGCTGTAATGGTAGTCTTAGAAAAGGACATGTTTTGGCTGTGTTAATACTGATTACTTTGCTCTGTTTTAATGGGTTTCATGATTCTAATCGTCTCTTGTAGAAGATGGATCAATGAAATGAATTGAATTATGTAATTCACTTGTGCAAGTCATTCGTATGGCTTTAAGTGATAATTTGGTGGAGCAGTGAGTGAGTAGTCTTTTAGCTTGCAGCATTAAGGATTTCTTATTTGGGTCAAAATTAAATCCATGAAGCACATTATTACAGTCTGTAAAATGAAAGGAGTAATGCCAAGTAAAATCGGTTTTTAAGAACAACTATCTAGAATTCATGAGATACATGGTACTGCTGGCCTGGGCTTTGAGACAAAGACGAGATGCAGTGACTTTTTTGTATGCTTTTATTGTGTGCTGTTTAATAATCCCGTGGAAAGATGCTAGTTATTTTATACTCCTATAAATTTTGGATTAAGTTTGCATCCAACTCATGTGATATTGTTTGTGGGTTTTGCGGCATAGCTTTGGAACATTTTTTAAACCCACCTGACTAATCAGGCCACCGAACTTCTCAAAACCAAAACCATTCATTTTCGAAACCTGCCTGCCTAATCATGTATTACGCAACTTCTCAAAACCAAACGAATTATGAAATCCTTAAAATTGCTAGGTTTGGATTTAGTTGGGCTGAACTGTGCATCCGGCAAGTAGATGGATATACAATGTCTAGTTCCGAGCCATGTAAACCAGAAAAGTTCTTGATATGTAGCACACACTCAAGTCACCGTAAAGGGCCTATTTTCATCTTCTTTTTATTCTTAAAAATTAGAAAATGACCTGAAAATTTCAATTTTATACTCTAGTTTTTGCAAGATTGTCTACATTCATGTATATTTAGCAACCTAGGAATGGATTACTGCTGTTCTAGTCTCCTGAAAACATAGTTCTCATTGTGAATACTAACCAGCCATTTCATTCATTTTCTTCATCAGGATGGCAAGACAGTTGATACATTGGAAGGTGCAGATCCTTCCAGTTTGGCAACCAAAGTCGCTAGAGTTGCTGGCTCAGCTAACCCTGGAGAACCTGCAGCCCCTGCCAGCCTTGGAATGGCTGCTGGACCTACTGTTCTTGAAACAGTCAAAGAGTTTGCCAAACAAAATGGCTCCTCCCTACAAGCAAACCAAGCACAACCTGGCCTCAGTGATGCATTAAAAAATCGATTGCAACAGCTGATTGACTCTCACCCTATCATGCTATTTATGAAAGGGAATCCTGAAGCTCCTAGGTGTGGGTTTAGCCAAAAAGTTATTGATATTTTGAAGGATGAAACTGTGAAATTTGGAACTTTTGATATCTTATCTGACAATGAGGTTCGTGAGGGGTTGAAGTTGTTCTCGAACTGGCCCACATTTCCTCAGCTGTACTGCAAGGGAGAGCTTCTTGGCGGATGTGACATAGCAATTGCAATGCATGAGAGTGGTGAATTAAAAGAAGTTTTCAGAGATCATGGAATTGATGCTATTGGTTCCGTTGAGGCAAAAGTGAGTGGAAGTGAAAATGGAAAGGGCGGCATTACACAATCCACTGGCTTGAGCACAACCTTGACCTCCAGACTTGAAAGCCTGATTAATTCAAGCCCAGTTATGTTGTTTATGAAGGGAAGACCTACCGAGCCAAAGTGTGGTTTCAGTGGGAAGGTAGTTGCAATCCTTCAAGAGGAAAAGGTGACCTTTGAGAGCTTTGATATTCTCACCGACGAAGAAGTCCGTCAGGGGCTTAAAGTATATTCTAATTGGTCCAGTTACCCTCAACTGTACATCAAAGGTGAACTTATTGGCGGATCAGACATCGTGTTGGAGATGCAGAAAAGCGGGGAACTTAAAAAGATTTTGGTTGAGAAAGGGATTGTTCAGAAGGAGACTCTAGAAGATTGCTTAAAGAGCCTGATCACTTCTTCACCAGTGATGCTCTTCATGAAGGGCACCCCAGATGCCCCCAGATGTGGTTTCAGTTCCAAAGTTGTGAATGCCCTGAAGGAGAAGGGTGTCAGTTTTGGGTCCTTTGATATTTTATCAGATGAGGAAGTGAGGCAGGGACTAAAGGTCTTCTCGAATTGGCCAACCTTTCCTCAGCTTTATTACAAAGGTGAGCTAATAGGCGGTTGTGATATTATACTGGAGCTGCGAGACAACGGAGAACTAAAATCCACCCTATCTGAGTAGGGTTGACATCGATTCTTTCAAATAATGACCAGCTAAACCTAAATTTTCTATTCATGTTAGTGATGTCTGTTGATGTTATACATGAGTGATGAGCCTGAAGATTGCACAATATACTTTCTTATCAATGCTCTGATGCCTTGCTTGGTTTTCTGATAGATCATAGATTTTAAGCTATATTATGAAAGTTTTTCTTGCAACGTGGTTCAAGTGGTATCAAGTATGATTTGGATTGCTTTTACGATGGATGAATCTAGCTGGTAATATTGTAGGCTCCATGCTTTCATTAGCCCTCTCGCACAGTCCTAATGTCATTTGTTAGTGCTTGCAACTTGCTCGACTTTTCCTGTTTCTTATCATCGTGAAGGGTTGATCTATTATGTCGAAATTTGCTCGTTAAATGCAGTCTTAATGTGGTCAAAACAAATAGCCAGAGATGACAGACATGGGGTAAGATTGGTCGAACAGAAAGGGAGATTAGTGTTCCCGTAACTATAACTAAAATCTGAACGGTGGTTTTTGGGTTCACAATACATGGCATGTGCTTGACTGCTTGCTTGGGCATGTACATGCTTTCCTTTGCAAGATGAAAGATAAGAGGTTTCATCACATGGTCATATTGCCAGTTCAACTGAAATCAAATACACAGACAAGTTTTCCTGACTATTAATTGTTTGACGAGGTCATATGCTTGGATAGGAGCATGTATTGCACTTGAAACTTCAGAAATTGAAGTAGGAAGCAGTAAGTTACAAAATCGATTTATTTCATATGAACTTCTATTTTCACAAGGATTTTTCATGAACTCTGACAAATTCATTATGGGAAAAAAGAAAGAAGCAACAGATGCTTAATAATTGCGCAGTTTCTTCGAAGGAATCTTGCTTGGATGCACTCGGATTGTAGACCCTAAGGGAAGCATTTGAGGTCCTTGCAGTTATCATAGATTTAGAACTTTTTATGACAACCCAGAGGAGGTATGGAAAGAATACGATTCAAAGGCCTAAGAAAATAAGCTTAAAAATCCAATTTTAAAGCAAACAAGAAAACACAGATGATATTGAAAACCAATAGAACATAATATCTGTATTTGAGGAGATCTAAAGAAAACCTCAAGAGATCAAAATAACTTTTAAGCTGGTAATAGGTTAAGATGTTGAACATGAATTGCTGTGATTACTGAGAACCATCAGCATCTATAAAACAAGTTATTAGTTGAATTTATGGACCCTATGATGCTAGAATTTGTAAAGTAGTAAGAGAAACGACTTCTTAGAGGCTACAAGGTGTCAATTTTTACAGAAAAATGATGAAAAAGGTGATAAGGATGCTGAAAATATGAAGTTGTAGTCTTGGTTAGTTCATGGAAGTTTATATATCTAAAAGAGGTAAAATACATTCTGGTTTTGTGGGCTTGGATCCACACCCTAGCCCATTTATTTTTAGGCTTAGGTCGTGTCTCGTATTTTGAGTCTTGGACATGAATTATGCCTCGTATTCTATGTCTTAGCATTTACCTTCTTGAATGTGTGAAATTCTGGCTTTGATGCTAGCTTAAAATCTAATGTTTGCATCTTTGAAGTTTTTAAGCAATCAATGCTACAAAGAAAGAAAGAACAAGTACAAGGATGGGATTATCTCCTAACGACACACTGTAAGTAGTTTTTAAGGGAGAAGGATTGTCTTCCACCCTTAATTTGTGTGGGGGTAGAAATCTATCTTCAAACCAGAGAGGACGGGGAGACAGCAAATCCCAAGCAGCCCTCCAGCCAATGCATTATGCATGGAAAGGCTGTTGATAAATTAAATGGACCAAGCATATAAATAAAACCCATCACGATTAGCTCGAACAATTTCATATGGACAACTGGAGGCAAGCAAGGGAATAATCTTGATAAATTTGAACTACCAATTGCTTCAACGCAACTAGACAGACAAAATGGAGTGCTGCATCAGTTGCACGATTCTCTCAGGAACAAACTTGATTTGAATACGGGAGTTATTGTGGTTCTCAATGGAATAACATTAAGGCCTAAGGTTGTTGAATTTACTTCTGCATCATGCTCAAGATTTTCTTAGTTTCTTCGTCCTCCTTTATCTTGTAAGTTTTCATGCCGTCCAACAGTCCATGCACTTCTTTCCCAACTCTTATATGTGCCTTCAATACAGCATGATACATTTCCCTGTTCATTGGGATGACATTCTTCAACGAGGACACAAAAGCTTCTGCGTCTTCAGCACTACCTTCATCACCAAGCCAACTCAAAATGCCACTGATCACCTTTTGATTTGGCTTCCATTCTTTATTCTCCTCATATAGGCAGAGGGCAGCCTTCATACAGCTGATAGCTTTTGCCACCTCATTTTTGTCAAAGAATCCTGCAGCAACTTTGCCCCAAATGTTTGGGAGAGTCGCCTTTCCTTTCTCGGTCAAGTTCTCAAGCAGTGCCTTTGCTTTCTCATACAAGCCTTTACCAGAGTACCCAATAATAAGGGTATTTGGCACCCGAACATCGTAAAAATTGCCAGATGCTTCCCACTCTTTTAGCACTTTCTCAACTTCTTCAAACTCATCAAGCTTCACTAGAGAAGCCATAATGTTGATATAATCCTTGTTTATAGGCCTTTCACAAGTAGATTTCTCCAGATCCCACAATCTCAAAACCTCAGTCTTCTCCCCTAGTGTAGCATAGAGTGAAATCAGATGATTGTAACCAGTTCCATCTTTCTTATCTAGCCTTGTTTCTGATTTTTTCAGGGAATCAATGGCCTTATCAGTAAGGCCACCTTTGATGTAAGAACTAGCAGCAACAGCATATGAGTTCCAGTCCACAACAATGTCCGGTTGGTGCTCCATCTCATTCAACATCTTTTCCATTCCCTCAAGGTCACCTCTAGCACCATAGGAATTCATGCAAAGTCTGTAGCTGAAGTTATCAGGTGAAACATTGTTCTCCTTCATCTCATTTAGGACCTGAGGAACCTTCTCATGCTGGCCAACATTCGTGTAGAGGCACATAATGTCATTGTAAGAGAGGGATGATTTGGCAAAGCCCATCTCCTTCATTTTCTGCAAATGCGAGATGGACTTATCAGTTTCACGCTTCTGAACATAACAATTCAGAAGTGCACCATATGTCTTTTCATTTTTATCCTGGTCCCTCAGGTTATTGAAATAGTTCTCAGCAGAAACAAACCCATGAACTCTACCAATCAAATCCAATTGAACAGCATGTTGACTTGGTGAGAATATGCAAATGCCCTTTTTATTCATCCATTCTGACACCTGCACCCACAAAGTGCCACAAACTTAGAGGCAATACAATAAAAGTATATATTACCTGAACAAAAATTCTAAAGAGTAGCAGATTAAATTAAATAATTCTTTGGTAGCCAACATTAATAACAAAAAGTTCAAATGAATAAAAAATTTATGCTCTCATTTACCTCCATTTATAAACATTGCATCTTTTATCAACCGAAAAAAAAGACATTTGTATGTGTTTTCATAAAGAAAGATATATAGATTAAAAAGGCAGCAATCCATCCACCAACACAGTTGAGATGCACATACGGTCAAAATCCATACATAGCCAAGCATTTTTTCTGTGAAAACTCATTTTGAGGCAAAATTCCAACATGGCATTGACCATTAAGCAAATTGATCGACAATTAGTTTAATGTTCAACCTTCCTTTCTTTTCCTTTCCTACATTTTCTCAGCAGCCAAACAAAACCCAAATCAACAAAACACAAAAGAAACAAGAAAAACCCAAAAAGAGAAAAACCTGAAGGGCGTGAGTGAACCGTTTTCGCATGCGAAAATCGTGGATAATGCGTTGAAGCTCAGCAACCTTGACCTTTTTTCCGCTTTGGATCCAACTGTCAAGCTCAGGCTCCAAACTTGGGGTGCTTCCTAAAGGACTGAGCTTCGAGTACAGGGTAGCTTTATTAGTTTTGTTGGTGTAGTAAGATCTGGAAATGATTGCATTTTGATTTTGGATTAGGGTTTTAGAGATTAGTTTTGTGTTCATTGTTAGGGTTTCGCAGCAAAGACAGGGTAAAAGAAACAGCGGATTTTTCTTTTTCCTGCCAGGAGGGTTTAAGAGAAACGGGTCTTAGAGCTCGGCTGGGCTTTTATTGGGCTATCAGCGGTAGTTTCCAAATTAGCTTAATTAAGGATAATTGATCATAAATTAATTTATATATATATATATATATCAGCAAGATTCATTACACTATAGATTGAAAATGTTTAATTATCATTTTATTATTTTCAAAGAAAACCGATGAGGGTCATATAATTTTTTTACAATGGTCTAATGGTTATTATATTGATAGATGACAAATAGATGTGTTAGGTCATATGATGGCTATCAATGTGATGTTTGAATCATCTCAGCTGTTTTTTTATTTATAAACAATAAGTGTGGCTTATTAACCTTCAATTTAATAACAATACATATTTTTTCTTTTCTTTTCTTTTTCATTCTTGATTTTTACACTCGACCTTTCAGGTTTTCAAATATAGCAATTTAATAAATATAAATATTATTTATAAAAATGATTGACGAGTACAATGCAAGTCTTAACATATAGATTGTGGTTGCACCATTCAGGCAACTCGTGAGGAGGAATTTGATGACCAAACAATGGCTTTCAAGATGGTGTTCGAATCGTCTTGGCACCCCTCCATCTCTAGATGGCTCATGTGACTTGCTTACTTCCGGTTTAGTATTAATGACCTTTTTTTTTTCTCTCTCTCCTCCTCAATTTTCGAGTCTAACCCTCTAAATTTTCAAAGCAGTCATTCAATTTATTTTTTCTTTAAATTTGATTTGTATTCTTTTGATTAATATTTGTTTTATTTGAAATAATTTATAAAATTAGATTTTTTTCAATTCTATCCCTTTTGAATTTTGTTTTTGTCAGATTTGATCTCTATTTTTTTATTGTTATTTGAGATAATTTTTACAAATGATTTTTTTTTATGATTTCTTCCTCCTTCTATTTTTACCCTATCATATTTAATCATCATTCTTTTTATTGTTATTTTTTTTACTTTGGTAGAGTTTCTAAAATTATTTTTTTTTCTTAATTGCATCTTTTATCATTAAATTAGTTGTGGATTGAGCTTCTTGATTGAACCCGGATTTAAGATTTTACGGGTTGTGATTTTGAGAAATTAACCCAACTTTAAAAGATTTGTTAAGGTTTGCTTTTTTCTTTTTTAAACTCATGTTTTTTCAATTTCATTAACATTTATTTAATTGGATATTGGGCTCTATTATTTTTTTATTTTCTTTATATAGGATTTGTCATTGAATTTGTAAATAACTTGGGTTATCTCAAACTTTTTTATTTGTCGTTCTTTGTTAAATTTAGCTTTTTTAAAATAGTTTTTTAATTAAATTAAATTAATTGATCAAATATAAGTATGGGATACTCACTTTATGATATTTTATTTGGTTTGTTTTCCAGATCATTGCTTTAACAGCATGCGTGACTTGTTTCAGTGTCATCATGTAGCCTTTAACGGTGGTATAAAAACTATTTTAGTGAGCTTTTTCTTGTTATGGGATGGTGTTACGGCAAAGAGACCATTCTAATATGTTTTTTTCTTATTTTCCTTCTCTCTCTCTCTCTCTCTCTCTATATATATATATATATATATTAGTAGCTTATTTTTTTAGTGAAATTTGATCCAACTTATATAGTGTAGCACTAATCACCTAGAAACTATAAATCTATAACCCAATTCAAAGAGCAGGTTATGAGTTTTGAGTTGGATAAAAAGATATAGTTTCTAGATTTTTCTTAAACAAAAAAAAACAAAACATATACAAGAAGTCATGGGTTGACCTATTTCATTACGAGTGGACCTACTTAGTTGTCCTGGTTTAACAGTAACAACATTCGTAGAAGAAAAAACGCACACTAGAGAGAACTAGACAAAAACATAAATCTACTTCAAAAACTAAAACTACAAGCATCTCTCTCTCTCTCACATCAAGACAATATTACAAATATTTAGGGAAAAGGAAAACTAAACACTAAGCAATATACTGGGGAAGGAGACCTGCTGAGAGAGCACTCCTAGGACTATGCCAAGTTTTTGTAATTTCATCAGAACTTAACATAGCCTCCTGGTTTTGTTCTGGTGGTTTCCCATATTGTATTGAGTAAGACAGTCCAGTAACTTAGTTTCTAGAGCCTTGAATTGTGCTATTTGGATTTGCAGTTCAAGTTTCTCTCTTCGAAGGTTCTTGTTCTCCGCCATGAGCATCAAACAATTAGTTTCTTCCATGTCAATTGTTGCATTCTCTTGATTAGAAGAAGCCTTTAAATATGCTGGAAACATACTAGGCTCACATTTTTTTCGAATGATCTCGACTAGCATGTGCCTCCTCCCTTTCTGAAACTTTTCATGCTTGAATTCCCATTTCTTCGATGATGTTTTCTTGAATCCCTGCTTTAATTCAGAGGATTAGATTCACTATAAAATCACAAGGTCATGAGATCTATGGCACCGAGCCTAAAATGTTGCTATCCTGGTTTGATAGAAAGTCATATAGTAAAGCACCGAGGCTATTTGGATACCAAATTAAATGAAGATGATGATTGGTATTATGATAGGATTGTTTTTTAAAAAAAAAATAGTTTTTTTTAGTTTTAAATTAATTTTATTTAATGTTTTTAAATCGTTTTTATATATTAAAATCACAATATATAAATTTTTTAAAAAATATTATTATAATATATTTTCAAATTAACAACATTTTAAATAACAGCCTCTACAATCTCAAATATACAGACCGTGTATCCATATATAGTAGCTTATACGTAGATCATAAAAACAGTATAACCACTAGCCTGTGGTGCTTGCATAGATTGAAGTGCAGGTTGGCTCCCTAAAAAAGTCCTTGTTAGAAGAGAGAAAAACTGGCTCTCGCCCACATGATTGAATTGTAAAAGTCATACAACAACTACATTAAACTTAGCAGTAGGACATTGTTTACCCTAAACTTTAAGCAGTCAAATATGAACAATCAATCACCTCTGATCATGATAATTCATAGTGTTCATCGATAATCCTTAACCTGGATCAGATCATTAAGAAAAAGGAGACAAAAAATATTCTAAAATTCCCATTATCTCGTGCTAAAAAGAATTTCCCTATATATTATATGGTGAACCCTAAAAGAAACGAACTGCAAAACAAAAGGGGATCATTTTTGTCTAGAGGAAAGTTGCTGGCATTTGATAAGAAGGCATGGCATTAAATGTTGAAGAGATGAAAGCATATATATAGTAATAGTAATTGCTCACATAAGTGTTAAGCTGACGGATGAAGCTGGAGAAGTTGCTGTGCTTGAAGTATCTAGGCAAAGTGAGCTCTGAGAACTCATCTGGAGACCACACTACAAACCCATTTCCCTCTGCATTCCAAGAAACAACTCTCTTGCCATGAGGATGATCATCAACGCTGCCATGAGCCCCACCTTCTTCTAGCAAGTCGTAAGTCTTGGATAAAAATGGAGCAGGGCTTTTTGTTCTTGGAGACCTGGTGTTGCTTGAAGAACTCTTGCTTGTTGTGTCTTGGTCAAGCTGAGAGAAAGTGGCCGCCATGTTTTAGCTTAAGCTAGATTTATGATATCCAAAAGGTTTCTTTAATGTCGAGGCTTTCTACTTGTATCTTCAACACCGGCCTTGGGAAACTACTAGCACCATGGAAGGTGGAATGTTTCTTTTCTATTCTTTCTTCTTCTTCTTCTTTTCTTATCCTTTTGTTTCTTTAGGTGCATGTAACTTTCTTATGTTGGAAGGAGATCATAATCATTGTAGATTGTATGGGATTATCTAGAAAATGGGCGATAATTCAATTTTAAAAAAAAATTGGAGTAAAATAAAAGGAAAAATTGTTTGAAAGTTTCAAATGTAATACTCCTCAATTTATAAAATTTATAAAATAGTTTTTTAAATCTATATAAATGAAAAGAAAACATGAACTATAGGGTTTTAATTTTTTCTTTTATATACAAGTTAAAAGATTGATTTTATATATATATATTATTTCAATATCTAGCTAGTGTCATAAGTTTAGTTTTTATTGTAAATCTAATATGAAGATTTTCTTAGTTAATAATATTTTTTTTCATTATAGTTTTTAATTTGAATGAAATAAGATTAATATTATGCAATTAGATTATTATTATAAATTATGGTTTTGATTTTTATGAAATACAATTCTAATTTTGATGTATTTTTTTAATGAGAAACTTTGTTTTCGTTTTTAATAAATGAACATCTTCTCTAGTTTTCTTTAGAAAGGAAAAATTGAAAAAGAAAAAAAAACTAAAAATAAAAAGAAAAACTGTTTTATTTTTTTTATCACTGAACAGGCCCATAGTAATGATGTGAATATTCTCAATTTATTCCAATAAAATAAATAAAAATAAATTGAACATGTTTACTAATCCCTCAGTCAAATAAATACAAAATTAATCAAAAGAAGGGCCGGGAACTCTGACCTTACTTTAGGAGTCCCTACAAGCTATATTGTCTGCCTATGCCATTATTGAATTGTGATTCACTGTATGATTGTGATCACTACATTTGTCCGAACTTATCAAACTCGGAACTTCTTCTTAGGTCAGTACAGCGACAAGTAAGAATTGTAATAGTGTTCGCCATTTAAAATGTTTTTTATTTAAAAATATATTAAAATAAAATTTTTTATTTTTAAAAATTATTTTTAATATTAATATATTAAAATAATTTAAAAATATAAATTTTTTTATTTTAAAGAAAAAAAATTAAAATTTTTGGGAACACGTCCAAACACTCTTGATGTGTTGAAAATGTATGGTAGCGGTTGTGGTTTAAAATATTTTTTATTTAGAAATATAATATTTTATTTTTAAAAAATTATTTTTAATATCAATACATCAAAATAATCTTAAAACATAAAATTAATTTTTTTTAAATCAAATTTTTGAAAAAACATGATTTCAACCGCGTTCCAAACACGACTGTAGTTTCAAAACTTATTTCAGTGGATTTGTTTTTGAATCGTCAAGAGAGTTGATCTAGTTAATTTTAGATACCCAATAGGTTAATTCATAACTTGAGTGAAATTTAGTTAATTATTATTTTAATTTTTATTAAGAATAATATTGTTTTGA
The DNA here is from genome assembly GCA_015852605.2 of Populus deltoides. NCBI lineage: Eukaryota > Viridiplantae > Streptophyta > Magnoliopsida > Malpighiales > Salicaceae > Populus > Populus deltoides. Next base: position 4,906,520 of record CM027580.2, read on the forward strand.
ATTTTTTTAATTTATAAAATATAAAATCATTTTAAACAATTAAAAAACTAAACTTGATAAACCCGGGTCAATCTATTGACCCGCTAGTTAACTTGCCTAATTTATAACCCAAGCCTAAAACCAAATCATAATCTAAGTTATATTTATAACTCGGGTGAATCTAGTATTTTTAAAATATTTTTTACTTAAAAATATTTATAAAAAAATAATTTAATAAAAAACAAGTTATGCCGTAATCCAAAATTTATATTCATCTAAGATTTAAACAAAGACATTTTAATTAAAAATTCAAAGTGAATCTACAATTATTGTTTTACAAATTATATCATATTTGTTTTTAGGTTTTAAAAGTATTTTAAAAAAAATGAAATATTTTTTTTGTATTTTTAAATCGTTTTCAATGTTAAAATAAATTTTAAAAAATAGAAAGAATTATTTTAATATATTTTTAAAAAGTAAAGAAAAAAACTTTTAAAGGGATAGTTAGATTATTCTATAGCTGGAAGCAGCTGGTTTCTAAAAAATTTGAAATTTTTTTTTTTAAATTTAATTATGTTTTGGATGTTTTAAGGTGCTGATGTCAAAAATAATTTTTAAAAAATGAAAAAACATTATTGGTATGTATTTTAGTACGGAAAATTATTTAAAAATACCTGTAACCACACTACCAATCATACAAAAGCTGGAAGCAGACTTGGTTTGCGCGGGGGGGCAATGAGCTTAAAGCACCCTCCATCTTTAGACCACGCCTGTCATGCTCTATCCAAAAGAGTTTTTTCTTTTTTTTCCTCTGCTTTAAAGTTTAAAGCAATTTGCTAACAGCACGGCAGAGACTTCCGGAAATTCCTCGGGAAAAGCTCGCTGCTTGAAAGGGAGTTTTAATTTGTTTTTTTTTTTAATTATATTTTTAAATCGCTTTATACGATAATATTAAAATAAATTTTAAAAAATAAAAAATATATATTATTTTAATTTGTTATAAACAAAAAAATATTTTAAAAATAGTTGTTATTCACTCGTTTATCCAGTACCAGCCTACAACTTCATTAATGGGAATATTTTTTTTGGAGCAACTGCCTCGAGTTTCGACTGCGAAAAGTATTCGAGGCTTTCTTTCCTGCTGTCTACTGGGGTTTTGGTCATTCCTCGAGGGTTTAATGATTGCTTTTTCCCTTTTTTAAAATAATAATTTAATTCAAGACGATTTAATCTGAATTGAATTGATAAATATTTTTTTAATTTGATAGAAAATAAACAGCGCATAGATATTATTAAATCTGACTTAAAATCCAACTGATATTATATTATATAAATATATTTATATAATATTTAGATTTTTTCAATACAATACCATATATACATATTGTATTTCAACTCTACAGCAAAAAATACAAGAAAAGGGTCTTAGAACAAGAACCATTTATTTTTTTGACAATCATATTAAAAAATATATTGACATAAAGAATTTGTATACACATATAATTATTTAGAATAATAATGTAATTATTATTTTACTTTTTCAATTAAAAATCAATAAACTTACTATTAGGGATAATACGGTCTTTTCTGTATGGTTTATAGTCACTATAAGATTGATCATGTATAATTTGATAATTTTATATTTTAAAAACATAGCATAATGACTAGACTACCCTTAATATCAAGATTTTTCAAACTAGCATTCAAAGATTTTTTTGTATTTTCAAACAGGTGTTTTACTAATTATCAAGTTGTTCCGAGAGAGATTTGGTCTTTTAATAAATATAAGAATTATTTAAATAATAAAAGTGGCTAACATGTTGATAAGTGGGCGATTCCTACACCTTTCAAACAACATGTGAGGCATTATGTTGTGTCTAAAAGATTCCTTAGCCCGTCATGATCTTCCATACATGTGAGGCATTATGTTGTGTCTAAAAGATGCCTCAGCCCGTCATGATCTTCCATATAGTGTTGTACATTTACACATTGGCGCAATAGTTGGGTTTTAATGAATTTTTTTTCTTCTCTTTTTTTTTTCTCTTCTCTTTGCTAAAATATAAAGGTGTCATTTTATTTATTTTTATATCTAATTTGGTTCTCATTATTTTAAAGGCTATTTGTTTTGCTTTTTTATCTTTTTATTGATTTTTTTCATCAATTTTATCTCATATCAGTTGATTTTATCTGATTTTTATATCAAATTTGATCCTTATTCTTTTGATCACTATTTTTTTTTCTAATTGAATTTTATTTTTTACCCTTGGTATTTGATTTCAAGTTATTTTTATATTAAATTTAGTCTTCATTCTTTTTATTAATATTTATTTTATTTTGGATCCTTTTTATTACATTTATTTTTCAATTCCATCCATTAATATTTTATTGATTTAAAATTATACTTTGTTGTTCTTTAAAGTTTGCTTTCTATAGGGTTAGTTCAATGCTTATGACTAGAATTACGAGTTTCAAAGGTTAATACGGGTTAACTTTGATTTTTTTAGATCATTTTTTAAAATTGATTTTTTTTTAATCTTATTATTCCACATTTGATTTATTGAAAATTGATCTTTTATATATATTTTTTCATTTTTATAGGATTATCTCAATCATGTGCTCATGGTTACATGGTTAATAGGTTAACTCAGGTTGACTCAGATATTATTATTTTTTTCGTTGCTTTTTCTAATTAATTTATTTTTGAGCTCATCATTCAATTGTTTTTTTATATATATACTTGAGCTTTATAGTTTTATTTAGTTTATTTTCAATGAGATTTCTCTGATATCATGACCATGTTGCAAATTTGGCATGTTAATTGGATAGCCTTGAGTTAATTTTTATTTTTATTTTTTTATGTTGATTTTTTTTGTTAGTTTATTTTTTATTATTGTATTTTTTTATTTAAATTAGTTAATTCTCAGTCAAGTAAATAATCTTGAGTCTCCAAATATTGTTTTTAGGAATTTAAAAAACTTGGCCGCTGCAAAGTAATGTGACCCCTTATCTAGTTGTTCTTGTGAAGAAGATTCAAGGAGATGAACAACCTCTCAATTTCCCTATTGGGTGCGTATTTATGATCTTCCTTTAAACATACAATCGATAGGAAATATTCAGTGCATGATATAAACAAAGAAGGGTACTGAAGTAATTCACCTCATTATAGAGTTTCCATTGATGTTAACAATGCTTATAAAAAGTTATTAGTGATCTAAATAAAAGAGTCTTATAATGTCAATTTATATGTTCTTCAGGGGCGTAATGTGATGGCAAAAAACTTAAAATTTATGTAGTAGGTCTGGAGTTCGAGTCAGGACGTGCACCTCTTGTAAGAGTTTGAGACAGCCGGGATTTTATTCACTTACCTGGACCCACAAAATAATGCACTTTCTGAAGAGTGAGGTTTTCTCAAATCTAAAAAAAAAGTCAATTTATATTAATTATTTATTTAGCCTAATTAACTACAAAGTAAAGCATGTAAATTCCATAAACTTAGAATCAATCTATTAAGATTTCAACAAGATAGCATTTATTAGCTAGTTACATTACTTATTAAGGTCTACAAATCAAGAAAACCAAATTCAAAAGCTCTCTATAAATTAAAACCTAATTTAAGCTCTAAAATGATTGAAGAAGGTAAAAAAAAGGCACGTTATGCATAACATCTTTCTTTCAACCCTTTTTATATTGATTTTTTAAATTAAAATTGATGTATAATTAATTTTTATAATTATTAGAATTAGTTCTCACTAGTTTGATTTAATTATCTTCCACAAATAGGTAAAAAAACTGAAAATTTTTGCTTTAAAAATAAGACATTTTAGTGAATTTGTGAAGTTTGAATGACCCACTTGAACCATTGTTGTTTTGTTTTATATAATAAAAAGAATGAGACTTTGATCTTTTGTTATTAAACGACCAAATCTTATTACAGATTTTGCCAATTGAAGCAAATGGGCCTGTGAAATTAATTAAGTTAATAAACTTGTAGAGTTATTCTGTGCCTGTGATTGTTTATGGTCGCTTTGGATTGGTTATCTTCTGCCAACGAGGCTGTTGGCATTTCGTGGAACTCTTAACATTATAAAAAATTGATCTTTTTGCTTGGAGAGAGCTGCAAAATTGACGGGGAGGTTGAAAATGCAGGTGGCCTCACCCTGATACAGTGATTTGCAGAGATATTTTATTTTCAAGGCAGAAGTTGTTCAGAACCTTATACTTTATTTGCGTAGTGGATATGTTTCTAAGTCATGCTTGTTTCCTCATCCTCTTTATTTTGATTTAATTTTAATTTCTTTGTTCTTGCTGGATATCTCACTAGATGAGCAAAACAGGATGTATTTTCCTCTTTCATGCAATGATATAGCAACCAGGATGAACTTAATCTTGAGGGTCCATGGCATACAAGAAGCAGAGAAATATGCTAATGCAATCCCACAGAAGCTAAAAGGGTTTATGGTTTATACTGCTCTTCTCAACTGCTATGCACGTGAAAAAGTTGTGGAGAAGGCAGAGGCAACTTTTAAGAAGCTGACGGACATTGGGGTTATGAGGTCCCCTCTAGTTTTCAATATATTGATGTATCTTTACTTCCAGACAGGTAATAATGAGAAACTAGATGCCTTGATGTCCAAAATGGAATCAGAGGGCATTCCATTCGACCAATATACTTTCTGCATCCGCTTCGCTGCATTTGCAGCTGACTCTGACAATGAGGGAATGGATAAGATTCTGGAAAAAATGGAGTCAAATGGGGAGTTGGTTCCAGATTGGAATACTTATTGCGTGGCAACAGATGGGTACTTGAAAGCTGGGATAGTGGAAAAGGCGATGACAATGCTGAAGAAACTTGAGGGACAGATAACTGAAAAAACAAAGAGTATTGCATTTGATACTCTCCTGAAGTTGTATTCCAGAAAAGGAAATAAAGATGAGTTGTATCGTATCTGGAAACCTGACGAGAAAAGGGATAAAATCTACAATAAGGGCTATATGAGCATGATAAGCTCGCTTTTGATGTTGGATGATATTGAAGCTGCCGAGATGATGTTTAAGGAGTGGGAATCCAGGGAATTATCCTATTATTTCCGAGTTCCTAATATATTGATTAATGCATATTGCAGGAATAATCTCTTAGAGAAGGCTGAATCCCTTATAGATCATGCGATGATGAAAGGGAGTGAACCTTCAGCTGATGCATGGTATTCTCTGGCAGGTGGGTATCTTGAGGTGAATCAAATCCCCATGGCTAAGGAAACCCATCAAGGAAACCTTGGCTTCCTGTTTGGATTATTTGGAAGGGAAGGGAGATCAGAACAAAGCTGAAGAGTTCATAGAATTACTGAGAACTGAGAATATTTTCTCTCCTGTTGCTCACAACAGATTGCTGACGTATATTAAAGGTCTCAAATCACAATCTGATGGGCTTCTGTAATCTGATAGGTTGAAATATGTGGCATTGTTTGAGGGGAAAGGAACAAATGATGCTAGACAACTCACTCGAACTTATAATTAATATTTCATTTGATTATGTGATTCTATAGGGCCATTGATTGGATACAATCTTGGTAAAAATAGGGCTTCTAGCTTATGTGATCTGCGCTTCCAACTTAACAAAAAAAGGAAAGCTTAGGTGATAGATTTGGTAGCTAAAGGGATATATGAAGATGTTCTGCGCTGAAGGATAGCAGGTAGCTTCAAAGCTGACACCATGCAATCCTCTGGTATGCAAAGGATGGATGCTAATGCAGATACGGGACATAACCAATTCATCACAACTTAGGCTATGCAGGTATGATTCTGGTGAGTGGTGGAGGAACCGTGTTAGCGGGGACAATCCGATGGCCTATGAGGCTGCTTCTGGAGTTCTGCCGTGATGTGGACGATGCATGGGAGGACTGGGGTAAGGGGTCGGCTTATTTTGCAGTGCTAGAGTTTGGAAATGGGCCAAAGGCCCGCCATTGGTCTCTCTCTGCATTTCCTTTCGCCTTCTTTTTATGCAGAATTAGAGAAGAAGATGAGTGACCATGATTTTGGATACTGATATGACCGACATTGAAAAGAAAAGGAAAAAGAAAAAGAAAAATTCGTTTGATCATGAAATAAAGTCCCAATATCCTATGAAAAGTAAACTCCTATTAAAAACATAAATTAAAGGTTTCCACAATCAAAGAGACTTTAATTATCTCTTCCATATCATGACTTGGTACAAATTCGGTGAGGTTGCATGATGAACTACGGAGAGAGATTTTGAGTTCAGATCTCATTTTTATTGAGAAACATGTGCGAGTAATTCTTATGAACTACATCTATGGAGCATTTTCTTAAAAAAAAACAAGATGGGCTCTCACTGATCCACAGACTGCCATGGCTTTCGTAAATATTGTTAAAAAAAGACCTCATGGCTAACACTGAACGCGTCTGAAACAAGCATGCCAGGCAGAGTGGCAGACAGGCGCCTGCTGGGAAGTGGAAGTGGCCTTGCACTAATAAAGGCAGAATTGGAAAGGTATTTGTAGGCCTAAACAATCATCACTTTTGTTTTGTAGCAAGCCCAAGTTGTGTATCAAATTTCGTTCTCTCTTCCCTTTGTAACTTCAGAAATGATTGGCCATTTTGAGGGGCAACTCAAATTCTGTGTGACTTTTGCTTGCATCTTTCAATTTTTAAGATCTCAGTGATCCAAAAAAAACTAATTTATTTTCCTAGAGTGGATAACAAACAATGAAAAGAGAGAAAAGTGAAAAACACTTGGACTCTTTCCAAGATATACATGATTTCGTGGGGCAAAAGTGTTTTTTAAAAAAAATTGATTTTTTTTATTTTAAATTAGTTTATTTTATATTTTTAGATGGTTTTCATACGCTGATATAAAAAATAAATTTTAAAAATAAAAAATATATATATTATTTTAATATATTTTCAATTAAAAATCACTTTAAAAAATAACCGATAACCCATAATAAATTTTACGCAGTCATTTTGTCTTCTTGCTATCTCAACTTTATTGATGTTAAAAACAAAACACAAATCTCAGCTTTTAATGACTCGATGAGATTGATTGTGTGTCTGGTATTTTAATGATTTATGATTTTAAAAAATATTTTCAACTTGAAAATATATATATATATATAATTTTTTTATATTTTCTATATAGTATATTAAAATTATTAAAAAAAAGCAGAATATTATTTTTTTTCAAGTAAAAAGTAGCCAAAAAAAAAAATAGAGGCTAAGTTAACGAAAACACTGACTAATTAAAGCATAAGGTCCCGCCATTAGATAAACGTTTATTTCAAGTCCAAAAGTCTGTAACCCACAAAAGGGGATAGATTTGCTTACTATTTGTATTCCGTATTTCGGTGGAAATTAAATGCCATTAGATAAACGTTTATTTCAAGTCCAAAAGTCTGTAACCCACCGTTTTCCTTTTTTTTCTTTTTTTTTTTATTTTTGTTGCGAAATGGGAAAATTAAAAACTAAATAAATTACTCATTTATTTCTTATTAAATTCAACGTAAAGAAACAATTCATGTAATTAAAAACAAGAATAAAAGTTATATGTTGGAAATACTTTATTGATTACATTTAAATTAACTATGATAAAGAACATGATTGGAAATGTAGTTATAGTTATTTTTTAAAATGTTTTTCACTCGAAAATATATTACAATAATATTTTATTTATTTATTAAAAATTATTTTTTAAAAAGATTAAAATATTTTAAAAATACAAAAAATAATTTAAAAAGAAAATAATTTAAAAAAATTTTTTCAAAAGAACAAAACATATAACCCCAAACATTTAAAACACCACTACAATTATTTGGGGTGAGAAGAACATATGTAAATTACTCTTCTTTTCTTGTTGTTTTGTTTTTTTGGTGCTTGGCTATGAGTTAAGATCACGACTCTACAGAACCACAACTATGAACTTCAATTATTTGCAGGCATCAATCAAGATAGACAACGCAGACAGAGGGGTAACGCGTAGACTTGCAAGTCAATTGCTCGAAAGTTTTTTTTGGGAGCATGCACACGTATACGAAGAAGATGAGTTCCAGCCAAGTGACCATGGAGGGATTCCAAGTCAAAAAGCAAGTCTATGAAGCTTCGTTTTTAGCTTGGCATGGAGAAAAGGGAAGAGGGAGGCCTAACCAAGTAATAAAGACACCACATCCACTGAAAAAGAGATGTAAAATGAAGCAGGTGTCATGTCTACTCTGCATCATCAGCCAAAATGAGTGATCAAGGTGGCAGCCACCAGTGCCGGAGGCAGTTGGGTCAATTGTGGCTATGGCTAATATCATCATCATCATCATTATTTAATTTGATAAATAATTACTCTTCCATCTACTACCCTTCGAGGAAGGTAATGGGGTGATGACGATTTGTTAACCATTTAGGCTATGGCAGTGGGTTGACAGAGACAGAAAAAGCTTAAATCATAACGCAAGTTCTACGCTCATCAGCCTCTATCATGTCAAATTAATTTAATTTTAAATTTTAAATTATTAAATAAAATTTTAAAAATAATTTATACAATAAATAATAAATAAAAATGATATATTATTTAAAAAACTCATTTTCATTCTTTAATTCTTTAATTCTTTAATTTTTATTTCTACTCTTCATTGCTTTCAATTAAACAATCACTAAGGCATGCATGTTTTTATAGAAAATGGTTTTTTGAAAATTATTTTAAAAATTTTCTTATATTTATTTATAATTAAAAAAAGTTGTTCAATGAAATATAATTTTCAATCAAAGAAAAATTTAATTTAGTTTCTAAAAAAGTATTTTTCTTTTATTTTGAGCAGAAAACACTTTTTAGAAGTTGTGAAAAATTTTAAAATGTCATGTTATTTACTGATAATATCAAATTTGATCCTCAAACTTTTGATTGTTATATATTTTATTTTGAATCTTTTTTTCTTCAATTTTATCCTTTATTATTAATTTTTATATCAACTATAATTCTTATTTTTATAATTATTATTTACTTTTCTCTTATTATTTTCTTAACTGAAATTTTTTATCTATCGGATTTAGTCCTCATTATTTTCATTATTATTTATTTTATTTAAAATAATTTATGAAATTATAATTATTATTTTTTAATTTTATCATCTTTCAACTTTTTTATCTGTTAAATTTTATTTTTATTATTTTTATTATTATTTATTTTATTTAAAATAATTTTATAAAATTAATTTTTTTTCAATTTCATCCATTCAACTTTTAAATTTATAATATTTGTTTTTATTGTTTTAATAAATATAAAAAAAAATATTAATAAATTATTTTTCAGTTTATTTTTTATAATATAATTAAATATTAAAAAATATTTTTTAATTTTTTTATAATACTATTGTTAATCATGACAAAATAATTTATTTTTTAAAAAAATATATTTTATAAAAAAAAAAATAAGTTATAGTAAACAAACGATGCATAAAGCAGAGATAAAACTTTTACTTTGTAGGGATTTTTTTTATTTCTGTCATTTCATTTTAATAAAAAGCTGCAGGCCAGGTCACATCTGTCCATGAAGGTGTATGGCCTCCAAGCTGGTGGCTTTTTTTTGCTTTGCAGGTGTCTTTCAGCGACGTCAGTAATGGCTGGGATACTTCCACCCAGCTGGCTCCTTAAGGCAACGATTCCCAAAGTCGTTTTATAAAAAAAAATATTTATTTTATATTTTTAAATTAGTTTGATGTTTTAATATTAAAAAAATAAAAAATAAAAATATTATTTTGATATATTTTAAAAAAAACACTTAAAAAAACTTAAAAAAACTAACGTTACAATATATCTACGTTATAACCTCAATGTAAAGACTCTAAATTATAAGCTCTTGATTGGGAATAAAAGTTATTTTCAAAAAATAAAAAAAATTCATATACTATTAAATAAAATACATTATTATTACAGCAGAGTACCTGATTGGGAATAAGAAAAACAAGCTATCTTCAGAAGGCGTAGTCAGTCTCCTAAAACTGCAAGAAAGCTGCCATCAGGTCTAGTAGTGACATCCATAGCATTACAACTTATGATGGAACAATACGATTCAGATTTACAATCTGCACGTTCAGCATTTTTTCCCATGAAACACTGTTTAGGTTCCTGCCATGGATATAATTGATTAAAAGGCATGAATTTCCAGCAAAATATGAAGATCAATTCATATATATATGTATAAATATAACTGAACCACGGATGTTTCATAAACTCGGATCCATTGCTCTTTACAAACTAACTATCGAGGTGAACAATGGAGAATAATCTAGTTCTATATTTCAAAATACAATGAGGCATAAAAGAAAGCAACAAAAGAGAAAAATGGAGATTCTATTCAATGACTTGTCTGCCATCAGCTCATGCCTTCTCAGCCTAGGGCTACCAGTACCCATTAAGTGATACGAGTTTGGAAAGGGACCGAAAACCCTCGCATACACCATCTCTCTGAACATCCCAACAACTGGTTGCTGCAAACCGGTCATTGTAGGGTCTCCAAGATTATGCAAGGGTGATGGGGAAGCCTCTTCGAAACTGCCGTATGGATTAGCATTATAGTTATGGCTCCGGTAAGGATTACGATATGGAAGCCGCTGGCCGGTGTTAGATGTGTTTGACACCACGCCTTGAGCACCACAAGCTGAAGGTCTGGGAGGAATGATCATGCCCCTGTATGGTGTCTTGCCTTCAGCTTCGGTTGAGCCTTGGCCACGGCCATAGAGGGGAACCATGGTGGTGTGAGATATATCAGCCTTGCAAACTGGGCATTGCGGGTGCTCATCAGAGGCAAGCGAGGCGCTCTGGACGTGGAGCCACTTGTAGATGCAGGGCCAGCAGTAGAGGTGGCCACAGAGGGTGACTACTGGCTCATGTGCAAAGTCAAAACAGATATTACAGTCGAAACAACCACTGGGATTTTCCGAGTCAGTTGCCGCACTTGAAACTGATTTCCATCCCTGGGTAAAATATTTCTCATATTCCATAGATTCTCACGTTCTCCTTTAACTCTGAAATAGGCGAGAGAAATCAAACCATATCAGTAACAAAATTCCCCTCGTTATCCAAGTTCAAGTACCTACTAACTTATAACCTTCGAGTGATACAAACTCTGAAACTCACTGTTAGGAAGGGGAACAGGGAAAGAATACAGAATCAGTAAAGATACCACTTGCGCGTATAAGCATATAAAAACATCTAGATAGGCACAAGATATATGCCAACAGCAAAGCAATTATGATGGCTGAACTAGAATAAGTAAAGGCACCAAACAAAAGGTCCCCATGGCCCACCCCATCGTTTAGTTTTCACACCGAAGGCCAGAGCTCCAAAAAAAACGCAGGTTAAAGGACCCCACAACTTTAGATTTCTTATCAGATAAGGACTCTACCCTAGAGTCCTAGCAATAATTAGAAGTAGAGCGTGAAACATATCCATTCCTGGTTCCCATTTTGTTTTTCGTTCTTCTATTCTCGGTAAAATTCCGTTTAAAAATTTCCCATTTCATATCTCTTGATAAAGCAACGGCAAAGCATGGCTTTCACAAACACATTTGAATATTGTGACCTTCTAGCAAGAAACTTCGCAACTTTTCAATGAGAGACGTTAAAATCCATCCTTCTAGATTAGCACCACTTTCTAAATCTTTGTAAGACAATCAAATAGAATAAAAAATAAAATAAAAATTTCGAAGACAAAATCTAACCAGGAATGAACAAGGATAAGTTCAAGAAGAGCCCAATTCCTCGCGCTCGCACACACAATTGTTTTTTTCAAGGCCAAGTGAAAATGACTACAAATGAGTGAACAATCAGCAAAGACCGTCTCAAATATAAAATATATTTAAGAAGTCGAATCATATAAATCAGATATTCAAGCATTGGATTCTTGTTACATCATATAATCAATGACAGACAAAACCACAAACAAAAAATAAAACAATTTTGCTTTCGACAACCTCAAGAATTCAGAGAGATGACAAGAACTTCAAGACAATCAGTGTTTTTATGTCAAGGTGATCGCTCGCATCAACAAAGAAACTGAAAAGAATAAGGATTAAGTTCCTTTCTAGGACCGATCTTCACTTCAATTAGGAACGACACAGCATCTCTAGAACTAAATAAATTATGATTATCCTTGAACATCCATCCAGCATACCTAATTACCAGACTACCAGTACCGGGTCCATTACGAACCGCCATAATTTTTCACTATTAATACTTTCATCAACCACCAATCATCAAAGCTATCACCACAGGCCCATTTTAAGCTCAACCAATGAAATTTTTTTATGCGCTTAGAAAATGGAAACGAAAAAACTGTAACGCACACAAAGATGATTGCATACAAGGGGAACGCCTATTTGTAAGATCGCAGAGAGGGAGAGACGGCAGGATAACAATGGTTGGATGACCATCAATGTCCCAGATGGTCAAATGTTTCAAGATTTAGTGTAATTAACAATATATGAAAAAAAATTCTATATAATTGTAGTTTTTTTTAAGATGCCAAGAAAAGTAGTCGAATTGAACCTCAAAACTGTTTAATTCTTCAGGTCCACACTTCGAACCTTCAAATTTAAAGCAGATTTTGCTACTTTTACACACACAAAAAAGAAGAAGAAAACTTCCCACCCTTATTTTTTTCTACTTAAGCTTAAAATATGCCAATTTTCCCTCATTCACCTTGCCTTTCCCAGAAACCAAACAAAACACAAGATACAAGACAAAAAGGAAAAAAAGAAGAAGAAATAACAGCAAAACTAGCCAGATTAACGAGATCCAAGATCCAGGACACAAACACAACTCAAAAATCCAAACAAACAGAGAAATGAAGCACTAGGAGTAACAAAGAATAAACAAATTTCATGAATCCTAGAAAGCTGACTAACCAAAGATTACCTGAAAAAAAATTAAAGGCAAAATAACAGTATGTTGTTTGGCTTGATTAAAATAAGAGGATTCGAGGAAGCTTTAATGGAGATTTTGCAGATAACAGAGAGACAGAGATTTTTGCAAAGGGGACTGGTTAAGCGTTGTTGCCGGGGTGGGGTTTATATAACAGTACCGGGAATCTAATGTCCCTTGTTTTTTTTTTTTTTTCTTTTATATTTTTTTATTCTTCAGTTTATTTATTTCTATATTTTTTTATTTATTTTCTTTTCAACTATTCGGTGGGGGGGTTTTGACACATGTGGATCGTGCCTCGATGTTTTCCTTTCCCTCCTTTAACTCTATAAATTTAACCTTTAAATATATTATCTAAAAAAAAATGTTTTTTTTATGAATTTGACGCAGAGAGTGCGTATTTAAGATCATTTAAAAAGAAGAATTAGCGTGTGTTGAGGTATAAAATGATTAAAAAAGACTCCCATTTAATTAAAAAAAAATTCTTTTTATTGACAAATTAAGAATCTTGTTATGGTGCTGTATCATGCAGTCTTAAAATAAATAGGGTTTTATTTATTTTATAATTTAGATTCCTTCTTCTTGGATTAGAATTTTCTTGAAAGTGTAGTATTATTTATTTTCAAATGTTTTCTAAAAATATATTTGTTTTTTAAAAAAAATATTAAATTGATATTTTTTTAATATTTTTAAATTATTTTGATATGTTAGTATTCAAAATAAATAAATAAATTATTTTAAAATGATTTCATATAAAAAAATATTAAAAAAAACATCCTACATCGCAAGAGTACACTCAAATCCATTTAAACCTTGTCTAAATTAGTCATTTTACCCAACCTCCAACGAAATCAATATAATTTTAATCTTAATTAGTAGAAACTTCTAGCTAGATCCATATGATTAATTATTGCATAAGAATTTGACCCTGAGCCTCCATTCATTTGATATTAAACGGTGATTTTAGTAAGGTAGTTAAAAGTTTTATTTTTTTTACAAGTATCTGTTTTTTAAAATCATTAATTTAATGTTTTTGCAAATGATTTTTGATTTTTCCAACTTCCTTGAATTAAAATCATTCAAAAGGATATTTTAAAAAGCATTAAAGCTACAATATAATTTAATAATTTAAGCTGTTAAGTGAGGTATCAGGATATAATTTATATTATTCTCTAACGCATCCCCTCGAGTGGAAGTCATTTGAACTTGAAACTTGCACAGACCCTATTACTTTGTGCTTAATTCTTATCAAATAAATAAAAATAATGAGATTCGAACTCGTGACCACTTAGTCATCAAGACTCTGATACCACGTCAAGGAACCATTTTAACCTAATAATTTAAATTTTTAGATAAATTTACATAATATAATTTATATTATTCTCTATTAATATATACTGAATTATACGATTGATGTAACAGACCAGATCTTCTGATTTTTTTCAAGTGGAGGAAAAAAAAACTAATTTTGTTGAAAATAAAAGAACCATAATTTAAATGGAGACCTTGTCTATTGAACTTGACAAAAACAACCCGAGAAAAAAAGGGTTTCGACGTGGGTATTCTGGCATGGAATCGATGGCCTGCTTCTAGAGAAGCTTTGCGTGCGTTTTGTAGTTAAAATAATTTAAAATGATGATTAATTTTCATTAGCAGTTGGGCAGCATGTTCCTCCATCCCCGATTTGATTGTTTTTATTGCATCTTTAAATTTAAACACCAATGCTACAAATTGACTGAGTGTAAGAGAAAACACAAAATAAATAATTTGGATGTTTTAAAAAAACAAATTAGCGGAGCAAATTTAAAATGACAAGAAAACTGCAAGTCAATAAAAAAATTGATAAAATAGTATAGTCTTAGCCTTTCTCAATTATGAAAGGTAACATTTTAAAGATGTTGATATTCCGAAACACGATAAAGTATATCTTGTTAGAATTCAAAACATGATAAGTGAGGTTGTGTTGTTCTTATTATTATTATTATTATTTTGCTAGTTTTTGCATTTACGGTGGAAAAACACAGGAAGTTATTTAGCGACAAATCAAATTATATTTTATGGTGTGAGTTCATTAAAAAATTGAGTTTGAAGAGTGATTTTTACAAGTTTTTTTAACTGAGTTTCATAAAAAATCCTAAAACCTTGTTTTTTTTTGCGTTTTAAAAGCATTTTTGAAAAAAATTGAAATTTTTTTATTTTTTTCTCTGCTTCACATTAATTTTTTTTGATATTTTCAGATTATTTTGATGCGTTGATATCAAAAATAATTTTTTAAAAATAAAAAATATATATTATTTTAATACATTTCCAAGTAAAAAACACTTTGAAAAGTAACCACAACCACACTCTCAAACACAACAACCAAACATTTTATACATGTTTTATTATCACACATTAATTAAGGTGTTTGTTTATGCGGTAGCTTTTGCTTTTAAAAGCTCATCGTGTAAACATATGTTTGGTAATATCAAAATGTAATTGACTTTTCATGTGGAACTTGTGTTTTTTTTTATTGAAACGCCGGTTCGTGAGAAGCAGCTCTCAGCTGGTTCTCACGTCTGCAAATTAGGTGAATATAATTCACCCTGGCATTGTTCGCGTGAACAGTACCAGGTGAATTTCACGTGGCACTGTTCACGTGCAGTGCCATGATTATAATTACTTATATTAAAAAATATGTCATTATTATAATTACTTATATTAAAAAATATGTCATTATTATAATTACTTATATTAAAAAATATATTTTTAAAAAAATTATATTTTACTCGTAAAACTAATGTTTAATATTATTTAATAACACTATATAAATTAGAAGAATATCGTATGATGACGTAGCATTTGTGAAATTTAATTGTAATTTCAATTTTGTTTCTGATGATATTTTACCTGATTTTGTTGCTCGCTCAAAAAACCATGGAAACTATAGTACTTATCAGATGAATTTCATACATGGTAGAATTATAGATAATTTAATGAAATAATAAAAAATATTTGATATAAAGTATTATTTATTTAATAATGTAATAATGGTAGTTAAATCTATAATATTTAAATTAAAAACCATAAATATTAATATATAATTATTTTATAACCTTAATTTTAAAAACATGTTTAACCAAACACATTAAAATATTTTTTATTCAATCTCGATTTCAACCACAGTTTTAACCAAACATATATAAATATCAAACTAACCTCAATTAAAAGTACTTTTTATAAAATAATTTTTTTAAATCACAACTACAAAAGCTACCACAATACCAAACACACAACATAATTTTTACCAAACACGTATTTAAATCCAACTAACTGTATTTTTTTAAATTTTATTTTTTTAAAACCTCAACTATAAAAATTACCTTAAAAACAAACACACTCGTGACTTTGTAACTTTTTGAATTCAGGATATATCATTAAAATAAACTCAGCTCTCTTCTTTTTCCCTATAAGAACACAACTCTCCCTGTCTCTAAAATTGACATATAAAAAAGTCATGGTTTGAAAATATAATATTTACTTGGTATAGTATTTTGTAACTATGATAATCTTAAACTATGCTATTTTACAAAAATAAAAAATTAATTAATTTTTGTGTGCAAATAGGCACAAAATCTCTGACATGTAGCAGACTGGACTTTCTTGGAAACAACCTTTCGGTGGATTCGAAGCTTCTTGTTTCACTTTCATTGCCCCCGTAACTACCGATGCTCCTAAAGGGACAATTGGTAATGACGATATCAAATGAGGATTATATATATATATACATATAAACTTATTATTTAAAATAAAAATATTTAAATTTTTATAAAAAAACCTTCCAACCATACGGCCACGGCACGGGTTGTTTTAATCATCAAACATACGGCCACCACGCATGGTCAATGGCTGGCCCATTTCCCCAAATGTACAAAAGAGTCCCTCACAGACAACATAATGGAGCTAATTCACCAAATTTCCCATAACAAATGTGTAATATGGCATGAATAGGTGAGATTTGGCATACATATATAAAATCACCATAATCTAAATCGAAGTGATTTTCTTCTGGTTTTTAGCCCTGAATAAGTGAGATTTGAAAGCATCAGCCATCGGCATTTGCTAAGACCAGTAGACTTAGAAACTTCAAAATCAAGTCTAAAACGCACCAAAAATTTCAGTGATAGCACCATTGAATAAAAGAAAAATGTCGTGGCCTAGTGAGAGAGGGAACTTATTTTCTTTATCTACATCGGATTCGATCCTTTTTGTGTATCATTGTTACTCTCGTTGTATCTTATCTAATCATTGAGCTTGCAGCGTATTCAGTGGAAACGAGGATTAATCGTGGTGCGCATAAGCTGACCCGAACACCCCGGATTATATAAAAAATGTGTAATTTCAAGTCACATGTGGCTTATTGATTTCTGATTTATTATTATTATTTTATAAGATGATGCTCTTTAAATTATTTGGAAAATATGCTTAGAACATAATTGATGGGGTTGGAGACCCCTAATATATAATTAAGGTAAATAATGTCACATCTATATGCTCTAATTAATTAATAAATTTCAAATCCTTAAACGAAACATTGACATTCCTATTTATATAATTAATTGAGATACAATGATTTTCAAACTTTTATATTAAAAAAATATGTAAGTTCACTTCAATGTAATTCTATTAAAAAAATTTCATTATATTAAAAAATATATACAGTGATGCCATCATGCTAATGATAATGACATGGAGAGTAAATAACTAATTATGTTTACCATTGGTAACATATATAATTAAGAGACTTTAAATAAATAAAGAAGCAAGTGGACGTTACGCTCTATCTCAGGCCTAATAATTACGTTTTAATGGTGTTTTATGAAAAATTAAATTTATTTTTATTTAAAATTTATTTTATATATTTTTAAATTATTAATAAAAAAAATATTTTTAAATAAAATACATTTAAAAAAACAACTGGTAACACCTGTTAAAGTTATTACCACCTGTCCCGGTTAAAATAGAAATCCCGTGCTCTTGGCCTGTTGCTCACCTAGGTGCCAGCGTCGTATTATTTATTTTTTTATTGCTATAAAAAAACCCTAAAAAGAACAATCCAATCATGCAGTGACACATGGTCAAATTAAACAAGGTTGTGAAATTCCACCGAAATTTGTGGAATTCTATATTTTTATATTCGTATTTTAATCTCGTGTGCTGTCAGAGCAACTTGATGGAAGGCGTGAGGGTAAAGTTAATCTAATATATGACTATCTATCTCGGTTCACAGTATCATATGCTTTAATGATCTCGAGAAAAAATATTAATTAATTTGATATTTTTAATTTTACAATTGTAGCAGTTGAGTGGAATTTGTTTTGTCTTTTGGCAGGTTAGAAATGTCAACTTGTTAATTTTAAAAGTAAATTAAATTGAATGATTATTTATCACTAAGAATATAATAAATAGTATATGTGTTGATAACATAATTTTCAAATCCGGTTCAGCAAAACCCGATTGCAACTCGTTGATTTTTGTTTTTTTAACTACAATAATATCATTTTAATTTTAAAAAAATTAAGTTGGGTGACCTGATAACCCGGTTAAAATACAGAACTCTGGGCTTGAACCAGACCGAATTTAAAAATTATGATTGGTAATTAATAAGAGGGTTAATTAGCCTGGACCTTTTTATTGATTAGTCCGGGACTATTTATGGCTCATATCTCATGCTCAATAAATTTCACAAAAAAAAAAACACGAGGTAAAAACTTTAATAGGGAATAAAGCTGTCTTGGAATCCAAAAGCATACAAATCTAAAATTTAGGGATGTTGAATTGTTTTTTAAAATATTTTTTATTTAAAAATATATTAAAATAATATTTTTTATTTTTTAAAATTATTTAATATATTAAAATAATCTAAAAAGATAAAAAAATTAATTTGAAGTAAAAAAAATAAAAAAATATTTATTTTTTAAAAAAAGCGTTTTTAAAATGAAAACATTTATTATAAGTGGTATTTGGCATTATTCAAAGAGAAAATCCGTAAAAGTTATAAATAGCTTTTCAAGAAAAGTAATGCTGGTCCCATAATTTATGGATAATCCAATTGCCAGCTGTATGGAAAAGACAAGGATTCTATCTAATTTACTAGTAATATAATACATGATTTGTGATAAGGTTAATCTAGAAATATATATATATAAAATTTTAAGTAAAATAAGTTTTGAATTTTACCCGATCTTTGGGCCGCAATCTCAGACAAAATAAAAAAAATAATATATCATGATAAAGTGAAAGGGAAAGAAAAGAAAAGAAAAAAAAACCGTGAGCTGCTAGTATTTACCATCTTTTCTCACTTATATGGTTTTTTGTGGTTATGATTTTTTAAAAAATAAATTTTAAAAAAATATAATTAATTATGATTAGTTGGATTTAAATACATATTTAGTAAAAGTTATGAATGAAATTTATGTGTAACAAAAAAATATATATAAAATGTTTGGTTATTACGTTTGAAAGTGTGCTAGCAGTTGTTTTTTAAAGTATTTTTTACTTGGAAATGCATTAAAATAATATTTTTTATTTTTAAAAAATTATTTTTGATATCTACACATCAAAATGATCTGAAAATATAAAACAATATTAATTTGAAGCAGAAAAAAATAAAAAAATTTGAAATTTTTTAATAAATAGGGTTTGAAATTTTTACGAAACTCAATTATAAAATATATAAAAAATATTTCACAAAAATTACATTTTAAACTCAATTTTTTAATAGATTTCATATATAAAATGTAATTTAATATATTACCAAATATTTTACTGTATTTATTTCACTGAAAATGTAAAAGCTAACCAAAAACAAACCCAAGACATGTAAATCTAAGGCTAGGCTTTTAATAAAGCCAGGACTAGTAATGATCTTTCCTCGTCACTATATTACTCCCTTATTCTTTATTATAAGCACGAGGCAGCTGCCCTATTGGTCCTGGAAAGTCCAGGGGAGGTGGTCAGCTAGTTAGGGGGGAGGGGTATTAAAGTACATTAGTAGGAGAAGCATCTAGATAATAAGGAAATTACCCTTGACCTTTAGTTTCGTTTTCTTTTCTTTTTTCCAAGTTTGGTGACTAGGAACATGAATTCAAGTTAGAGGGAATTCAAAGGTTCACACCATTACGGTAATCTTCAATTCCATCTTTTGGCTCCCTGCCACACATTAACCTTGATGGCTAAGCTAGTGGGGGACCGTATTTGAAATAGAATTTTTTTAAAAATTATTATTTTTATTTAATTTTTTTATATGTTTTATTTAATTATTTTGATTTACTGATATAAAAAATATTTTTAAAAAAAATATATATATATAATTTTAATATATTTTCAAGTAAAAATATATAAAAACAATTGGTATTACATTTTCAAACACCATTCTATACTATTAACAAGATGTAGGTTATAACTCTGAGGGGTGTAATTCAATTGGTCAGATTCTAAGTTTGCTTTCTAAAAGTCACTAGTTCGAGTCTTACAAATCTCAGGGCCAGTGGAGACTTATATGGCCGTTAACTTCAGAGTTCATGAAATTAGTCGAAGTATACGCAAGCTAATCCGATATTCATGTTAATAATAAAAAATATAATACCCATGAAGAAGGGGAAATAATTTGTTGAAATCTGGCCATGCTAAAACCAGAGTAGAAAACAACCTTTCTTTAATTACTATGTAGCTTTGTTCTGCTTCAATTCCTTAATGGAATTTTTTTTATGCATTTAGTGATTTGTTTGATTTCTAAAAGTTATTAGTTTGAGTTTCATAAATTTTAGGGTCACTGGAGACTTATATAATTGTTAATTTCAGAACCCGTAAAATTAGTTGAAGTATACACAAACCGATTCGAATAGCATATTAATAATAATAAAAAATAATATGAAGGTTATCACAATCACCGACCATGTCATACTTGCTTATTCAAGAATCAATAAATTTTATTTTTCAAAAAAAAAAGACGTTCGTTTTGTCAGAGGTACAAGACAAAGCCACACCATTCAAGACTCCATTAATATAAACTAGCAATGATGATGATTCTTCTCTCTAATTGAGATAAAGTCCTTCCACTCCACCTGTCAACTCCTATGAAAAAAAATACCAAATTAGTTTTTTTATTCTTGCATAACAAAAAATATATATTTTTTCAAATTAAAATAGCTTGGATTTCAGCTGGAATGTTAAAGAAATTATAAATAAAAATATTTTTTACGATTTTATCCAAATACCAGCTAAAATCATTGTTTACTAAAAAAAATCTACTCATTTATATCATCACCAGCAAATACCATAACCAATCCTATTCCTTATACATGCCATGTGTGGGGGAAGGCAGGGGCGGAAAAGTAATTTTCTCTTCTCCCCAAACCTGACAAGTAATGACACGTGCACACATGGATTAACCCTGTTGCCGCATGGCAGTCATCAATTGGAGCAAAGGACCAATACCAAACGAGATAACCGCACACTACCAAAAAAGGAACAAATTTGAATTTGAGAAAAAGAAACCAAATTAAGCAAGCGCGCGCCAAACACAGAAAACGCACCTCCCTCTCTCGTTTTCAAAAAACAAAGAAGAAAAAAAAATCTCTCCTTCTGTCTCAATTTCAATTCCAGATACCACAACAAAATACCCCTCACTCAAAACTCAAAAATGTCAACAGCGAAAACAAGCTCCAAAAAGCGAGTTGCCGAGTCGTTACTCACCAAACCGGCTTCCAAATTCCGAGTCGAGGACGAGTTCGATCCCGATCTCTCAAGGTATATCCTCAAAACACCTCACTTTTCATTGTTTATGAAGAAATATACTAAAATTCAAATTATGATCTTAATTTCAGCGATATCAAGGGGATTATGTCGGCGCTACACCAGATCAGAGAGAAAGCTCAAAAGGACGGTCTGAAGAAGAACGAGCAGACGATTTCTAGGTTAGTAGAGTTTAATGTCTTTTTTGTTAGCTTTGTTAGATATTATATATATATATTTATATATATATATATATATATATATATATATATATTCGTGGATTCATGGTATTTCTAGTTTTTTTAGTAATGCTTCCAGGATTTTAGTGATAAAAAGCTTGAATGAAGTGTTTGATTTCGGAGGCGATCAAATTGATTTTCATGTTTCTAATGTTTCGAATTGTTTTAACCAAATCCGTTAAGAGACTGATTTTTTTCGTGTGTGCTTCTGTGTGTTTAAATATGTTATTTTGGTAATTCTTTTTTATATCTCATATAAATTTAATTGTTGATCGGACTCAGTTTTAGTAATTCTAGTTCTCTAAACAATATGAATTTAGTTTTTGATTTTTATTTAAGAATTGATTTTGCTTTTGTTTTTTTTTTTTTGCTTTTAATTAATTTATTGATCTCTGTAATTTGTGTAGTGATTTGACGGTTTGTTATTTTATGGGGACAGTGTGGGCTCTGAGATCAAGTCTATGATTGATGAATTGAAGTCTAAAATTGAGAAGGACAGGTAAATTAGTATGAATAAACAAAGCCATTATTAAAGCCAGATAAACTCTGTAGATGTTCTTGTTTAATTTTATTCCTTTTTTAACTGTTAGGCAAATTTTTGCGAAGGCACTCTCAAAGAGCTCAAAAGAGGTAGGTAGAGAAGAAAGGGGGATTAAAACGAAGATAAAAATTTTGCTTTATTGTTTTTTCTTTAAGATTTTTGAATGGGTAATTAATGATGAGCATATGGGTGTGGTTATGTGATTGGATGTCTGAAGTGTGAAAATTGCTTGAAGAGTGAGACTGCCAAGTTTCAAGAGATATATGACAAGTTTTGCAAGGAGAAGGAAGCTCATTTGCAGGCCCTGAAAGGTACTTTGTTTATCGACTTTCTGGGGTTAATTTCCATCGATCTTTTTCCCAACTGATGATGAACGCTGAGCTAGTGTAACAATTGTTGATTGAACGGATTTCTAAAGTCAACTTTACACATGGGTTTTGATGGAGTACGTAGAATAAGACTGTGATTTGTGAAGGAAAGTAGGGAGATTGGGCCACGGATAGTGTGGGAATGGTTAAAAAGGATTTTGCGCATAATACACTTGTCTTGTCTTCTACTGACATCTAATCCATATTATTGTCTTTCATCGATTTGAATGTTTCTTTGAAAATTGATACCTTTATGTTGAAGATGAGATGATTTTGCTTGCTTATGGGACCACTCTGAAAATTCTTAGATATTAATTCCAGATTTTTTTTCGACCCTGTGCATCAAGCAGCACTTTGTAATAATGTAAAGCATTGTGTCACTATTCTAAAGGATTTGCTCTTACATCGAGGTACTTTAATTTGAATCATTTCGGGAGGATCAACTCGTAGAGTAAAACTAGAAAACTGCTCCTGGTTTGCCTTTTCATGTTAGAATGCTGTTCTCTTTATGGCAAGCAAATTCAGTTCCAAATGATCACTTTCGGTGCTATTTGTTTGTCAATGCTGTTTGGCAGATACTGTTTCCAAATTCGAGGAAGACAAGGAAAGGCTGTGTATGAGATATGAACAAACGAGTAAGGACTGCACAAGAAAGCTCTTTCTTTCTTCTAGTGAAGTATAACTCAACTCATTCTGTTATGGGTCGATATCAGGGAAGAAAGAGAGAAGCATGATATCTGAACATGAGAAAACCTGTGCTGATAAAATTGCTAAATTGGAGGAATCATTGAAAAAGAAAAAGCAGGTATGCTGATTATAGATATCAGGTTACTGAATTATTAGATCCGCCCACCCCCATGCCAGCACCCATTAACCACTTTTTTCTTTCTGAAAAGCACAGGATGACAAGACTTTCAGCATTTTGAGGAAAAGCCTCGGCTCATTCCTGGAAGATGCTTCAGATGAGGACTTCCCTCCTGATGATTGAAGGTTGCATATCTGCATTAGTTTTCATCACTCCAAGCATTTAACTGTGGATACCCAATTCCTTCCTTTCCAAAGTCAATCTAGTTTACAATATACAGCCCCTAGGAAACTCGTATGCATTCTGCTTCTAGCATTCTCCTCGTTCATGTTCATGTGTCAATTTAACTTTTACTTGGGTCTAAATTTTGTTGCAGGAGGTGATTATCTCTTAATATCCTCTATTACTATAATGGTAAGGAGGACATGACTAGTTCAATGTTGCATACGCACCTGTTGGTGGTTGTAGCTACCCCTGTCAGGCTACGTATTACCTCTTACTTTTCACGTTCTGGCCAACGATAACGGCTGAAAATTCTGTGGTAAGAGAGTTGTTTGGCGAGACTTTGGAAAATATCAATTAATGACTACAGTAATGAATCAAGTAGTTTGGTGAGGCAACAGGAGTTCTTTGTTGGAGTTTGTCGTTGGTCACAGAAGTAAATTAATAACGTTAAAAAAAATAAAATTAATATAGGTTTGGCTAGACATAAAAATCATGCTTTCCAGGAGTTTGAATGCTTCGAGTTTCATTATTTTCGAAGTTTCTAAAGTCAATTATTCATCATTTCGTGGAGGACTATAATTCAACATGAATTGACATGGTGATTTTCAAATAGATCTCCGTTCACATTGGGATCCACACATACGTGTGAGTACAAGAATGTGGGATCCCATAATTTCTGGACGAACCTAAGAAAGTGCCCTAGCTATTGGGTTTGTAGTATTCATTGAGTCCGAACAAATTCGTACATTAATTTTGCCCCCAAACAATTATGTTTTGATTGATTTTTAAATTGCAGCGTTTTGTAGGGAATCTAATTATTCTAACAAAAAACATTAAATAATGCCGTGTTTTTTAAAGTGCAATTTGAATGAAAATGAGGGATCAAAATTGATAATGAGACCAAAAAAAAGTGGGTTTTCCTTTTCCTTTTTATTTTTTTTAGTTTGAAATTTTTATATATTGATCTAAAATATTATTTTATTTACATTTTAGTTATAAAGTTTGTGAGTGGAGAAAGAGGGTCACTAGAAAATAATAAAAGAGAAAATAATCAGTTACCTAATGTTTTATATTTTTTTTCACTAGAAAATATTGTTAATGTTCTTTAAACTACTAGTATTAAGATAATGTTTTATTTTTTTATTTAAAAAAATTGTATTTAAGATCATGATAAGTTTTTATTTAAAGAATAGTGCTTCCAATAAAAATACAAGCTTTTGTTCAAATAATTAAGAAATGCATTAATAAACTAACAGGTTGAAGAAATATATTTTTTTCTCAATAATTTAATTTTTTATTTTTCCTATTAATATCAATTTTTAAAATTATTTAATTAAATAAGAACTAAATTTTAAAAAATAAAATTATTAAACTCATTTACATCTAAAATTCAGGTTGACAGTCACCACCAAAATATCATAATACTACTTCTGTGAGGAGATCCAACACAAGCCCAACTATTTCTTCTTCTTCTTCTTCTTCTTATTTTTTTTTAATCGATCCTCCATAAATTGGAACATTTTCTTACAAGTTTTTCGTTTTGTTAATTCCTTTTCAAATGGATATCATCCATAGTTGGGCTTATAATATGAGTCAGGCTGTGAACTTAGGTGTAATTCGTGCAGAGCCCACACCCTTTCATTTGAAAACAAAATTTCTTACCGTTAAAAAGTACCTTGGCTGCTCCCTCTCTCTTTCAACACTTTCTGGCTTTTCACAAGGCTTTGAGATCAGTAAGGACTTAGGCCAGCTATTTATTGATTTCCCTTTCAATCTCCAATTTTGTTTTCAGATTTTCTTATAGATGCTTCACTTTCCATTCATTTATATGTATCTGTTTGCATCTTCTTTTATTGCAAGTGCTAAGAATAACCATCAAGCTATTGCTTTTGTGTGTGTACCTTTTATACTGAATAGTAAGAACTCAGCATTTTGGAATTAGGGTTTGCGTAATTAATGAATTTTCAGACTAGTTATTTGTTATCGATGTGGTTAGAAATGGGGTCTGTCATTAGTAAAGCTGCTAATGGAATTGGAGGTGTTCTCGGAAATCTTTGGCGCATCATGCGAGTATCTAGGATGCAATGCTCTTTTCTTCTCTGTTTGAAAAATTAAGTAACCATTTTCGAGTTACTGCAATCCATGGATCTTTTCTCTCATAACTGCTGTTGATTTTCTTGGTTAGAATCTGCAGGGACGTCGGCTCAAGACCATGGGGTTTAACTTGTTTCATTCAACATTTATGCGTCTCTGTGAAGAAACATAAAAGAGTGTTTGAAAGATTTCTACTCCTTGTTTTTTGCTTGTAGATTACAGTATAGCCACAATTGAAATCATAAACTTCGGTTTTCAAACTTCTATACAGCTATATAATCATATCTTCTCATCCCTATGCTTCAGCAAGGATTGACTGCATCGTTTTCAGCAGTGATTTCGGTTGAAATCACTTGATCTTTCTACACGCCCCCTCAATATGAAGGGGAGATCACGAACATTCAGATTGGATTGAACATCTCTGCACTTTTTTTGGTGGTGATGGTTTTGTTAGTGCATCTGCTAACTAATTAGGACTAGAGATGAATTGAACTCTTCTGAGTTGTTTGCGTTAGACTTGATCTCGAGCAAAATGAGTCGATCCCTATGTGTTTTATTCTTGCATGAAACACATGATTGGATTGAGATAAGTGGGAACCAATGTTGTCACACAAAAGAATAGGTGGTTGTCGAATAGAAAGTCTGAGTTCAGTGAGAATTGATCCGATCCACAGAAGCTCGACTGTTGTATTTGCCAAGGCATCATCTTCAGCTACTATTAACTGTCAACTATTTACAGTTTTCATAAGCCTTGATCATGAAAATTTAATCAGATTATTTAAACTAAAAAATTAATTAAATATATAATATATCAATTTTATTTCTAAATATCCTAAATTTTGGGACTCATTATATCCATACAATGTTAAATATTCTCTTACATTGCCAATTTGCTACCAAAAAACAATTATAACAATTTTAAAAGAAGCTTCTAGCATTCAATGTAAATTGAATTTCGAAAACAACCTGATTGTATTATTATTAATTTTTTTTTAAAAAAAAACATTTCCTTTTTAGAATGATATTCAAGACCCACCCTGCAAGAAGAAAACGGAAAATCTCCAGGCTCTCCTTCATTTATTGTCCCCTGGTACATAGCTTATTCTACATTCAACACTCAAACGTTACATAATTCTGAAAGAAATATAAGCTTACCATTTTCAACTGCTATTACTGTCAAAATATTCAATTGTAATTATTAATCCCAATTCTCTTAGCATAGACAATCTCTCTATTTAATTATTTAGACCTGAAAAACTCAAACAATTGCCACAAAACATGTTCTCAAAAAATTGAATCCAATCATGCTTTCCTCTGGGTACAAAAGAGCTAGCTAATGCCTTACAGAACTACGACATTCAAGATAATGTAATTTTTTTTTTTTAATTTCTTGCATCATTTTCTCTTCTATATATATATATATATAAACAATTAATTACTGTATTTTCAAAATTTAATACTCATTCCAAGCACTTTTGGATATTGTTTGTATAGGGTTCTAATTTCTCACTAATTTACAGCACGGTTTGCTAATGGGGTTCGTAGCAATTTGTACATCATGCATGAGGTCTGCGGGAAATTTTTGTGCATGAAAAAGGTTAGCTCTCTATTCTTTGTGTTTATCCTGGCTAATGACAGAAAGACAGTATTGTCACATGACTTCTTAACTGTTTCTTTGTCTGAAATTGCTATGAAGATTTATGCCTTTCAGCTTTCTTAGAGATTCTGCTTTATGTTTGGTAATAATCTCTGCATCACATCACTTATAAATAACTTTCCAAGGTATGCTAGGCGGATGAATGTCTAGACAGAAAATTTTTTGCAGATCAGATCATTTATATGCTGGAAAATTACAAAATGATCAATGTGCTCGCAACCACACATCATACTGCTATATATATTACTATAATATAGATTATCATGATTTAAAGATTTTGTTCATAAATCATTAAAAGGATATTCAAGTGCCGGAGCTCGAGGGGCCAAAGTATGCATTTACTGTGTTTGATAGGCATCGGGATGTTATGCAATTCTGTCCTGGCTATACAAATTAGGTTTCGTCATATTTATATCTAATTATAATATCTTGAACTGTTTTACTAGAATACATGTGTAGATTACCTGGTTCTTTTGTGTAACCAACACTGTCAAATCTGAC
The DNA here is from genome assembly GCA_015852605.2 of Populus deltoides. Lineage (NCBI taxonomy): Eukaryota > Viridiplantae > Streptophyta > Magnoliopsida > Malpighiales > Salicaceae > Populus > Populus deltoides. The sequence goes on from CM027580.2 coordinate 4,934,624, forward strand.
AGTAGTTTCTTCTCGTATGATCACAGATTTCAGGCATTCAAAACTTTCACAGAGGCCTGGTATTTTTATATACTTGGACATTAATTTTCCCTTGAAAGGTCTCTGCTCCTACAACAAAATGTCTTAACAGGAAATAAAGATCCAACACTAAGCAGTGACTGATTTTTTTCACCTTCTGTTATATCTTGTAGTTTGAGCAAATGCCTCCAAAAGAGAAACCAAAGGAGGACTACACCCTTAAGGTGACATCACCTGATATCGGTGGAAGGACAGTCATAGGCAGTGACAAGCTTACTCTAGTTGAACAAAGACAGTTTCTTTATGTCAGAATTGTGAGAGCCAATGGCTTGCCAGTGAACAACATGACTGGCACTTGTGACCCTTTTGTCGAGCTGAAGATTGGAAACTACAAGGGAATAACTAGGTGCTTTGAACAGACCTCAAACCCAGAATGGAATGAAGTCTATGCTTTCACAAGAGATCGCCTTCAGGGTGGGAGATTGGAGATCTTGGTAAGAGATAAAGAATCTGCGATTAACGAGATTATTGGCTGTCTTTCCTTTGATTTGGGCGATACTCCTACGCGGTTTCCACCAAATAGTCCATTGGCACCACAGTGGTATAAATTGGAGGATCGCAATGGGGTTAAGGTTGCAGGAGAGTTGATGTTAGCTGCTTGGATAGGGAATCAAGCTGACGACGTGTTTTCTGTTGCTTGGCATTCTGATGCAGCTGCTGTTAGCGGAAAAAGCGTGACAAACATTCGTTCTAATGTATACCTCTCCCCTGTGCTTTGGTATTTAAGAGTTCAAGTGATTGCAGCACAGGATTTGGCACCTTCAGACAAGAACGGGAAACCAGAAGCTTACATCAAGGCTGTTCTTGGGAACTTGGTTTCGAGGACTACAGTTTCAAAGGATAAGAATCCGAATCCTACTTGGAATGAGGAATTGATGTTTGTTGCAGCAGAGCCATTTGATGATCATTTAATTTTAAGTGTGGAGGACAAGATGGGAGCTAATAAGGAAGTATGTTTAGGGAGGTCTGTGATTCCTTTGCACCAAGTGGAGAAGAGGTTGATGCCTCAAGCTATTGGTGCTCAGTGGATTAATCTTGAGAAGTATGTTGCGAAGGGTGAGGAGAAGACAGAAGTGAAGTTTGCCAGTAGACTTCATTTGAGGATCTTTTTAGATGGTTTATATCATGTTTTTGATGAACCAACTTACTACAGCAGTGATTTGAGGGCAACATCTCCCAAGTTATGGCCAGAGAAAATTGGGGTCTTGGAGCTAGGTATCCTAAAAGCTGAAGGGTTGCTACCAACGAAGTCCAGGGATGGTCGTGGAACTACCGATGCTTATTGTGTAGCGAAATACGGGCGGAAGTGGGTTAGGACGAGTACTATAGTAAACAGTTATGCTCCAAAGTGGAATGAGCAATACTGCTGGGATGTTTATGATCCATATACAGTTGTTACCATTGGAGTTTTTGATAACTGTCATTTACAGGCAGGGGACAAGAACGATGGGACGAGTGATCCACGACTTGGCAAAGTAAGGATTCGGTTGTCTACTCTCGAAACTGGTAGAATTTATACACATTCCTACCCGCTTTTAGTCTTGCAACCTAATGGATTGAAGAAAATGGGAGAGCTTCATTTGGCTGTGAAATTTAGTTGCAACAATTGGATCAACTTGTTTCATACTTACTCACAACCTTTGCTTCCTATGATGCATTACCTTCAACCATTATCAGTCTATCAGCTTGATAGTTTAAGACACCAAGCTACCTATATTCTCTCTTTGAGGCTTGGTCGTGCCGACCCACCCCTAAGGAGGGAGGTTTTGGAGTACATGCTTGATACAGGTGTAAATAGATGGAGCTTGAGAAGAGCAAATGCAAATTGTGAGAGAGTCATGACATGTTTGAGTGGTATCGTTGTTCTTTGGAGGCAGTTTGATCAAATACGCCATTGGAAGATCAATTCAGCAATCACAGTCCTGATTTATTCATTGTTCGTTGCCATGGTTATGTGCCCAAAACTAATATTGACTGCATTCTTTCTAGCTCCTTTCGTGCTTGGAGTTTGGTGCTTTCCAAAGAGGCCAAGACATCCTCCACATATGGATACCAAATTATCCCATGCTGAAACTGCACAACCTGATGTACTTGACGAGGAATTCGATTCGTTTCCATCTTCCAAGCAAGGTGAAGCACTAAAGACAAGGTATGATAGATTGAGAGGAATTTCAGGGAGGTTGATGATAATTATAGGAGATTTGGCAACTCAAATGGAGAGGATTCATGCTCTTGTAAGCTGGAGGGATTCACGAGCTACTGCAATGTTTTTGGTATTCTGTCTCATTGCTTGTTTTTTGGTTCATAAAGTTCAGTTCAAGTACTTGGTTCTTGTTATAGGGACTTATGCAATGAGGCCTCCAAGACTTCGTGCTGGCATTCCTTCCATTCCTCAAAATTTCCTCAGGAGATTGCCTGCTAAAACTGATAGCATGTTGTAAGGAAAACATTTTTATGATGTGCTGCGGCCAGTTTTTTTTCTTCTAACATTTCATAACGTCGTTAACAAGCTCAGGTGCTGCATTGTTGCATGAAGCAGAGGGCATTAACCTCTGCTTATTGACAAAGGGTTTTAAACTTTTAATTCAGCAGTTGATATGCTTCCTTTATCTATACTGTAAGGCACTTCCACCTCACACTGTTCTCCCTTCGTATTTTTCTTGTTGACAAATATTCATTCTGGTCTCTGCGTTCAACACCAATAAAAATCACTGGGAAGCAGCAGCTTCAAAAACTGATAAAGAAGCTACCACAAAAAATCTCAATTGTGCAAGACTGTTCACCATGGCAAGCCAGTCGGAACTGTGATGAAGTTTTTGCCAGGAGCAACAGGTGAAGTTCTTACAGCGAAACGTTGTTTACTGATATGAAAGTAACTTCTAATACTTCCAATATATTTTTCTTGAAATAGAATTCTTCGTTGGATTATGCAATGTACTGAAATTTAGTAGATACATAGTTTAGAGATGGAACTTGAAGAATAACAAAACATTATCCGCTCCAGCAATGAAGAGTAACGCTAAGCAGTCCTCCGACGTTACTGGATAAGCACTGGCAGATGAAAAATAAAGGACACTATTTGACAAGTTTACCATTGCCACAGCCAAAAAAACATGAAAAGAAAGGGGAAAAAAGCTCGTTTCCTATGTTATTTAGTTTAATTTCAGTTGCACTACTTGTGACTGAACATCCATAATCCAAGACAAGCTGATGGCTAAATTCCAAAGACAGTAGCCATTGATAAATAACAGATATTTCTTCATGCTTTGAATAACTCGAAAAGTTACATCAAGAATGAAAGAAACTTGTACAAAATCGCTGCATCTGATGACAAAAATTCTCAGAGAAACTTGAAATCTATCATTCAAACCAGCATAGACACACAAGTATACAGAAATGCCAGCGTTGACAGTTGAGATAAATGGCAAGGATGTATACAGTTATATATAGCTCCCACATTCCAGAAAAAAAAGATGGATTTGAAAAAAAAAAAAAACACTGGGATGGCGGCACCCATTCCTAAGCACTTCAGAAAAGATTGGCTCAAGCTGGAGGGAGCATCCCCCAACTGAGTGGCGCAGATCCAAAACGAAGTGGTCATAGACAAACAGCATTACAACTGGGCTTTCCTAAACAAATATTATCATTTGCTTCATTATGGTTAATAAATCACTTCTGAATTGAGCCGGTAGCCCGGTAGAATGAGCCGTGACCCTCCAAGTCGGGGACTTCTTTGTGAATAGAAGAAATAATATGGAGAGTGTTGTCGTTTAGCATGTCATTAAACGACACCGGTTATTACCGAAAGTTTTTCTTAACTACCATGACCCACAGTCAATGTTTGAAAAATTAATCTGACTTGGCGGTTAACCTATAATTTAGGTGATATAAAGACTAAATCAGATTATTTTAAAATAAAAATAAAAAAGAATTGACATTGTATGATTAATAAGAAAAACCTGGATTAATTGAGCCGATTGAGGTAGAAAAATACGGTAGATTTTTTTTTTAAAAATACAAATTTTATTATTTTTATAAAATAAAAGAAATTAACTGACATGTGTTAACATTTTTTTTTAAATTAACGTGAGTGTTCAAGTTAACTTGCATGTATTTTAACTAATTTCACGGTTTCTGAAGTTAATGATTATTTAAGCCTTCAGTGACCATTATATTAACAACCATATGACTCGAACCTGAAATTACAGAGAGAATAAACTCTTTAATCTCAATCTCTTATCACGAGACTACTTACTAAATAATTAACCTGTGCTTACACACTTAAATTGCCGGGATGAACCCAAATTGGGTTTAAAAACTAGGCACATGATTCAATGTCATTATATTTAAGATTAGTTTGTCTCCAAATTATTTATTAAATCATAATGAAGACCTCAAAAAATAAAAAACCTGAAACTCAAAATAAAAGGCGAAAAAACTATGAAATAATAATAAAAAAAAAAAAACAAAATAGAGTAGAATAGAATTTGCATTATGATGACGCAGGATTGATAAACACAAAGGCTTCAAGGTAGCTGCACAAACTTAGAAAATTTGGGGATCGATGGAGGAACTCAACTTAGAAAATTTGGGATTTGTAATTTATTTTGAGTTAAAATTTTAGTTAAAATAGATAAGATGTTAATCTGGTAAAATAAAATTAATTTGATAAAATTTAGTTGGGTGAGCACTATTTTCATAAAAAAATTAGATTATAATTTTTATATTTTTATTTTTAATATTAGCTTATCAAACTAATAAAAAACATTAAAAAAAATATATTAATATAAAGGTTTAAAAAAAAATCAAAAGCTTGAAAAAATACGTATTAATCTAGAACCCATAACCCCTTTTCCTGGTACAATGATGAGCTTCAAAACTGTGCCTCCAAGCCCTATCTACTCCGCCATAAAAAGTCCGCGTGGACAATAGCGGTAAAACTCCGGCCGGATTGGTTTTGGTAGTTCAACTGCTCATTGATAATTGGAGCCGAAATTTTATTTTCACAATTTTGTTTTTATTTTTTTATTTTAAAAGTATTTTTTAAAATTTTTTTAAAATTTTTATTTTAAATTAAATTTTTTTTATGTTTTCAAATCATTTTGATATGTTAGTATTAAAAATAATTTTAAAAAAATAAAAATAATATATTATTTTCATGCAAGTGAAAAAATATTTAAAAAATAATTGCTATTAAATTTAGAGTGTTTAAAAGTGTGGTAACGATTGTTTTTTGAAGTGTTTTTGCTCGAAAATACATTAAAATAAAATTTTTTTATTTTTTAAAAATCATTATTAATATCAAGACATTAAAAAAGATCTGAAAACACAAAAAAAAAATTTACAACAAAGAAAAAAATAAAAAAATTTAATTTTTTAAAAAATACTTTTAAAATGGGAAAACAATCAGCCAAAATACAACGAGAAATAATATATTTTATTTTATATAAAGCAAATAGAAGTAGAAATTTTAAAAATAGAATTATTCTAAAATAAAATATAATATCTCATGATTTTTCAAAGTAAATAATTTTTTTTAATGATTGAGAAATCGGTAAAGGGAGACTCAAATTGAACAAAAAAAAAAAAAAGAATCTATCTTTATTAAAATAATATTTAGGATCAATCTTTATTAAAATCAAAGACATTGAACCCTGTAGCTCCATGCATTGACCGGTTACCAACCCTTGTTTCCAGAAAGACACCATTGGAGGAGACGATGTCACAGCCCTCTATATCTCTCTCTTTCCACACATCACACCTCCTTGCTAGCTTCACCCACCTGGACTATCCCAGGCTTTTGTGTCCAAATGTTTCTGCATTTAAGAACTTCCATGGACACCGCGTTTGCCTCTTCATACTAACTTTAGTCATCCAACAAGAGCTTAACCTCCATGGCTAAGAGTAACAAGATTTTCACCAACACCCTCAGGCTCCTTGCCTTGGCTGCCACTGTGGTTGCAATTGTCTTCATGGTCACCAGTCATGACTCTGCCCAAGTCTTGAACTTAACATTCACTGCAAAATATAGCAACACACCAGCATTCAAGTAAGTTTAGTTTCCCCGGCCGCCTTTCTGCCCTGATCCCTGCATTATTATCATCCTATTTTTAGTACATTTTTATGCCTGCCTTGTGGTTTTACTGGTCTCAAATGCTGGCATTTAGGTACTTGGTGATTGGAGAGGCAATTGCAGGTGGATACACCGTTATATCCATCCTTCTCTCGTTCAAAGGCCTGTTTTGGCGCTTGATTGTAATCCTAGATATGGTAATTAATGATGCAGATCTTCTTCTTCTTCTTCTTCCCCTTTTAGCTATATGTGCTTCTGTGATCATGAAATATGAATTTATGAATTGTAATGGGAACTTGCTTGTCATATAGGTCACAACAGTGCTACTCACATCAAGCATCTCTGCTGCGTTGGCAATAGCTCAAGTGGGCAAGAAAGGGAACACTCATGCTGGTTGGCTACCAATTTGTGGACAAGTTCCTGATTTCTGCGACTATGTGACTATAGCTCTTATTGCTGGTTTTGCTGCAGCAATAATTTACTTTGTGCTTCTTCTCTGTTCTCTCTATGTTGTCCTCAGTCCTATTTTTGTTGCAACACCTTAGATAAGCTTCCTTTGAGTAAAGACTAAAGATATATACTGTAATTTCATCTATACAATTTGGTTTAGCTTATATGCTTCTCTGTTTCTCAAGGACTGCTTAACCTGTGAAAGAGTATATGTACCTCTTCCCCGACTGATGATCATTTAACATATCGGTGTAGCATGCTTTCTCTAGTTATTGTCTTGTAGATATGACAGTAGGAACCCTTAGAAAGGATTTTCTTGAGAATCTTCATACGGCTTTCTGGTTGAGGCAACCACCTCAGAACATTTAAGAGTTAACAGGCCTAGCAAAGAGAACCAATAAGCATGAGGAACCATGGAAATCACTAGGCCTACAAAGGAAAAGGAAAGCAATCAACAACGGATGTTATATAAACTTTATTTGACGGGCTATATGGTGCTCTTGGGGTTTTCATTATTGGAGCTGGAGTCCTTAATTAATACTGTGTGGCTGCAGCAGACTTTGTAATGTAATTTTCATTACATTTCGTTGCATGTTTCCTCGACAGAATCAAAAACTTCCTTTCCAGTTTCCTTGAAGAAGCCATGAACTGTATTCATCATTAATTTCCATTAAAGCAATTACGTACTTATCCACATCCCTCGTTCTAAAACGTCCCTGATAAATGAGAGTGATACAAGCGTGGTTAGGACTTGAATATTCCCATTGTAAATTCACAAATTAATTATTTGAAGAATATAAGTAAATATAGCTCAAGAGTAAATAGTAGACGTTACCTTGTGATCTGTAGAGCTTTCTTCAGGCCATGTCATTTTCAGCAAGGCGTGGTTGTCAAACAAAAACATCGTTCTGATGATGATCAGAAATATTTCTAGCACAATAAAAGGCCATAGGTATCATTGCCCGATGAACCACAGAAGCTGTGACAGCAAGAGAAGCAGACTCCAGCAAGAAAGGCTTCACGCTAGTCACAAAAGATCACTATTTAAGCTGCGTAGAGGTAGTAGACGGTGAGGAATTCACTGAAATCAAGAGCCATTCCCGTCCTTGTCCAGGGCTCCAAAGAACTTACGTTTTGTGATGCAAGCGAAACCTTTCTTTTCAAGGAACTTCTTATATTCACTGAGGGTTATTCATCCATATTCTCCGTCCTCATCCATTGATGTATAAAAATGAGTTCCATTTTCTTCTGCTGCCTCGACAAGTTTTCACAGTAAACGCAGTTTCGCATATCTCTTCCATGCTCCCTGCTTTCACTGCCACTGGCGCCACCGAACGCGCTAACCAGCAACCAGGGAACTAGTTATAGTATAACAATAACCTCAATGTTAATCTTCTATTTATAAAGACAGGCTAGACGACAACATATTTTATTAACAGTTAGAAGGTTGTTCCGCTGCAAGAGGGGCTTGTCTCTCTGTGTTTTTTTTTTGTAATGATAAGTTGCATCACTTTTTAGGCAATTGAATTATTTTTTTTTTGTCTCTAGATAATTTATAAAATGCATTCCTCCTCATAATACATTTAATAAATTTTCTAAAATTATGATTCTAAAATTTGAAATAATAAAATAAAAAATAAAATATAACTTATTAACTATCAAGCAAGCTAATCCTTTATAGCGAGAGGACAATAAGAAAACAAAAGTTAAAAGACACAAGTGAATCGTTGTGAAAGTGTTTTTTTTTCCTTAATTTTTTTTTACTTTGGTCATCAAATTATTTTTTTTTAAATTTGATTCTTCCACGTTGCATTGATTGATAATTGAGTTTAATGATTTATTTCGTGCTCCTCACTTTTGAATTTTTGTAATCTAAAAAAAATATCCTAACATTGAGTTGGTTCTTGATTTTAAAAAGAAAATTTTGATTTGATTTTTTGCGAATAATTAAAACTGAGAGGACCAAAATTGAAAGTGTAGTCCTTTATTTAAGAAGAAAATATTTTTCTTTTTTGGTCCTTTATTTCCTTTTTTAGCTTGGCCATTTTGTTTTTCCTTTTTAATTTTATATTTTCACATTGTTGATTGATGATTCAGCTTGATTATTCCGTTTGTGTTACTTTCTTTCAAGCAATTGTAATCTAAATAAAAAATTTGCCAGTACTAAGTTGGTTTTTTATTTCACAAAAAAAAGTTTGTTGTTTGTGAAAAATTAAAAATCAAAGGACTGAAATTAAAAGCTTGATGAGATGGCAACCCTTAAAACAAAAAACTGGTGTCAATGCCTTTTTTGGCTTCAGATTTTGATCAAATTCATTTTTTGTCCTTTTAGTTTGAAAATCAAACGATTTAGTTCAAAACTTTATTTTATTCACATTTTAGTCCCTCAATTTAAAAGAGCAAAGAAAAAGTTGCTTAATTACAGCAAAGGAGAGAGAGTTATCGAGTGGTCACATTTTATTAATGGGTTTTATTTGACAAGAAAAGTCCAATTGAGGTCTTTTAAAACCTTAATCTTGTTTGAAAAAATAAATCAGGGCTGAGAAAGCATTTTATTCCCCGATTTGATTTTATATTTTTGGACCAATCTTAGATGTTTTTTGGATTGGTAAGTTAGTTTTTTTAGGTTCTAAAGGTGTTAGTTAGGGGTTTTTTTAGGTGAAAAATAAGTTAAAAATGAATTTTTAGGTTAAAAGAGGCCCTCGTATCTCCAATTTAAATGTTAGTGTTGAGATGTTTTTTTAACATTTGTTAGTGCATATAATTCTCAATCTATTTTATTAAAATCTATTTTATTAAACGCATGTATCATATTTTGAATTAATGATTAATATTTTTTTATTTTTTTAAAAAAATATATTAGTAACATCTAAATATCTTTTATTTTAGGTTAAAAAAAACTGATTTAACGTTTAACATAATATGGATCAATTATCTAGTAGTTATTAACATGGTCAGACTTATTGGGTTGATTTGAGAAACTTAAAATTTATAATATGATGTGGACTGGATTTTTAATTGAATAGGATAAGACATTGATTTGATTAAAATTTAATAACTTAATTTGCATTTTAATAACTTAGTTGACCGAGTTAAATCTAACCACATTAATATCAAAAAAAAATTAGAATAACAAAATGATGTTGTTTATAAAAATAACCTAATTTAATGATTCAATAATAGACCCAAATTGATCTCATAACCTAATTTAATAATTCAATAATCTAAACTTTTTTTTAGATTCATTCTTAAAAATCTCATGACAACTATAACATAAGAGCTTTGCTCCTATCTTTAGTGAAACATTAACTAACTTATCTATGCTACGCTAATGGTCAAATAAAAAATTGTTTTTCAATGAAAAAAACAAAGAAGAAAGTGCGAGCATTGTCTGCTTGTTTTTTTAGCTTGAAGAAAATTTTGTATTAATTTTATTTTAAGGCTAATTATTGTTGTAAATAACAAATGATTTCTTTTTTAATATAAAATTCATACAAATACAGCTAATTCATGTAAAATATAAAAGAAAAAAAATTAATTCAAATCCAACTAATCTTTTAAAAGTGCCATATAACTAAAATACAATTTAAAAAGATCAATCACTATTTAAAAAGATTGAGTCGATTTTCATTTACAAACAAGAGAGTAAGCACATATCAATATTTAAATAAAAAAATTAATGGAAAGAGATATATAAACAAAGATGTCAAGTACTAATGGGTTAGACCCACTCACCAGATGACAATAAAAAAATCTAAGTGTACATAGGTCTAGAAGCCTAGGCCTGCACCTAGGTTTTTTATTTTTTCCTCGTAAGTAGACGCATTTGTATTTTCTTTTGGTTTTTAAGGTGAGTGATAAATCTCATGTAGTGGTAGGCAATTTGTCACTAACTAGTCTTTTTCTAGTAACCTTTGGTTATTAGAAAACTAGGATCATGTTTTCTACCTTCAAAAAAACTTAAAATTTTTAGCTTGATTTTATCTGAAAACACCTTAGAAAACATAATTTATTCCTCAAAAAACCACTCAACAACCCCAAAATCACTATGAAAAACAAAAATTAATTGAATAAAAAAGAAACCTAATATAATTTTTTTAGGAGAAAACTGCATCCATTAAACTCCTTTCAAGAAAAGGAACTTATTGATACAAAGATTCTTTTTTATATATATGGTAGAAGCTTAGTCAACCAATAACATTTTCTCTTTCGTTGTGTCTCAGCGAGTTTCTTTCTTCTCTTTCAAACTTATGACTAAAAAATAAACGAAATGAACTTTTAAACTAAAATTAAAATTCTAAAAACTTTAAGATTGATCATACATTTTCTAAATGTTTTAAATTATGGTTCTTTCTTTTTTAATTTTATCTTTCTACTACAATATAAAATTTTATCTTATGAAATTAGATTACAAAAGGATTAAATAAAATAAAATAAAATATAAAAATGAAGTTCAAAATAAAATTGAAAATAAAATAAATAAAGAAGCTTGAGAGTTGATTCAATGTTCATATGAACAATAAATCAATTATAACTCAGTTAACATAGTAGCTAATTAACTAGATTATTTGCCCCCGTTATGCCATGGGCTAGATTAAATATTTTTAAATGTAAAAAAAAATCCATACAGAGAAAATGCCTTTTTTAGTAGAAAAAATAAACTTTGTGAGGGTTGAGCTAATGTAATATGATTATCTTGGTAGTAGAAAGACAACTCAGATAACTGCTAAAAAAATAATTTGACTAAAAAAAATTAAGACGACATCTTTTTTATATATAAATATTGAGATAATAACATATTAAATCTATTCAATTAAGTAACTTAGATTAACCTTTCAAATCTATAATAATGGTCATAAAACCATGATAACCTCATAAAAAATAAATTAAAATAAATTATAATGCTCAATTCTCAATTAACCCAATGTTAAAAGATAAAATTAAAAAAACAATTAATAAAAAAGACCAAAGTTAACTTAGGTTAACCTGCTAAACTTGTGATTTGGGTTATAAAATTAGGATAACCTTATAAAAATAAAAATAAATATAATTTAAAAAATATATATAATATTAAAATAAATAATATTATGTGAGATGAATCACAATTAATTACCATCTCTTTTATATAGTATTATGTTAATAATAATAATAATAATCATTTAGCTGTGGAAGGTTTCGATTGTCAAATGCTTGGTTTTTTTAGTACCTTTACGGCTTTACGGCATGGTATACTTTTGTGGGTATTTTAGACATTTCCTCTGTGATATTGATAAGGCTGTATAGCATTCATATACGGTTATGCATGCCACGTGTTCCCCTCATTATCTCTTTCGTATACCTCTACCACAAGTATCAGGTTAGAGTAGATGAATGGAGGGATGAAGAGAGAGAGAGAGAGAGAGAGGAGAGGAAATGCAGAAAGAGAGGGAGAAGAGAGAGAGAGAGAAATCACTTAGGGGTAACATCAGAACCTTTTAGAAACTAGAATGGTAACAATGATAATTCTTACACTATAACAGTAGAATTGAAACATTGATGAATTTATAGGGATGAAAATGAAGTTTACCCTGGAAAGAAAAGGCGTCAAGCAAATTTATCTGATCAACATTCACCATAGTCCCCAGTCAGTATTTCCTCGTCAATGCATCTAAACCACCAACTGACATGGTAGAGAGCCAAATGGGACATAAAAAAACAGAGAAGAACCATTAACACACACTTAGTTTTCGGACACATCTTACTGCAAGATGATTTGTGGAGTTCTCACCTTCAGAGCTCCTCTCTCTTCAAGCTCTTCATTGACTTGTGATTCAAAAAGACCTGCTAAGCATTCTGCCAGACTCAAAATTCAATGCTCAAATTCTAGTCCGAACATTCCTTTAACCACCGGTAAGCTCTTGCTTTTGTACTTCTCCATTCTGTAAGCGATGGATTAAGTTTCCATTATAAATCCAATACACAAAATTGTAAAGAATCCAGTGTTCTCGCTATATGTTTCAACAAAGTTGTTTGTATGCTTTACTTTTGAGTGGTCTGGGATTAATTATGAGAATTTGGTTTTGCAATATGGTTAGCTCTGTGGCCTGTTTGACCTGTTAAAGGATGTATTTTTTCCTCAGTTGATCATTTTATGTACTCACAGAATAGGGTGCTTGCTCTAGTTTTAGTCTTGCAGATATCATTATTGAAAGCCTTGCAAGTTTCTTGAGAATCTTCATATGACTTTCTTCTGTACACAAGTAATACAACCACCCCAGAACAAATAAGAATTGAGGCCTAGAAAATGTTGGTGTCCGAAAAGCCATCACACTAGGATTTCACCAACTCGTGCCTTGTAGTGATAGAGAGTACCAAGCCAGTTTGCAGGGTACTCAGTGTTCTGGTTGCAATTGCCTATTTGGAGAAATGAAGAAAGAAATTTATGAACTGTACCAATCTGAGAGATGGTAATAAGTATTTCCTGGGGAAAATCTCAACAGTGATAGGAGTTCAATAGGTTGCAGTTTTTCTATGTAATGAAATTAATGAAGCCATCGAGCACATATGGTGTTTGGCATAAAAAGAAACCCCTTTTAGCATATTTTGTGTGAATGGCAATAGCATTACATAATCTTAGTATACATAACATGATGCCAACCTATATGTGCACAAGGCATTAATGCATAATACCCCCTTCCCTCCACTTGCTGCGATCACAAGGCTTGCTCAATCAATCTTGTGAAGTGCTAGGTGAAGCTTGTTCCCAATTGAAGCTGATTTTTGTTATGGATTTATGACAGAGAAGATTGTAAGTGACTCTTATTTGACTGGCGGTGCATATGATTTTGATAGAGCATCAACATCACTTACTCAGAAGTTATTATCATCTCCAAAGAAGGTTACTATTGTAAGGCACGGTCTTAGCTCTTGGAACAAAGAGTGTAGAGTTCAGGTTTTTAGCTTCTCTCTTGCAATTTGTGGATAAAAATTTCTTTTTTGACCATTCTTTGTAAGCTGCTAACCTGATTATGTTATGCGTACCTAGGGAAGTTCAAACTTATCTGTCTTATCAGAAACTGGAGTGAGGCAAGCGGAGAGGTGTAGGAAAGCCTTGGGAAATATGTACTTTGATCGGTGCTTTTCAAGTCCAATATCTCGTGCCAAGGTTTGATCAATGATTGCCATGATTGGTATCCTAACTTTCAGTTTTTCTCTCTATCAAATTACAAACTTGGCATTCAATGCAGTCCACTGCCGAAGTCATATGGCAAGGGAGGGACGAACCACTGGTTTTTCTCGATTCATTGAAGGAGGCCCATCTATTTTACCTTGAAGGCATGAAAAATGGTCTGTTCCTTTTGTTTTATTTGCTCAGCTACTGCTAAAGCTTGAGAATTTCTTTGTACAATTCTCTTGTTTACTCGTCATGTTCTTTCTCACCCCATCACCAAGTTGTGGTGTTCATAAGTCATAACTCAGTCAAATTTGAAGAATGAGCAGTCAACTTTAATGAATAAAACTAGTCTCTACAATCTATGTGGAGAATAACACTGAACATGCAATTTTCTATTCATTTTTATAAGACTAAATCACGTTCTGAATTTGGAGGCAGTGGATGCGAGGGAGAAATATCCAAAGGAGTACACAACATGGAGAGAAGATCCTGCTAATTTTACTGTCAATGGCATCTACCCTGTGCGAAAGCTATGGGGGACGGCTAGAGAAGCTTGGAAGGAAATATTGTTTTCATCTGTGAGTAACTTTGCTTCTGATGGGTATACCTTATTAGTTTTCATGAAATGTTAAGTCTACTGACTTGAAAATATTTTCTTCAGGGAGAAAACTTTTTGGTCATCACACACAAGTCAATATTGAGGGCATTGATCTGTACAGCTTTGGGGCTAAGTCCAGAGAGGTATGTGCTGGACTTGAAATAATTTCAGTAACCCTGTTTAAGGCATAATGATCCTTCTGGGATATCTACAGCTAGTTCTCAAATACCTAGAACATCTTTGAGCCTTGGGTTGTTTTTCGGTATTAAGTTTAATGTGGCCTTATATAGACATTTTATTGAAGCCTGATTGCCACCATGCTTGAGTATCAGTTTTATACAACAGGAACACTTTTTGCTGCATACTTTCAGCTTATAAGTGCTTTATTGTTGGTTCAGGTTCCGTTCAATTGATGTAAATAATGGTGGCATATCTGTATTCACTTTCAACAAAAAAGGAGAAGCAATGCTTCAATCTTTGAACATGACAGCTCACATGTACAATGATCATACCTATCTTTACTGAAACTTCAAGACTTCACTTTTTGGCGAGGAAGAAAATTCTGCTGAAAGGAAACACACACCAGAAACAGTGATACAGTGCTCATGGAATGTTAATGGGCGGAGTAAGTGATGCAACTAATGAATCATACCAACTTCATCTTTGTTTAGTTACCATGAGGAGTTGAGGATTGTAGTTTAGAAGTTGAAAAGGTGTAACGGATGCGTATTCTTAGCTCACGCTATAGTCGCTTGTCCATGGTAAAGCTTTTATCTGAATTCATTATGAGAAGACCTGCATTACTGTGGAATAGTATTCATGCAAAGCCCTTTCCAGAATATTCATTTTCTCATTATTCTCTCTTCCAATGTTCTTTTCTCAGCTATCATTTCTCTCGCTGAAGAATGGATTCTTACAAAGCAAGAGGGTTAAGGACTCGAGTTTGAGTCCCAACTTTGTGAATTCATTAACAATCACAAAAAATTGTATACTTGGAACTGATAAAGTGGCAGGCTTAGGAACCTTAAAAGCAGAGATGTGTTGAAGCTTTGTTTTGGCAAAGAGCTAATAACTTGTCGGGGAGCCGATGAACTGCTTGGTGTCAACTGTCAACCGTCCATTTTCTTGGTCATCACTTCCGGTATCATTTCTTGATTTTAAAACAAAAAGGGTGAGGCAGTGAGAGCTGAGTGTATTCTAATAGAAATTACATATCACTGCAGAACTCTTTTGGCTGCCTTTGTTGAACAATGATACAAGGAATTTATGGAAAACGAGAAGGGAAATGCGTGACCATTTTATTCTATGTGAAAGAAAAAAGGTCACTAGAAATGGACATCATGTATTTGGTTTTTGCCATCAATATTATTGAAATGACAGAAGGAATGTTGCACAGGAGAAGGTGTAAGTGCCTCCAGGCTGCTGCTTTTCTTCTTTTTTCTGGTTTGAAGTCTTCTGTGCTCAAGTATCTGGCTGCCCACAAAATTAAAATACCCTCAAGCACCGGGAATTATCGTTTTAAGGTCTATAATTTCGTGCAAAATACAGTGTAAAAGCAAGTGTAAATACCAAATTAGTTAATTGAACAACGCAAGAGTGATTAGGGAGGCAGTGCGGTGACCGAGGTCTTGGACTCCGGTGCTCCTTCTGCCATCCAAAGAATTTTGAAGGGGAGAGAGAAAAAGTCATGGCCATCATTGCAACGGGATAAGAATATATCATTGAATATAATCATACTATAAAATTAAATTTGTGAAACTTAACAAACAGCAGGTTTGCCCGAGAGGTTAAGGGGGAAGACTTAAGATCTTCTGTACATAAGTACGCGTGGGTTCGAACCCCACAGCCTGCATTTTTATTTATTATGGGCCTCTTAATATTTTCATCATCTTCCTTTCCTTTTCCTTTTCCTTTTCAGGTTCCATGTTGGAATCTTTCTCGTTTCATAAATTATATTTTAATTTGTACTAGAATTATTAGATATTTACACACACACACACACACACACACACACCAAAATCTTTATAGATAATGAAAAATTTATGGATGTTGCCCGGCGGAAGGTAGTTTTGGACTACCCATTTGACTGCAAATGTGATCTCATCGGAAAGGTTGGTGATGGAGGAGGTTGGTGATGGAGATGAGGGTGGTCATGGTGGTGTTCATGCAAGAAGGTCAAGAATGGAGGCTGGGATGGGGAACGGTGGTGGGACTTTGAAGAAAAAGAAAAGTCGTCTATGGTTATGATTCAAATTTCTGCCGTTGTTGTGAGATCTCTCGTCATTCAGGAGTGACAAATGGTGGTCGCAAGGACAATGATTCCT
The DNA here is from genome assembly GCA_015852605.2 of Populus deltoides. Classification (NCBI taxonomy): domain Eukaryota; kingdom Viridiplantae; phylum Streptophyta; class Magnoliopsida; order Malpighiales; family Salicaceae; genus Populus; species Populus deltoides. The sequence goes on from CM027580.2 coordinate 4,951,300, forward strand.
CAGTTTTACTTTGGTTTACTTCTAGATTATTCTCCCCCACTACGCGCATGTCAGATCAAGTTTTATTGTGTGGGGTTAATTTCAAATACCTTCGTTTATTTTACGGGTTTAAATAATATAAATAACTGAAAAAAATAAAATTTAATTTAAATAAAATTAAAATAATAATATATTAAATTAATTTGATCAATTCAGAGTAATTTATTAAATTCACGATCCAGGTCATGAGATCAGTATGACTCTAAAAAAAATAAATCAAACTAGATTATAAATTCTAACTCTCATTCAATATAATATTGAATGTTGAATTTTTTTAAAAAAATTCAATTGAAAAAGTCCAAAAACAATAATACAAGTCAACACGTCAAACTCATGACTTAGATCATAATATCAGGATAATCTCATAGAAAATAAACCAAAATAAATTATGAAATTATTGTGTGTGGTTAATTTCAAATACCTTCGTTTATTTTACAGATTTAAATAATATAAATAATTGATGAAAATATAATTTGATTTAAATAAAATTAAAATAATATTTTTTTAATATTAAAATGATAATATATTAAATTGATTTCGTCAACTTAGAGTAATTTGTTAAATTCACGATCCAGGTCATGAGATCGGTATGCCTCTAAGGAAAATAAATCAAACCAGATTATAAATTATAATTCTCATACAACACAATATTGAATGATGAAATGTTTTAAAAAAATTCAATTGAAAAAGGCCAAAAACAATAATGCAAGTTAACTCGAGTCAACATGTCAAATTCATGACCTAGATCATAATATCAGGATAACCTCATAGAAAATAAATCAAAACAAATTATGAAGCCTAATTTCTAATCAGTTCAATATTGAATGATGAAATTAAAATTTTTTTTAAAAGAAATGACCCAAGAAAATGACCTGAGTCAACCCTATTAAGCCAACAAGTTACTGATCCAGATAATGAGACTAGAATAACATCATAGGAAGTAAACTAAAACAAATTATGAAGTCTAATTTACAATAATAAATAAATAAAAAAAATTCAATTAGAAAAAAAATTTTAAATTAACTGGGTTAATTTATTAAATTCATGACTCGAATTTATAATTTGATAAAAAAAATTTAACAAAACTTGAATAAACCAAAACAAATCTTGAAAAACAAATTTAAAAATAGGAAAAAATCATTTGTTGCGGTGATCAGTGATATATAAGGAGGGGAATTGTGATTTACCATTCTCAATTATTTCTTATTAAAATGTAAAATATAATATATAATAGATGTAAATATAAGAGTGAAGTGTTGTTTAGGTAATGATGACGTGTAGGATGTAGGTATAGGGTGGTGTTTTTGTCTAGGTGATGCTGCATTGTAGCACGTAGGTTGCTGTAGCAAGCACACAGCCCCAAGCACGTGTTGAGCATATGACAAATTATTGTAGCAGAGTTCAAAATTTCAAATATTAATAATGTTCCTTATAGATCAAAATATTAATTTCTTAATGGATCAGTAATGAATAGATACAAGTGAGCTACACAGTCTTTTTTAATACTGTGAAGATAATATTAAAAAAAATTAAAAGTTTAATTTTTAATTAATTAAATGTTAGATAATAAAATTAAAAAAATATAATAATATAATCTTAATTAATTTAGATTAACTCGTTAAACTCGTGAATTTAATTATAAAATTGAGAAAACATCATAGGAAAAAATCAAAATAAATCATGATTCTTAAAATATTAAATGATAAAATTAAAATAATGATAAAAAAAACTCGAGCTAACCAGTGTTAACTCATCAGACTTGTAACTTTAATCATGAAAATAAGATAACTTTAAAGAAAAAAATCAAAATAAATTATGAAACTTAATTTTTAATCAATTAAATTAAAAAAAAATTGATTAAAAAACTTGTCAATCTAATTAACCTATTATTAAAGTTATGAGATTACAATAACCTCATAAAAAATAAAAAAAATAAAAATTATAAAAAAGTAATCCTCAATAAACCCATGCAATATGAAAAATAAAATAAAAATCTCTAACCCATATATAAGATTTCAAATGGGATAAACCTCAAATATATCGTATACTATTAAATTAATATCAGTCCTGCATCCAAATTATTTTTATATTAATTTTAAACAATTTAATTTCTCAATTACATGTTTTTTTAGGATTATTTAAAGTAAATGTTAAATTTTCTATACAATGATGCTGTTTTTTTTAAAAAAGAAAAGTATAATTTATATGAAAACATAAATAAAATCTCTTAAAATTAGATATATTTTTTTAATTAAAAAATCATGAAAGTTTAAAAATAAAATTAATACAAAAAAAAAGATTGTTTAATGGCAGTTTTGAGGATGCCCTTCCGTATTTGTATAAACGGGTTTAAAAAAACGTTTCCTCACCCGCCAAAATAGCATTAAAAACTTTCATGGAGACCGATTCATGGCACACTTTCATGGAGACCAAACAGCCCCATAAACTCCCACATTCTCCGGCCTACAATTTCCTTCTCCAAGCTGGACCACGTCTCTATCTTCTCCACCAAGTCCACGCCCACATTATAGTCTCTGGCTATGGTCACAGCCGATCTCTTCTTACTAAGCTTCTCAATTTAGCTTGCGCTGCTGGCTCCATTAGCTACACGCGCCAAATCTTTCTCGCTGTCCCAAATCCAGATTCTTTCCTCTTCACTTCCCTTATCAAATCCACTTCCAAATCCCACAACTTCTCAATTTATTCCCTTTACTTCTATAGCCGCATGGTCCTTTCTAATGTTTTACCTTCAAATTATACTTTTACGAGTGTGATTAAATCTTGTGCTGATTTATCGGCTCTGAAACATGGTAGGGTTGTTCATGGGCATGTTTTGGTTCACGGGTTTGGAATGGATGTGTATGTTCAAGCTGCTTTGGTGGCTCTTTATGGGAAGTGTGGTGATTTGATTAATGCGAGGAAAGTGTTTGATAAAATACATGAGAGAAGTATTGTGGCATGGAATTCAATGATTTCTGGGTATGAGCAAAACGGGTTTGCTAAAGAGGCAATTGGATTGTTTGATCGAATGAAGGAAACGGGTGTTGAACCGGATTCGGCCACATTTGTGAGTGTTTTATCCGCTTGTGCTCACTTGGGTGCATTTAGTTTAGGGTGTTGGGTGCATGGGTATATTGTTGGTAATGGCTTAGATTTGAATGTGGTGCTTGGTACTTCGTTGATTAATATGTATATAAGGTGTGGGAATGTGAGTAAAGCGAGAGAGGTTTTTGATTCGATGAAGGAAAGGAATGTAGTGGCTTGGACGGCAATGATTTCTGGGTATGGAACAAATGGTTATGGTAGCCAAGCAGTTGAATTGTTTCATGAAATGAGAAGAAATGGATTATTTCCTAATAGTATTACATTTGTTGCTGTTTTGTCAGCATGTGCTCATGCAGGGTTAGTGAATGAAGGGCGCCGGTTGTTTGCAAGCATAAGAGAAGAGTATCACTTGGTGCCTGGGGTGGAGCATCATGTTTGCTTGGTGGATATGCTTGGTCGTGCAGGACTTCTCGATGAAGCATACAATTTTATCAAAGAAGAGATTCCTGAAAACCCAGCACCTGCTATTTTGACGGCGATGCTTGGAGCTTGCAAGATGCATAAGAATTTTGACCTTGGAGCACAAGTTGCTGAGCATCTCTTAGCTGCCGAACCAGAAAATCCAGCTCATTACGTGATTCTCTCAAATATATATGCTTTGGCAGGTAGAATGGACCAGGTGGAAATAGTCAGAAACAATATGATTCGAAAATGCCTGAAGAAACAAGTTGGCTATAGTACAATAGAAGTGGATCAAAAAACTTACTTGTTTAGCATGGGGGACAAGTCTCACTCTGAGACAAACGCGATTTATCATTATCTAGATGAGTTGATGTGGAAGTGTAGCGAAGCGGGTTACGTGCCAGTATCTGATTCAGTGATGCATGAATTGGAAGAGGAGGAGAGAGAATATGCACTTAGATACCATAGTGAGAAGCTCGCAATAGCATTTGGGTTATTGAAAACGAGCCATGGAACTCCTATCAGGATAGTGAAGAACCTTCGAATGTGTGAAGATTGTCATTCGGCCATTAAATTCATTTCAGCTATCTCAAGTAGAGAGATTATTGTCCGTGATAAGCTTCGCTTCCATCACTTCAAGGTCGGCTCATGTTCTTGTCTGGATTACTGGTGAAGGCTCCCTTTTGCATCTTTCAATCAAATATGAAATAAATATCATTTTGTGATGCCTTGATGTACCTTTCAAAATGGACTTGGAGACGCATCAAGATTCAATTGGTCAACAGGAGTCATCATTTTGTGATTGGGAAAAGCAGAAACAAATATGAAGGGCATAGATTGTTCATTCTCAGTCAGGATCCTGTTCAGTTAGACATGGACAGGCTACCTTGTAGACATGGAGGATGAAGGAATCATCACCAAATTCGCAGTAGCGGACCTATTTCCTGAAATGTGGTCAGGAACCATTTCCTTTTTGGATCATCACAAATTCCCATGAGAAGGTACTAATTCTTCGGTGTTCCTCGAAAAACTGTGCTGTTCACCATGTGATGGGTGTTCTAAGGCACTGCGAAGACCAACCGTCAATCGTGCAATTTTTTTATTTTTATTTTAAAAAGGTTCTGTTAATTCATTCGTTTAATTTTGAAAAAATCATTTTTAAAAAAATAGTAAAATAATATATACATATATTTTTATTAAAGTGGATATTGGGGCAGTTTGCGCATGCCTCGACTAATCCTGTAGTCATGGAATTAATGACCATAAAAATTTCAAGTGGCCTTAAAGTTTGTGAAACTTGAACTGATTATCTGTAGAGGACAAATCTAGAACCTGATTAGTTAAGCTATGGTTGAAAAATATAAAATTTAAATTTATTGTTATTTAGGAACAGGAAATTTCAATTAAAATATGAATCGTGATGCACAAATTAAGATAGAAAAGATGAGCGAGGAAAAAGAAATAAAAAGGAGAATCTATAGGCATAGAAACTATGATTTTAACTCTTATTAGGACACTATCAAAAAAATCTAAACGTGATGAATTCAACATTATTAAAAAGAAGACTATCAGCGATAACGCGAGCATGTCACAGATGTCTCATAAAGACGATAAAGATGATGGGTGGCCGACTTATCTTCTTGACAGCAAGTTGCTGCATTTTTATAGAGTCTACTGCTGCATAAAGGCACGCATTGACACGCAAGTTATAGTTCAATCTTCTTCGCATTCAAGAATACTTTGATGCAATCGAAGAGGTGTTGTTTAACTTATTATATTTTAAATTTATTTTTTAAAAAAGATTACCAGTGTTTTATAAATTTTAAAAATTTATATAATTATTAAATTCAAAGCATGCAGAATTATTCCAGATAAATATAGTTAAATATCAATATTAATTAAAAAAAAAACTTGCATGCTCAACAACTCAAACTTGTACTATTTCACAGTAGACCCATTTATTTGCGGAAAGCATGTGTATTATTGAGTTTCTTTGAATATTTTGCTGTTAAATTCACAAGAACTCGTCAAGGAGTGGACGAGGGCAGCTCTCTTTTCCCAGAGGAGAAAACAAAGCCAGTAAGTACATCATGAGAATCCCGACAGCTCTCTCCAAGTTCAAATCATAAAAAAAAAAAAAAAAAAAGGGCAAGCAAGCAAGTGGAATCGGCAAATTGAACTTATTTTACCGTTTTGTTTTATGGGGCATTAATTTTAATTTCATCGGAATTTATTTCACTGTTTCTTATTAGGTGTTAATTCCTTTATTGAAATTAATGCTATTGTTTCTTATATGATACATCATCAGAATTAATTTTGGGTATTAATCCATTCACTGGGAAATTATTTTCTTCCACTATATATTTTATAAATTAAATATAAAATAACATGATATATCTAAAACATTATAACAACAACATCATAAAAAAAAATGTTAACGTGTGGAACACCTATACATACGCGGTCATGATTTTTGAGTGCCTCCTTGTTATAGCAGGTTCCAGAAGTCTTTCCTGTATCAATAAATATATTATATATTTTTTTATATTTATTACCAAATAAATTTTCATTTTCAAGCATTTATCTAATAATTTAAATTAATAATCAATTTAACTTGTTTAATCAAAACTATCTTTCGGGTAGTTAATTTCAAATTAAAATTTCCATTCATTTCGTATTTTTCCAATTCTATCAACCAAGAAAATCCCACATAATCTCACACATGCAACCATTTCCTACACTCCTTTTCCATTCCCGTTACTTTAAAAAATTCAGAATTTTAAATAAAATTAATTCCAAATATGGGTTGAAAACTAACTAATTTATATGGTTTGTCATAATCAACTCTTAACAATATTTAGTATTTTAATCATATTCAGAGTTATAGAATTTGGTTTAATACATAGTTTATTTCTTTGAAAAGCTAAAACATTTTTCTATATTTATGAAAATAATTACTAAACCTAGTTCTGTCATTTAGATGTCTAAAATCATAATTTACATTTTGTGGTTTTTTTTTTTTTTTTTTTTTTTTTTTTTTTTTTTTTTTTTTTTTATATCTAAAGTTTTATAACTTTAATTTATATAAAATCAGTCTCATTGGAAAGTTAACATCCCTAAATATAACTTTTATATGTAGAGATAAATTTTAAATTTCATTATTTTCATACCAAAAAATTCCTTATAAATCAAGAAACAAAGGTATCTCGTCCATAAATTTTACAATCAATGAAATATCCTATATGATTGTATCCTTTTATGACAAGTATTACACACACACACGTGACATTATTGATTTCAATTCTCTAAAACTCTTCATGCTCGTTTAAATTTTATTTAAATATCTAAAGTTAATTTATGCAAAACATTCATGTTAATAAAATTTCTAATTTCAATAAAAAAATTCAAATTATAATTAAATTATTTCAAAAATCATTTCCCTAGCATAAAATGCATTAATTCACAATAATTTCACTCAATTACATACATGCATCAACAACAAGGGCAGTAGTAAAAATAAAAGGGAATAAGAAGACCAACCATCAATCGTGCACTAGTGTAGGCAGGGGCGGAGCTGGTAGCATTTAATAGGAGAAGCTAAGATTAATATAACAAAATATATTATTAAAAAGTTTATTTATTTAAAATAAAAATATCATACTATTTCATATTTAAAACTAAAAATATATTAAATAATGTTGCGCGGCCCTGCCGCCGTGGGCCCTGAGCGTAGGCAAATTATCTCACTTAAAAATTAATGTGAAAATGGGGGTGGAGCCCACCATTGCATGTAAACCCTTCTGCACGCAGACCCATTTATCTTTTTAAAAGAATGAAAACTCCTGCAGTGTTTGGAAACGCGGTTTAATTCATGATTTTAAAAATTTAATTTTTTTATTAAAATTTAATATAATTTGTATATTTTAAATTATTTTAATGTGCTGATGTTAAAAATAATTTTTAAAAATAAAAAATTATTATATATTTTTTAACCGAAAGTTATTTGAAAAGCACCCAACTATATTTGCCAACAGCTAAAGAGATTAAAGATACATCAAGAAGACTTTATATAATATCTATACTATAAACCTTTTTAAAATTTAGATTTTGTAATTTTCATCAATTAGGGTTTAATGAGATCTTTGTCTTTAATCATAACTTATAAATTTTGTACAAAACAAGATACATTAATTTAAAAAACATCACATGGTATATGTGTTTGTAGCTCCAAAACATGATGTAGCTATTTTTTCGTGGTTTGCCTCATTAACTTTGATTATTTTTGTATTTTAAAAATATTTTTTTTAATATTATTTTTATATTTTCAGATCATTTTGATACACTAATATTAAAAATAATGCAAAAAATAAAAAAATATTACTATAATATATTTTCAAGTGAAAAACACTTTAAAAAATAACCGCAACTCTATTCTCGAACACCCATTATACCATTTAATTTGGAGAGTGTTTGAAAGTGCAGTAACGATTATTTTATAAAGTACTTTTAGCTCAGAAATGCATTAAAATAATATATATTTTTTATTCTTTAAAAATTATTTTTAATATCAGTATATAATGATATATAAATAAACAAATATTAATTTAAAATAAAAATAAAAATAAATTCAAATTCTTTTTTAAAAAACCTTTTAAAATACAAAAACAAAATAAACACAAATGCCTTCTTCACGTTCGAACTCACCCACACGTGAGTGCATTGCCATCAAGCTCGAGCTGACAGATTCTGTACAATGCCAGGTGGCAAGTAAGACGCACAGAAATGTTTTGTTGGGTAGCGCCCAACAACCAAAAGTCATGATGGCAAAAAAACAAAAGACAAAAGAACTTTGTATTACGCGCTCACATGATGCTGAATCACTTTTTAGGCAAAAAAAAAAAATTGAAAAGTTGAAGGGTATAAATGTGCTTTAATTTTTTAAGAAAGAAAAAGTTACTAGATTTGAATCCTAAACTATAAGACCTCAATTGAAATCACACATAAACATCGAGGACTGATATGTAGTTATCTCAAACTTTTCCCTCGGCCACTAACCTTGCTTGCTTGACGTTTGGTACTGTGTTTGTACCTGCGTTTTGTGCAAATTTGATTTTTTTTCGCGGTTTATATTTTTCCCAGTTTTGAGTCTATGTCAAAAATGATTTTTAAAAAATAAAAAACATCATTTCGAGACGAACTATTTTAAAAGCACTCGCAACCACACTGCCAAACAAGCATAAATGAAAGCCCGTTTCCAATTTGTACTACCGTTACAGCTCAGACGAAAGGCCCCACCACAAAATTAAATTAAATTAAATTAAAGAAACCACAATCAATAAATCCGAGACAATCCCCCGTAACGTCTGTTTTTTCAGTTGCACACTTAGATCTATCCAATCAAAACCAGCCAGATCAGCATGTTTTCCATCTCTATAATTACAAGTAAAGAGGATTAAAGAATATCCCCCATGCATTATTTTCTCGTCCTTTCTCTTTTCTCTTTTTTAATTCCTAGAAAATCCCGTCATGGCAAGTCCTTGACTGGTGGGCTCCCACATGATTCCCCGCTCTCACTACCTCACTGATTGCTCCGTGCACGTCACTTCTTTAATAGCGCGTGCTCTAACATCACAACATTTTCAGGTAGCCTTAGCCACGTATCAGTTCCCATACTTTTCTCTATACTCAAAACCAGTACACAAAAACTATAAGTATTTCAATTTTACCATCCAACATCCATTTTGTCCCTCTTTCTCTATAGGGCAAAAGCTCATTACATTTGGTTGGGCTGCAATGCCCCCTATCTTACCAGAGTAAAACAAGCAGTTCGAAAAAGTTAGTCATGGAATAAATATGATGATTAAGGATCAAATTAGACGATTGGTGTACGGTAAGGACTATAATAGTATGATTTAAAACTCTAGGGACTTCTTTGAAAGGATCTGAAACCTCAACAAAAACAGAAAGCCGTGGTCTCCACTTTCACTTCGACTTTTGAAAATTTCTCTTCTTGTGTTATCCAAAGCCAAAAACTGGTGCAGCGCTTGCAGCTTTCTTTTCTCCTCCTTAAAACAGTGCTTAACCAAAAAAGAAAAGAAAAGAAAAGAAAAGGAAAACCACCAGCTTTCTCTCTCTCCCTAGAGTTCACTCTCCTCTTCTTCCTTACCGTAAGAAAACCAAGCTGAGATGAAGTCACCAGCGGCTACACCACAGGCATTTGTAGACTGAACCAACTCAGCCAACCTGTTCCTTACCATGAACGTAGGGCAGCGGCCTTATCCCACGCGCGGTCGGAGTGATCTCCACGCGCGACCTCAACCACCACCACCACCAGAACCGTCAGTCTACAACATAATCCCAATCCACGACCTACTCACGGACCACCCTTCTCTCCGGTATCCGGAGGTCCGAGCAGCTGCTTCTGCCCTCCGCACAGTCGGCGACCTCCGTAAACCACCGTATGTAACATGGGACCCGCACTGGGACTTGATGGACTGGCTTGGTGTCTTCTTTGGGTTTCAGAACGACAGCGTTAGGAACCAGAGAGAACACCTAGTTCTTCACTTAGCAAACTCCCAAATGCGGCTTGAAAAGCCGCCGCCTGTCCCTGACGCTCTCGACCCCGCCGTTGTCCGCCGGTTTCGGAAGAAATTGTTGGGAAACTACTCTTCTTGGTGCTCTTATTTGAGGCGTAAGTCGGAGGTGATTCTACCAAGAGCTACGAATGACAATAGTCTTCGCCGTGAATTGCTTTATGTTGGGCTTTTTCTCCTTGTTTGGGGAGAATCTGCAAATCTGCGCTTCGTGCCGGAGTGTGTTTGTTATATTTATCATCATATAGCAATGGAATTGAATAAAGTTCTTGATGATTGGCCTGACCCTAATACGGGCAGGGCTTTTTTGCCTTCAATTTCTGGTGATTGTGCGTTTTTGAAGAGTATTGTTATGCCATTTTATAAGACCATTAAGACTGAGGTTGAGAGTAGTCGAAATGGGAGTAAGCCGCATTCGGCTTGGAGGAATTATGATGATATAAATGAGTTTTTTTGGAGTAGGAGGTGTTTTAGGAAGTTAAAATGGCCTATCGATTTCTCGTGTAATTTTTTCGCTGATGTTGAGAAGGTTAGGAGAGTAGGGAAGACAGGTTTTGTGGAGCAAAGGTCATTTTGGAACGTGTTTAGGAGTTTCGATAAGCTTTGGGTTCTGTTGATTTTGTATTTCCAAGCTAGTCTGATTGTTGCTTGGGAGAGGACTGAATATCCGTGGCAGGCGTTGGAGAAGCGAGATGTTCAGGTTGAGCTGTTGACTTGTTTTATTACCTGGTCTGGGCTTAGATTTGTGCAGTCGGTGCTTGATGCAGGGACGCAGTATAGCCTGGTTTCGAGGGAAACAATGTTGTTAGGGGTGAGGATGGGGTTGAAAAGTATGGCTGCTTTGACGTGGACGGTGGTGTTTGGAGTCTTTTATGGGAGGATTTGGAGTGCAAAGAATTCTGCTGGGTTTTGGTCTTCCGAGGCAGACAGGAGAATAGTGACATTTCTTGAGGCTGCCTTTGTGTTTGTTATTCCCGAGTTGCTGGCATTGTTGTTTTTTGTTCTTCCTTGGATTAGGAATGCCCTTGAAGAATTGGATTGGAGTATTTTGTATGTGTTCACTTGGTGGTTTCACACTCGGATTTTCGTGGGACGTGGACTGCGGGAAGGGCTTCTTAACAATATCAGTTATACATTGTTTTGGATTGCAGTATTGGCTTCGAAATTTGTGTTCAGCTATTTCCTTCAAATCAAGCCCCTGGTTGCCCCAACGCAGGCTCTTTTGAATCTCGGGAAGGTGTCTTACAATTGGCATGAGTTTTTCAGTAGCAGTAACAGAATCGCAGTTGTGCTGTTGTGGCTGCCTGTTGTTCTAATTTATTTAATGGATTTGCAAATCTGGTATGCTATTTTCTCTTCATTTGTTGGTGCAGCAATTGGGTTGTTTTCTCACTTGGGTGAGATTAGGAATGTTGAACAGCTTAGGCTTAGGTTTCAGTTCTTTGCTAGTGCTATGCAATTTAATCTCATGCCTGAAGAACAGTTGCTAAGTCCTAAGATGACACTGGTGAAGAAGCTCCGCGATGCAATCCACAGATTAAAGCTAAGATATGGACTTGGCCAGCCTTACAGAAAGATTGAATCAAGCCAAGTGGAGGCAACTAGATTTGCCTTGATATGGAATGAGATTGTGACAACATTTCGGGAAGAAGATCTCATCAGTGATCGGGAATTTGAACTCTTAGAACTGCCACCTAATTGTTGGAGCATTAGGGTTATTCGCTGGCCATGCATCTTGCTCAGCAATGAGTTGTTGCTTGCCCTGAACCAGGCAAAAGAGCTGGCAGATGCACCTGATAGGTGGATTTGGTTGAAGGCAAGTCAAAGTGAGTATAGACGGTGCGCTATAATTGAAGCATATGATAGCATCAAGTATTTGCTTCTTATGGTTGTTAAACAGGGCACAGAAGAGAATTCTATTGTTGCAAAAATTTTTGAAGAAATAGATGGGAAAATAAATATCGAGAAGTTCACCGAGTCTTATAAGATGAATCTTCTAGAAGATATTCTTTCAAAATTAATATCACTCGTTGAGCTTCTGATGAGACCATGGAAAGATCTTAGCAAAGCAGTGAATATATTGCAGGCTTTGTATGAGATTTATGTTCGAGAATTTCCAAAAAGTAAGAGGAACACTCTGCAATTGAAACAAGATGGTTTGGCCCCTCATGGTCCAGCTTCTGGTGAAGGGTTGCTCTTTGAGGATGCTATTGAGTTTCCTGATGCTGAGGATGAATTCTTCAATAGGCAGGTACGTCGTTTGCACACAGTTCTTACTTCTAGAGACTCAATGCATGATGTCCCAAAGAATATCGAGGCAAGGCGACGTATTGCCTTCTTTAGCAACTCAGTGTTCATGAACATGCCCCATGCTCCCAATGTCGAGAAAATGATGGCTTTCAGTGTTCTGACGCCTTACTATGAGGAAGATGTGTGCTTTGGCAAACAAGACATTCGAACCCCCAATGAAGATGGCATTTCCATAATCTTTTATCTGCAGAAAATCTATGAAGACGAGTGGAATAATTTTATGGAGCGCATGCGCAGAGAGGGAATGGAGAATGAGAACGAAATCTGGGAGAAGAGGTCTAGGGATCTCCGACTTTGGGCTTCGCACAGAGGCCAGACACTATCCCGCACTGTGAGGGGAATGATGTATTATTATCGAGCACTTAAGACACTTTCCTATTTAGATTCGGCATCTGAGATGGATATAAGGATGGGCACACAAGAACTTGCTTCTCATCACTCATTGAGAAACAATCGTGGTTTGGATGGTCTTAACTCAATCACGCCACCATCTGCACCTAAACTGACCAAAGCTAGCAGCAACGTCAGTCTTTTGTTTAAAGGGCATGAGTATGGTAGTGCTCTGATGAAATTTACATATGTAGTCGCCTGCCAGTTGTATGGACAGCAAAAGGCAAAGCCAGACCACCGTGCTGAAGAGATTCTATATCTCATGAAAAACAATGAGGCCCTTCGAGTAGCTTATGTTGATGAGGTTAAGTTGGGGAGAGATGGAGTGGAGTATTATTCAGTTCTTGTGAAGTATGATCAGCAGCTGCAGAGGGAAGTGGAGATTTATCGGATCAGATTACCTGGTTCCATAAAGATTGGAGAAGGGAAGCCTGAAAATCAGAACCATGCTATAATCTTTACTCGTGGTGATGCGGTCCAGACCATTGACATGAACCAGGATAATTACTTTGAAGAGGCACTGAAGATGCGGAATTTGCTGGAGGAATTTAAAGCCTTTTATGGTATCAGGAGACCAACCATTTTAGGAGTCCGTGAGAATATCTTCACTGGTTCAGTCTCCTCACTTGCTTGGTTCATGTCTGCTCAGGAAACAAGTTTTGTAACCCTGGGGCAGCGTGTTCTTGCAAACCCTTTGAAGGTGCGAATGCATTACGGTCACCCTGATGTGTTTGATAGATTCTGGTTCTTGCCTAGGGGTGGAATCAGCAAGGCTTCCAAAGTTATCAATATCAGTGAAGATATATTTGCTGGCTTCAATTGCACGCTTCGAGGTGGCAATGTCACGCACCATGAGTATATACAGGTAGGTAAGGGAAGGGATGTTGGCTTGAATCAGATTTCAATGTTTGAGGCAAAGGTTGCAAGCGGCAATGGTGAGCAGGTTTTGAGCAGGGATGTATATCGGTTGGGCCACAGATTGGATTTCTTCCGGATGCTTTCTTTTTACTTCTCAACTGTTGGGTTCTACTTCAACACGATGATGGTGGTCCTGACTGTTTACACATTCTTATGGGGTCGCCTTTATCTTGCTCTCAGTGGTGTTGAGACATATGCGCTGAACCATAGCAGCAACAACAAGGCCCTTGGCACAATTCTGAACCAGCAGTTCATTATCCAGCTAGGACTCTTCACTGCCCTCCCAATGATCGTAGAGAACACACTTGAGCATGGATTTCTTCCAGCACTGTGGGACTTTCTGACAATGCAGTTGCAGCTAGCCTCACTTTTTTACACGTTCTCCATGGGAACTCGTTCCCATTTCTTTGGTCGGACTATTCTTCATGGGGGTGCCAAATACCGAGCAACGGGTCGTGGTTTTGTGGTGCAGCACAAGAGCTTTGCTGAGAACTATAGACTTTATGCACGAAGCCATTTTGTGAAGGCAGTTGAACTTGGAGTCATTCTAACAGTTTATGCTGCCAACAGCCCATTGGCTCGGAATACTTTTGTTTACATTGCCATGACTATATCTAGCTGGTTCCTTGTGATTTCATGGATAATGGCCCCCTTCGTGTTCAATCCTTCTGGTTTTGACTGGCTAAAGACTGTATATGACTTTGGAGGTTTTAATAATTGGATATGGTATAGTGGTGGGGTGTTCACAAAAGCAGAACAAAGCTGGGAAACATGGTGGTATGAAGAACAGAGCCATCTGAGAACAACTGGTCTTTGGGGGAAGCTACTGGAGATTATTTTAGATCTTCGTTTTTTCTTCTTCCAATATGGTGTTGTATATCATCTTGACATTTCTGGTGGAAGCACCAGCATAGTCGTTTACTTGATATCTTGGACATACATGGTTGTGGCGGTTGGGATTTATGTGATCATTGCTTATGCCAGCGACAAATTTGCAGCCAAGGAGCACATCAAATATCGTCTAGCACAGCTTATAGTCATCGTGCTTATAGTACTTGTGGTTGTTTTAATGCTGAAATTCACTAATTTGACAGTTCTTGATCTTGTGAGTAGCCTTTTGGCATTCATCCCAACAGGGTGGGGCTTTATTTGCATTGCCCAGGTACTTAGACCATTTCTGGAGTCCACTGTTGTGTGGGATACTGTGGTGTCCTTGGCTCGGCTGTATGATTTGCTGTTTGGGGTAATTGTTATGGCTCCTGTTGCATTGCTGTCTTGGTTGCCTGGATTCCAGTCAATGCAGACAAGGATCCTATTTAACGAGGCATTCAGCCGAGGACTCCAAATATCTCGTATCCTCACTGGAAAGAAGTCTAACTGATATATAACTTGAGGTGATTTCTTCTATCTCGAACATTTCATGGACTTCTGGAGTTCTCCATATTGCTATTTCTCATTGGCTGTATGTCCATTTAAGTGAATGTTGTGATTGAGTTGGATTAATTTTGTGTTTCATGTTTTCTTAAGTTAATCTTTGCTGTTGAAGTTTAAACCATAAAGATTTTTTTTCAATTATTGCTCTTTTTTCCCCTTGAAAACGTGGGGTTTGTTTTTTGTGAAGAATCCATGGGGTGCTTTGCTGATCTTCCACGGAGATTCAATTATTGGTTCCGTCATGAATATCCAGCTGAATGCCATTTTTTGGTTATATTCAATGACAGCTATTTCTCTGTACCGTTCCCTATAAGAGCATTCACTTTCACCCCTTGTATGTTCGGATATAAAGAGTTGTGTTACAAAAAGTTGAGCTAATCAGTAGCCTTAAGCTGGGCTTTTCTTGTGCAGTCTACCAATCTATTTTACTTGATGGAACACATATCAGCTTGAGACATCCTGAGGGAAATCTTGGTTTGTTTAAGTTATGAGTATCCCAAGTGGGAATTTTATTAGAGTGAATCTCTAGTTTAACCAAAAAATGTCCTAGGTGAGCCAAGAAACAGGCTGCTCAGGATGGACTGTCATTCAGTTAATCCCAAGCTGATACCGACAACTTCCTGGAATGCCAAAACTATCATAATTATCAAGCCATCAAAGGGTAAATTGTATTCAGACTTATAAACCTTGGTCATTCTGTATATGCTATTACTCTGATTGTTGCTGGATCCTACCTGTCCTAACGTAAATGTTTCCCAAAGCAGATTTGGGAAGAGCCTATTTTTGTTGCTTTCTTGCTTTTCGTGCTCACAGAACATGACTTGTAATCTTTTACTGCCAATTCTTGCATGAATCATAAGAACATCACATACTGCACCCTTCATATGTTTGCTGGTTCCAAATCAGCAACTTGCTTTTGGCACCTGTGATTTGCCTGCTGTCAGTGCTTTTTCACATTTAACGTGCAATTTTTATGAGAATTGTGTGTGATCCTGAGAGTTACTGCCAGAATTGCATATTGAAAATTAATGAATTCTCGGACTTGCCTATTTGATTCAATCTATGACATTGCTTAAACAAATTTTTTATTTAATTTTGAATGACGCAAACAAATTTTTGATTGTCAAAAGAATGCTTATTCCAGCTGTGTGTTAAATGAAGTTGGAGATTCCTCACAACTGCTTACTGGATTTTGCAATGCGAGCACTATAAATTGTGCACGTAAGTACTGCCATGCTTTATGACAATTATGCATCTATGCAATTCATTTTTTTCTCTCTCTGCCTGGTTGATTGTAAGAAAGATTTTGTTACATCTCAGGTTTCTAGGTTGGACTAGAGAACAGAAGTAGACAGGGTGGTGGACTCCTTTCCCACAGACCAAGGGTTTTATTCTATGCTGCTGCTGTTACCTGATCTTTACCACTGTCAACTTCATCTGCTGCTGCCATATCAGATCATGTTGTTGCATTCGACTCATTTCAAGATCTTTCTGCTTGTACAGAATAATTAGAAATGATTCACAGGAATTTTGATCCGGCCACGCTTTTATTCTTTTCATGACTTCGTAAATATTGTTGATATGGTAAGCTCCAGTGCTAGCTTGTTAGGAGTAGTGCCAAGTATATTGCCAATAATTCTCTTGAATTCCTTGCTTGTTATTCTGTTGCACTTGTGAGCATCGAATATTGATTGAATTGCTTTAAATATGAATTCCGCGTAAAACATTTAGAATCTTGGCTTTGAAATACTCAAGTGTTTGCATAGGCTGAGCTAAGAGCTGCATTGTTTGTGTTATTGAATCTTCATGATCAAAGCATAAAAAAGGTGATACTTTAGGGTTCAGATTTCAGAGATGAGAACTCTTAGAAGCAGGGGCTAAATTTATTGTTTAGCATAAATGATATGACCTGCTCTCCTTATCCCCTGTTGATGCCATAGCCAAACTCCACCGCCTAAACTTGAAATGTGAGGAGGAGTCAAATTTGAACTGCAGTCTCATCGAGTTCATGTTGGCAATTGTTTTTTTTAGCAGCAGGAACTCATATAGCGTAACGTATTGTTCCACCCTTGTGTTTGTAAAAATTTCTCAATTTCATTACTCTTAATAATTTTTCAATTTCTCATGAATACAATCCGTTTTTTTTATTTTTTTATTTAAAAAAAAACTCCTGACGATTAGTCTAACTCACAGCCAAATAATATTTGACTTGAAAAATAAGGATGTACTGAAAGCATACATGTGAAGTTAGTTGATCCCACATTGTAATTTTAATTTGGTGATTGTGAAACTCACTAATTCCACATTTTTTTTTCGACATTCCTTTATTTTCCATATCAATATTATTGACAGTGAATTAAATAGTTGTTTTCTACCTGTTTATCTTTTTATTTTTTTTTCATTTTAAATTAATTTTTTTTATATATTTTTAGATTATTTTGATATGTTTACTTTAAAAATAAATTTAAAAAAATATTATTTTAAAATGTTTTCAAGTAAAACGTGTTTTTGAAAAACAATTATTAGCTAAAAACTGGATTACACAAATAACTGAATAAAAAATAGTTCAGACAGATGAAATTCTGAAATTGTGAAGAAAACACAGGTAAATGATGAGTTAGGGCTAATCTATCAAATCCAACCTAACTATTAAGAGCAAACACAGGTAAATGATGAGTTAGTGCTAATCTATCAAATCCAACCTAACTATTAAGAGCTTGTTGCAGGTGCTTTCAAAACTGCGAAAAATGCCAATGATGTTTTTTTTTAAAAATCATTTTGACACAAAAAAAAAAGACAAACCGCACTCAATTTTAGCCAAAAAAAAAGACAAACCGCACTCAATTTTAGCAAAAAATTGCCGGACGCTGCACACACCCAAATCTTCGCTAGATTCAACAAAAATGGTTGTTTTATATTTAATTTGCATTATTGTACTTGAGATTTACAAATAAGGTTTTTAAAGGGTGGCACAATTAATTGAGTAAAATAATGCTAAAACATTTAATGATTCAATTTCAGAAATTTCACTCAGAACACCATAAAACTTCTCCCAGCAGTCCAAGTTATTAAGTCCTTCAGTTGCTTTCTGAGGATAGAAGAGATATGGCAGCTCTTTTAGACAACATGATGTGATGCTCACAAGAGAAAAATAAAATAAAATTAGAGCTGGGAGGAAGAACCATGTTTAGTTTAAATTATCTACACCATTTCTCTGTACGTATCAAAGCCTGCACAGATTAAGTTCAATATACATCAAGTATCGAATGATGCTTCATAGATGACGAAAAAAATCAGTTGTTCCTATGGATAACTAACACTTGAGGCAACGCTTTGTTGGTTCATTTACAGCAAATACTGACTTGAGAAGCATTCTTGAGATGCAAAGGAAGAAGTTCCATGGAACAGGTAGATGAAGAAGGTAGTCTCCAGTCCACAGCTTGCCCCCGTCTTCTTAATCTGCTTTCTGAGATTTCCATGTGACTGATATTATGACCTTCTCCGGTTGTCCCCTAGCAACTAAATTCAAATCACCATGATCAGAACAGACTATGACTTCTGAAGATCAAATTATAATTATAAGCTTTATTGGCTGCAATATCAAATTTAAAGAATGTCAATATGCCTGCAGTCTGCAGAGAATCAAAGAAATGCCAATTAAATATTCTCCTAATTAGCTCATGTGTAGGTAGTAAGATAACCACCAACCATTCACTTTCCGCATCAAAATTTTATGGAGCACATACACATGGTGGACATTTATCCCTTGAAAGAAACCAAAGATTGATAGAGTGCACGCAAACATATACACATGTAATATGATGCAAATATGAAGTTTAATTTGCTCCATGATGCGCTTGAAGAACAAAGCAAAAACACAAACATGCAAGCAGCTTAAAAAAAATCCAGATATCGGTGTTGGCATTCACCGTTCAAAAAAAAAGCTAGATGACCAAGAACTCAATTTCCAAGAATAGATGTGATAATCTCAAGAAATAGTGCTATGGTGGATCTTGATACCAGGCTCATATACTCTAAATCACCAAACAAATAAAGTGATGTGATAATCTCAAGAAATAGTGCTATGGTGGATCTTGATACCAGGCTCATATACTCTAAATCACCAAACAAATGAAGTGATCAAATTCCATAATCGCGAACTTGTAAGATAACCAAGACAATCAGAGTATTTAGCAGAACTTTACCTCAGTTGTTTTCATGCATCAAAGCAGTCATTCAGTGTCACAAAATCTTCAACGAGTTGTTATCTCTTGCAGTTCCTCGTTGCTAACTATGGGAACCTTTTCATATGCAGGACCCCCTCTAAATCTCTTTGGAAGAAAGCAACGACCACCAAATTGCTGCTGTAAGTAAATGAGGATAGCAAACAACAGGCCACACAAAGGGATTATGATGTCCCATGCAGTAGAATAAAAATCATATGTGTGATTTGCATACAAGTATGACAAATCAAGGTACCATGCGGAACTGTGAGCCCTGTAAAGGTCATATGCATGAGGCAGCAAACGAATAACAGTTGTCCCAGCATAAAACGAAGGGGCAAGAGCTTTTTCACTAGAGTTCAAGAATAAGTTAAACATTATCTGTGGGAGTAAGAAACCATCCAGAACCAAACCAGCATATGATTTAAGATCTGTCCAGGGATAATGTTGTTGGTAAACCTTATGACCTTGTAGCAGGTGTAGGCTCCTAGAAGTGTTTTTCCAGTGATGCACATACCATGCAATGAGTCCACCAACAATGTACATCGGTAAAGACAAATAAAGAACTCTTTTCTCAGAAATCCACACGTTTTTGTTGCTTCCATCGCTCGGCCTAGAAGACCAAGTGAGTTGGAGAAGCCGGAATATCAAAAGAAAGGCTACCATCTTTACCACCCTTACTGCTACTTCATTGACTTCAAGCCATCCACCACTCTCAAGAAAAACATTTTGTTGGTTACGGTTTGACAAAAACAAGGCTTCGAAATTTAACAATAGAGGTATCATATGACCCAGAGTAAGAACAAGAAGCATCATAAAAGAAATGAAGGGTAGCACATCAGGATGCCTTTTCACATGATAGAGCTGCAAACCCATAAGGATACAAGCAAGAGTATTAGAAATCAAAACCATGGTTATTTCCATATCCATTCTCCAAATGGATTCCGCAGCTTGGTGCCTATAAATCGAGTTTGAAGATATCTCAAGCTTCTCAAAGTAAAGAGGGTCTGAGTTTTTCCTTACGCTTTCAATGGTTCCTTTGATGTTACCCTGACCCTTTCCATTCAGTGGAGAAAACTGGACATTGACAAGAATCTCACAGTCAGTTGAATCATTTTTCATTGAATTTCCCATTCGTGATATCAAATGCCGACAACCTATCATGCATAGAACCCCATTCTCATCATCGTACGTTCCTTCAGCTGAAATTGTGCCAGAGTCATTTGATGGAAGCATACCCGTGAACAACATCTTGTAGCTAATATTTAGATGACCACTGTAGTTGTTGGTCATTGGATATGGCTCAAACAGCTGATAACCCACAAACAATGGGGTTGAAAAGCCCTGTGCTACGTGTCCTTTTCCATTTCTCACTAACATATCAAACCGCATGTCAGATGAATAACCATGTGGGTATGTCTTTCCTTTACCTTTCATGGACTTCTTTTCTGCACAAGATTTATGCACCTTGTCAAGCATAGTATACTCATAAGCCAGACCTCGAAGTCGCCTTGTCCGAAACTCAGAACCATGAAACCCAATTCCAGGAAAGTAGCTCGTGTCATTCACAGTTTTGTTGCTATAAATTTGCCCCACTACAACACTCTGATCTATAATTGTCAAGGTTCTGGGGAACCGCAAGGTCAATTGAATCGAGCAATCACCAACAGTAGCATTAGCTGATGAATCATTAAAATTCAAGACACGACATGCAACCACAAATAGTCTATTCCTCTTCTCATCCCAGACCCCCTCGCCAATTAGCGTTGTATAAGGATCAAAAACTCTTTCAGAGCCATAAGGTCCATAAACATTAACAACGGCAGAATCTGAAAACCCAATCAAAACCCGAGCTTCACGCCCACGCTCATGGTCACATCTAATTCCCTGAATTGTCATAATCTTCGGCAAAACCCCAGAACTCCCACTAAGAGGATTACATTTACCACCATTATCACCACTACAATCACTCCCATACTCCAATTCCAATATCCTAGCATGCCTATACATTTCATTTAAACACATACTTCTATCGACCGATTCGATAGGCAAATTCTCTCTCCCCCCGACACTATCATAAGTTCCACTAAAACCCACATCCACATTCTCTTTATCTACCAATGTATACTTGTATTCACCAAAATGAGGAATGCCCAAAATCGAAACCTGCTCAAAATAACTATCCTGAAAATCCAAACTTTCCAAAACCCCATTAATCAAGCCACTAAAGTCACTAATACCCACAGGATAATTAGCCTTAAAAGCAGCATTTAAAGAACTTAGACCACTGTTACCTGAACCAGATCCCACCATACACAGCTTCCCTGTATTCATTGACCAGAACCCATATAGCTCAAACAGTAGATACCTCGACCTGACTGGAGTTCTCGGCGGGCGGTACCGGATTCTCTTCGAATTCCTGCGATCCCGTGTCACATTACTCCAATCAAACCGAGCAGGAAAGCGAAATTTAAGAGACCCTCGAAGGGAAACCAAATAAGGGTTCACAGTTTGCTGAAGATCGAATTTTTTTGGCTTAAAAGAGAGGACACTCGGAGCCGAATCAGAGTCCCTTTTTTTGGGTATGATTTGTGAGCCACCAGTAAAGTATGCGACATCAAAATTAAGGATTTTGATTTTTTCTTCAAAGAAAGAAGCATTATTTATGAGAGTACCTGTGATTGGTGATTCAGGGACTACGTTGTTGCAGTGTTCGGCGTAATATTCAAGGAAATTAAAGGAATTTATTGTTGGTGCAGAGGTTGCCGCGGTTGTAAGGAGAAGAAAGGCGAGGTAAATGAGGAAGGGAGTGGTTGGGAATCTGCGGGAAGTAGAGTTTTCGAGAAATGGAGATGATTTAGGAGCGCGAGACGGCTCCATAGTCGGTGGCGATTTGAGAAAGGTGAAGACTGTAGACTGAGGTGGAGATTAGGGTGGTATTTATAGGTGTGGTTGTTGGGTATTCGGTATTGTACCAGACCCGAATCTGGATCCTCTCTGAGATCGGGTTAAGCGGGCAAAGTTTTAGAAAAGGATCTCATTGCACGGCCACCGTTTTTGTTGATAAACTTTGATCCGGTGTTTCAAGAAATTTATTGTCTCCTTCATTTACTTTCAAAGATTGAACATTTTGAAACCTTATAAAAAACATTTATGTTGTTGAATTGACGTGGAGGTTGTTGAGATCATTCGACAAAAAAAAAACTAGTGAACATTTAAGTTCAAACTCCAGATATCTTAAAAATAACAATCCAGTTGAGATTTTTTAATAGCAAGACCCGTTTAGTATCACTTTGGAGTTGCGGTTATTTTTTATTTTTTTATATTTTAAATTTTATTTTTAATATTAGTATATTAAAATAATTTTTTTTAAATAAAAAATCAATTTTTTTTTAAAAAAATTTTTAACATGGAAAAACAAATTGGCTAAAAGATTTTTTTTTCAAAACAAGTTTTAGATAAATGCTATTTCTGTTTAAAATGTTAGAAAAGTTCACGGTAAATACTAAAGTATTTTTTTTAATATTTTTTTTTTTTAAAAAAATTACCTTCTAATTTATTTTTTTTATTTAATTTTATTCTTTAATATTTTATTGATTTTGAATTAATTATCATAATTTATTTTTATTTATTTTTTATAAGGTTATCACAATCTTAAATAAATATTCTAATATTTGATTGATATTTAATTTTTATAAGCTTTTATTTTTGTTATCATATTATTAAATAAAAAATAATTTTTATTTAAAAAAAGATATCATCTTTAGTTTATTTTAAAGTCAAACCATGGTTTTACTTGTAGTTCGAGTCACCTCTAGATCCATTAAGTCAATTAGATCATATAAAGTCAACTTCTATGTAGGTAAATTTAAAATTCAAATGAGGTAAGAAATCAAGTTAGGAGGTTTCAAGGTTGACTTGCTGGGCTAGGGTTAATAATAATGTCAAATAATTTTATTTTTCTTTAAAATTTCATCTTTTATTTTTTTCTTATTGAATTTTTTTTAATCAATTTTATCCTTTAATATTTTATTGATTTTGAATTGATTTCCTTATTTTGTTTTGTAATAATGACAAATATGTATTTTTTTTTTTATTTTTTTGTTTGTAAGAATTATTTTGATAATTATTACAAGTATAGAAGAGTCTCTAAAATTAATTAAAATACATACAAGTTAGTTTGAATATCCATGTTAATTATATTAACAGAGAATCTTTAGGCTACCAGAGAAAAAAGGAACCAAGCCCAACAAAAAGAAAGCAGTTATAACAGATTTGAGAAACAAAAAAGCATTGGCAGCATCACTAAATATAATCATTTACACACCAATCCAAATTTTATTACATTATTCAAGGTTTTCTGCAGCCCACAATACTTTTTTTTTTATAGATAATACATCTTTCTCATGATCAATTTTTGTTGCAACCCATAGCATAAATACATTTACAACACCAAGACTCTAAAAATATTTACTATATTTACTATATTTTTTTTCCTTTTTTTTTGGTTCTCACACAGCATGCACACACAATGAGATCACACAAAGACTTAAAACCACCAAGAACACGATGATATCATATAGAATTATAGATATGGGAGGAATGCCTTGCTATGAACATTCATTTCTCTTCCTCGGTGAATCGGCTGCAATCGATTCCTTTAGCAGAAAATGCCTCTACGAGCTTTGGGAAGAGCTTTCCAAGCATGATTTTGAACCCTGTCGAACCACCCTTTTGATTTTCATGCTCGGTGCTTCTAGAGTCAAGTGCATACGCCACCGGAGCTCCTTCCAGATAAGATTTACAAGCCAAAAGAATATTCTGAGAACGTAGCTTTAAGTGCTCCTCTATGAGTGGCTCAAAATGCTGTAACAGTATATTGACACACTAAATTAATCCCGATCACTAACAAACAGCATTTCTACATAAATTCACAAGGCAAAAAAAAAAAAAAAGCCTGAGAAAATAACAGGATAGGGAAGTCCAAAATCCTGTAAAATCTCAAATAAATTGTTTTTAATGAAGAACTTTCTGAGAACATAATATGTAACACTCTATCATCATGAAATACAGTACTTAGAACACATTAGGACTGTGAAATTCATCTAAGGGATCCAAGCATCCTTAATATTATATTAATCCAAAAACGGAAGTAGCAGTTGACACAGAGTTGGTTTTCTAATGATATTTTGAC
Source organism: Populus deltoides (assembly GCA_015852605.2). Classification (NCBI taxonomy): domain Eukaryota; kingdom Viridiplantae; phylum Streptophyta; class Magnoliopsida; order Malpighiales; family Salicaceae; genus Populus; species Populus deltoides. The sequence continues at coordinate 4,975,908 of CM027580.2, forward strand.
TATAGTTCAAAGGCAATTATCATCATAGTTATGAATAAAATCAATGCAACAGTGGAGTAATTTTGTTATCAGAATTGTTTATTTTACCTTTGGTGGTTGGCGGAGCAGGTAAAGCATGGATTTCCAGGTCATAAGGAATGCGTTTTCGTTATAGCTTATAGAGTTTTTCTCTCCCTCAGCTCTTCCCATCTGCTTATCATACCCAGCCTCGTTAAAGTAGGGTTTTTCATTAAGCACAAGGGCCTGGAGGGAGAGAAGAACTTGAAGAATACTGGAGCTTTCTGGATTCCATACTTCAGAGCCTGAGCCTGTCCATGTGTTGAGGAGACTCAGACAGATTTTTCCAGACTCATACAAATTTGGATTCACCCGAAGTCCACCAGAACGATAATGCACCAGCTGCATGAGAGATTACGTTGACCAAAGGTAAGTTTCTTGTAAAAAATGAATGATCCTCATTCATGTAAGTAGACATACAGTTAAAACAAAAAAAAGATAGACTTCTATATCAGATAACCTAAATTTGAAAAATTGAATGTCCTTTTGAACAATGGCACTGCGTTTTCAGATTAACTCTTTGGTATAAGGGAACAGAACTTATAGAGATCATTTTGTCTTGGAGCAGCAGTGACCAATGTGCAGCCGTTAACTCAAGCAGCTCTAGAGTGTAAACGCTTAGGAACTTTAGATTAACTTACAGGTGGTTCATGAGGATACCCTGGAGGAAGAAAAATATCAAAAAAGAACAGTCCATCATGATATGGAGTTCCATTTGAACCAACAATGGCTGCACGAAGAAGATCCATCCTATCCTCATAGATGCGGACATAGATTGACTCTGTTCAGGTTACCAAAGGTCTTAGAAATGATGCAAAAGTTGAAAAATGAACCCCCACAAATAACAATCAAAAGTGAAGTCCAAGATTAGATAAAAAGCTAACCAGGAAGATTCTTTTCTAGAATACTCCACTCCTGTTGAACCTTCCTCAACCAACCTCTTTTCACCTGTGTGGAGCAAAACATAAAGCATATGATTGGTTATTCCTGTTGACTACTAAGCTTACAGAAAAAAATGAAGTGAAGCTTCTGACCTGAGACAATGCTAGCACATTCCCTGCACCATCAAGAAAGTGGTGGTCAGAACAATCAGCAACCATATCAAACTGATCGAACCATTCTGGCCTCTTGCTGGCAGATGAAGATCGATGTTCTTTGCTCTCCTGATCATCATTGATTTCTGGCTTTAAATTTGTCCCTTCAAATCTCAGCATGTCACCAGCTACTAAAGGTTGCATCTCCATGCACAGATCACAAGTTTCCGGATTTTCTTTCTCTTCAGGTGTCTTGAATTCATTTCCATCTTCAGAAATAAGGTCAGATGCTATTGGGCCAGACACTGATATGGAACCAAAGGTTCCAAATATACCTTCTGTAATCCTTGTGAAAAATCCAAGAGCAGATTGAGGAAGAAGGGAAAAGGAACTGGATTCCCATGGGCACTTAGTGCTCTCATCACCAATGCTAATGGAATTTAGCAAGTCCTAAGAATGCAACTCTCTTCAGTTCCAGTTTTAAAAGGAGATGAAAATGCAAATAATTCAAGAAGCTTTATAAAATAACCAGAACATTAATTATTCCAAACTAAAGAAATTCACCAGAATTTTGTTTTTGTTTATGGTCTGTCAAATATGGTAACACAATATTTTTAGTGATTGTGTATTACATAGAACAAGTTTAAGTTGGGTCACTGTTTAGAGCCTACAATTCTTCATTAATTCGTTTTGACATCACTTTATTAAGCAATCAAAGATGGGCATCAAGCAAACATGTCCTGATGAGTGAGTTTTAAGTAGAGAATATTTTTGAGGTTATATATTCACTTTTATTATGTATCTTCTGTAATAGCAGATCAATCCTGTATGTTTATACACTTCAAAACTCAACAGATCAATCCTGGACGTCTATATGCTTCAAAACTCAACAGATCATTCACCAAAATTGTAACAGCTGAAACACCTAGCAAAACTGAAATCCTGGATTTCGCATAAGCTATTCCAGAAGTTCATAGCTCAAAACTCAACATGCAAGTTGCTTCCTTATTTATTTTATGCTAAATTAAAAAATTGGACCCTTCATTTCAGCATGTTATCACCCATACTGAACTTCCAGAACTGGAGAGCAACTCTATTTTCTTGATATGAGAGAAGGGAGTTGAATTTACCTTTCCTTTCAGGACTGAAAATTGTTTGTCATGGTCAACTGTCTCTTGATTCACTTCCTCTTCATTTTGTTCATGTTGCACCATTGTTTCAGCTGAAACTTCATTTTTATCAATTCGAAAAATGTCATTAGGTGAAACCTGTACAATGTCCAACACGGTATTTAAGATTGACGTTTCAATCAGTCTCCCCAGCAATCGATGAAAAAAATAAAGCAGACAGTTGTTTAAAAGCTGATTTTAACCAGAGGATGAATTATGCCGACGTTCAGATTTCTCTGGTTTTTGAAACTGAGATTATCACATGTCAAGAATGTAAAGGTTACTGGAAATCAAACAGCACAATGGACCTGCTAATCTTCCAAACACGAATATAAATCCTAATTCTATATGTCAAAAGGAAAAGTAAAAGAAATTCAAATTACAGACCCCAAAACTACACCTCCACAATATCACTAGGTGTGGGGTGGGGCGAACTAACCCAAGGAACCTGCTGGCCTATTTTTATGGCTCGTCTTGGATTCTGCCAAAAGCTTGCTAATGGTCTACAATTTAAGAGAACAAGACAATTTCCCATAAAAAGTAGCAGTGCAAAGTCCAAACAACTTTAAGGCTGCAGCTGGGTGGTGGGTTTTACAAGGCTATGATTGCAGGTTCATGACATGTGCAACCAGATTTGAAACGAGTAACAAGAATAAGGAAATATGAATGTTTTAGATAATAATAACCAAACTAATTAGGGCATACATTGTCATTGCACTACGGGTTTTTTACCAAATTTTTCATAATTAGCCATTGGATTCAGTGCAACTTCCATTTTATCACCCCTAATTCTGTAATACATAGTACAACTTGAGAGAAATGAACGGATCACACCATCTACATGTGTCCAAGACAGTGCAAACACATCATGGACTCTCAAATGCCTACTAAAACTAGAAAATTGTAAATTAATGAACACAATAATCATGAAATTCAAATGAAGAGTGAAAAATGGCTAGAGCTCGCACCTTGGTTTTGAGACTAGAAGCCCAAGTCACCTCAACGCTACCATCTTCAAAGCCAGTCACATAGCCGATACAGGACAGGTAATCAACCTGATCTTTACCATGGTCACTTCCTTCAAGGGGAGCATCTGCATTCATTCCAGTCTCTCTGTTCACATGGTCTTTATTAGCCTGATCCAAGTTTTTAAATACAATATCCCCATAAGAGTAGGAGTATTCAGGGTGTTCAACTAGCTCGTAAGCACTAACAGTTTCCTCAATCTGACCACTTCCTACGTTGTTAACCTGGTTCACTCCAATGGATTTCCATTTCACCATAACAGTCCGTTCCTTCGCATCCACACAATTCACAACACCCCATTTTTGGTTACCTGAAACATGTGGATCATCACAAGCACCCTTCTCTAATACGAACTGCCCTGGCCAGAAATCATGAGCATTTACAATATTTACAGGAAGCAGAGACTGTGAATCCAATCCCTGTGAGCACTCACCATCCTGCCACACAACATCAACAATGGTTTTTGTCTTCACAATAACAAATATATCCTGAAAATTCAAGCAAGGGTCCTGTCCCTTAAACCCATGGCCCGTCCTCCTGTCCTCTTTAATGATCTTAATGATAGATGCATCAAAAAATATCTGCCCATTCATACCCTTACAATCAGCCAAAGGAAGCATGCAACAATCACCAAGCTGCCAATTTTCATGCAAGAAGCATGACAACAAAGTCAAGTTTCTCGCATCCTGCAAACGCTGAGGAGCAGGCAAACTCAAATCAACAAGAGCACAGGCAAGCCAATCAACATACACTAAACCTGCTTTTACAGCAGAAACAGTCCCTACATCCTGATTTTCCTTCCAAACTCCACATAACCATCTAGCTGATTTAGACACTGCTGAGAGCCTAATCCGTATTCTCTGTCCCGGATAATATGGATATGTCGGATCTTCAAGTATGTTAGAAGAAATAGGCAAGAGCTTTTCTTGATCCACTGCAGTAACCTCACAAGATGTCCCATCATCAAATACAACAGTGACATTGTCAACAACTTCATCAACCCTTCCTATCCATGGCCCATGAACCACATAATCCCCCACTGAAATGGATCGAATCTTCAAAAGTTTCTTTGAATCAACATCTTTTATGATTTTTCCATGACTATTTTCCAAGTTGACAAGCATATTAACATTTACAACTCTGCCCATCTGTCCAGATGGATCAGTCACAGAAGAAACAATGTCCCCATGTACAAAGCCCCTCTCAAATGAGAGGAAATCATCAATTTTCCCTATGCTTTCCTCCAGACTAGAGAAAATGCTGCTAGCCCTCCCGCCATACAGAAAGTCAAGTTCCTCTATGTCCTCACTGCTACTACCATTATCACTGCAACTTTCCCAATCAGAGTCGCTGCGGAGCATATCCATCACATACAATGATATATCTAAACTTCACCTCTGAGACAAGAACATGATAATTTAAGGTCATAATAATAAAAAATGCAAATCTAACAAATATGTTAAAAAAAAGTTATGAATAGTGAGGAGAAGAGAGAAGTACCGTTTAATTAACACTCTTTCAAGCAACTGTCCAAGATCAGCGCCACTGTAATGCTGTGATAAACACACTGGCAGAAGATAACTAAATGGTGGTGTGCCGTAGGATTGAACTACAGGTGCTGATAATGTGGAATGGGTTGAAAGTATATGTTTTCTCAATTGATGCTGAGGATCAATATTGATATCTTAACCTTTAAAGGAAGAGATGATGTTCAAAACACCAAAATTTGCCTTAAAGGGATAACAGGAAGCCAACTAAGGACTTCCTAATGCCAAAGGAGATTTGCCCTAAAGGGATAACAGGAGTCAACAAGGACTCCAAATGCCAAAGGAGATTTGCCCGACAAATGGACTGAAGCTTCTGCAAGAAGAAACTTCCAAAGAAGATTGTACTGCACAGCTGATAAATTGATGAGCCACAAATGTTGCAGATCGGAGTGAAGCTCAACAGAGAGAAAAGAATTTAATGCCAAAGAAGATCTGCCCTTTATAGGGAGGGAACTTCAGTAACTTTGCCAAAGGAGATTTGCCCTAAAGAACTTACTCTTAACGTCTAATTATTACTATCAACTCTTAAAAGGAATTTATATCGCCAAAGAAGATTTGCCCTGCTAGAAGCCAAACTTTCTGCCAGGTTGGTCCAGTGCCAATTGCCAAAACCTCATGGAAAGCAGTCGGCTAAACAGAATAAAATGTAAAACCAGGTCATCCAGACACACTTCTTGCAGCTTAACTTGATTCATGGAAACTTGATTCTGTGCTCAATGATGTCTTAAACAGAACCGTCTCATAGCCAGCATTAGTTGCCAAAAGTAAGTCCTTTTGCATCTAGTTTAGTGTGTCCATGCAACCTTCAAGAACAAAACGTATTAATGATATTATGTAAAGAAAACACAAGCCAATAATTCAAAGAAGTCACGAAAAGGTAAACTTTTCTCGAGGAATTTATGATGGTTTTGTTATGTAAAAGAAGAAAAATCCAAAACAGGGCACAAATGTTTGAATGAGGAAGCAAAGAACAGAGAACTTGAAACATGTTGAGTGAATTGTTCTGCGTATTGGAACCATATTTTCTCAGAGAAAAAGAATAACATCCCATGAGAGAAAGCCATTAAAAAAATAAAACTCGAGTTGATTAATTCCAAAAACAAAAATCTACCCCATTCTCTAGAAAGACCTTCATCAGAACGTTCATAAATTCACAATTACAGGCAAATATATGGACAGAGAGATCAGAACGTTCATAAATTCACAAATACAGGCAAATATATGGACAGAGAGCAAAAGTATATAAGAACACAAAACTTTAGCCCCATGCTGAATATATACTAAATAAAGAATCAAATTGCCTAAACCATATTTATCTGCATATTCCCAGGACCACCTCCTTCAATAACAGCATCATAAATTCACAACATAAATAAAACTATAAAGCAAACAAGCACCTTGTAAACATAAGAGAAATTTCACCAAAAGCCAACAAAAGAATTGGCTTCCAATTGCCCAAGCAATTCAAAACAATATCAGATGTGAAAAAAAGAAGAAAAATTAACCTCCAAGAACCCTTTTTATATTTCAAAGAACCAACAAACCACGCCATAGCTCTTAAGTCCTCAAAAAAAAAATATCATCAATCCCACCATGACGCATAGCATTATTACACACCATATATGCACATATATAATATATGAACGCATGTATGTAAAATAAATAAATAAAAGTTCAATAGAAAAGTACCATTTAAAGCTTCTATACATCACAGGAGCCATATGTACAAACTATGACCAACAGTCCACCACCACCAAGAAAACCATACAAGGTACTACATGAGCCAATCAAAAGAACTCAACCGAATTCATAACTTGGCAATAAAGACAAAATTCTTCAGACTTTCCTCGCACTTTCTTGGCCAAGAAAAGAAAAACAGAGGGCTTATGTGACTGGGAATTCAGAGAGGTCAATAAGGATGTCCTCTCTGAACCCCACACATCAAGGCATGAACGGAAGCGGAGAACATTGCACAAAGACAGACACAGTCAGTAAAAAAAAAAAAAAAAAAGGGGGTCAGTTTCTCTCTCTCTCTAGAGTTTAGTTAGGTATGTGTTTAAGGCTGTTTTGGTATGGCTCTCTCTCTCTAAAATCTAAAACTTTGGAGGTTGTTTTGAGTGCTTAAACTTGCAGTCACATCCAATAAGATATAGAGATGGTTACATGTGGATACGCACAGAATATTCCAACAGGATCAGGCTCAAATACTGTTCTTGCTGCTACAGCAGAAGCAGTCAGATTACTCAATTCACTATTTTGCCCTTGTCTAGCAATCAAATGACATACTGCTAATCACGACTCCATTTTTACTGAAAAGATTTTTATATTTTTTTGGTTGCGATAGCAGTCAAGGGTTAATGGCATGGCGGGCTGGCTATGCCTAAAACCTATTTGTTATTTTTTTTTTTTTCTAAAAACAAATTAGGGTATTCTGAAATTAGCCTTGGATCACCAAAATTAACTGTTGTTTCCCATCAAAGGAAATAATGCAATTTATATAATCATAAAAAGGGTGATTTTTAAAAGAAATTAATTTGAAGTTTACTTGGTAAATCTAATATATCAACTAATATTATTTGATACAAATTTAATTTGACATGAAAGAATTCTTCAAAAGATGTCTTCAATTTTTTTTTAAAAAAAATTATTAACTCAAGCCAATTTAAATTAATCCATTAATTTATAACTTTAATTTTACATCAGATCATGTGCAAAGTTAGATCTACTTTGTTTATAATGTATTTATACATATAAAGAAATATTTGTTTTTCAAATAAAACTCTAAACATTAAAATTTAAGAAATAAAAAAAATAAATCTCTTTGATTATCAAATCAATATTTGGAAGTTACTTATTACGGTAGTGTTTAGTGCAGTTTGAACAATTAATTTGTTATTTTTGTTTTAAATTATATTTTTTTTTGTATTTTTAGATTGTTTTGATTTACCTCTGTTAAAATAAATTTTAAAAAATAAAAATATATATTATTTTAATATATTTTAAAATAAAAAATAATTTGAAAAACAACTTCTACTATTATTTCAAACATCTTCAAAGCCTTTAATAAACCAAAAATTAGTTAAACGACACAGTTCATTTTAAGAGGGATTTGGACAATATTTTTTATGTGAAACCCTCTAATAACCTGATTTTCTTTTTATTTTGTAAATTGAACTTTAATTATAACTCTACAATGATAGAAGTACCAAACAATAATATAAGCATTGTTAGCATGAAAAAATAAATTTAAATAAAATAAATAAATTTATATCAAATAATATTTGGACCGGGTTCTCAAACGCTACCATAATAGACAACCAAGATGTTAATAATTAGGTAATATATATAAGTTTTGGTACTTCTTTTTTTCTAACATAATTAAGAGGCATCCATAAGTCATTAAATAAGATACCAATCTCTCTTTTCTTGGTGTTACAAGAAAGAACACCAAAATTAATTATATATAAGTAAAAAACTTGGAAAAATAAAATAAAAAATTGAAACTCAATGTCTTTTCCAAAGCTCAAAGTGTAAGAAAAAATCCCATATTTAAATGGATCCTTAATTAATAATTAGCTGGTTTAATTAACATGCCTTTTTCTTTTCTTATTTGCATGTCAACTAGGCATCGATCGAGGGATCCTTCTTCTTCTTCTTCTTTTTTAAAGTCTCGATCCCACACTATATATAGTTTCTCCCACTTGTGCTGACTTTCTAATAGTGAAAAACAGTACGTACTGTATATTCAAACAAAAGAAAAGAGGAGATTCTTCCATCTTTAAACATAGAAATTAGGGTTTGCCATGCGGCGTATAGTTCAAGTTTTAGTCTCTGTTTGTCCAGGATCGAGGACCAAGCACATGGCAGCAGAAATTATGATCTCTAAACTAAGAGAAGACAACTGTTGCTCCCTATCATTAAAATTAATGGGGACTTCGGATACAATGAGAGATTGCCGATAGCAAAATCATACATAGCAGTAATGGCTTCCACATGCATGTGTAAGCTTGTTGAAATCACAAGCTGTTCTCTGCTTAAACTTAGGTTGGAAACAGCATAAAGAATATGCTTGGTAGTGTTACTCATTTAAAGCATATTTCTGACCTTTTTTTTGATAAATAAATGCCTAATAATTAAGCTCACTTGTTTTCCTGAAGAAAAAAAGTGATCAAAGCATTATTCAAGTTTGATCCGGTTGTTCGATCTCATTGTTTATTCTAATCTTCATACTTTAGTACAAAGAATATTCTTAAGCTTGGCTCATACCTAATTAACACACTTTATTTATAAAAATATTATCTATGGAAAGAATTATATATATCATATTGTTAGGGTGAGAAGCTTTTTAGATGTCTTATTTAGTATGACTTTCCTAACACCTAGTATTTTAGAGGTTGATGAGTTCTTCGTATATAAATATTCATTATATATTTCTTTGTAAGTAAAAAACATCATCTTCTTAATATATACATATTTAATTGCTTCAGTATAAATTCATAATTGCTCAAGATTGTTGGTCAAGTTGACTTCAAAAAGAATAGAAGACAAATTCATTTTTAAAACCTAAGTTGGAAGGTAATCACCCTTATAATATTATTTTGAGTGGTGTTATTTTTATATGGTTTCTTTGTTGAGCGGTCTTATTTCTGCTATCCTTGCCTTAATGTTTGGTTTTATTATTGATAAAACATTTGTCTTTGAACTTATTAGCAATTACATTCCCCTTCACAACAAGTTTTTTTCTTTTGGTTTTTATATGGGATTTCTTTACGTATTCAACAATGTTTGCTTTAAGGGCCATATATACTAGAAGAGCCTCAACTCTCATTTTTTTACACTTATGTTTAAGGTAGTTTTTAAAGTCTTTTTAGGATGGCTATGGTTCTTGAATTGATCATCTTGAAATTTAGAAATTTATTAACTACAAACTTTTCATACTATAATCTTTATCAATACTTTTGATCTAAAGATTCTCATAATATATTTTCACTCTTGATTGAGCTATACACATTATAGAATGTGTTGTTCAATCCATTTAAGATTAGTTTTTTCAAATGAAGTTGTTATTATTTCAAGCATTTATAGCTTCTACAATGGAAGGATTAGATTCATATATCAAACAACTTTGGTGTTTTTTTTTTTTATCAGAACTTTGTTATGCTCAAGGTGGTAAGCTAGAAAAATATTTTTTATTGTCATATTTAAAAGTCCAATTCATTGAAATTTTTAGATTTCTTACCATGCAACATAGAAGTTGATGGTGTAATTCTCCCTACCAAAGTACTACATGTCAAGGTAACATTGGTTTGAGCAACCAAATCTTGAAAAAAAACTAAATTGGTCAAATTAATGCAAAATCAATTCTAGTAATTATTAAAATTAATTTTCATTGTTTTCCCTTAATTACCAACCATAAATAGGTAAAAAAAAACTAACAATTTTTGTCTTAAAAAATATATGTTTTTACTTAGAAAATAAAACTATCTAGCAAGTAGAAAGTTATTGTTCAAATTGTTCATTTATAGACTGGCTAAACCAAATAAGCAAGCAAAACGTAATTATTTATAGAAAAAAAACTATTTTACAATAAAAAAACTATTATTTATAGAAATAAAACACATTTTTAAATTAAGATTTCAAGCAATGACTGCTAAAAATAGAAGCTACTTGGCTGCATCATCCTTCACCGATCAATTTTATCTAGAAAAGAATGTTTGCCAAATTAAAGCAAGGGGGCAATAACTTTTTTTCTTTTCTTTTCTAGGAGCAATCTCCAAAGAACGATATGGTCTAAATGCACTAGTTCACTGTCTAGTTGGAGAAGCAGAAACATTGCTTAAATATGGCTATGAAAATGACTTTTTCCTAACTATCTTTTCACGGCATAATTTAAATGTTTTTTTTTATATACATTCTTTGAGTGGACTATAAGTCCCACTTCTTGCACTTTCTCTTGAATATGCCCTGGATATGATCCTTTTTGTCAATAAATAAATTAATTTAGAGATATGATCAGTCTTTGATTATGCTCCAAGACAAGCTGGTATGGATTGGAATAGCTAAATAAGCGTTTTGTCGTTCCAAAAAAAGAATGAGGTAAAATAACTAGTTAGAAAAAAATTTCAAAACCAACGTGAAGAGGTTTTTTTGTATTTTACTTTTTAAAACATAGGTAAATGACTAAAATATTTTTAAAAATAATTTGTTTTAACTTGTATCCATGAGGTTTTTTTAATCTTTTTATTATGGTTTTTTGTAATTAAGTTTACTAAAGGACGCCTTGGTAATTTAATAAATATAAATATTATTTTAAAAAATAGCTAACGCGTGCAATTCACATGTCAATACATGGGGTGTGGCCCGCTATTAGGGTGGCATGTGTAAGGTCATGTGGTGGTGAAATGATAGCTTCCAGGGTGGCGTTCGAATCATCTCGGTAACCCCTTTATTCCTAGTCGACCCTTGTAGTCAATAGACCTTCAGTTCAGTGTTAGTGACTATTTTTTTCTTTTCTCTCTCTCTCATCATTGATTTTTGCGCCCAGCCCTTCAAATTCTCAAAGAAGCCTTTTAATTTATTTTCTATTCAAATTTGATCCCTGTTCTTTTTATTAGTATTTGAAATAGTTTATAAAATTGAAATTTCTTTCAATTTCATCCTCCAATGTTTTTCTTCTATCATATTCGATCCTTATTTATTTGATTGTTATTTGTTTTACTTTGAGAGATCTTGTAAATTGAAATTTTTTTTTCTATTTTATCCTTCAATATTAAATTAGTTAGGAATTGAGCTTCTTGAACGAGCCCGGGTTTAAAATTTTATTGGTTGCAAGTTTAGGAGATTAACACAGGTTTTTGAGATTTACCTAGGTTTGCTTCTTTTTCTCCCTTTTTTAAAGCTTTTTTTTTCAGTTTCGTTCTTTAGCATTTATTTAATTAGAGATTGGACCCTGTTATTTTTTTATTTGTTTTCTATAGAGTTTTTCACTGATTTTGAAAATAACTCAGGTTATCTTGAGTTTTTTTATTTGTCGTTCTTTGTTAATTTAGCTTTTTTAAAAGAGATTTTATTTTTAAATTAAATGAAATTGATTGATTAAATATAAGCATGAGATGTTCACTTCATGATATTTTATTTGATTTGCTTTCTGAGTGGTTGCTTTGACAACACATGCAATCTCTTTCAATGTGCAACAGCTTTCACATTAGAACTGTCTCCATGAGCTCTTTCTGGTGATGGGACTATATTCATGATGGAGCGATAGTAAGTCTCCAATAGACTTTTCTTTATTCTCTTCCTGAATATGATATTGCCAACTCATTTTTTATAATTAATTATTGTCATCTTTATCCCTTTATTTACTATTGATTTCTTTTAATCATATTATTAATTTAACCAACCTTATTAAACTTATTCAAGTCAATAACTCTATTCTCAGGTTTTTTTTTGCTTTTTAAAAAACTTTAGCTTTACCTGAACATCCTTGTTTTTAATTAGAGAAAAATTGACCCATTTTGTAGCATAACATAACGCAAACCACCTCTTAAGTTATAAGAACCTAAAACATATTGGAAAATCATTTAAAATTTGCCTTGATTTACTATAGATTGCAATAGTAAATTAACCTATTTGCTCTTGATAAAAAATCAATTGAACTAGTTTAAGAGGGTAAAATAATCTTTTTATTGGTCTATTTATCATTCTATTTTTGTTAAGGGTCAACTTAATATATTTTTTTAATTTTTTCACAATAAAATTACTGTTAATGGTCCATGTTCTACATAGACTTGGGTTAGGTTAATAAGTTTCAGCGAAAGAAGTGAGAAGACTTTTTGAGCAAAGCCGAAAGAGATTTTGAAGAAAGATTTCTCGAGATGCACGTAACCTCGCAACTTTTGCCGAGTCAAGCTCCTACACTAAGCTGCTCCAGCTCCATTAACAAAAAAAGTTAGAACCAGAAAATTGCATTAACAAGGTTAGATTACAAGCCTAATGAAAAAAGTTAGAACCTAGAAGTTAGTCTGGTAGCCAGTTCATTCAATAGAGTATATATTTTAGCCAACCAGTGACTTTCATTCCATAATTGTTAAGCCCGGATTGGCATGACGGGCTAACTAGAAAAACCAATGATTTAAATTTTAAATCGGATTGGGTTTGAAAAAAGTTAGAACCTAGAAGTTAGTCTGATTTATTTGAATCAGTCATGGAGTTGGCTACAATAATCATGCTTCATTTTGTCTTTATAATGCATCATAAAGTTCCAAAAAAAAGAGGGGAGAGAGAGAGAGAGAGAGAGATCACCCTTCCCTTTCCTCGTAGACCATCCTTTGAAATTTAAATTACTTGTATTATTGAGCATAGTGGAATTGTGCATCAGAACTGCAAAACAACAATGGACGGCTTGCAATCAAACAATATATTTAAAGAATTGATGTCATGTAATAGTTTCCACCATTGTTCTTTGGACAATCTCAAGAGCTGTTAAAAGATTTAAGAAACAGCCAGTTATTATGTCAAGACGGCGATCAAGTTCGTCGGCTAATTATAGCTGGAATGCCTGTAAAGATGCATGAAAGACAGGCAGATTTACAAGAAAGCTCTTTGAGCGGCTTAACCTGTGAATGTGGATTTAAAAATCAGTCTTTTTCCTATCTTTTCACGGTATAACTACAGCGAACCCCATATATATATAGTGGAGGGATCACTCTATCCCTGTTCACAAGCATGGACTTCTGTGCTCTATAAAAAGAGGCTTTTTAATTATCAATATAGATAAAGATAGGCACAAAAAAAGTTCTACCATGTTGTATCAACTGTAATTAATCGAAAATGCTCAAGTCAACACCTTATCTTATTTCAGGGTTTATGCTTAGGATTCCTCCATCTTTATTGTGATTTTTTCAAACATAACTGTTATACACAAAATAAAAATAAAAATAATTGATCAAAAGTTTAGGCCAGGAAGAACATGGTAAAACATGTCAAATTACTTGATTGGATACCAAATTTATAAAGTCTAGATTTGAACGTAGATAGTAAATGAAAGGTATAAAGAGTTTACACCGTACAAGATTCTTAAAACAAGAAATAAGCGAGTAGTTATCTCGAATAAAGTAAGTAAATAATTAACAGAAGTTACGTTGAATAATTAAAATGAGTGAATAGTTACGAGAAGATATCTTCAATTTTTCTATTTAAAGAAAAAGACAAGGCAACCAAGAAGGGAACAACTCAATAAACAATAACTACATTGCAGTTAAATCAAGTTTACATGATTTTCAAAATTTGTTTATCAAATAGACATGTAATTATAGACAGATAACGAATAGACTATAGTTTGTAGGTGATAATTTAGCAAGCGATAGTCAAGTAGGCTTATGATTTTTTTTATAATCAGTAGGCTTTCAGTTTCAATTTTATAAACCAAAAATACCAAAAAAATGCTTCGTTATCCAGGATCTTACTGGAATTTTCAGATATACCAACAAAATTTTTTATCAATATTTATACTTATAGTTTGTCAAAAAAAAAAAACTTACGACATGATTATGGATAAAAATCATCCATTAAAAAAACTCTTATTAATAATTTATGATCGGTTAGTGAGTAAAATAAATCCATGACGTTTCTTTTCAGGCTAAAAGGGATCTCGTTCACTATTTGGGGATAATGGTTAAATACATCATCGTATATTGGGGCAATTCTCAAATTGGTCCCTATTGTTCCAATTAATCATTCAGCAGAGATTTTCCCTTCAAAAGATAGACTTGACATTAAAAATGCGCATGGCCACCCCCACCCTAGTCTACACTTAAACAAACAAATAGAATGAGAATAAAGTAATAGAGAATTTTGACAAGAGAACTCATTGAAAAAAGTATTTTATTATTTAAATTAAAGAGATATAATTGATTGGAGAATCTATTTATTATATAATCACAAATTTAGCCCTTATCTCTCTTATTTGTGATCTAATATCCCATTTTAGCAAAGTTTTATTTCTTCTCTGTCCTTCCACTTTTGGAACATAATCTCTCATTTTCAAATGTAATTATTAATAGAGCAAACAAGTTTTTTTTTTTTTCCGGCCTGTTCGTCCTCCCTGATTTATTTTCAATGCCAGGCGCCGCGTCTGTAACTAGAGATCATAAAATCATCACTGATTCCATGCATCAGCTTATTTTTCTGAATTGATGGCAATTATATATATATAGTCATCAAGTTTTGCTTCGGATATGACCCGATTTAAATCACTCGCATTATTAAATTATTGGGTTTTTTTAAAATAATATTTTTATTTTTTAAAAGATATATTAATTTTAATATAGATTTGATTAGGTCAATTAATTATAGTGAACCTATAAATCTTTCAGGTTTATTCGAATCAATATAAAGAATTATTCATAATAAACTTGGTAACTCGAACAAGTTTTGAGTTAACAGGTTAAGTTAAATCGGAATCAATATCTAATCACATTACTATTAGTAATAAGAAGAAGAAAAAGATATTCTAGATTAGATGCTTGAATCTGTCCACGTCCAAAAGGGGAGATTAATATTGAAGAAATTAAAAGAAAAAACTTTCTATAGTGTGATCCAGCCATGAAATTAAAGGAACTAAGAGAAATCAATTCTGACAATAGAGCAAGATGATGTGTGAGCTTGAACGTCGCCATTGAATGTAACAGAGACATAGGCAAGTGGATCCATTAATTATGAACTGCGAGGGGAAAACAGGTTACCTGTTTGAAAGAAATAATAAAAGAAGAGAGGGAGGGAGGGAATTCACCCTTAGCCACCAACTCTGTTTTTAATTCATAGAAACCAAATACAGGGGTCAATGATCAGCCAAACAAGTCAACGTAAATGCACTCTTGCATTTCCAATTTTCAACCACTAACAGGATTTTCTGGTGTGCCTGGTTAGATCCTTGCCGTAACTAAGAAACGTGGTTGACCAACTGTTTATTTTTATATTTTAAAAGTATTTTTTAAAAAAATTAAAATTTTTTTCTTTCTTTAAAGTAATTTGTTTTTGATGATTTTAAATCGTTTTAATATACTAATATTAAAAAAAATATTATTTTAATATATTTCTAAAAAAAAATCATTTTAAAAAACAACTACATACTATTATAATACCAAACAGGCTCGACATACAATAATGCAATACTACCAATAGGCCCTTGGATTGATCGGTATTCCTGCTCCATCATGCAGACATTTTTTTAAAAAAAACTAGTCCATAATAGAGTTGAATGCAAGAGAGATCCCATGTGGTTCGAGACAAGGGTTTTGGCTTGAGTTTTTGCTAAGAAGTAAGGAGATCACATTTGTAAGCAAATCCATCCAATGCGTAGCAGTATGTAGCTTGCAATAATTGGGGTTAAGGAGGGAGGAAGTGGAGAAACTATTGTGACAGCCGATGTCTATTAGCATAATCATATTTTAAAGGATAGTGGGGGAGGAACAAAGTGCTTTAGGAAATGCCAAGTCTTATTTATATAGTTTTTAGTTGAAAGATGACAGAAAGGTGGCAAAGAAAGCGAGTCCACTTAGAGGCACTATGTTTCATGGAATGAGATATTCATTCATATAATAATAATGATCATGATGATAAACGCCATGGCCCTTCAACCACCCATAGAACATATATAGTAAGATTCAGGCTTCAATCTCCAATTATATTGAAGGAAATAGAAATTCTATGAAGGTGGCCTGTTGGGCTCACCTATATTGACCCCTAGGCTAGTCCCTAGCGCTGCCTGTGTGCTTCGTCTCCACTCCCCCTCGATTACTACTTCACTAAGCTTGCTCAACTGTTGATAATGGTCTTTCGTCACGTAAGCTGAGAGGGTTAGCATAGTTTGCTTGTGGGTTATAACTTCTAGGGCTAAATACAGCTACCATGCACAGAAAAAGCCTCGATGATTTGAGGCCAATGGAATATCAATGAAAAGGAGAAAATGAATAAATAAATCTAACGACCAAAAGTGAAGAGTTTCATCCTAATCTGGACTTGAGAGTCAACCAAAGAGATGTGCATGCAAGAGAAAAGATCGTGGAGGAACTCACAATATTGCAAGTGGCATCAATTTAAAAGAAGAGAAGGAAATAGAGGGGAGGATGTGTAGCTCTTTGCAGTTTCCATTAACATCAATCACAATCGATTGGAGCTACTGTGCGTAGTAGGAAATGATGAGATTTAATGCAACGTCATTGTCTCTATCCATATGTTTCGACTGTTGCAGGTAGCAAAAACATGTGCAAAATATTGTCTCGTTGCTGGAAAAAAGCTACATGGCAATTTGGCTCCATGGTGTTAGCCCATTAACACAAGTGCATTTGCCCACAAGCAAGCATTCGTAGAGGCAGTCCTTTTACAGTTCAGACCCTAAAAGAATGGAGACTGACCATTTCTGATCACTCGTGAGAAGTGCTACTAGGGAAGGAGCTTGGTTTATTTCCTGACCTTGGAAGAAATTTGGATGGATGTAAAAAAGCCCTCCCTTCCCTGAGAAGGCGAAATAGATTAGACTAGCCATTTAATCCGTGTTTTGTTGTGTTCAGGGCGGAGCCTTTTATCAAGCTAAGGAGGGTTTTAGTCCAGATAATAAAAAAATTTAATAATCCACTTTCCTTTTATTTTGTACATAGCAAATCTAAACACTGCCCCCTTTTCCTTGCAACACTAATTAATTAGCAACCATTAACCGCCTACTTAATTCCCTTGTAACACTAATTAATTAGCAGTTATTAGTCACCTACTTAATTAATTTCCCTTCCAACATTAATTAATTAGCAGTCATTAGCCGCACACTTAATTTTCCTTGCAATACTAACTAATTTGTTATATTTTACAGCAAACCTATCTAAATATAAATAATTAATTGGTTCACATGTCTTCTAAGTAACTTGAGGTTTTCGCATTTTCTTCTTAACAATATATAATTTTAACTTTAATTTTGAAGAAGAATCTATACAGAGAACCGCAAGAGTGTAAAATCATCAGGTAAAAATTTACAAGCCCTGACTTTTTATTTTGAATTCAATGTTTCACATTCATTACAGTAGATTGTTAGTGGAGTAAACAATAGACCGTACCTTAGAAATGGACAGATGCTAACACACTAATACTAATAATTTACTGGTTATTTCAAAGTTAAGTTCTCCAAATCTCCCAGTAGTCTGCATTACCAGTTTATCCTTGTATATTCTGCATTTCATGAATATTCTATTGTGGCATTAATATCTTTTCATCTTACACCTGACTTACCTAATCCCTTTTACTTGAATAGGTTATAAATTATAATGGAAAATCAAGGAAGCAAGAGAGTAAAAACTATGTTTGCATTCTTTAAACCAACTACAACTAGCATTAGTTGCAGCAGCTGGAAATGATATTTTTATTTGGTTATTTTTCTCAAAATTGACAACCATTATCAATTTTATTGTGCTTCTCTCAAACATCATACCGAGTTACATTATGCTCAAGCTATAGAAATTGCACATATATATAGTAGCTGCTGGAAAACGTGAGACTGGTAGAGAGGCTAATCAAATCGGTAATTTACATCGAAGTGGAACTACTCGCTGGAGCTCTCATTTTGATTCTATTTGCAGCTTAATAGATATGTATGGTGCAACTATTACTGTGCTTGAAAGTATGGTTCAAGAAGGATCTTCTAATTCTATACGTGGAGAAGCTGGTGGTTGTTTGATTGTGATGAAATCTTTTGAATTTATTCATCTTATATTTGATGCATAAAATAATAGGGATTGCTGATTTACTTTGTCGAGCTTTGCAGCAAAAATCTCTTGACATCTTAAATGAAATGGATCTTGTATCAACTACTAAAGTATTGCTTCAAACTTTAAGAGATGCCGGATTTGATCTTTTCCTTGCAAATGTGCAATCTGTTTGAACAAATTATGAGATTGACATACCACATATGAATGCTTCATATAAAAATGCTACAGGTCGTTCATGTCAACTACAAGGTTCAGTGACAGTTTACCAGTATTATCATTATGATATATTTAACTCATCAATAGATTTCCAGGTGGAAGAATTAAATTCGAGATTCAGTGATGGGACAATGGAACTCCTTATACTTAGCTCTGCTTTAGAACCCAGGGACAACTTTAAATCATTTAAAGCTTATGTTATTTACAAGCTTGCTGATAAATTTTATCCTGAAGATTTCAATGAACTCAGCTAGAGCATTATCATATTGATGTGATTCATCATGAGAGCTTTAAGAATATGTCTACCATTTCTGAATTATATCAAGGATTAGCTGAAACAAATAAGTCGCAGCACCATCATTTGATTGACAGGTTGATTCGTCTTATTTTGACTTTGCATGTTTCCACTACAACTACAGAGCGGACATGTTTCCACTGCAAAACTGTGCTTCGCAATAAAATGAAAGAGGAATTCTTAGAAGATTCTATGATAATTTACATTGAACGAGAGCTTGTTGAAGATATTGATTCGGATTCGATCATAGATGAATTCTATTCTACAAAACATCGAAGGGTGCAACTTTGATAGTATAATTTATTTTTATTTTTATTTTGAATTTTATGTACTTAAAATTTTATATATGTATATATATTTTATGTTATGTATTTGAATTAAAATTTTATTGTTAACTTGACAAATTTATATATTCGAGTGAATGATTGATCTTAAAAAATAATTTGTGTATTTATATCATAGCCCAGGACATGAAAAATTCCTGGCTCCGCCCTTGGTTGTGGTTGTTTTGATATAAAAATAATACTGGGTATGTATGATGTTATTTTTATATAAAAAAAATATAAAGTATAAATTGAAAAGCCTATACAAACATTTGATTAAATAAATCAATAATATTTTATGTGAATAAAAAAATGTCGTTAACAATAAAAAAAAATTAGAAATGAATGTAGGTCAAGATATTCAATCATGTAAAATGAGACACTTACCTAATTGTGTTTACTGAACTTATTTATTTAAATCAATACAAGATAAATTCATACCCTTAAAAACTCATAACTTCAAAGATAAATACAAATGAAACTAAACACGCCATAAAAAAATATTAAGCAAGGCCAAACACGTCAACAATATTATTTAAAAATAAATATTTTTTATTTTGAAAAATAAACTTTATTTGTATAAAACAAAAAATAAATTATATATGAATTAAAATAATATCTCAAACAGAAATGGAACAACTAAAAAAAACTAATATTTAAAAAAGACATGCTAAACTCGTGACTTGAATCATGAGACCGAGATAAAGTCATAAAAAAACTTGAAAATAATCACGAAATTAATATTTTAAAAAAACTAATGCAGAACGACGCCGAATCTCCAATGTCGAAAGATGAAATAAAAAAAATTAATTACACAAAAGGATCTAAAATATGGGAGTGAAAAAAAATAATTTGAGGGATAAAAATTTTCAAATTGAGAGTTAAATTGAATTGAAAAATAGCTTTAATAAAAAGAAAAATAAATCAAAAGAATGAGGATCAAACTGAAAAAAAAAATTAATTGAAGGATGAAATTGAAAACAAAAAAATTCAACAAAAATGCCATGGAAAAAAATTAAAATAAGGACCAAAATGTAAAAAAAAAACATATGAAAAATTGTAATTGAAAGACTAAATTAACAACTCCAAAAAACCCTTATCCAAAAGTCCAACAAAACATATGAGAAATTGTAATCGAAAAACTAAAAGACAAAACATATTTTTTTTTTGTCTTTTCCAAAGTTAAAGATGTACTTTCATGATACATGAATATTTAAAAACTCCAAAAACCCTTATTTAGCATCCTAATAATTTTTTAACCCTGGAGTTAAATAAGTATTTTTACTATTAAGAAGCTTACAAAAAATTAAGAAAGCCCTTGATCAATAATTAAATTTTATTAATTTTGTGGGTAAATAAATATTTTTATTATGTTGTCTAAATAATTTAAAAAAACAAACACTCATGTAGAAAACACTCTCTCACCCTTAGGGCTTTATCTTTTTCTACTCAAGCACAAAAAAATAATTTTACTGTACAGTAAACTATATCTTAGGCTACAGTAAAACTACCATGAGTATGAGTTTTAGAGTTTTTGTTAATAATAAAACTAAAGTCGAAGTACACTTGCTCATTTTTTTGGAAGCAACAGCAGTTATGCATTTCCTTCATCTCTACCTCTGTATCATCCAAACAAGTGCAGAAAATAATCTTATTTTCTTTCAACTCCTTTGTTCTTTCTTTTGTCCATACACACCCTTGAGAGTGTTGAGAAAACCTTAAACCACACTAGCACAGTAGCACTCAAAAAACAACTTTCAGAGTTCCATAATTGTCTGAAACGAGCATAAGAAACAATCCTTGAAAGTACTAATTACCGAACACAAAATTCAATTATTTGTGGCAGAATAAAACTTGAATGACCCTTCTGTACACTTTTCATTGCAGCTGCTGGCCATTCTTTTAACTTCAACTCTGCAGCCCTCAATGGTATTACGGTCTTCAGTTACAGAAAAAACATTAACATGTGGACAACATTACTAGAACATCACTAGACACTAGAAACATGAAGTTGATGTTTTTCAGATATCATCATGTAGGTTTGGCATATTGCATTTCAAGCAAAAGAGTAGCATAAAAAGAGAAAGAGAAAGAAAGAATGCCAGACATAGTGCATGACACCCTTCTGTATGCAACCCAGCCAACTGTTTTAGAGCAATGTTGAAGTCTATCGGCTAAACTAGGGATAAAAACAGGCACAGCTTGTAAGAACCAATACTTCCAGACAAGACACACATAATGTAATTAGCGAGTCTGCCTAATCAGAATAAACAAGAAATCGAAACTTACACTCTTTTTGCAATTATTATACTGTATATCAATTGTCATCTGAGCATAAAAGCCATTATAAAGAAATCACAACGCAGGAGTGTGTTCTTAGTAAATAACAAATCCAAGAAATTACACCAAGGAATAATTGATTTAATCCTTAGAAATTCCTCTATTAAGGACAAGATTGTGCTCACAAATTGTTTTGGCTACAGTAGTAAGTACAAATAAGCTAATATAAACTTCAAAAACAAAAATTTCACATCAGAAAAAACACACTTCCAATTTTTGCTATCTTCACTAACATAATCTTCTTCAGTTCTTCTTCTTCTCCTTATTCATCATCGTCTTCTTCATTTTCGCTATCTTCACGAGAACTTGAAGAGAAATCGTGAGTATGAAACAAGGTGGGGTCCATGTACAGAAATTGTTTTAGGGGCTTGGGAGCGAGGAGGGATTTGAGAGAAACCGGGGATGAGAGGTGAGGTAGAGGTTTTAGAGAGGTAGGGGGGTTTGAGTAAAGGAGAGGTAGAGCATTGTGGAGCCACCGTCTCTAGGCCATGGATGGTAGTGATTGCGATAGTTGGATTTTAAATAGTGTTTCAAATTGTATTTTTGAAAATTTAAAATTTTATTTTTGTTTAAAATTATTTTTTTATATTTTTAAATTATTTTAATTATTGATTTAAAAATATTTTTTTAAAAAAATATTATTTTAATATATTTCTAAATAAAAAAATATTTTAAACTGATTACCATACTTTTAAATATTCTTTGTATGTCTGAAATAGAGGTTTTTTAGGAGGTTTTCCTGTGAATGTCATTTGTTTGATCCTGGTTTAATAAGTATAACTACTTATCGTTTGGTGAGTTTAGCAATTAGCAGAGAGAATAAACGTAAATTTAGTGTATGAAATTTTTGAATTTTTATCCCCTTAGCCAGTGATAAGTAACATGGTCCAAGTGGTAATGTGTAGTTATTGTTCTAGAAAAGAAGAGATGGGATAATAAAGATAAAAATATATTTGATTGGAAAGATAAATATAAAAATAAATTTGTTTTGTAGATAATTTTAGAATGAATTTTTGTATTTTCAGAATAAAAGGTACAGAAAAAACATGTTTCTAAAAACAATATTTTTTATTTCTAAATTGTTCTTGTAAAAAACTCTTTATTCCAAAACTATCCAACTAAGATATGTGAGGATAAAAATAATTATTATCATAGTTTTAAATCCCAACTCGTGAGGTCAATCCGGTACAAAGCCCGAGTTACTAATTGAGGCTTTAGTCATATGTCGGGTTGACTTAAGTTGACATAAAAATAAAAATGGTTATTATTATATTTTTAAAAATCAATTCGGGGGTCGATCCGAAATAAAGCTCAAGTCACGAATGGAGTTCATCATTGACCTAGATCAACATAAGAACAAGAGTGATTATTATCATAGTTTTAAAACTTGATTCAAAAGTTGACTTGGAACAATGATCTAGTCACTTGTCACAAGAGTCAATCGGGGTTAACCTAAGTCAACATGAGAATAAAAATAGTTATTATCATAGTTTAAAACTCGATTCAAGGGTCAACTCGAGACAAGACTTAGGTCATGGATCGGTTAGGTCAACTTAAGTTGATATGAGTCAATGGAAGGATAAAAGTTATTATTGTTATAGTTTTAAAACTAGACTCGGGGTCAACCGAGGCAAGACCCAAATCACAAGTTAGGAAGGTCAACCCGAGTTGACCTGGATAACATATGAATAAAAATGGTCATCATCATAGATTTAAAACCTGGTTGACCTCGAAAGTCAGCTCGAGACAAGGTTCATGTCATGTATTGGGAGGGTCAACTTGGTTGACCCAAAAAGAAATTTAAATAATCAAAGCAATTTGTTTTGATAAAAAAAATTAAAAAAAAATGAACAGTTTTTTGACCCGTGTTTATCCCAGTTCAACCTAGGTTTTTACCGGGTCAAGTTGAGTCAATCCATGCTTTATTTTTTTTTTAAATTCGGATCAGTCCAGGCCCCAGGTCAGCTTGATTCTGAGTCAATCTGTTAGGTCGGTCATGATTTTATAACCGGGTTATTCTAATATTTTAAAAAATTAAAACAACTTGTTTTGAAAAAAAATTTAAAAAGTCAACAAGATTTTTACTCGTGTTTTATCCCAGTTCAACTTGGGTTTTTGACCGAGTCAGGTCGAGTCAACCCATACTATGTTTTTTTTTTAAATTCAGACTAATTTAAACCCTAGGTCAGCTTGATTCCAAGTCAATATGTCAAGTGAGTCCTAGTTTTATAACCAGGGTTGTTATAATATTATTAATTTCAATACTTAATATAAAGTAAAGTTAAAAAAATAATATCTAATTATTTTTTAAAATATATAAGTTTGGTAGTAATATATATTAAGGGTAAAATATACTTTTTTATATTTGATTATATATTGTCCCCCATAACCAAATAGAGACAATCAACTTATCTTGTACACAATTAATATATATATATATATATATATATATATATATATATATATATATATATATATCTTCATTATTTCTGTCCTTTTTGTCCCGAAACAATAGTCAAATACCATAACATTGTTTAGCTTAAGAAGGGCATGGTAAAAGCCATTTGAAATAGCCAAATTGCCAATATGATATTTTAAATAATGTAATTATTTTTCTCATGTGGTATTGTGATAAAAAAAAATGATGTTTTAACAAGTTATTTTCTATTTTACATGGAAATTAAAGGGAACATGGAAGTTTAAAGGGATAGAAAAAAATTTCTCTTTATTTTACAGTTTTATTTTTTTAAAAAATAAAATGTAGGATCCTATCCCGTTAAAGATTAAAAAACAGTTGAAGACCAGTCATTTTAGTTGTTATTAGCATATTAGCCCGCGCTCCACAGAAGATTAATATCAATTTTTTTTAAAATGTAAAAAAGATATTTAGTGTGTAGAGAATGTTTTAAGCATTTTGGGTTTGATAATCATACAAGACTCAAGCAAATTAGGTCTGACATCCAATACAGACTTAAGAGCTTTGGATCTGACTCTTGAGTGTGTCAGCCATGCAAGACCCAAAGCTTTTGAGGCTGGTGCTAGGGTATTCCATGGCTGCCAAACCCAAGAGAATTTGATTTAACAGCCATGTCAAATCCAAGAGCTTTGGATCTGACAGACATGTTAGACATAATTTTCTTGGATCTGATAGACATGCATGGGTGTTAGACCTCGCTTGGGTTTGGCACTAAATAGAGTTGTCTTATATTGAAGAATTTTTTCAGCAATCTCAATTTGGAATTTTTTTTTTTTGCTACTAACCAAAGATTGAGCGAACAAATAGAAATGTATTAATATTAAGAAGCTTGACGCGTAAGAAAAAAAAAAAAAAATTATATTTTAAAGTAATTATTTTAACTTTCTTTAGCATAAATAATATCTTCAATTTTTTTTTGGAATTTTTTTTTTTGCTACCTTGCAACTTATTAAGATTAAGCGAACAAATAGAAATGTATTAATATTAAGATATTTGATTTTTTTTTTTTTTTTTTTTTTTTTTTTTTTTGGAAATTTTTTTTTTTTTTTTTTTTTCGTTTATACTTATGTTAAAAATACAACCACGAAAAGGAGTTGTATAGATGCATGAACACAATTTTTAATTTTTTTTGTATTTTTTTAAAAAAATATTTAATTATACAACAATAAAAGTGTTACATGTAAGAAAATAATTATTTTAACTTTCATTTAGCATAAATAATATCTTTATTTTTTTGAGTTAAGAGAATTTTTCTTTAATGATAGCCTATTATATTCAAAATACACTTGCCATCAAATTATTTTAAAAATAATATAATTTATGTCATTATGTTTTATGCATTTTATAAACAAATTAAAAGTTGTAACTAAAATAATAACTTTCAAAATTGATATTTCTAAAAAGCGAAAATCAATCTTAAAAAAAGGAGCTAAATGGGTAATGTCAATTATAGAGTTTTTTCCCATCAAGTTTGTAATTAAAAATAATTTTTAATATATCTTATAAAATTATTTATCCTCATTGTATTTAAATAAATTAATTCATGCAATTATCTATTCATATTCAACATTAGACTTTTAGAAGTAAATGTTGGGTTAAAAAAAAAATTTAGATATATTTATATTTATATAAGAAATTAAATTAAAACATACACCAAACACAAATACGAAAAACAATCCAACACGTATGAAAGCCAGCTAAAATTGAAATAAAAGCCGAAAAAAAAAAAGAGGGGGAAAAGGGGGGGGAGGGGGGCCCCCCCCCCCCCCCCCCCCCCACAAAGGAAAAAGTCATTTTAGAACTCTGCTCCTCTTCTCCACATTTCCCTTCTCCAACTCTCGCACTGAAAACAAATGGCGGCGGCTACATCCTTCTCCAATACCCTCACCACTCCAGCCCCTTCAAAAACCCTAAAGGCTGCATCTTCAAGATCGCTGCTATGTAACAGCAATTTAGGGTTTTCATCATCACTCTCTTCTAAGACCTTCAAACCACTCAAAGCCAGCGGTGGTAACATCTCTGCTGGAGTTTTGGGTGCTAAGATGGTCTCGTCGGTTCCCAGTGTGAAACCCATGATCTCTCTTGATTTTGAGACCTCTGTGTTTAAGAAGGAGAAGGTCTCTCTTGCTGGTCACGATGAGGTATTTACTTTATTTTGGATTTATTTTCTAATTTTCAGTTTGAATGTAAATAAGATCTTGAGTATTTTGAGTTGGTTAAGAAAGATAAGATTTTTTTTTGCTGTGTTGTTTTTTAGAGTGGTAAAGAGAGATGCTTTACATGCTGTATTATGTTGTTATGGTTATGGATAGTGTTGTTTTGTGGATTTTGTGTAGTACATTGTGAGAGGAGGGAGGGATTTGTTCCACCTGCTGCCTGATGCATTTAAGGGGATTAAGCAGATTGGCGTTATTGGTTGGGGTTCCCAGGTGAATATTCTCTGTTTTTTAATGTTTTTTTTGTTAATTTTAGTTTATGTGTAAGTTGCCTTAAATTTGAAGTATTGGATTTGTATAAATTGGCTCTATTTGTTTAAAACTTGTACACATCATTTATGCCATTATCTGATTTTTGCTAGATAATCAATGATTTTTTATGTGCTTTAGTTTGGAATGCTTAACATAAGTTGCTAAACAATGATCCCTCGTTCCTCTTAGGGTCCTGCTCAAGCTCAGAATCTGAGGGATTCTCTTGCTGAAGCAAAGTCTGGTATTAAAGTCAAGGTAATTTGCACTTTGTTCTTATGTTCTGTTCTAGGTAGCTGTTTAGCAAAAAGCTTGTTGGATTGATTTTCTTGGCTGTATATTTGTATTGCTGCTTTGAATGATGCAGATTGGACTGAGGAAGGGCTCTCGTTCCTTTGCTGAAGCTCGTGGTGCTGGTTTTACAGAAGAGAATGGGACTCTAGGTGATATATGGGAAACCGTTTCTGGCAGCGATCTAGTATTGCTACTGATTTCTGATGCTGCACAGGTTTGTTTATTAGTTCTGTTTGCGTTTGTACTTCTGAAGATTTTTGGTTCAAATTTTGAGATTGTTTTTGTGTGTTTTCCTGTTTCTTGTTTTCTTTTAATTAGTGGGTTTGGAGGTTTTGGTAAAAATAAAAATGTATAAAATTTGATATTTAACATACCTGTTGTCGTTGTGTGGGAAAATAAGGCAGAGAAAGATCTAGCATGTCTATAAAGCTACTCCATTCTGTTTCTCATTACCCTTTTTATGTAATCCTTGCAATATAGTGAAAAAGTTGTCAAATGTGCATCTTCTCCTTTGACATTCTGTTTTGTATGTGAGGATAAGATGACAGTTTGTTTTTTTACGAAGAGTATGACCCAGAATCTTCAAGCAAACTCTTTTGGGAAGTTAATTTCATAATCATTTCTTGGAGACTGCTCTTAAGTGCTCTGCATGTGGTAAATATTTTGTATCGAGGTGATATGGCGTATTAGGAAGGGAATGACGATGCTTCAGCTTTTTTCTTCCCGAGAACATCATCTGTAGCTGTTTTTTTCACTGTCTTTTTTTGTCCTGTACTTTTTGGTAAACTAGAGGGATGGTGAAAGCTATCAAGTTTTTAAGAGTTATCTTTTTTTTTCAAGTTAATGAAACAACACTTTTGTAGTTTATGGGCTGTCACATATAGTTGCATATCTTTTTTGTGGTTGATGATTACCTATTACATTTTCTGTCTTGTGTCTGTCAATGTTTTCCCCTTTACAATTACAGTTTCATCTCTTGCAACAGGCAGATAACTATGAGAAAATCTTCTCTCACATGAAGCCAAACAGCATTCTTGGGCTTTCCCATGGATTTCTTCTTGGGCATTTGCAGTCAGCGGGACTTGATTTTCCAAAGAACATCAGTGTCATTGCTGTGTGCCCCAAGGGAATGGGTCCTTCTGTGAGGAGACTCTATGTTCAAGGCAAAGAGGTCAATGGTGCTGGAATTAATTCCAGTTTCGCAGTCCACCAGGTTCTTTCTGTCTCTGTCTCTGTCTCTGCCCCTGCCCCTGCCCCTACACACACACACACAAAAGATCCATCTGTTTTAATTAGGGGTTATTTCATTTCACTAACTCTTCATATTTTTATTCTTTTCTGTGTACAGGATGTTGATGGTAGAGCCACCGATGTTGCTTTGGGATGGTCTGTTGCCCTTGGTTCACCTTTCACATTTGCCACTACACTAGAGCAGGAATACAAGAGTGATATCTTTGGGGAGAGGGGTGAGTTTAGTTCCTTATTCTGTTATTATTTCACTACTTTTCTTGCTTGATACCTGACTTTTCTTTATTGGTTTGCAGGCATTTTGCTTGGTGCTGTTCATGGAATTGTGGAGTCCTTGTTTAGACGGTACACTGAAAATGGAATGAGTGAAGATGAGGCCTACAAGAATACTGTTGAGTGCATTACTGGCATCATATCAAGGACCATATCAACCAAGGTGCATGCTAAATTCAGACTCCTGCTACCAAACAGTTGTCTGCATCAATTTATTTAATCAGTGAAGCCAGGGATCAGTAGCCTAATTGATTTCATTTCTTTGTTTCAACAGGGCATGCTGGCTGTTTACAATTCCTTGTCTGCAGAAGACAAAAAGGAATTCGAGACTGCTTACAGTGCCTCATTTTATCCCTGCATGGACATCTTGTATGAGTGCTATGAAGATGTAGCCTCTGGAAGTGAGATTCGCAGTGTTGTCCTGGCTGGACGTCGCTTTTATGTATGTTCACTCTTTCTGTTGCGCCCACCATACTGAAATGCTATGGAAACTATTTTTTAACTTGGAATTTGGGAACTGATATCTTCTTTTACATCTATGTTGAAGTTATGATCTCTTTGTCCCCATAGATGAAGAGACTTGAAGCTTGTTTTATTGTGATGTGCTATTCCTTTTACAGGAAAAGGAAGGTCTACCAGCTTTTCCAATGGGTAAAATTGATCAGACACGCATGTGGAAGGTTGGTGAGCGAGTCCGGGCTGCCCGGCCAGCTGGGGACTTAGGTCCGTTGCATCCATTCACTGCTGGTGTCTATGTGGCACTAATGATGGCTCAGGTACTTCGCTCTTGTTCTGAGTATGTTAGGACAACAAAATGTTGAATACTCCGAAAGCATGGTATTTACTTGAAGTTTGTATTCATAGAAGCTGGGCTTATTTGATTTATGAATTTGAACACGAATGAATGATTAATTTCTTTCTGTGAAATCTAATTTAAGTTGCACCTCGTGGAACGGGTGAAACTGGAGAAAGAAGCTCATAGTAGTTGGTGCTGTATTGTTTTTCGCTTTTCTGCTGTCTAATATCTATTGCTTCTTTCCAGATTGAAATATTGAGGAAGAAAGGCCATTCGTACTCTGAGATCATTAATGAAAGTCTGATTGAATCTGTGGATTCCTTGAATCCATTTATGCATGCCCGTGGAGTTTCTTTTATGGTTGATAACTGCTCAACCACAGCAAGATTGGGATCAAGGAAATGGGCTCCTCGTTTTGACTACATCCTCACCCAGCAGGCCTTGGTAGCTGTAGACAAGAGTACTCCCATCAACCGTGATCTCATCAGCAATTTCTTTTCAGATCCAGTGCATGGAGCCGTTGAAGTCTGTGCCCAATTAAGACCCACAGTTGACATTTCCGTGCCAGCAGATGCTGACTTTGTGCGACCTGAGCTCCGCCAATCTAGCAACTGAGATTCAAAAGGAGAACCTTTAGCTTGAAATAACCAGGAGAATTTTTCCATATTTGGTCTGATGGAGAAGCTCCCATGAGTTACTAGCAGAGTGTAGTTTTATTATGAACTCCTAGTGTGAGCTTGAGTACTGTCCGTCTGTCTTGTTCTGCATTAAAACGAGTATGCACTTTTGTCATGTCAGCATCTAAAGAGTATGCACTTGTATGAGCAACTTAGTTGCCTTTCCACTCTGCAGAAGTGAAATCTAGTTCTGTTGTGATATATGGAAAGTACCTAGCATCAGAGTATCCATATAGTACAATTGGAATGCGGGAGAAATGGGAGGTCGAACATACATGCTATGACAGTAGGAGAGATGCACTCTTCTTAACTGATTTTGTCCCCTCTCGCTGCTTAGGCACTAAAACGAGGGATGATAATTACAATCACCTCTAAATATGCAATCGAAGCAGGCGTGGAATCTGGTTGGTTTCAAATCTCCGTTTTTGCAGTGTTGAGAATACAACCAGACGTCCGATGTTCAAGAGTGAGATTATGGGTGGGAAAGAGGGTGCACTGCCTAGTACCTGGTAGGTAAATTTGGAAAATAAAAGCTTTAGCTCGTTACTATTTCCTCTGTGCCCAATGGGTTCATCCATGGCGTGTAACTTCGGAAAAAGAAAAGCTTTAGCTTGAGACTACTTCCTCTGCCAAATGGGTTCATCCATGGCATGAAATCAGATTGTCCCACAGCCAATTTTATGAACGACGAAGAACTCATCCAATCTAAACTACGTCTCTGTATTGGCACAGCTTTTAAATGAAAAGCACTCAAGTCTTCATTCTCTTGTCATGGCATAAGCTTTCACATCTGTTTATAACGAGATCAATTCCGTTGGGGAGGTAAGTTATGGGCAAACCTCAAATATGCCCCCTATTATAAATACATTCTTGATTTGGTCCCTGATTTATGGTTGAATTGGATTTCCAAATTCTAACTTGAGTCGTTTGTCCATTTTTAATATGGTTTCCATTCAAATTGCATGTTATGCATAAAAATGATGTTGATTTGTTTGAAGCTTGATTTTGTTTTTCGGTCAATATTTGCTAAGAGTTCAAACATAAAACTCAAAGGAGAATTTTTGAAACCTTTGAAAACTCAGTTGGAACAAAAAAACTTTAAGGGACTCAATTGATGTTTGGGTTTTAATTTGGGGGGTTGATTTGAAATTTGGCGAAAAATGAAAAAAGAGAGAAAGACTTCAATGCATTTAAAAGTCTTAAGACACGTAAACCGGCAATTACAGACCCTCCGATTTCATTTTCTTCGGTCTCTCCCGCCCTTCCTTACTTGTATATACACCATCATCATCACCTTCATTTAATATCTTTCCATTTCTATTTTTTTTTATAAATAATTAAAAAACAGATCTTAGAAGAATCGAAAATGGCGAGTCGGTTCGGTTTCCAATCGTCGACAATGATCGTGACGAACACACCGGGGGCAGATCTCGCACTCACAAACCTCGCTTACTGCTCACCCTCCGATCTCCACAACTTCGCCGTCCCTGGAACCAAGCTCTTCTTAGCTTTAGTCTCCGACTCCTTCGTTCTATCTCTTTCATATCCTTTACGTATTTATACATTCATCTCGATTTCAATTTTGACTGCATTCGTATTTTCATTAATTTGATCATTAAGTTTTGATATTGTTAATAATTAGGTTTTATTTTGTTTTGTTTGCTCAAATCTACATGATGATTAAACAGGGAATTGACCGACTTAATCTTCTTGTTTATTGTGATAATCTTTTTTGTTAGTTTAAGTAAATAATCGCATTACCATTATTAGTTATTGTTGGTAAAAAGTCTATGGTTTTAAATTTATACTTTCTCTTTTGATGTCCGGCGAGTGACAAATGAGAAAATTTAAATGTGCGTGATCGTGTGTTGTAACAATTTTAGTTAGTTCTTTGTTGAAGTAATCACAATTTGGTGGCCTTAACTAAGAGTTACTCCTCATGAAAATATTCGTACTGGCCAAATTGCGCTGAATTCGATTCAGAGAAGGCATGCGAGGGTTTCATCTGGTGATACGGTATCTGTGCGCAGGTTGATTTGTTTTTTGTTTTTTATTTTTTATTTTTTTTCCTGTTCTTACGAATTGCAGTTTCTAATTGTTGGCTGGGTCAAATTTCTTAGGTTTATCCCTCCTGAAGATTTTAACCTTGCATTATTAACACTTGAGTTGGAATTTGTGAAGAAAGGGACAAAAAATGAACAGGCAAGTAGATTGGAAGTCCTGATCTTTTGATTATGGCGGCATTAAACTTTGTGCTGTTTTAGGACGGGTGGCAGGATTAAGGGATTCTCGTGTTTTTTTTTTTTGTAGATTGATGCTGTTATTCTGGCCAACCAACTTAGGAAAAGGTTTGCTAAACAGGTAGAGATTTGTGTCCCCTACCTGTTGTATATGATTGAAAATATTTCTTAGTTGCAGTCAGGTTTATTTTGATTGGATTTTTACTGTTAATCTAGTAATTTGCATCATCAGTGATTGGAAAATGCCTTAAAGTAATCGAACTCTTCCTTTTTATGTGTTGGAATCACGAGTTTCATTTTGTTTCTTCTGATTTTTCTTGCAAAACAAAAACTGGTTATTTGAAGCTTGCTGGTTGAGACTACATGTGATTAATTGTAGAAAGAATACAGGATTGGTGACACATTACTTTTGATCAATTTGAACTTAAAAAATGAACACTTGGATAAGATCAGACATGCTTGCTTGTACGATATCATGTGAATTTGACTTTTTTTGTGATGCCCATCTCTCTCTTGTGCACGCACTTTTCTCATGCACATTTCTTTTCCATCTAAGGTAGCATTCAATACAAGGTTAAAAATTGGAAGGGAAGTTCTTACAAGTGTAATCATTACAAAAGTAATTTAGAGGACATAGAAGTTAGTTTTAAGGAGGTTTGGTGAATTCATAAATTGAAGGGTAAATTGTTAGTGATAGGAGAGAAAATAATTAACATATTACTAATGATTTGAGAGAGAGAAATAAAAAATTATCTGGGTGTCTGTTAAGATAAAAAGAAGAGAATGAAAAGAAAAAATCTTGCTCGTGAGGTTAAAATTTTATCCTCCACGCTTGCAGGGTAAAACTTAACCTCTAAAGGCATCAAGATAGGGGTAATAATTATCCCTCTCAATGTTTCACCTTTCCCATTAAAGGAAACCAATCTAACTTAAATACATAAAAGGGCAATTTTTAACCTCATTACCTCTGGGCCAGATATATCCTGATCAGTTATATCTGACTGAGATTTCCATTTTTTATTTTGATCTATTATTTGCATATTGTGCTTGAGGCATGGAATTTGACTTTTTGTATACAGGTTATGACATCGGGGCAAAAAGTAACATTTGAGTATCACGGAAACAATTACATATTTACAGTCACTCAAGCTGCTGTGGAGGGGCGAGAAGATTCTAAAGATGCTGAGAGAGGAATGATTTCAAGTGACACGTACATTGTCTTTGAAGCATCAAATTCTAGTGGCATAAAGGTCAAATTTTGATATTTGTGTTGTGAGCTTGCCTTTTATTCTCCATGCTTAACTTTTGTGGCTTAGGACAAACCACCTATCTGTGGATTTTAATCATCTTAAAAAATTGTTCTTGGAAACGTGAATAGATGATGACCTGCTTCTTTTCAACTTTTGAATTGTTGTTCAGTATAACATGTGTATGCCATTTTAAACTGTATTTTCTTTTCTTTTATAAATAAATCTAACTAGAGGTAAATTGTAATGGTTTTTGACATGGATACTTCCATGGTTGTGTCAGTCTAATCTATGAAATGGTATCATCCTAGATTGCACAGAATTTGCACCTGGTAAATGCTCAGCATTACCAAACTTGATGGTGAATGTGTGTTTGATGCCATGTTATTGCAGACATCTGTGACAATTGAATCTATTTCCTTTGACTGTCCTTATTGCTCGGTCCTCTTTAGGAAAGTATTCCTCTAATCTGACATGCTGATCATAATTATAACTTGATGAATCGATTGAAACTTTATGGATTTTATTTACATGTATTGTCACGCAGATTGTCAATCAGCGTGAAGCTGCCAGTAGCAACATCTTTAGGCAAAAGGAGTTTAATCTTCAGTCACTAGGTATAGGTGGTTTGGGCGCAGAATTTGCAGATATATTTCGAAGAGCTTTTGCCTCTCGTGTTTTCCCACCTCACGTGACAAGCAAGTAATGCAGTTAACTCTTCAAGTTATATTGATCCAATTTGGATATGCACATGTTCTTGCTGTTAATAAGCATTTGATTTTCCAGATTGGGGATCAAGCATGTAAAGGGTATGCTGCTTTATGGGCCTCCTGGCACTGGAAAAACTCTTATGGCTCGTCAAATTGGAAAAATGTTGAATGGGAGGGAGCCAAAGGTTTGGAATTGATTTCACAGTTTTTTTCTTTGCATGGGTGTGCGTGTGTTTGTTGGTCTGCTAGAAGGAAAAGAATATTTGACCTTTTGCTGCTAGTGTCATCTGAAATTTGCTTTTACTTTTAATATTTATGCCTATCTCAACACCTGAGATTTCTATTTCATTTTATGTGTGGGAAGTTGGACAAACATATTAACATTGATGCTTTATAACACTTAGTATTCCTGTTTATGACTGATGTTTTAATATAATCGAGCTTTGTGCTATGTTTTGGTAAGCAGTAGAATACGGCTGGTTTACTTGTGTGTTCAGTGGAATGCTATATTTCAGGATCTTATAAGCCATCCATCTTAGTTAATAGTTATGATGTATTTCTATCCTGTGTGAACCTTTTGTGGTTATGGTTTTACTTTTGAATTACATCTTATACTTTTTATGTTAAGGTTCAGATTCAAGTGTGAAATAGTATATTGGAATGGAACATCAGTAATAAATATGTGCCTGTTATTGTTAATTACTTTTTAATGTCAATGTGTGATTTCTTTGTTTGGTAACACTGCACTAGATTGTTAATGGCCCTGAAGTCCTAAGCAAATTTGTCGGCGAGACTGAAAAGAATGTTAGAGACCTGTTTGCTGATGCTGAAAATGATCAAAGGACCAATGGTAAGGGACCTCTTTGAACCACAATATGATTTTAGATATTTTCTCCATGATGCTAATGCCACCACTACTTTCACTTTTCAGGGGACCAAAGTGATTTGCATGTAATAATCTTTGATGAAATTGATGCCATATGCAAGGTATGAGATTTCTAAACTCTTTGTTACCATTTATGCAAGTAGATTTTATTGCCTATGTTATATAGCAATTATTCTACTTTTTCAACCCCGCCACTGTCCAGGACGGGAGAGCCATTTTTAAGCCAATTAGTATTCATCTAATGGTGATTGAAAGTGTGTTTTTTGATCCCGGTTTTGGTGGTTGGTAAAGTCTTTTGCAGTTATCTTTCAAATATAGTGAGAAAATGGTAATGATATCCCTGAGTAATGGTTAGCTAATCTTCAATCTAAGGGTAGATTGTTAATATCTGTTCTGAAAAGAAGAAAAGTAGACGAGAATAAAAAGTGACAGAAAAGCACTGTTGAAAAGCCAATTAAGTGCACTGATAGTTTGGGGAGGGATTTTATTAAAAAGAATATTATTCAAGGACCTTTAGATGAGAAAGGCATTTTTATCAAGTAAATATAGTGTTACCTAGGAAAGATGTACCAACTTTGATTGTGGTTCTCTTCATGTATGTGTGTATGTTAATGGCAAAAACTTTAAGCAAGCACACATTTCTGGCATAGTTGCTTTTGTTCTAATGATAATCTGTCAGTGATGCAATGCTCATTAGTGTCCATGTATGTTGGAATTGAGGCTGTCGGCATACATTATAAAAACGATAACAGAAGACATGCATGTTTTATTTTTGTTTTTGCAGTCAAGAGGATCAACTCGAGATGGTACTGGAGTCCATGATAGCATCGTGAACCAGCTTCTTACAAAGGTTGGTGAAGAGTTCTCATTGCTTTCTGAACATTCGAGAAAATAAAATAATTTTCCTCAGCCCTTGTAATCTGCTTAAAACGCTTTGTGATTCCATTGACATGACTAAGAGACTGCTTGCTTTTCAGATAGATGGTGTGGAGTCCCTGAATAATGTTTTACTTATTGGAATGACCAATCGAAAGGATTTGCTTGATGAAGCGCTTTTGAGGTTACTGCCTTTCTCCTTTTCTGTTACTCTCATGTAAAACAGTGTCCCATTTTATTGCAATTGCGTATAGTGGAAGCATGGGTTGCAAATAATAGAAAAGGTTGAAGTGTAATTAGTTCATTGAATTAAAATGTGAGAGATGAACTCTAGTTAGTTTTTGGAACTCTTGGAGATTATGATGATTTAAATCGAGAACAGTAATGCAGGATGCAAAGAGTGTAGATAAATATAATTTATTCTGAAAAATACAAGAAATTTGAACTCTTTTCTCCCCACTATTTTTTGGCTTATGACAACAAAGCTTCTACTTGAACAAATATCCTTTCATCTTCAAACATTTTGATTTTGTGGTTTGTAGGCCAGGACGATTGGAGGTTCAAGTTGAGATAAGCCTTCCTGATGAAAATGGTCGGCTGCAGATTCTTCAAATTCATACAAACAAGATGAAAGAGAATTCTTTTCTATCTCCCGATGTAAATCTTCAAGAGCTTGGTATGTACTCTCACACAGTGATTTTGTGGAGGGGGGGTGCGAATGTGGAAGGGGTGCGGTAGGAGGGTGGAATGAGGGTTTATGTCCTGCCATATCATATTTGTTGGTGAAGTCATTTATCTTCAAAACTTTGTTAATGGGACTGACTGAGTAAAGTTTATAAAATTGATTTATTTGTGTACAGCTGCTCGTACAAAAAATTACAGTGGAGCAGAACTTGAAGGTGTAGTGAAAAGTGCAGTATCATTTGCTTTGAATCGACAACTAAGCCTAGATGATCTTACCAAGCCAGTAGATGAAGAGAGTATTAAAGTAACTATGGATGACTTTCTGCATGCACTCCATGACATTGTTCCAGCATTTGGAGCCTCCACTGATGACCTTGAACGATGCAGGTAGAGTTAGAAATTTTCTACTTGAAATCATACATTATTTTTAATTCAGGCTTTCAAAAAGTGTTGACAATTGTTTGAATCTCAATTTACCCCCACAGTTCTGGATGCAAAGCTCTTGGTATTAGGAGCTAAATTTTCTATGGTGGATAAGAGCTTAAATAATTATATTATAGCTAGGCATGGTTGGTTGTGTGAAAGTAGAAAATGTAATCCCACTCAAATATAAATGCCTAAATTGTGCCACGTAACATGACTTGTAGACTTAATGGCATGGTGGACTGTGGTGATCGACACAAGCATATTTATCAGAGAGCTATGCTACTGGTGGAGCAAGTTAAAGTTAGCAAGGGAAGTCCAATGGTTACTTGCCTTCTGGAAGGCCCCAGTGGCAGGTAAGAACTTTCCCTTCCGTTTTACATTTCCCTTTTCATTTGCTTCACCTAATCTCCTTTATTGTCAGTTTTTTGAATGTTACTCTCTTGTGTACAGTGGTAAAACTGCATTGGCAGCTACTGTTGGCATCGACAGTGATTTTCCATATGTCAAAATAGTGAGCTCTTTCCCCATAATGTACATCAATTTTCATAGCCACTTTAATACTGTATATTTTTGTTCTTAACACTTTTGAGTTTCCACTTATTTGATAGATCTCAGCTGAAACAATGATTGGTCTACAAGAGAGCACTAAATGCGCTCGGATTGTTAAGGTGTGTCAATGGGAGGTTTATGTGCCCTTGAACAAAGCCCCTGATAGTACCCTGGGGTTTTATCATGCTTTTCATTTTTCCCTTTTAAATTGGAACTTGAACCTCTCCACACCCCAAAACTTGCTAACAAGCGTTATCAATCTATAATATATTTGTAACTCTGTATTTACTGTTCAGTTTCACCCGCAACTAGTACTCTTGCCTTTATAATGTAAAGAATTAAGCACTGGATAACTTGGTACTGTCCACAGGTGTTTGAGGATGCGTACAAGTCTCCTTTGAGCATTATAATTCTTGATGACATTGAGAGGTATCTACTTTGGAATTTACATGTTAACTTCGATCACTTGTTTAGGTCCTATGTTTTTATTTTAAATGAATATTCATGATGATCAGTTGATAATTGATGTTGCAGATTATTGGAGTATGTTGCTATTGGGCCTCGCTTTTCAAATATAATTTCTCAGACATTGTTGGTACTCCTCAAACGTCTTCCTCCCAAGGTTTTCTTTCTTCCCTTTTCCCTTTTTTGGGCTATAGCTACTTTTGTGCATATTTTTTGGTAATGTGTTTTCTTGCGGCTCCAGGTAATATAACACTTGACTTCAGATATTATAAAATTAAGAGCAAAAAAAAGTCCTCCTTCCATTCAGTGTTCTACAGTACTTTGTGCATAATACTCTCTGATTAGCCTTGGCACCTGGAACCTTCTGAATGGTCAAATAACTATATCCACGTAAGAAATGCTCATCAGTCTCTGTAAACCGCTGTTACTTTTTAGGCCAAAGTAGCACCTTCGGTTGATATGTTGGTCATACTATCAGTTTTTCCCCAAAGAAAAAGGGAAAATAGAGTAAATTATGGTCTGTATAGTTTCAACGAATTGAATTTCTTGGAGCATCAGTGAATAGTTTGGATTCATGTAATCTTGATATTGCCTATTTAGTTGTGAAGGAAGGGAAAAGGGATAAGAAGTTTACATGGGTACTGGATATAGGCTATTAATGCAATGGCTAAACTTATTTTCGTTCAGTACTAGTGACTGTTGAATTTCTTGGAGCATCAATGACGTTCGTGATTATTTAAGAATTATCTATCTTGGGACCTTTTTCTTCTTCACTTATTTGGTTAGTAGTTTTCCTGACCTTATTAAACCTGCAATTTTTATAATTCTTGAACTTCGCTTTCAGGGAAAGAGACTTCTGGTGTTAGGGACAACAAGTGAAGTAAGCTTCTTGGATTCAGTTGGTATTTGTGATGCTTTCTCTGTTACTTACCTCCTCCCCACATTGAAGGCAGAGGATGCAAAGAAGGTAATATGGTCATTTGATGTACAACTTTTCATCCTTTTGCAGTTTAGTATTGTTTCCTTGGTCATTAATGGTAAGAGTATAAAGCATCTTTTTTTGTTTATGTTATTCATAATTAAGCATTTCTTGTAAACCAACAAAACTACTTGAGCTTTTGAATAAAGGTTTCTAATGGAATGATGAATGTGAAAGGTGTTTAAAGGGTTGCTGTCTAGTAGCTAGGATGCGGAATTGACACCATCTATTTATTTGTTTTTCTAACAAAAAGATTCATACAAATCTATTTCAAAGCTTTTAAGAACGGTTCTGGCTGGAAATAATTGATTTGTCTTAAGGACGTTGCTTGTAATGAATGATATATCTGGTCATTGCTGCTAAGAGATGTTTGGACAGCTCTATTCTCTATGGATGTCGTACTTGTTCTCAATTCCCAACTCCCATCTCTCTATAATTTGTTTCCAGGATTCTGCATAGATAATTCAAACGCGAGCTAACATTTATTAGTTCCTCTGATAGTAAATATTTGACAGAACCTTTATGTTAATATGGTGCATTCCTCTCCAGGTATTGAAACAACTCAATGTTTTTGCTGAAGATGACATCAGTGCTGCTGCAGAAGCCCTGGATGATGTAAGATTGTCTCCTGAAATGCTTATTTTATACTCAATTTTGCTGCCTCCCTTGTCAGGGATTGGTCATTACATACTTGAATCGCGAATCATAACTAATTTCTGATGGAGGCTACTACATTCACGTTTTCATCCATCAAGGGGTGTATTTTTGAGATCATGTCCTAGTCATATATGCAAATGATGGTTTAGGCTCTTAATTATTACCCCCTCGCTAGGAACTAAAATGACACGGTTTTTATGATTGTCTTTTCTGCAATCACAATATGGAATTGCTCAAGCCTGGCCAATCAATGGCATTTAAGCAATGATACGGTCATGGTATCTCACTGGAGAAATTTGTTTGATCGTTCTTGGGGTGAACTTGACTTCCGTTGAACAACGAATAACCATCTGGGATTTTCTTCCTATATTTTTTTTTATATTTGAATAGGTAAATCGATAGTTTTCTGCCTCAATATTCAATTCTAACTTCTTTATCTTTCCTTAATCTCTCTTCATTAGATGACCATCAAGAAGCTCTATATGCTGATTGAGATGGCTGCCCAAGGAGAGCAAGGTGGAGATGCAGAGGCTATCTATTCCGGCAAAGAGAAGATTAAGATTGCACATTTTTACGATTGCTTTCAGGACATGGTGCGATTTTAGTTTGAAGCTCACTCGTTGACCTTGCCATAAAAACATCCCCTCCCATTTTAATTTTTTTACCACATCCGTTGTGGCGATCTTTTGCTGTATATTTTTGGTAAATTTAGGTGTGATTTACCCTGAGCTTTTGAGGCACTAGGGTTTGTAAAGTTTCAGATGAGTTTGAGAACAAGGTCGATGCATTTTGTATTGAAACCCGCTCTTAAAGGTTTGCGCCACTTGCGTCTTGCTCATCACAATACATAAATAAATAAGTAAATAAATTCCCAGTTGCCCATGGAAAAATCAGGCGCTTCAATACAATAACAAGCTTTTCACAGTTCACACAGCAGAAGCCTAAGAGTTGTCCCCTCGAGGACGAAGGGGTAGGGCGTGACTATACACATCTCATCAAAAGGAAAATAACACTCCGTCGGAAAAGGGAAAAAAGAAAAAAAAAACCCTAAATATGGAGATTAAAGAAAATAGCATATAGCCCTAATCGTACTTCTCTCTCCAAGAACAAACAAGAAATAAAACCCAAGAGAGAGCCAATAAGATATCACCAACTGTCTGTCTCAAACAAACCCAAGCCAACACCTCAACTCTCCTCTCAAAGTTAACCCTCCAAAGAACCATGAAAACATGAAGAACAGCACACCCCTTTGCAAAGAAAGATTGAAACTCTCTATCCTTGACAAAGGAAACCATGAATATCAAGAACCCGATATCAAACAGAAGCAACCCGGAAAATGAATCAGAGGTCCGGATCAGGAGCTGGTCGTGTGGGGTCGACCCCATCAGCTTTGTGGCAGTTTCATTACCATGTGTGAAGGTGTAGATTTCCTTCATTTGGAACATCATCAGTGTTCCACTTGTTATGGCTATCAGGGAGTGTAGGATGCAGATCGTAGAGAAAGCTGACGAAGATGATGTCATCTGAGGGCTGATGCTTTAATCAGACGGTCGTCGTTCGTTTGGGAATTTAGGCATGGTTTTAATTCTGAGGAGATGGGAAACAAAGGAACATGAAGCGAAAGAGTTCCCTTTGAGATACGGAGCAGAGATTTGTCAGCAGGTTCGTGCGGGGGAGATAAATGGAGAATGTAGGTGTCTTTCTCTCAAGATAAGGATCTTGTGGGGCCCAAAATAGAGGACCGTTTGTCCTAATATTGTACACGTGTCATGTGTTTAGTCGCACTGACGTAATATGACGACTGTGCATTAATTAATTAAAAGAAACTAAGCCGTCTGTTATTTTCACTGTAGCATTTTTGTAGTGTTTATTCTTTAACAAATACCGAGGATAATATTCGGTGTTTTTAAAGGTGGTTCACTTGGTTCAAGACCTGGGTCACGATTTTTTTTTCACAATATATATTTTTTAGAAGGAAGAGCTCGATTGAAAGTTACCCAATTAAAGTATAAAAAGCTGGTAAAATAGATAGTGATTTTGAATTTTATATAAAAATTTTATTTTGAATTTTATATTTTTTGATTTATAGGTGATCTATCATTTTAGTTGTCAAAATATTTTTTTGTCATTAAAATTTATTTTATTTATTTTTCAATCATTTTTTTTTGTGAGGAGAGAGAAAATATTGAATTCTAATGCAGAAAGAAAAAATTATTGTTGATAATTTTAGCTTCTAAAAAAGTTAAAATCAATGTCAATGAGTTCTATTTCATGATGATAGTTTCATCTAAGTGTTTTATTTTTTTTTCTTTGCCTGAGAAGACAGATCTAATCATGGAAATGTTTTTGAGTTCGGGTTGTTTTTAGTTTTTTTAAGTCATTGATATGTTTATCAAGGTGTTATCTAAGTGTTTCGAGTAAAATTAAATTGAAAATGGGTTTAAAGCAAAAAAAATTCAAAGTCCTGTATTTCCGGCGACCTCTTGTCGCAAGATCATGTTGAAAATAGATGACACATTATCTGCTGTTTTTTTTAATAAATAAATGGGGCTGATGAATAAAAAAATTGCAAAAATAAAAATAGGCCCAAGGTTAAAAAATTTGATAAAAAAATTATTGAATTCAATTAAGCTCATGAGTCGGGTTATAGGTTTGACGAGTTAATCTGCAACATCCAGGCTATTTTTTATTATTTAATGGTTTTTCTTCCCTTTAATTTTTTTTAAAATACAATTTCATCATTTATTATTGGTGATTTATTTTTTTAGCTCAAACCTAAAAGAATTCAATATCATCCTTTGTTATCAATGATGTATTTTTATGCACTACATTCTTATCATGATTTTTTTACTTTTCGAAAAAATATTTCATATAAAAAATTATCACATGTTTTAATCATATAATTAAATAAAAAATAATTCATGGGATAAACAATTTATTGAATTCGATGATGTGCATGACTTGAGTCGTGAATTTACTTGGTTGATTCGAGTTCAGTTAGTTGTTTTAATTAAATTTTATTTTTTTATTAATTTTATCTTTTAACATTAAATTAATTTAATATTAAACTTTTCAATTTTTTTTAAGACTATTCCCATAAATTTCACGAGTCTACTCGTGTTAATCTACCTAAATCAAATATTTTCCTATCTAAATATCAAATAAAATATTAGGTAAAAGTATCATTTTAAAAATCATATGTTTTTTTGAAAACAAGTCATCAATATCATAGATATTTGTTTTGGTACTTTAATAATTTTTTATTCAAATCCGCTGCGTAGTGCTTACCGCGTGCTAATGGTATAGTCTTGACTCTTTACAGAATTGGGGGCAATGTCGGACTTCAGTGATGGGCCATGGCAGGCTAATTAGTAATTGATTCCGTACCCTAATTAGCCCTAATTGGTTACTTAAAGCTTTGATTTCTAGTAGACTTCGTAGATGTAATTATGGCCTTTGAAAAAACAAATAAAAGCCAAAGTTTGTGAATGGAAATGGAATTGCTAATGGATGGGATCATCATGCCCTTTGAAAATGGAAATGCTAAGCATCGCTAGCAGATAGCGATTTTTTGGCCTTAAAGGGAGCTCGAGAAGCCTTTCAAGATCAATTAGAATAATGAAATAAATAAATATAAATGGATGTTATTTAACTTTTTCAGAATTATTTCTTAAAAATTATTCCCATAATATATTTCAATAATATTATTTATGTCATTTAAAATGAAAGCATTTTCATCAAAATATATTATCAAAAATGGCTACGCCGATAGATATCCAAGAATTTCTTTAATTAGACCTGCAATACTAGCTCGTTGTTCTTTATAGTTTGAAACTGACTGCGCATCAGATTCTCTAGGAAAGGGGGCTGAGGCGTTGTTGTCATGAATTCTGGTTGTTTTCAGTCATTTCAATG
This sequence comes from Populus deltoides, assembly GCA_015852605.2. Lineage (NCBI taxonomy): Eukaryota > Viridiplantae > Streptophyta > Magnoliopsida > Malpighiales > Salicaceae > Populus > Populus deltoides. Next base: position 5,019,529 of record CM027580.2, read on the forward strand.
GTGCTAGCTAGCATATCATCAACTCAGCAGTCGGAAAAGTGAGAGAACAAGAATGGTTTACGCCAATCTAAATCTAAATCTTTCAATCACAATCGACACCGTCTTTGCTAGGAAATATGAGCATGCAGTGATCACCTTGTATTGGTTTCAGGCGAGTGGTGATTGATGAGCAAGTCTAACCCCAGATGTGAGACATGGGCCATGATTATCCAACCCGAGCTCGATATATGGATGATTTTGCAGGATGTACATTACTATGGCCATGTGCGCTTATGATTCAGAACGAAAGATTGGAGACAAGCTTTTCTCCCAAGAATTATGGCCAACGCTCGCCATGTGCATGTGGACATGATGGTCGGTTTTTTGCTAGCTCTAGCTTTTATTTGTCGCATGTAATGCAATGCCTGCATCAATCAAGGAATGGCTTGCCTTGTTTCGCAGGCTAAAAGCAAGTCTTTCAGCTGTACCAGAAACAAGTTTAGCACAATGTGTTGAGATGAGCTTTTGACACAAATTCCAGATGATGTCTGCAGTTGCTTGCTTCTCTCTACATCAGCTCACTGAAGGAAAAAAGAACTTGCTTCCATAAATTAAGCCCTGTCTTGGAAGCTATTCTGCATTTATCCAGATATTCATGAATCACAAATATAATACGACATAAAGAATCGATACAAATCCTCAAAAAATGACAATCTCGTAGCTAGCTGTGGTGCCGGCTATTCTGTCAAACGAGGTTGAGCAGTAAGCATGCCCACACCAGGCAGTTTTATCCTACGATTTAGTAACAGAGGAAGAGAATCATGGCCGTGAATGATTTTTGCATGTTCAGATTTATGGGTCTCCGGTGTCAAATCAAGCCTAAAGAATTCCGACAAGATTAAATTCGAGAGAGAGCCTCGTCTCTTTACTTGGCTGTTGCTAGGGTCAAGCTAGCAAGGGTGAGTCGATTTAGTTGGATTTGTTTTCTAATCCCTTACATTCTAAACTAAGATTTATCCCTTTTAACGAATGTCTCATTGTCACATTGTCATTTAAATAAAAAAATGATACAAGGTTAAAGACTACTCACTAAATAACTTTGAATGTTTAGGTAGAAATTGTGTTTTAAAATATGTTTTTAAAATATATTAAAATAATATATTTTTTATTTTTTAAATTTATATTTAACATCAATCTAATCTAAAAATACTAAAAAAAAATTTAAACAAAAATAAAATTAAATTTTGAGAAAAGAAACGCAATGAACATGGCTCGTGCCATACGTACACACATGTTTACACGTTTAATTGGTAAAAAGATAAATTACTGTTCTGATAAGATTCAGTGGTTTCTACTAGCCACTCATAATTCAGTAGATCTTCAATTATTTTTCTGTTTCGAACTCAAAATTAAGCCACAGCACTGGTAAATTCAGCTGTCTAGTTGTAAGCCTTGAATCTGGTAGAAATAACTGCTGTTGAAAGAGTAATACCTCAACATATTGCGTTCTGCCTCAGCAAACCAGACGATAATGCAAAACAAAATGGTAGAGCGACAAGGGAAGTGGAAAATGATGTTCATTATATTTATTTGTTCCTAAAAGAAGAGACATTAGTATTACTATTAAATAATCGAGTCTAACATGACCTTGCTATCATAATGAACAAAAAAATGGGTTACTACAGTGAGGATTTTGGTAGCAACCCATGTCATAATTATTAAAATTTTAATCTATATACGTCAAAAAATGAGTTGGAAAGGATAATTCAAAAGGTAGGGAAAAAAGAATGAAAGGAACTCCCTGAAGCAGCAGAACTATAACAGTATTCTGGCACGAATCTTCAGTTCCTGCAAACAATTTTAGAAGAGAAGGAAAAGGAACGATACGTTTCCTGATCAAAATTTTTAACTTGCATCAGTTTCCTTGCCACCAGCAGCAACTTTGCGGTGGCGACTAGAGCCAGACCTCCTTCCACGCCTAGCTGGGGCTCTCCGGACAGGAGCACCTATCACCTTTTCAGTTGAAGTATCAAGTGTTGTTTGAAGTGGAGGTTCATCAACCAAAAGAGGTGGAGGAGGAGGAGGTGGTGCTAGCAGCAGTGGTGGCGATGGAGGATAAACAGGCGGATGATGAGCCATCTGTTCTAAAACATCTCTATGGTATTTCTGCACATAGGAACAAACAGTCCAGGGTTAAAAAGAAATGCACAAGGAGACAACAGAAGAGTTGGACTATCAAGAAAAGGAAAAGTATCATTAGATAAATATCCGTTTCTAAAACATCACGATGTTTAACAGTCCACACAAATTCAAACAAGTTTCATATGAGCACAAAAATCTATTGCACTCAAGCACAAAGAAAATTTTTAGGGCAATGCCTTTAAAGCATTAAAGACACCAGTGAGAAAGCATTACAAAAATATAAAATTACTAATTTACTTTTGGCAAACCTCAAGAAGTTTATGAAAGTCTGCCTTGCAAGTTTCATATGCATGTCCTTTATGCAGTTCACTAATTTTATGTGAGCTTCTCCACTCCACAACCAATCTCCTGGTTAAACACATCCTCTGGTAATTAAATATAAGAGAACTCTACACTATGATGAGTTTCTAGCAAGAACTATTTGAGGTAATTTTCATAAAAAAAGAATCAGGACAAAAAATCACTGTATGGGATAAAATTCAGGATATCACCAGCAGTCGCCATGTGAAGCCTCCTTGCGATAAGCCACCATGAAATATGGCATTCTTTATCACAATTTGGTCCAGTGCAATTAGACCGAAACTGTAACTTCCATGAGGGGTGCTAATGGACTCTATAAACATACGCTGTTATGGAAATCAGAAGGAAATGCTTATCTGCAACCTAAAACTAAAACAAAATTATGTCAGAAACAATTTTCTATAAAGGAGTTGAATTTGTTACAATCTTTTTTTTTTCCTTGAGAATTTGTTATAATCTTGTTTTCCAATGAACTGGGTGTTCACATGATATTTTAGTACAAACAGAACCAACAGTACATAAAATGATTACCTGAACAACAAAGTTGCGCCTTTGACAGTCCAGGAACATGTTGACAGTCCAATTGGTTTTCTCATGAATCTTATCCCTGACAGTGGAAAAGCTGATTTGGTCCCTGGAAGTAAAGCGATCAACTTCATTGAACCAAAGACAAGTAAAGAGGTTGCTAATAGGAACATGCTCCCTTATCACAACACATCCTTCAGGGACATCTGCAGAGCCACAGATAAACAGGAACTATATCAAAGACAAAGGACAGGCAACAAAACACCGAAAGAAAACCAGGAACTTGCACCTACCACTTATAATAGGAAACTTGGCCTCAGAATATGGAGTCAAACCCTCCTTTTTATAAAATTCAACCTGAAAGTCAATGGAGGCATTTTCATATTTTCCAGCAGCTTTATTTGCCTCAGCTTCAATAAACACATCAAAGCGTCGATAATGTCTAGAAATTGCAAAAGTAGCATTTTCCCTCCACAAGAACCTGAAGTGTAGCTCAAGAA